>JBBHAA010000868.1:4800000-6000000 GCA_037953035.1 Aquarana catesbeiana
TTCTGATAAGAATATGCATAAAATTATTTTTCTACATGGAAATTATGGGTGGAATATTTTTTATAAATCTACATAGTAACCTATTTAACCCAATTCTGATAAGAATATGCATATAATTATTTTTCTACATGGGGATTATGGGTGGAATATTGTTTATAAATATACATAGCAACATATTAAACCTATTTCTGATAAGAATATGCATAAAATTATTTTTCTACAATGGGATTATGGGTGAAATATTGTTTATAAATATACATAGCAACCTACTTAACCCATTTCTGATAAGAATATGCATATAATTATTTTTCTACAGTGGGATTATGGGTGGAATATTATTTATAAATATACATAGGAACCTATTTAACCAATTTCTGATAAGAATATGCATATAATTATTTTTCAACATTGGGATTATGGGTGGAATATTGTTTATAAATATACATAGCAACCTATTTAACCCATTTCTGATAGGAAAATGCATATAATTATTTTTCTACATTGGGATTATGGGTGGGATATTGTAGTTAAACATACATAGGAATATATTAAGCCTATTTCTGATATGAATATGGATAAAATTATTTTTCTGCATGGGGATTATGGGTGGGATATTGTTTATAAATATACATAGCAACATATTAAACCTATTTCTGATAAAAATACGCATATCATTATTTTTCTACATGTGGATTAAGGGTTGAATATTTTTTATAAATATACATAGGAACCTATTTAACCCATTTCTGATAAGAATATGCATATAATTATTTTTCTACGTGGGAATTATGGGTGGAATATTGTATATAAATATAGATAGGAACCTATTTAACACATTTCTGATAAGAATATGCATATAATTATTTTTCTACATGGGGATTATGGGTGGAATATTGTTTATAAATATAGATAGCAACATATTAAACCTATTTCTGATAAGAATATGCATATAATTATTTTTCTACATTGGGATTATGGGTGAAATATTGTTTATAAATATACATAGCAACCTACTTAACCTATTTCTGATAAGAATATGCATATAATTATTTTTCTACAGTGGGATTATGGGAGGAATATTGTAGTTAAACATACATAGGAATATATTAAGCCTATTTCTGATATGAATATGCATAAAATTATTTTTCTGCATGGGGATTATGAGTGGGATATTGTTTATAAATATACATAGCAACATATTAAACATATTTCTGATATGAATATGCATATCATTATTTTTCAATATGGGGATTATGGGTGGAATATTGTAGATAAACACACATAGCAACATATTAAACCTATTTCTGATAAAAAATACGCATATCATTATTTTTCTACATGTGGATTATGGATTGAATATTTTTTATAAATATACATAGGAACCTAAGTAACCTATTTCGGATAAGAATATGCATATAATTATTTTTCTACAGTGGGATTATGGGTGTATTATTGTAGTTAAACATACATAGGAATGTATTAAACCTATTTCTGATATGAATATGCAAAAAATTATTTTTCTACATGGGGATTATGAGTGGGATGTTGTTTATTAATATACATAGCAACATATTAAACCTATTTTTGATATGAATATGCATATCATTATTTTTCTATATGGGGATTATGGGTGGAATATTGTTTATAAATATCTATTGGAACCTATTTAACCCATTTCTGATATGAATATGCATATCATTATTTTTCTACATGGAGATTGTAGGTGGAATATTGTAGTTAAACACACATAGGAATATATTAAACCTATTTCTGATATGAATATGCATAAAATTATGTTTCTACTTGGGGATTGTTGGGGGAATATTGTTTATACATATACCTAGGAACCTATTTAACCCCTTTCTCATAGGAATATGCATATAATTGTTTTCTACATGGGGATTATGGGTGGAATATTGTTTATAAATATACATAGGAACCTATATAACCCATTTCTCATAAGAATATGCATATAATTATTTTCTACATTGGGATTATGGGTGGAATACTGTTTATAAATATACATAGCAACCTATTTAACCCGTTTCTGATAAGAATATGCATATAATTATTTTTCTACATGGGGATTATTGGTGGAATATTGTAGTTAAACATACATAGGAAAATTTTAAACCCATTTCTGATAAGAATATGCATATAATTATTTTTCTACATGGGGATTATGGGTGGAATATTGTTTATAAGTATACATAGCAACATATTAAACCTATTTCTGATATGAATATGCATATGATTATTTTTCTATATGGGGATTATGGGTGGAATATTGTTTATAAATATACATAGGAACCTATTTAACCAATTTCTGATAAGAATATGCATATAATTATTTTTCTACATGAGGTTTATGGATAGAATATTGTTAATAAACATACATAGCAACATATTAAACATATTTGTGTTATGAATATGCATATAATTATTTTTCTACATGGGGATTATGGGTAGAATATTGTACATAAACATACATAGCAACATATTAAATCTATTTCTGATAAACATACGCATATCATTATTTTTCAACATGTAGATTATGGGTTGAATATTTTTTTATAAATATACATAGGAACCTATTTAACCCATTTCTAATAAGAATATGCATATAATTATTTTTCTACATGGGAATTAATGGTGGAATATTGTATATAAATATACATAAGAACCTATTTAACACATTTCTGATAAGACTATGCAAATAATTATTTTTCTACATGGGGATTATGGGTGGAATATTGTTTATAAATATATCAATAGGAATCTATTTAACCCATTTCTGATAAGAACATGCATATAATTCTTTTTCTACATGGGGATTATGGGTGGAATATTGTTTATAAATATAGAGAGCAACCCATTTCTGATAAGAATATGCATATAACTATTTTTCTACATGGGGATTATGGGTGGAATGTTTTAGTTAAACATACATAGGAATATCTTAAACCTATTCCTGATATGAATATGCATAAAATTATTTTTCTACATGGGGATTATGGGCGGAATGTTGTTTATAAATATACATAGGAACCTATTTAAACCATTTCTGATAAGAATATGCATATAATTATTTTTCTTCACAAGGATTATGGATGGAACATTGTTAATAAATATACATAGCAACATATTAAACCTATTTCTGTTATGAATATGCATATAATTATTTTTCTACATGGGGATTATGGGTGGAATGTTGTTTATAAATATACATAGCAACATAATAAATCTATTTCTGATATGATTATGCATATAGTTATTTTTCTATACGGAGATTATGGGTGGAATATTGTTTATAAATATACATAGCAACCTATTTAACCCATTTCTGATAAGAATATGTATAAAATTATTTTTCTACATGGGAATTATGGGTGGAATATTTTAGTTACACATACATAGGAATATATTAAACCTATTTCTGATATGAATATGCATTAAATTATTTTTCTACATCGGGATTATGGGTGGAATATTGTTTATAAATATTCATAGGAACCTATTTAACCCATTTCTGATAAGAATATGCATATCATTATTTTTCTACATGGGGATTATGAGTGGAATATTATAGTTAAACATACATAGGAATATATTAAGCCTACTTCTGATATGAATATACAAAAAATTATTTTTCTACATGGGGATTATGGGTGGAATATTGTTTATAAATATACATAGGAACCTATTTAACCCATTTCTGATAATAATATTCATATAATTCTTCTTCTACATGAGGATTATGGATGGAATATTGTTAATAAATATTCATAGCAACATATTAAACCTATTTCTGTTATGAATATGCATATAATTATTTTTATACATGGGGATTATAGGTGGAATGTTGTTTATAAATATACATAGCAACATATTAAACCTATTTCTAATATGAATATGTATATAGTTATTTTTCAATATGGGGATTATGGGTGGAATATTGTTTATAAGTATAAATAACAACCTATTTAACCCATTTCTGATAAGAATATGCATATAATTATTTTTCTACATGGGGATTATGAGTCGAAAATTGTTTATATATATATACATAGCAACCTATTTAACCCATTTCTGATAAGAATATGCATTTAATTATTTTTCTGCATTGGGATTATGGGTGGAATGTTGTTTATAAATATACATAGCAACATATTAAACCTATTTCTGATATGAATAAGCATATAGTTATTTTTCTATATGGGGATTATGGGTGGAATATCGTTTATAAATATACATAGCAACATATTAAACCTATTTCTGATAGGAATATGCATATAATTATTTTTCGACATTGGGATTAAGGGTGGAATATTGTTTATAAATATACATAGCAACATATTTAACCAATTTCTGATAAGAAGATGCATATAATTATTTTTCTACATTGGGATTATGGGTGGAATATTGTAGTTAAACATACCTAGAAATATATTAAGCCTATTTCTGATATGAATATGCATAAAATTATTTTTCTACATTGGGATTATGGGTGGAATATTGTTTATAAATATACATAGCAACATATTAAATTTATTTCTGATATGAATATGCATACATATATTTTTCCTCATGGGGATTATGGGTGAACTATTGTTTATAAATATACATAGGAACCTATTTAACCTATTTCTGATAAGAATATGCATATAAATATTTTTCTACATGGGGATTATGGGTGGAAAATTGTTTATAAATATATATAGGAACCTATCTAACCCATTTCTGATAAGAATATGCATTTAATTATTTTTCTACATGGGGATTATGTGTAGAATATTGTTTATAAATATACATAGTAACCAATTTAACCCATTTCTGAAAAGAATATGCATATAATTATTTTTCTACATGGGGATTATGGTTGGAATATAGTTTATAAATATACATAGAAACATATTAAACCTATTTCTGATATGAATATGCATATAATTATTTTTCTTCATTGGTATTATGGGTGGAGTATTGTTTATAAATATACATAGGAAACTATTTAACCCATTTCTGATAAGAATATGCATAGAATTATTTTTCTGCATGGGTATTATAGTTGGAATATTGTTTATAAATATACATAGGAACCTATTTAATGCATTTCTAATAAGAATATGCATAAAATTATTTTTCTACATGGGGATTATGGGTGGAATATTTTTTATAAATTTACATAGTAACCTATTTAACCCATTTCTGATAAGAATAAGTATACAATTATTTTTCTACATGGGGATTATGGGTGGAATATTGTTTATAAATATACATAGCAAAATATTAAACCTATTTCTGATAAGAATATGCATATAATTATTTTTCCACATTGGGAATATGGGTGGAATATTGTTTATAAACATAGATAGGAACCTATTTAACCCATTTCTAATAAGAATATGCATATAATTATTTTTCTACATTGGGACTATGGGTGGAATATTGTAGTTAAAGATACATAGGAATATATTAAGCCTATTTCTGATATGAATATGCATAAAATTATTTTTCTACATTGGGATTATGGGTGGAATATTGTTTATAAATATACAAAGCAACATATTAAATCTATTTCTGATATGAATATGCATATAATTATTTTTCTACATGGGGAGTATGTACGGAATATTGTTCATAAATATACATAGGAACCTATTTAACCCATTTCTAATAAGAATATGCATATAATTATTTTTCTACATTGGGACTATGGGTGGAATATTGTAGTTAAAGATACATAGGAATATATTAAGCCTATTTCTGATATGAATATGCATAAAATTATTTTTCTACATTGGGATTATGGGTGGAATATTGTTTATAAATATACAAAGCAACATATTAAATCTATTTCTGATATGAATATGCATATAATTATTTTTCTACATGGGGAGTATGTACGGAATATTGTTCATAAATATACATAGGAACCTATTTAACCCATTTCTAATAAGAATATGCATATAATTATTTTCTACATTGGGATTATGGGTGGAATATTGTAGTTAAAGATACATAGGAATATATTAAGCCTATTTCTGATATGAATATGTATAAAATGATTTTTCTACATTGGGATTATGGGTGGAATATTGTTTATAAACCTACATAGCAGCATATCAAATCTATTTCTGATATGAATATGCATACAATTGTTTTTCTACATGGGGATTATGAGTGAACTATTGTTTATAAATATACATAGGAACCTATTTAACCCATTTCTGATAAGAATATGCATATAATTATTTTTCTACAATGGAATTATGGGTGGAATATTGTATATAAATATACATAGGAACCTATTTAACACATTTCTGATAAGAATATGCATATAATTATTTTTCTACATGGGGATTATGAGTGAAATATGGTTTATAAATATACATAGGAACATATTTAACCCATTTGTGATAACAATATGCATATAATTATTTTTCTACATTGGGATTATGGGTGGAATATTCTAGTTAAACATACATAGGAATATATTAAGTCTAATTCTGATATGAATATGCATATAATTATTTTTCTACATGAGGATTATGGGTGGAATATTGTTTATAAATATACATAGGAACCTATTTAACCCATTTCTGATAAGAATATGCATATCATTATTTTTCTACATGGGGATTAAGGGTGGATTATTGTTTATAAATATCCATAGGAAACTATTTAACCCATTTCTGATAAGAATATGCGTATAAATATTATTCTACATGGGGATTATGGGTGGAATATCGTTTATAAATATACATAATAACCTTTTTAACCCATTTCTGAAAAGAATATGCATATAATTACTTTTCTACATGGGGATTATGGGTGGAATATTGTTTATAAATATACATAGGAACCTATTTAACCCATTTCTGATAGGAATATGCATATAATTTTTTTCTCCATGGGGATTATAGGTGGATTATTGTTTATAAATATACATAGGAACCTATTTAACCCATTTCTGATAAGAATATGCATATAATTTTTTTGTTCATAGGGATTATGGGTGGATTATTGTTTATAAATATACATAGGAACCTATTTAACCCATTTCTAAGAAGAATATGCGTATAATTATTTTTCTACATGGGGATTATGGGTGCAATATTGTTTATAAATATACATAGGAACCTATTTAACCCATTTCTGATAAGAATATGCATATAATTATTTTTCTGCATGGGGATTATAGGTGGAATATTGTTTATAAATATTCATAGGAACCTATTTAACACATTTCTGATACGAATATGCATACAATTATTTTTCTACATGGGGCTTATGGGTGGAATATTTTTATAAACATACATAGCAACCTATTTAACCCATTTCTGATAAGAATATACATATAATTATTTTCTACATGGGGATTATGGGTGGAATATTGTAGTTAAAGGTACATACGAATATATTAAGCCTATTTCTGATATGAATATGCATAAAATTATTTTTCTACATTGGTTTTATGAATATTGTTTATGAATCTACATAGCAACATATTAAATCTATTTCTGATATGAATATGCATTCAATTATTTTTCCTCATGGGGATTATGGGTGAACTATTGTTAATAAATATACATAGGAACCTATTTAACCCATTTCTGATAAGACTATGCATATAAATATTTTCCTACATGGGGATTATGGATGGAAATTGTATATAAATATACATAGGAACCTATCTAACCCATTTCTGATAAGAATATGCGGTTAATTATTTTTCTACATGTGGATTAAGGTTGGAATATTGTTTATAAATATACATAGAAACATATTAAACCTATTTCTGATATGAATATGCATATAATTATTTTTCTACATGTGGATTATGGGTGAAATATTGTTTATAAATATACATAGGAACCTATTTAACCCATTTCTGATAAGAATATGCATATAATTATTTTTCAACATGTGGATTATGGGCAGAATATGGTTTTAAAATATACATAGGAACCTATTTAACCCATTTCTGATAAGAATATGCATATAATTTTTTTCTACATGGGGATTATAGGTTGAAGATTGTTTATAGTTATAGATAGCAACATATTAAGCCTATTTCTGATAAGAATATGCATATAATTATTTTTCTACATGGGTATTATGGGTGGAATATTGTTATAAATATACATAGCAAGATAGTAATACTATTTCTGATATGAATATGCATATAATTATTTTTCTATATGGGGATTATGGGTGAAATATTGTTAATAAATACACATAGGTACCTATTTAACCCATTTCTGATAACAATATGCATATAATTATTTTTCTGCATGGGAATTATATGTAGAATATTGTATATAAATATACATAGGAACCTATTTAACCCATTTCTGAAAAGAATATGCATATAATAATTTTTCTTCATGGGGATTATGGGAGGAATATTGTTTATAAATATACATAGGAACCTATGTAACCCATTTCTAATAAGAATATGCATATAATTATTTTTCTACATAGGAATTATAGGTGGAATATTGTATATAAATATACATAGGAACCTATTTAACACATTTCTGATAAGTATATGCATATAATTATTTTTCTACAT
The DNA here is from genome assembly GCA_037953035.1 of Aquarana catesbeiana. Lineage (NCBI taxonomy): Eukaryota > Metazoa > Chordata > Amphibia > Anura > Ranidae > Aquarana > Aquarana catesbeiana. The sequence goes on from JBBHAA010000868.1 coordinate 4,808,576, forward strand.
GAGGATTATGGATGGAATATTGTTAATAAATATGCATAGCAACATATTAAACCTATTTCTGTTATGAATATGCATATAATTATTTTTCTACATCGGGATTATGGGTGGAATATTGTTTATAAATATAGATAGCAACCTATTTCTGATTTAAATATGCATAAAATTATTTTTCTACATGTGGATTATGGGCAGAATATGGTTTCTAAATATACATAAGAACCTATTTAACCCATTTCTGATAAGAATATGCATATAATTTTTTTCTACATGGGGATTATAGGTTGAAGATTGTTTATAGATATAGATAGCAACATATTAAGCCTATTTCTGATAAGAATATGCATATAATTATTTTTCTACATGGGGATTATGGGTGGAATATTGTTAGAAATATACATAGCTAGATATTAATACTATTTCTGATATGAATATGCATATAATTATTTTTCTACATTGGGATTATGGGTGAAATATTGTTAATAAATACACATAGGAACCTATTCAGTCCATTTCTGATAACAATATGCATATAATTATTTTTCTGCATGGGGATTATAGGTGGAATATTGTTTATATATATACATAGGTACCTATTTAACACATTTCTGATAAGAATATGCATAAAATTATTTTTCTACATGGGGATTATGGGTGGAATATTTTTTATAACCATACATAGTAACCTATTCAACCCATTTATGATAAGAATATGCATATAATTATTTTTCTACATGGGAATTATATGTAGAATATTGTATATAAATATACATAGGAACCTATTTAACACATTTCTGATAATAATATGTGTATAATTGTTTTTCTACATGGGGATTATGGGAGGAATATTGTTTTTAATTATACATAGAAACCTATTTAACCCATTTCTGAAAAGAATATGCATATAATAATTTTTCTTCATGGGGATTATGGGTGGAATCTTGTTTATAAATATACATAGGAACCTATATAACCCATTTCTGATAAGAATATGCATATAATTATTTTTCTGCAAAGGGATTATAGGTGGAATATTGTGTATAAATATACATAGGAACCTATATAACCCATTTCTGAAAACAGTATGCATATAATTATTTTTCTACATTTGGATTATGGTTTTAATATTGTTTATAAATATACATAGAAACATATTAAACCTATTTCTGATATGAATATGCATATCATTATTTTTCTACATGGGGATTATGGGTGAAATATTGTTAATAAATACACATAGGAACCTATTTAACCGATTTCTGATAACAATATACATATAATTATTTTTCTGCATGGGGATGATAGGTGGAATATTGTTTATAAATATACATAGGAATCTATTTAACCCATTTCTGATAACAATATGCATATAATTATGTTTTTTGCATGGGGATTATAGGTGGAATATTGTTTATAAATATACATAGGAACCTATTTAACACATTTCTGATAGGAATATGCATAAAATTATTTTTCTACATGTTGATTATGGGTGGAATATTTTTTATAAATATACATAGGAACCTATTTAACCCATTTCTGATAGGAATATGCATATAATTATTTTTCTACATGAGGATTATGGATGGAATATTGTTAATAAATATGCATAGCAACATATTAAACCTATTTCTGTTATGAATATGCATATAATTTTTTTTCTACATCGGGATTATGGGTGGAATATTGTTTTTAAATATAGATAGCAACCTATTTCTGATTTAAATATGCATAAAAAATGTTTTCTACATGTGGATTATGGGCAGAATATGGTTTATAAATATACATAAGAACCTATTTAACCCATTTCTGATAAGAATATGCATATAATTTTTTTTCTACATGGGGATTATAGGTTGAAGATTGTTTATAGATATAGATAGCAACATATTAAGCCTATTTCTGATAAGAATATTCATATAATTATTTTCCTACATGGATTATGGGTGGAATATTGTTTATAAATATACATAGCAATATATTAATATTATTTCTGATATGAATATGCATATTATTATTTTTCTACATGGGGATTATGGGTGAAATATTGTTAATAAATACAAAAAGGAACCAATTTAACCCATTTCTGATAACAATATGCATATAATTATTTTTCTGCATGGGGATTATAGGTGGAATATTGTTTATAAATATACATAGGAACCTATTTAACCCATTTCTGATAACAAAATGCATATAATTATTTTTTTGCATGGGGATTACAGGTAGAATATTGTTTATAAATATACAAAGGAACCTATTTAACACATTTCTGATAGGAATATGCATAAAATTATTTTCCTACATGGGGATTATGGGTGGAATATTTTTTATAAATATACATAGGAACCTATTTAACCCATTTCGGATAAGTATATGCATATAATTATTTTTCTACATGAGGATTATGGATGGAATATTGTTAATAAATATGCATAGCAACATATTAAACCTATTTCTGTTATGAATATGCATATAATTATTTTTCTACATCGGGATTATGGGTGGAATATTGTTTATAAATATAGATAGCAACCTATTTCTGATTTAAATATGCATAAAATTATTTTTCTACATATGGATTATGGGCAGAATATGGTTTTTAAATATACATAAGAACATATTTAAACCATTTCTGATAAGAATATGCATATAATTTTTTTCTACATGGGGATTATAGGTTGAAGATTGTTTATAGATATAGATAGCAACATATTAAGCCTATTTCTAATAAGAATATCCATCTAATTATTTTTCTACATGGGGATTATAGGTTGAAGATTGTTTATAGATATAGATAGCAACATATTAAGCCTATTTCTGATAAGAATATGCATATAATTATTTTTCTACATGGGGATTATGGGTGAAATATTGTTAATAAATACACATAGGAACCAATTTAACCCATTTCTGATAACAATATGCATATAATTGTTTTTCTGCATGGGGAATATAGGTGGAATATTGTTTATAAATATACATAGGAACCTATTTAACACATTTCTGATAAGAATATGCGTATATTTGTTTTTCTACATGGGGATTATGGGAGGAATATTGTTTTTAATTATACATAGGAACATATTTAACCCATTTCTGAAAAGAATATGCATATAATTATTTTTCTACATTGGGATTATGGGTGGAATATTGTTTATAAATATATATAGGAACCTATTTGACCCATTTCTGATAAGAATATGCATATAATTATTTTTCTGCAAAGGGATTATAGGTGGAATATTGTTTATAAATATACATAGGAACCTATATAACCCATTTCTGAAAAGAGTATGCATATAATTATTTTTCTGCATTTGGATTATGGTTTGAATATTGTTTATAAATATACATAGAAACCTATTAAACCTATTTCTGATATGAATATGCATATCATTATTTTTCTACATGGGGATTATGGTTGGAATATTGTTTATAAATATACATAGTAACCTATTTAACCAATTTCTGAAAAGAATATGCATATAATTATTTTTTTACATTTGGATTATGGTTGGAATATTGTTTATAAATATACATAAGAACCTATTTAACCCATTTCTGATAAGTATATGCATATAATTATTTTTCTACACCAGGATTATGGATGGAATATTGTTAATAAATATGCATAGCAACATATTAAACCTATTTTTGTAATGAATATGCATATAATTATTTTTCTACATCAGGATTATGTGTGGAATATTGTTTATAAATATAGATAGCAACCTATTTCTGATTTAAATATGCATAAAATTATTTTTCTACATGGGGATTATGTGTGGAATATTGTTTATAAATATACATAGGAACCTATTTAACCCATTTCTGATAAGAATATGCATATAATTATTTTTCTACATGTGGATTATGGGCAGAATATGGTTTAAAAATATACATAGGAACCTATTTAACCCATTTCTGATAAGAATATGGATATAATCTTTTTCTACATATGGATTATAGGTTAAAGATTGTTTATAGATATAGATAGCAACATATTAAGCCTGTTTCTGATAAGAATATGCATATAATTATTTTTCTACATGGGGATTATGGGTGGAATATTGTTTATAAATATACATAGCAACATATTAATATTATTTCTGATATGAATATGCATATAATTATTTTTCTACATGGGGATTATGGGTGAAATATTGTTAATAAATACACATAGGAACCAATTTAACCCATTTCTGATAACAATATGCATATAATTGTTTTTCTGCATGGGGATTATAGGTGGAATATTGTTTATAAATATACATAGGAACCTATTTAACCCATTTCTGATAAGAATATGCATATAATTATTTTTCTGCAAAGGGATTATAGGTGGAATATTGTTTATAAATATACATAGGAACCTATATAACCCATTTCTGAAAAGAGTATGCATATAATAATTTTTCTATATGGGGATTATGGGTGGAATATTGTTTATAAATATACATAGCAACATATTAATATTATTTCTGATATGAATATGCATATAATTATTTTTCTACATGGGGATAATCGGTGAAATATTGTTAATAAATACACAAAGGAACCAATTTAACCCATTTCTGATAACAATATGCATATAATTATTTTTCTGCATGGGGATTATAGGTGGAATATTGTTTATAAATATACATAGGAACGTATTTAACCCATTTCTGATAACAATATGCATATAATTATTTTTTGCATGGGGATTATAGGTGTAATATTGTTTATAAATATACAAAGGAACCTATTTAACACATTTCTGATAGGAATATGCATAAAATTATTTTCCTACATGGGGATTATGGGTGGAATATTTTTTATAAATATACATAGGAACCTATTTAACCCATTTCGGATAAGTATATGCATATAATTATTTTTCTACATGAGGATTATGGATGGAATATTGTTAATAAATATGCATAGCAACATATTAAACCTATTTCTGTTATGAATATGCATATAATTATTTTTCTACATCGGGATTACGGGTGGAATATTGTTTATAAATATAGATAGCAACCTATTTCTGATTTAAATATGCATAAAATTATTTTTCTACATGTGGATTATGGGCAGAATATGGTTTATAAATATACATAAGAACCTATTTAACCCATTTCTGATAAGAATATGCATATAATTTTTTTCTACATGGGGATTATAGGTTGAAGATTGTTTATAGATATAGATAGCAACATATTAAGCCTATTTCTGATAAGAATATGCATATAATTATTTTTCTACATGGGGATTATGGGTGGAATATTGTTTATAAATATACATAGCAACATATTAATATTATTTCTGATATGAATATGTTTATAATTATTTTTCTACATGGGGATTATGGGTGAAATATTGTTAATAAATACACATAGGAACCAATTTAACCCATTTCTGATAACAATATGCATATAATTGTTTTTCTGCATGGGGATTATAGGTGGAATATTGTTTATAAATATACCTAGGAACCTTTTTAACCCATTTCTGATCAGAATATGCATATAATTATTTTTCTGCAAAGGGATTATAAGTGGAATATTGTTTATAAATATACATAGGAACCTATAAAACCCATATCTGAAAAGAGTATGCATATAATTATTTTTTTACATTTGGATTATGGTTTGAATAATGTTTATAAATATACATAGAAACATATTAAACCTATTTCTGATATGAATATGCATATAATTATTTTTCTACATGGGGATTATGGTTGGAATATTATTTATAAATATACATAGTAACCTATTTAACCTATTTCTGAAAAGAATATGCATATGATTATTTTTCTACATTTGGATTATGGTTGGAATATTGTTTATAAATATACATAGGAACCTATTTAACCCATTTCTGATAAGTATATTGATATCATTATTTTTCTACACGAGGATTATGGATGGAATATTGTTAATAAATATGCATAGCAACATATTAAACCTATTTCTGTTATGAATATGCATATAATTATTTTTCTACATCGGGATTATGGGTGGAATATTGTCTATAAATATAGATAGCAACCTATTTCTGATTTAAACATGCATACAATTATTTTTCTGATTGGGGATTATGGGTGGAATATTGTTTATAAATATACATAGGAACCTATTTAACCCATTTCTGATAAGAATATGCATATAATTATTTTTCTACATGTGGATTATGGGCAGAATATGGTTTAAAAATATACATAGGAACCTATTTAACCCATTTCTGATTAGAATATGTATATAATTTTTTTCTACATGGGGATTATAGGTTGAAGATAGTTTATAGATATAGATAGCAACATATTAAGCCTATTTCTGATAAGAATATGCATATAATTATTTTTCTACATGGGAATTATGGGTGGAATATTGTTTATAAATATACATAGCAACATATTAATACTATTTCTGATATGAATATACATATAATTATTTTTCTACATGGGGACTATGGGTGAAATATTGTTAATAAATACACATAGGAACCTATTTAAACCATTTCTGATAACAATATGCATATAATTAGTTTTTCTGCATGGGGATTATAGGTGGAATATTGTTTATAAATATACATAGGAACCTATTTAACACATTTCTGATAAGAATATGCATAAAATTATTTTTCTACATGGGGATTATGGGTGGAATATTTTTTATAACCATACATAGTAACCTATTTAACCGATTTATGAAAGGAATATGCATATATTTATTTTTCTACATGGGAATTATGGGTAGAATATTGTATATAAATATACATAGGAACCTATTTAACACATTTCTGATAAGAATATGCGTATATTTGTTTTTCTACATGGGAATTATGGGAGGAATATTGTTTTTAATTATACATAGGAACCTATTTAACCCATTTCTGAAAAGAATATGCATATAATTATTTTTCTACATTGGGATAATGGGTGGAATATTGTTTATAAATATACATAGGAACCTATTTGACCCATTTCTGATAGGAATATGCATATAATTATTTTTCTGCAAAGGGATTATAGGTGGAATATTGTTTATAAATATACATAGGAACCTATATAACCCATTTCTGAAAAGAGTATGCATATAATTATTTTTCTGCATTTGGATTATGGTTTGAATATTGTTTATAAATATACATAGAAACCTATTAAACCTATTTCTGATATGAATATGCATATCATTATTTTTCTACATGGGGATTATGGTTGGAATATTGTTTATAAATATACATAGTAACCTATTTAACCAATTTCTGAAAAGAATATGCATATAATTATTTTTTTACATTTGGATTATGGTTGGAATATTGTTTATAAATATACATAAGAACCTATTTAACCCATTTCTGATAAGTATATGCATATAATTATTTTTCTACACCAGGATTATGGATGGAATATTGTTAATAAATATGCATAGCAACATATTAAACCTATTTTTGTTATGAATATGCATATAATTATTTTTCTACATCAGGATTATGTGTGGAATATTGTTTATAAATATAGATAGCAACCTATTTCTGATTTAAATATGCATAAAATTATTTTTCTACATGGGGATTATGTGTGGAATATTGTTTATAAATATACATAGGAACCTATTTAACCCATTTCTGATAAGAATATGCATATAATTATTTTTCTACATGTGGATTATGGGCAGAATATGGTTTAAAAATATACATAGGAACCTATTTAACCCATTTCTGATAAGAATATGGATATAATCTTTTTCTACATATGGATTATAGGTTAAAGATTGTTTATAGATATAGATAGCAACATATTAAGCCTGTTTCTGATAAGAATATGCATATAATTATTTTTCTACATGGGGATTATGGGTGGAATATTGTTTATAAATATACATAGCAACATATTAATATTATTTCTGATATGAATATGCATATAATTATTTTTCTACATGGGGATTATGGGTGAAATATTGTTAATAAATACACATAGGAACCAATTTAACCCATTTCTGATAACAATATGCATATAATTGTTTTTCTGCATGGGGATTATAGGTGGAATATTTCTTATAAATATACATAGGAACCTATTTAACCCATTTCTGATAAGAATATGCATATAATTATTTTTCTGCAAAGGGATTATAGGTGGAATATTGTTTATAAATATACATAGGAACCTATATAACCCATTTCTGAAAAGAGTATGCATATAATTATTTTTTTACATTTGGATTATGGTTTGAATATTGTTTATAAATATACATAGAAACATATTAAACCTATTTCTGATATGAATATGCATATAATTATTTTTCTACATGGGGATTATAGGTTGAAGATTGTTTATAGATAGCAACATATTAAGCCTATTTCTGATAAGAATATGCATATAATTATTTTTCTACATGGGGATTATGGGTGGAATATTGTTTATAAATATACATAGCAACATATTAATATTATTTCTGATATGAATATGCATATAATTATTTTTCTACATGGGGATAATCGGTGAAATATTGTTAATAAATACACAAAGGAACCAATTTAACCCATTTCTGATAACAATATGCATATAATTATTTTTCTGCATGGGGATTATAGGTGGAATATTGTTTATAAATATACATAGGAACGTATTTAACCCATTTCTGATAACAATATGCATATAATTATTTTTCTGCATGGGGATTATAGGTGTAATATTGTTTATAAATATACAAAGGAACCTATTTAACACATTTCTGATAGGAATATGCATAAAATTATTTTCCTACATGGGGATTATGGGTGGAATATTTTTTATAAATATACATAGGAACCTATTTAACCCATTTCGGATAAGTATATGCATATAATTATTTTTCTACATGAGGATTATGGATGGAATATTGTTAATAAATATGCATAGCAACATATTAAACCTATTTCTGTTATGAATATGCATATAATTATTTTTCTACATCGGGATTATGGGTGGAATATTGTTTATAAATATAGATAGCAACCTATTTCTGATTTAAATATGCATAAAATTATTTTTCTACATGTGGATTATGGGCAGAATATGGTTTATAAATATACATAAGAACCTATTTAACCCATTTCTGATAAGAATATGCATATAATTTTTTTCTACATGGGGATTATAGGTTGAAGATTGTTTATAGATATAGATAGCAACATATTAAGCCTAATTCTGATAAGAATATGCATATAATTATTTTTCTACATAGGTTGAAGATTGTTTATAGATATAGATAGCAACATATTAAGCCTATTTCTGATAAGAATATGCATATAATTATTTTTCTACATGGGGATTATGGGTGGAATATTGTTTATAAATATACATAGCAACATATTAATATTATTTCTGATATGAATATGCATATAATTATTTTTCTACATGGGGATTATGGGTGAAATATTGTTAATAAATACACATAGGAACCAATTTAACCCATTTCTGATAACAATATGCATATAATTGTTTTTCTGCATGGGGATTATAGGTGGAATATTGTTTATAAATATACCTAGGAACCTTTTTAACCCATTTCTGATCAGAATATGCATATAATTATTTTTCTGCAAAGGGATTATAAGTGGAATATTGTTTATAAATATACATAGGAACCTATAAAACCCATATCTGAAAAGAGTATGCATATAATTATTTTTTTACATTTGGATTATGGTTTGAATAATGTTTATAAATATACATTGAAACATATTAAACCTATTTCTGATATGAATATGCATATAATTATTTTTCTACATGGGGATTATGGTTGGAATATTATTTATAAATATACATAGTAACCTATTTAACCAATTTCTGAAAAGAATATGCATATGATTATTTTTCTACATTTGGATTATGGTTGGAATATTGTTTATAAATATACATAGGAACCTATTTAACCCATTTCTGATAAGTATATTATTTATAAATATACATAGTAACCTATTTAACCAATTTCTGAAAAGAATATGCATATGATTATTTTTCTACACGAGGATTATGGATGGAATATTGTTAATAAATATGCATAGCAACATATTAAACCTATTTCTGTTATGAATATGCATATAATTATTTTTCTACATCGGGATTATGGGTGGAATATTGTCTATAAATATAGATAGCAACCTATTTCTGATTTAAACATGCATACAATTATTTTTCTGCATGGGGATTATGGGTGGAATATTGTTTATAAATATACATAGGAACCTATTTAACCCATTTCTGATAAGAATATGCATATAATTATTTTTCTACATGTGGATTATGGGCAGAATATGGTTTAAAAATATACATAGGAACCTATTTAACCCATTTCTGATTAGAATATGTATATAATTTTTTTCTACATGGGGATTATAGGTTGAAGATTGTTTATAGATATAGATAGCAACATATTAAGCCTGTTTCTGATAAGAATATGCATATAATTATTTTTCTACATGGGAATTATGGGTGGAATATTGTTTATAAATATACATAGCAACATATTAATACTATTTCTGATATGAATATACATATAATTATTTTTCTACATGGGGACTATGGGTGAAATATTGTTAATAAATACACATAGGAACCTATTTAAACCATTTCTGATAACAATATGCATATAATTAGTTTTTCTGCATGGGGATTATAGGTGGAATATTGTTTATAAATATACATAGGAACCTATTTAACACATTTCTGATAAGAATATGCATAAAATTATTTTTCTACATGGGGATTATGGGTGGAATATTTTTTATAACCATACATAGTAACCTATTTAACCGTTTTATGAAAGGAATATGCATATATTTATTTTTCTACATGGGAATTATGGGTAGAATATTGTATATAAATATACATAGGAACCTATTTAACACATTTCTGGTAAGAATATGCGTATAATTGTTTTTCTACATGGGGATTATGGAAGGAATATTGTTTTTAATTATAAATAGGAACCTATTTAACCCATTTCTGAAAAGGATATGCATATAATTATTTTTCTACATGGGGATTATGGGTGGAATATTGTTTATAAATATAGATAGGAACCTATGTAACCCATTTCTGATAAGAATATGCATATAATTATTTTTCTGCAAAGGGATTATAGGTGGAATATTGTGTATAAATATACATAGGAACCTATTTAACACATTTCTGATAGGAATATGCCTAAAATTATTTTTCTACATGGGGATTATAGGTGGAATATTTTTTATAAATATACATAGGAACCTATTTAACCCATTTCTGATAAGTATATGCATATAATTATTTTTCTACATGAGGATTATGAATGGAATATTGTTAATAAATATGCATAGCAACATATTAAACCTATTTCTGTTATGAATATGCATATAATTATTTTTCTACATTGGGATTATGGGTGGAATATTGTTTATAAATATAGATAGCAACCTATTTCTGATTTAAATATGCATAAAATTATTTTTCTACATGTGGATTATGAGCAGAATATGGTTTAAAGATATACAAAAGAACCTATTTAACCCATTTCTGATAAGAATATGCATATAATTTTTTTCTACATGGGGATTATAGGTTGAAGATTGTTTATGGATATAGATAGCAACATATTAAGCCTATTTCTGATAAGAATATGCATATAATTATTTTTCTACATGGGGATTATAGGTTGAAGATTGTTTATAGATATAGATAGCAACATATTAAGCCTATTTCTGATAAGAATATGCATATAATTTTTTTTCTACATGGGGATTATGGGTGGAATATTGTTTATAAATATACATAGCAACATATTAATATTATTTCTGAAATGAATATGCATATAATTATTTTTCTACATGGGGATTATTGGTGAAATATTGTTAATAAATACACATAGGAACCAATTTAACCCATTTCTGATAACAATATGCATATAATTGTTTTTCTGCATGGGGATTATAGGTGGAATGTTGTTTAGAAATATACATAGGAACCTATTTAACCCATTTCTGATCAGAATATGCATATAATTATTTTTCTGCAAAGGGATTATAAGTGGAATATTGTTTATAAATATACATAGGAACCTATAAAACCCATATCTGAAAAGAGTATGCACATAATTATTTTTTTACATTTGGATTATGGTTTGAATATTGTTTATAAATATACATAGAAACATATTAAACCTATTTCTGATATGAATATGCATATAATTATTTTTCTACATGGGGATTATGGTTGGAATATTATTTATAAATATACATAGTAACCTATTTAACCAATTTCTGAAAAGAATATGCATATAATTATTTTTCTACATTTGGATTATGGTTGGAATATTGTTTATAAATATACATAGAAACATATTAAACCTATTTCTGATATGAATATGCATATAATTATTTTTCTACATGGGGATTATGGTTGGAATATTATTTATAAATATACATAGTAACCTATTTAACCAATTTCTGAAAAGAATATGCATATAATTATTTTTCTATATTTGGATTATGGTTGGAATATTGTTTATAATTATACAAAGGAACCTATTTAACCAATTTCTGATAAGTATATGCATATAATTATTTTTATGCATGAGGATTATGGGTGGAATATTGTTTATAAATATAGATAGCAACCTATTTCTGATTTAAATATGCAAAAAATTATTTTTCTACATGGGGATTATGGGTGGAATATTGTTTATAAATATACATAGGAACTTATTTAAACCATTTCTGATAAGAATATGCATATTATTATTTTTCTACATGTGGATTATGGGCAGAATATGGTTTAAAAATATACATAGGAACCTATTTAACCCATTTCTGATAAGAATATGCATATCATTTTTTTCTACATGGGGATTATAGGTTGAAGATTGTTTATAGATATAGATAGCAACATATTAACCTATTTCTGATAAGAATATGCATATAATTATTTCTCTACATGGGGATTATGGGTGGAATATTGTTATAAATATACATAGCAAGATATTAATACTTTTTCTGATATGAATATGCATATAATTATTTTTCTACATGGGGATTACGGGTGAAATATTGTTAATAAATACACATAGGAACCTATTTAACCCATTTCTGATAACAATATGCATATAATTATTTTTCTGCATGGGGATTATAGGTGGAATATTGTTTATAACCATACATAGTAACCTATTTAACCCATTTATGATAAGAATATGCATATAATTATTTTTCTACATGGGAATTATAGGTAGAATATTATATATAAATATACAAAGGAACCTATTTAACCCATTTCTGAAAAGAATATGCATATAACAATTTTTCTTCATGGGGATTATGGGTGGAATATTGTTTATAAATATACATAGGAACCTATGTAACCCATTTCTAAAAAGAATATGCATATAATTCTATTTCTGCAAAGGGATTATAGGTGGAATATTGTGTATAAATATACATAGGAACCTATATAACCCATTTCTGAAAAGAGTATGCATATAATTATTTTTCTACATTTGGATTATGGTTTGAATATTGTTTATAAATATACATAGAAACATATTAAACCTATTTCTGATATGAATATGCATATCATTATTTTTCTACATGGGGATTATGGGTGAAATATTGTTAATAAATACACATAGGATCCTATTTAACCCATTTCTGATAAGAATATGCATATAATTATTTTTCTACATAGGAATTATAGGTGGAATATTGTATATAAATATACATAGGAACCTATTTAACACATTTCTAATAAGAATATGCATATAATTATTATTCTGCATGGGGATTATAGGTGGAATATTGTTTATAAATATACATAGGAACCTATTTAACCATAGGAACCTATTTAACCCATTTCTGATAACAATATGCATATAATTATTTTTTTGCATGGGGATTATAGGTGGAATATTGTTTATAAATATACATAGGAACCTATTTAACACATTTCTGATAGAAATATGCCTAAAATTATTTTTCTACATGGGGATTATGGGTGGAATATTTTTTATAAATATACATAGCAACATATTAATATTATTTGCGATATGAATTTGCATATAATTATTTTTCTACATGGGGATTATGGGTGAAACATTGTTAATAAATACACATAGGAACCAATTTAACCCATTTCTGATAACAATATGCATATAATTGTTTTTCTGCATGGGGATTATAGGTGGAATATTGTTTATAAATATACATAGGAACCTAATTAACACATTTCTGATAAGAATATGCGTATATTTGTTTTTCTACATGTGGATTATGGGCAGAATATGGTTTATAAATATACATAGGAACCTATTTAACCAATTTCTGATAAGAATATGCATATAATTTTTTTTCTACATTTGGATTATAGGTTGAAGATTGTTTATAGATATAGATAGCAACATATTAAGCCTATTTCTGATAAGAATATGCATATAATTATTTTTCAACATGGGGATTATAGGTTGAAGATTGTTTATAGATAGCAACATATTAAGCCTATTTCTGATAAGAATATGCATATAATTATTTTTCTACATGGGGATTATGGGTGAAATATTGTTAATAAATACACAAAGGAACCAATTTAACCCATTTCTGATAACAATATGCATATAATTATTTTTCTGCATGGGGATTATAGGTGGAATATTGTTTATAAATATACATAGGAACGTATTTAACCCATTTCTGATAACAATATGCATATAATTATTTTTTGCATGGGGATTATAGGTGTAATATTGTTTATAAATATACAAAGGAACCTATTTAACACATTTCTGATAGGAATATGCATAAAATTATTTTCCTACATGGGGATTATGGGTGGAATATTTTTTATAAATATACGTAGGAACCTATTTAACCCATTTCGGATAAGTATATGCATATAATTATTTTTCTACATGAGGATTATGGATGGAATATTGTTAATAAATATGCATAGCAACATATTAAACCTATTTCTGTTATGAATATGCATATAATTATTTTTCTACATCGGGATTATGGGTGGAATATTGTTTATAAATATAGATAGCAACCTATTTCTGATTTAAATATGCATAAAATTTTTTTTCTACATGTGGATTTTGGGCAGAATATGGTTTATAAATATACATAAGAACCTATTTAACCCATTTCTGATAAGAATATGCATATAATTTTTTTCTACATGGGGATTATAGGTTGAAGATTGTTTATAGATATAGATAGCAACATATTAAGCCTATTTCTGATAAGAATATGCATATAATTATTTTTCTACATGGGGATTATAGGTTGGAATATTGTTTATAAATATACATAGAAACATATTAAACCTATTTCTGATATGAATATGCATATAATTATTTTTCTACATGGGGATTATGGTTGGAATATTATTTATAAATATACATAGTAACCGATTTAACCAATTTCTGAAAAGAATATGCATATAATTATTTTTCTATATTTGGATTATGGTTGGAATATTGTTTATAATTATACAAAGGAACCTATTTAACCCATTTCTGATAAGTATATGCATATAATTATTTTTATGCACGAGGATCATGGATGGAATATTGTTAATAAATATGCATAGCAACATATTAAACCTATTTCTGTTATGAATATGCATATAATTATTTTTCTACATCGGGATTATGGGTGGAATATTGTTTATAAATATAGATAGCAACCTATTTCTGATTTAAATATGCAAAAAATTATTTTTCTACATGGGGATTATGGGTGGAATATTGTTTATGAATATACATAGGAACTTATTTAAACCATTTCTGATAAGAATATGCATATTATTATTTTTCTACATGTGGATTATGGGCAGAATATGGTTTAAAAATATACATAGGAACCTATTTAACCCATTTCTGATAAGAATATGCATATAATTTTTTTCTACATGGGGATTATAGGTTGAAGATTGTTTATAGATATAGATAGCAACATATTAAGCCTATTTCTGATAAGAATATGCATATAATTATTTCTCTACATGGGGATTATGGGTGGAATATTGTTATAAATATACATAGCAAGAGATTAATACTATTTCTGATATGAATATGCATATAATTATTTTTCTACATGGGGATTACGGGTGAAATATTGTTAATAAATACACATAGGAACCTATTTAACCCATTTCTGATAACAATATGCATATAATTATTTTTCTGCATGGGGATTATAGGTGGAATATTGTTTATAACCATACATAGTAACCTATTTAACCCATTTATGATAAGAATATGCATATAATTATTTTTCTACATGGGAATTATAGGTAGAATATTATATATAAATATACAAAGGAACCTATTTAACCCATTTCTGAAAAGAGTATGCATATAACAATTTTTCTTCATGGGGATTATGGGTGGAATATTGTTTATAAATATACATAGGAACCTATGTAACCCATTTCTAATAAGAATATGCATATAATTCTATTTCTGCAAAGGGATTATAGGTGGAATATTGTGTATAAATATACATAGGAACCTATATAACCCATTTCTGAAAAGAGTATGCATATAATTATTTTTCTACATTTGGATTATGGTTTGAATATTGTTTATAAATATACATAGAAACATATTAAACCCATTTCTGATATGAATATGCATATCATTATTTTTCTACATGGGTATTATGGGTGAATTATTGTTAATAAATACACATAGGATCCTATTTAACCCATTTCTGATAAGAATATGCATATAATTATTTTTCTACATAGGAATTATAGGTGGAATATTGTATATAAATATACATAGGAACCTATTTAACACATTTCTAATAAGAATATGCATATAATTATTATTCTGCATAAGGATTATAGGTGGAATATTGTTTATAAATATACATAGGAACCTATTTAACCATAGGAACCTATTTAACCCATTTCTGATAACAATATGCATATAATTATTTTTTTGCATGGGGATTATAGGTGGAATATAGTTTATGAATATACATAGGAACCTATTTAACACATTTCTGATAGGAATATGCATAAAATTATTTTTCTACATGGGGATTATGGTTGGAATATTTTTTATAAATATACATAGGAACCTATTTAACCCATTTCTGATAAGTATATGCATATAATTATTTTTCTACATGAGGATTATGGATGGAATATTGTTAATAAATATGCATAAGAGCATATTAAACCTATTTCTGTTATGAATATGCATATAATTATTTTTCTACATCGGGATTTTGGGTGAAATATTGTTTATAAATATAGATAGCAACCTATTTCTGATTTAAATATGCATAAAAAAATTTTTCTACATGTGGATTATGGGCAGAATATATTTTATAAATATACATAGGAACCTATTTAACCCATTTCTGATAAGAATATGCATATAATTTTTTTTCTACATGGGGATTATAGGTTGAAGATTGTTTATAGATATAGATAGCAACATATTAAGCCTATTTCTGATAAGAATATGCATATAATTATTTTTCTACATGGGGATTATGGGTGGAATATTGTTTATAAATACACAAAGGAACCAATTTAACCCATTTCTGATAACAATATGCATATAATTATTTTTCTGCATGGGGATTATAGGTGGAATATTGTTTATAAATATACATAGGAACCTATTTAACCCATTTCTGATAACAATATGCATATAATTATTTTTTTGCATGGGGATTATAGGTGTAATATTGTTTATAAATATACAAAGGAACCTATTTAACACATTTCTGATAAGAATATGCGTATATTTTTTTTTTCCACATGGGGATTATGGGAGGAATTTTGTTTTTAATTATACATAGGAACCTATTTAACCCATTTCTGAAAAGAATATGCATATAATTATTTTTCTACATGGGGATTATGGGTGGAATATTGTTTATAAATATACATAGGAACCTATTTAACCCATTACTGATAAGAATATGCATATAATTATTTTTCTGCAAAGGGATTATAGGTGGAATATTGTTTATAAATATACATAGGAACCTATATAACCCATTTCTGAAAAGAGTATGCATATAATTATTTTTTTTACATTTGGATTATGGTTTGAATATTGTTTATAAATATACATAGAAACATATTAAACCTATTTCTGATATGAATATGCATATAATTATTTTTCTACATGGGGATTATGGTTGGAATATTATTTATAAATATACATAGTAACCTATTTAACCAATTTCTGAAAAGAATATGCATATGATTATTTTTCTACATTTGGATTATGGGAGGAATATTGTTTATAAATATACATAGGAACCTATTTAACTCATTTCTGATAAGTATATTCATATAATTATTTTTCTACACGAGGATTATGGATGGAATATTGTTAATAGATATGCATAGCAACATATTAAACCTATTTCTGTTATGAATATGCATATAATTATTTTTCTACATCGGGATTATGGGTGGAATATTGTCTATAAATATAGATATCAACCTATTTCTGATTTAAACATTCATACAATTATTTTTCTACATGGGGATTATGGGTGGAATATTGTTTATAAATATACATAGGAACCTATTTAACCCATTTCTGATAAGAATATGCATATAATTATTTTTCTACATGTGGATTATGGGCAGAATATGGTTTAAAAATATACATAGGAACCTATTTAACCCATTTCTGATTAGAATATGCATATCATTTTTTTCTACATGGGGATTATAGGTTGAAGATTGTTTATAGATATAGATAGCAACATATTAAGCCTATTTCTGATAAGAATATGCATATAATTATTTTTCTACATGGGGATTATGGGTGGAATATTGTTTATAAATATACATAGCAACATATTAATACCATTTCTGATATGAATATACATATAATTATTTTTCTACATGGGGACTATGGGTGAAATATTGTTAATAAATACACATAGGAACCTATTTAACCCATTTCTGATAACAATATGCATATAATTATTTTTCTGCATGGGGATTATAGGTGGAATATTGTTTATAAATATACATAGGAACCTATTTAACACATTTCTGATAAGAATATGCATAAAATTATTTTTCTACATGGGGATTATGGGTGGAATATTTTTTATAACTATACATAGTAACCTATTTAACCCATTTCTGATAAGAATATGCATATAATAATTTTTCTACATGGGGATTATGGGCGGAATATTGTTTATATATATATATACATAGGAACCTATTTAACACATTTCTGATAAGAATATGCATATAATAATTTTTCTACATGGGGATTATGGGCGGAATATTGTTTATAAATATACATAGCAACATATTGAGCCTATTTCTGATATGAATATGAATATAATTATTTTTTATATTCGTATTATGGGTGGAATATTGTCTATAAATATACATAGTAACCTATTTATCCCATTTCTGAAAAGAATATGCATATAATTATTTTTCTACATGCTGATTATGGTTGGAATATTGTTTATAAATATGCATAGCGACATATTAAACCTATTTGTGATATGAATATTCATATCATTATTTTTGTACATGAGGGTTATGGATGGAATATTGTTAATAAATACACATAGCAACATATTAAACCTATTTCTGATAAGAATATGCATATAATTATTTTTCTATATGGGGATTATGGGTGGAATATTTCTTACAAATATACATAGGAACCTATTTAACCCATTTCTGATAAGAATATGCCTATAATTATTTTTCTACATGGGAATTATGGGTGGAATATTGTAGTTAAATATACATAGGAATATATTAAACTTATTTCTGATTAAAATACGCATAAAATTATTTTTCTACATGGAGATTATGGGTGGAATATTGTTTATATGTATACACAGGAACCTATTTAACCAATTTCTGATAAGAATATGCATATAATTATTTTTCTACATGGGTACTATGGGTGGAATATTGTTTATAAATATACATAGTTGGTTTCTTCCTGTACAATACATTTTGACAAATTGTTTGAATAACGTGTCTAAAACCTGTTGTCTCTAGTTTAGTTACAAATAATTATTCTTGTATTCATATTCCTGTTTCTTAAATGTATCTTTGAATTCAAACACATGTGTGTGTGTGTACACATGCAAAGAAAGGTCAATGACTTTTCTTTTTTTTTTTTAAGTTTTTAACCCATTTCTGATATGAATATGCATATCATTATTATTCTACATTTGGATTATGGTTGGAATATTGTTTGTAAATATACATAGGGAACTATTTGAGGTTACATCTACTGTAATTTACTGTAAACAACGTAGTCTCAATGGTATACTAACAGGCATGTTTAATTTGGTTAATGCTACTTGAAACTGCATCTTAATTTATACCGTCTCACACGCTTAACATGTCTCGCAACCAAATCCCTATTATTATTATTATTATTATTATTATTATACAGTATTTATATAGCGCCAACAGTTTACGTAGCGCTTTAGATCTTGATGGTAGACAGTACAAATACAATACAATTTGATACAGTAGGAATCAGAGGGCCCTGCTCCTTAGAGCTTTACAATCTAAGAGGGAAGGTCAAGAGATACAAGAGGTAATAACTATGGGTGATGTGCTGATTGAGAAGATAAATGCACAGTTGTTAGGCGGGGGCCAGATAGGCTTCTCTGAAGAGGTGAGTTTTCAGGGATCGTCTGAAAGTGGATAAAGTAGGAGAAAATCGGACGGATTGGGGTAGAGCATTCCAGAGGATGGGGGAGGCTCTGGAGAAGTCCTGAAGGCGAGCATGGGATTTTCAGAGCAGGAGGTCTTGGGAGGAGCGAAGAGAACGATTAGGTTGGTATTTTGTGACTAGGTTAGAGATGTCGCTGGGGGCCAGGTTGTGGATGGCTTTGTAAGTTATAGTTAGTATCTTGAATTTAATTCGGTGACTGAGTGGCATCCAATGGAGGGATTGGCAGAGGGGTGTGGCAGACGCTGAGCGGTTTGTGTGGTGGATGAGCCTGGCAGCAGCGTTCATGATGGACTGAAAGTGGGGATAGCCTATTTAGAGGTAAACCAATGAGGAGGGAGTTGCAGTAGTCGAGGCGGGAGATGACCAGGGAGTGGATTAGAAGCTTTGTGGTGTCAGAAGCCAATTGGCTGGGGAACGTGATGACGTAGACGTAGCGCGCATCACGGAGGGAGGGAGGCGAGTGTGCCAGACGGAGTAGCAGACCCTCCTAGGATCCCCGGAGCGCGCACATCCAGCCATCACGCAGGATATGTCCACAGGCTAAAGGGGGGAGGAAGATCCCCGAACGCCATCTCGAGCGCTGCTCCGGCCCCCCAGACTCTAATAGGGGAAGGAAAGCGAAGCTCCGCACGCCGCTGTTGAGGTATGGGAGGCGGCTGCGGACTCAGCACAGACCGAGAAGAAGGAAGGATCTGACGGCGTCCCCCCCCGCCCCCCCCCTCCTGGCTCTCCCTCTGCAGTCTCATCTCGTCTAAATAGACAACGGGAGATCCCGTCGGAGCTCCGCCGTGTCCGGTATTGGTAATGTAGAAACAGCTCTTCTTACAAATTTTTCTTTCTATGCGTCCGTGACTCTTTTACTAAACTGCCTGATACATTGGTGACAGACTGAAGATTGCAGCGGAAGCTGCGGTATTTGTTTGTAACCCTCAGCCTTGATACTCCACGCAGGATTCTACTATATTACCTGTTAAGAAGATGATAAAAGTAATTTTGAATAGGAGATGTTGCTGACGGTATCGCTGTATCGGAAACCTGTAACCTCGTCTTTATAAGGAAGATTTACTCTACAGCTTGATACAACGGTAATAGAGGTTAATGAAGGACAGGGCGTCTGAAGCAAAGGTTTTTGTTTGAATCTCTCAGCCTGGATGTCACTACTAATGTTAGTACTAATATTCGCCCAATTTATTGTGGGACACAACAGGCTTAGAAGTAAATTGATTGATGCTGCGGCTTTCAGCGAGCATTTCAGTCTGGTAAGCAAGGAAACCTGTTTTGAATCTGTGAGAAAGGTCTTAAAGCAGATGATCTCAGAGTAAGGGCTGGTAAGACCAAGGCATCTTTGAGATACGAGTTAATAAAAGGGCCTGGGTCCTACCCAAGGAGGGTTTTTTTACCCCCCCCCCCCGGCCTCAGCAAGTTATAAATATAAAGGTGAAAGCTGTCGGTAGCAGGTCCCTGGAAAACAATCATCAGGGTTGGCACCCCGGAAGGATCTCTACCTACAAGAGGGGGGAGGAAGTTTAGTTAATCCTGGGGAAACCAACAGGAGGTCTGAGGAAGAAGGGAGGAATGAATAAAGTGTCGACAAAAAAAGGGGGGGCACCTAAAACGCCGAGGGATAGGACAGCTGGAAGCTCGATAAAACAGTTTATGTCCCAAGGTGGGAGTCCAAAAGGAGGGGAGCAAGGGGCCCAAGGAGGATCAAGAACAGAAGGAAGAGGGGGGACCCCAGATAAAACGGGGGATAAAACGAACCAGTCAAAGGAAAATTCAATAATGGAGAGTGAAGGGGATTTAAGTCGGGTGGAAGAGAGAAGAACAAGTGCCCTAATGTTTTCAAAGGAGGAAATGAGAGACATGCTCAAAAATCTTGAGATCTCAATAAAATTAGAAATAGGCCTGGTGAGAGCAGACCTAGGAAGCTTGCTGGAAAGAGTTGAAATTACGGAAAAAAAAACGGAGGAACTGGAAAAAGAGATAATGAACCTTAAAGAACAAATTAAAACCTCTAGACAAAATCAGAAAATAATTTTATATAAGATCGAGGATCAGGAAAATAGAGATAGGAGACTAAACATAAGACTCCGCCACGTCCCAGAAAACAAAGGAGAAGATCTGAGAAGGATGATCCCCCAAATACTGGGGCCTCTGTTAAGAGAAGAGGATAAGGAATTCCCTAAAATAGAAAGGACTCACCGAGTTGGAAAATTATTCAACTCGGACCACCAGAGGCTGAGAGACATAATAATCCGCTTTAGGTTCTATGAAGACAAAGCCGCAATCCTATCAAAAATGAGAGGTAAAATTCGAAGGGTCAGAGATCCAAATCTTTACAGATCTCGCCCCCGAAACCCTCGCAAGGAGAAGGATTTTGAAGCCTTTACTAGATCAGATGAGAGAACTAAACATTAAATATAGCTGGGGGTTTCCGGCGTGCCTGAGGGGCTTTAGAGATGGAAGATCAGCAAGACTGAGGTTCCCAGAAGATTTAAAGGACTTTTGCGATAGACTAGATATGAAAGAACCAGAGCTGCCGGGCTGGGAGGAGGGATGATTTGAGGTGTGTGGGGGAGACGTGGGAGGGAGGTGGGGGAGGGCTGGTTAGTAGATTAATAGAGTTGGGGGCGGTGGGAGGGAGGAGGAGTTCTTTTTTTCTCTTTTTTTTTTTTTTTTTTTTTTTTTCTGTGATATCTGGATTACCCCTCTATGCTTAAAACATCTGGCGGGGGGGGTGGTGGGCACACTCGGGCACCCACCTCAAACACATGACTCGTCAGGCTCCATGGTATCCATGGCGCCAGGCGAATGGGGAGCCAGAGGGTGGCTGAGGGGTAGGGAGGGGGGTTTGGGGAGAGGGGAGGGGAAAGAGGAACCCGGTGTACAAGGAAGTAAGAGAGAAAAAGGAAGAGAAGAAGAAAATAAAGAAAGAATTCAGATTAGCCTAGTAATACAGATCCAACTAAAACTTAAAAAAAAAAAAAAAAAAAAGAGGGTGAAGAGATGAGAAAATTAAACTTTCTGACCTACAATGTAAAAGGTCTCAACGAGCCCACAAAGAGATATAAGGTCTTAAGGGAATTAGAGAGATATAAGGCAGAGGTTGTGTTCCTCCAAGAAACCCATCTAACATACTACTCTAAGAGCAAGATAAGGTCCAATATGTACCCAACCTGGTTCTATGGGGACTCAATAACATCAAGAGCAAGAGGAGTGGCAATAGGGATAGCAAGAGGGATTAATTTCAAGGTCGAAGAGAGGTTAATAGATCAGGGAGGAAGATATATATTCTTGAAAGGTTCCCTGGAAGGCTGGAAGGTCACACTGGCAAATATTTATGCACCAAATAAAGAGCCGAGTGGTTTTCTTGGGACAATCTTAGGGAAATTAATGGAGTTCAAAGAAGGTAGCCTGATTATGATGGGTGATTTTAATATGTGCATGGCCCCAGAGGTGGATAGTACGTCTCGTGCGCAGGGGACAATGAATGGGAAGCTGAAGAATTTAAAACAGAAGCTTCATTCGTGTCAACTGGTGGATGTATGGAGGATTATGAACCCAAATAAGAAGGATTTCTCGTTCTACTCCTCTGCGCACGGGACGTACTCTAGGATTGATTATATATTGACGGAACATTCTTTGTTGGATAGGGTAGTGGAGGCTAAGATCGAGGCTATTACCATATCAGACCACGCCCCAGTTAGTATGGGACTGTATGCCCCAGGAAATCAGAGGAACCCGGTAACCTGGAGATTAGACGAAGATCTTTTACAAGAGGTATCAAATGTAAAGAAAATAGAACAGGAACTAAATCAATACTTTTCAATCAATGATACAGCAGAGGTCTCCGGGTCATCCCTGTGGGAAGCTCATAAGGCCTACATAAGGGGGGTAATAATGAAGATGGGGGCAATGAGAAAAAGGGAAGCAAAGGAACAAATTAGAAAACTAACTGAAGAAATATATAGTCTGGAGCAAGAACATAAGAAAGGCTTGGGCCAAGGGAGGAAGGCTTATCAAGAATTGGTTCTGAAAAGGGAGGAATTAAAGAATTATCTAGATCTAGAAACGAAAAAAGCATTCTTCAAGATAGCAAGAGAAAGCTACCAGAGCCGTAACAAGAGCAGTAGACTACTAGCCAAAATAATGAGGAAGAAAAAAACTAGAAACTACATTGAAAAAATTCAAAATAGTAAAGGCGAAATGCTCCATACAACAAAAGAGATAGGGGAATCCTTCAGGGATTATTATAGTGAGCTATATTCAGTGGCTAAAAATACAAGGCTAGAAGGAGCAAAGGATAGGAAAATAGTAGAATTCTTGAATAAAGCTAACCTCCCGAAGATTAAAGAAATAGATAAAGATATCTTAGAAAACCCTATAACGATAGACGAAATTAACAGAGCACTATCCGAATCAGCTTCAGGCAAAAGCCCGGGACCCGATGGATTCACCTGTGTCTACTACAAAAAATTTAAAGAAATACTGATTCCTAAACTGTGTGATTACATGAACGGGTTGGGTAGAGATTTTGACCTGAGCAGAGAAGCACTCAGAGCAGAGATCACGGTTATCCCAAAAGAAGGGAAAAACCTTACACTATGCTCTAGCTATAGGCCAATATCGCTGATCAACACGGATGTTAAACTATATGCCAGAGTCTTAGCAAACCGGCTAAAAGGGAGCCTTAGTGGTCTGATACATCCAGACCAAGTGGGATTTATCCCGAAAAGAGAGGGGCGTGACAATGGCGTGAGGACACTCCTCTTGTTGCAGCATATCAGGGACAGTGGACCCCCAGGTCTACTCTTGTCTATAGACGCGGAGAAAGCGTTTGATAGAGTAGACTGGGGGTTCATGTTCCAAACCCTGGAATGTATGGGCATAGGTCCAAAAATGATCAATAGGATTCGGGCGCTATACAACCATCCTACGGCCTCGATAAAAATCAACGGCTCCCTCTCAGAGGCTTTTGAAATGGAAAACGGAACGAGGCAGGGGTGTCCTATGTCCCCCCTGCTTTTCGTCCTCTCCCTGGAACCACTGATGTCTGTAATTAGGGCGGACCCGGATATTTGGGGAATAAGGGTTGGGGATGAGGAGCACAAGATCGCGGCTTTTGCCGACGATGTTCTGCTTTTCATAGCCAACCCCAGAATTTCAATGCCGAATATTCTTAGAGTCATAAGGCAATATGGAGAAGTATCAAACTTCAAAATAAACTCGACAAAATCGGAAATTCTGAATATCAACCTGGGTAGGAGGGAGGAAAGAAAGCTGGAAAAGGAATTTAAATTTATATGGAAAAGAGAAATAGACTACTTGGGTATAAAACTGGCAAATTCTTTGGGGAAGATCTATAAAGCAAATTTTATCCCACTACTAGACGAAATAAAATCAGAGTGCAAAAGGATTACAACAAAACCACTTTCATGGACTAGACGCATTAATGCCATAAAAATGATATTATTACCTAAAATCACCTATAAACTACAGATGCTCCCATTAGACATTCCTCAGTACTATTTCAGAAAACTGAAATCAATTATTATGAGAACCGTTTGGAAAAACAGAAGGGCCAGAGTGGCCTTTGATATTTTAAAACAGGAAAAAAGAAAAGGGGGCCTAGCGATGCCTGATATTCAGGGCTATTACAGGGCAACACTGGTGTCAAGAGCGATAGAGTGGTTTAAGGAGAATACACAGAAAAGATGGGTAAATATAGAAAATAGTTTGAGTAAGGCGCACTTAGGACACTTGATTTGGAACCCTCCACATTATAGAGTATTAGACACAAATACACATTCACTGACAAAGGTGGTTTTTAGAGCTTGGGACATAGTATACAAACAAGTAAATAACACTTATAACTCTCCGTTAATTTCACTTTCAGAGAATGATTATTTTGCACCTGGGAAAAAGGAGATTGGGGGAAGTTGGATCAAAAAGGGAACGGTACAACTGAGAGATATTATTAAAAAGGGGAAGATAGCCACATTCCAGGAATTAAAGCACAAAACAGATATTTGGGTGTTAGATCACTGGAGATACCTGCAGTTAAGTCACTTTATTAGCCGCCTACCACACCCAATAAGATCAGGGGAGGAGCTATCAGAGTTGGAAAAGATATGTTTGTTAAGTAGTACTAAAGGCATAATATCTAAAATCTACAAATTGGGCTTGGCGAAGAGTAGTAGGGAGATACCACCATTTATCGTCAAATGGGGTAATGAATTAGGATTACAGTTAGATAGTAATAGATTGAAGAAAACTCTGGAGCTGACCCATAGTTCGTCAACTGACACCAGTGTTGCCGAAATGAACTATAAAATCCTAACAGGTTGGTATATTACCCCGGATAAGGCAAGTAAATTCCAAAAAGATAAAACATCGGAGTGCTGGAGGGGGTGTAAAGATAAAGGAAATATGGCCCATATCTGGTGGGATTGCCCTGTAATCAAACGTTATTGGCTGAAAATCTTGGGATACATCAAGCAAATAACTAAGATAGAAGTAAAACTAGACCCCTGGACAGTTCTACATCACGGAACAGGAGAGGAGGTAAAAAAATATAAAAATACCCTAGTGCCGCACTTGCTGAATGCGGCAAAAAAGGCCATTGCAAAAAATTGGCAGCAGCTAGAGGGCCCATCAATATGGGAATGGGTGGATGTAGTAGAAGGGATTCGGTATATGGAGGAAGGAGGACCTGAAAGGGAAGATGAACTAGTAGAAGGGAGGAACAACTGGCAAAATTGGAAGGACTTTAAAAAATTATGGAGTATTACTGAAGGCTTGAGAATAAGAATTGGTTAGAATGAGGGAAAATAACTACTGTACACAAGAGGTGAGGGGGGGAGGGAGGGTTCGGGGAGGGGGAGAAAGATGGTGGTTGGGGTTCTCTTTCTTTTTGTATTGTGTAAAATTGAAAATAAGTTCATCTGTCTAGTAAGCTACAAATGATGTGAAATAAAGGAGAGACACAGATGACACTGAGAAGTGGATCAGGTCTCCAACTATAATCACTGAGGTGGCAAAAAAAAAGAAAAAAAAAAAAAAAAAAAAAAAAAAAGAAGCTTTGTGGTGTCATTGGTTAGGAAGGGGCGTATCTTGGAGATGTTGCGAAGACTGAGGCGGCAAGCTTTGGATAGTGATAGAATGTGGGGTTGAAAGGTTAGTTCAGAGTCCAGGATTACACCTAGGACCTTGGCGTGGGGAGATGGGTTGATAGTTGAGCCATTGATCTTGACAGGGAAATCAGGGGAAGTGGCACCTGAGGGAGGAAATATCATGAGCTCGGTTTGGATAGGTTGAGTTTGAGAAAGTGATGTGACATCCAGGCTGATATGTCTGCTAGTAAGTTGGTAATGCGTGAGGAGACAGATGGAGAGAGCTGGGGGGTGGAGAGATAGATTTGGGTGTCATCAGCATAGAAATGATATTTAAAGCCGTGGGAGGCAATCAACTGACCCAAGGAGGTGGTGTAGATTGAGAAAAGGAGAGGTCCAAGAACAGAACCTTGGGGGACCCCAACGGAAAAAGGAAGAGGAGAGGAGGAAGTAGAGTTGTAAGTGACACTGAAGGAGTTTTGGGATAGGTAGGATGAGAACCAGCGAAGAGTACAGTCACGGAGACCAAAGGAGTGGAGTTTTTTGAGGAGGAGGGGGTGGTCCACTGTGTCAAAGGCAGCAGAGAGATCCAGGAGAAGTAGTACAGAATAGTATCCATTGGCTTTAGCCATTAGTTGGTCATTTGAGAGTTTAAGGAGAGCAGTTTCCGTGGAGTGTTGAGGGCGAAAACCGGACTGAAGGGGATCAAGAAGTTTATTCATGGTCAAGATGGTCGCTTAGTTGGTTGTAGACCAGTCTTTCAAGAAGTTTGGAGGAGAAGGAGAGTAAGGAGATGGGACGTAAGTTGTTGAGATTGGTGGTGAGGGCTTTTTTAGTATGGGGGTGACTAGCGCATGTTTTAGAGAGTTTGGGAAGATGCCACCAAGAGAGGGAGAGGTTGAAAATGTGAGTTAGAGAGCATAGAATCAAGTCAGAGGGTGAGCGTAGCATTTGCGAGAGAACAGGATCCAGGGGGCAAGTGGTTAGATGAGTGCTAGATAAAAGTTTAGCAACCTCAGTAATAGTTGCAGGGTTGAATGAGGGAAGTAATGATTGTGTCTGTGGACATGGGGTGTTGCATGGGGGAGGTTTTTGCGCATTGGTGATGTTGCCTTATAAGTTTTTAACCCACCTCATATCTATGAGATATGAAAAATCTTAAATATAGATTTTTTAGGGTAACAGTGATCTCCTTATGAATTGTATCAATCTTAGTTTTGAAGTGATTGGCAATCTCCTGGGCAGTGAGTGAGTGAGTTGGTGGGTGGAGGCAGTGGAGGACAGAGTAGAGTGTTGAAGGTACAGAAGAGTTGACGTGGACTGGATGAGAAGGTGTTAATGAGTGTGATAAAGTAGGTCTGTTTGGCAGTGTGAAGGCAGGAGTAGTATTTTAGGAGGGCAGATTTATATTGTGTGAAGTCTTCCTGGGTCTTAGTCTTATGCCACAGGCGCTCAAGAGCGCAGCTATGTTTTCTGAGACTTCTGGTGTCATCTGTTTGCCAGGGTTGTAGCAGTTGGGGCCTAATTCTGCGTGTAGTGAGGGAGGCAAGCTTGTCTAGGGAGGAAGACAGTGAGCTGTTGTAGATGAAAGTAGCTAGGTTGGGGCAAGACAGAGGTGAGATTTTGTCATAGAGGTGATCAGTAGCAGAGTAAAGAGAAGGGTTGAGGTGGCGAAGGTTTCTACGTGTAATTGTTAGGCAGTTGGAGGGAGAAGAGGTGGAAGACAAGGAGAGAGCAAAACTAATAAGGTGGTGATCAGAGAGTGGGAGTGGATTGTTGGAAAGGTTGCACGGAGTGCACAGATAGGAGAAGGCAAGGTCAAGGGTGTTGCCGTTGGAGTGGGAAGGAGCCTGTATCCATTGCTTCAGGTCAAGCGATGAGGTTAGACTGAGAAGTTTAGAAGTAATAGTAGCGTTAGTGTTGACAGGGATGTTGAAGTCCCCAAGAATAATTGTGGGGATTTCAGAAGAGAGAAAGTAGGGTAGCCAGGCAGAGAAGTCATCAAGAAAGGCTGATACTGGTCCAGGGGGCCGGTAGATGACAGCAATTCTTAGAGAAATGGGAGAGAAAAGACGAATGCAATGTGCCTCAAAAGAGGAGAGTGCCTCAAAAGAGAGGTGCTGCATGGGGCTAGAAGGATTCCCACTCCACCTCCCTTCCGTCCACTTGGTCCAAAGAAGGCCCCCATGGGAGAGTGAAGCAGGAGAAATAGTATCCGATTCATGAAGCCAGGTTTCAGTAATTACAAGTAGGTTAAAGGAATTTGTGATAAAGAGGTCGTGAAGGGCAGTGAGTTTGTTGCAGACAGAACGTGCATTCCACAGGGCACAGGAAAAGGGGGGGCTGGTTTTGGAAAGAGGAATAGAGACCAAGTTCTGTGGGTTACGGCTCCTGCCAGAGGGTGTAGGGGGATGGGAGCAATGGGCAAAGACGATGATGGTGGCCCAGGGTTTGGGGATATGTCACCAGAGATTAGGAGAAGCAGGAGGGTGAGGGAGGTAATGTGGGACAGTGATTTATGTGAAGGGGCATGTCTCAGAGTACTGGAGGTTTTATCAGTGTATGGATGTAGAATGAGCGAGAGTTGGTAGGAGCAGGTAGGGAGAAGACAGAAGGCAGGGTGATATGTATAAGCAGGCGGGTGGAGAGGGGGGGTGAAGGTAAGAGAGTTTGAGGAGAGAGGAGTGTCAGAAGCAGTGGTAGAGAGTGCATGTTACAGAGCAGAAGGAGAGCAGAGGGGGGGTGAAGGTAAGAGAGTTTGAGGAGAGAGGAGAGGAGTGTCAGAAGCAGTGGTAGAGAGTGCATGTTACAGAGGGGAAGGAGAGCCTATTAGAGAGACAGGGTCACCTGCAGTCTGTTAGCTGCTTTCCAGTGCAGATTGCTGTATTTGTTTGCTTCGTGCAATCGCTGAAGTGCAGAAGGAAGTAGGAAGAATCACTTAGAGAAAGAAGCCCCTGCAATGTGCTCACCCCTTAAGGATGCTCAAATTTATACTGTTATAAGGGTGGGGTTGAAGTTCGTTAATTAATCATGAGTGACTATAAGAATGCCTAACAATCAAAGTGGACTTTTTGCTTCAAAAGTCAGAATAGCAGAGGTCAAGATAAGATCAACACATAAAACTTAGGTAAGACAGTCCAGAGCAACAAATAATGTCATGGTTGTGCGCACAGGGCAACAGATAGAGAAGGCCACATATCAAAGACACACACACACACACACACACACAGACAGCAGGCAGATCCCAATTTCAGTTAACGGTGGAAGATGTGGTTGAGCTGACACATATACCAGAGACACACACATACAGACAGCAGGCAGATCCCAATTTCAGTTAACGGTGGAAGATGTGGTTGAGCTGACACATACCAGAGACACACACATACAGACAGCAGGCAAGATCCCAATTTCAGTTAACGGTGGAAGATGTGGTTGAGCTGACACATACCAGAGACACACACATACAGACAGCAGGCAGATCCCAATTAATTAACGGTGGAAGATGTGGTTGAGCTGACACATACCTATAAAGAGACAGAGAAGGATTGATCAGGTGATGCAGACATTCTATCTAAATAGGGTATTGTAATTGCAACTATCTATCGAAAATTTAAAAATGCGCATTGATTTTGTGTGACTTTATCTTTATCCACAAACTACATCAGTAATGGTATCTATTCCCTCCCACTAACACCAGTTAATAAGGTCACTATTCCTGCCACTAACAAAAATGATGGCTTACTAATCCTCCCACTAACACAAAAATGTGTTATTATTTTCACACTGACAGCAATGATGTGGTCTTTATTCCTTCCACAAATGATAATTCAAATATTCCTTAAACTGACACAATGATGAGGACTAATCCTTCCACTGATACCAACAACGCGGTTGTAGTTTTGACACTGACAACAAGAATGGGTCTTTGTTCCTTTCACTGACACCAATGATGGGTCAGACCAACAATGGGGTACTATTTTAGAATCTGTTGCATTACTATAGCTATATAAGCTATAAGCCTATATAGCTTAAATCCGGATAGCACTCAGATGGCTGATATTAATAAACTGATCGTTATTAATTGTAACAGATAGTCGCAGTGTTAGGTTAGCATTAAAACTGTTTACATGGTTGAATTACCCTAAATATAGCAAAAAAAAAAGTCCTGATTACAATTTGTGGTTTACATTAAGATGTAAAATTGAGGTTTACATCCTACGTGAGTGTGTTGCAACTAAAGTCAGTATAACCGTGAGCCAGGTTTGAGATAAAGTTGCAGGGCTCACGGTTTATATTGTCGAATTGATAGTTGCCTACACCCTAATTAAGATCGAATGTCGAAATAGCAAAGAGAAATAGAAATACACGGAATAGAGCACAATATCAGCTAGGCTTCTATTCGTTTCTAATATACTCAGCCATTGAAATCTGGCTCATATACTGGATATTGTTAATTTGAACATAATTCGATTATATTAACCAAGCTATGAAAACTCTCAAGTAAGCTATAAACACTTTTATAGTATCCTTAAAGTATCTCAAAACCAATGGGGTTTGTTTCACGGTGCTAATTTAAGAAATATTCAACTAGTTCGAATCCATTTCAAACCGTCTTCTCACTGCTATTCCTATTAAAGAATTATTCGAATCCAAGTCAAAAACTCTTCTGTTGTAATAGTTTTGGAACGTGTATTGCAATTTTTTCTGACAAATATCTCAGTAGATATGTTGTTGTAATCTACTATCTACTGTAATACAAATAGCGCTCAAACCTGTCAGCAAGCAAAAAAATCCTAATGTATACAGTCTCACTCTCCTTGATGTGTCACGCAAATAATATAAACAACTCACTATATTATCAGGGTTTATTCGCTATATATACAGATATATCCCTGTTTCCTGACATTTTGCTTACCAGGGAAAGGGATGTGTAATGTAGTGCTATCTTGACAAATTTACAGTATTTCAGCAATTCCCCAGTCTTCGTTAACTGTCCAATTAAATTCTGCTGCTTCTTGAGTCTTACCGATGATGCAGCAATTATCAAACAATCTGATCTCAATGCTATTCCGACATTTAATCTTTAATTTATCTCTATCTTATTTTATCTCTCAAAATATAAAAATTCGATGACATCGCGCATTGAGATAAAGTTGCAGGGCTCCCTTTATTTTCCGAGAAATAGTTTCCAATACCCTAATTAAGAAGCTATAGAGGACAATGTCGGTTTATATTCGGTTTCTAATATCGTTACCTTCACTCAAGTAAACAATAAGTGAAACAGCTTACTTTAGACGTAAGATAGTTGCATTATTCTAAATATAGCAGATAGCTATATTTAGCACAGGGAATGTTCAGCATGCTTCAACGGTAAAATGGTTTACAATACAACGAAATATATGAAATTTATATAATGAAACTATCACTCATCCATTGAAAACTATTGATATTGGTATTTGGAACATAATTCAATTATATATTAAAGTATAGTGTTAAACTAAGCTATGGAAACTCTTAACGTCTCCTTACTGTGCTAATTTACGAATTATTCAACTATTCAACCCGCAAAATATAGGTAAACGTATTTCTGCTTTTTATTACTCTTTTA
Organism: Aquarana catesbeiana; assembly: GCA_037953035.1. NCBI lineage: Eukaryota > Metazoa > Chordata > Amphibia > Anura > Ranidae > Aquarana > Aquarana catesbeiana. The sequence goes on from JBBHAA010000868.1 coordinate 4,842,010, forward strand.
ATGCAATAATCACTCAATTAAAATCAGCTATCTCAGTGCTAATCTTTCGATAGTTGCAAGTGCAATTACCTGAACTTACCGCGCAACGGCTACTGGTTCGAAACTAATTCAAACCGCCTGACATATGTGCTATGCTATGCTGAAACTCCACAATATCTGACATCTAAGGTAAACCGTATTTCTGCTTTTTATTACTCTTTTAATTGGATGATCAATCAATCAGCTAATCATCTAAAGATGTTTCACTGTCCCTTCCACTGACACAATGATGGGGCACTTTTCTCTCACTGACTGATATTTTTGCATAGCCTTATTGTTTACTTTCTTTTCAGGATAGATATTACTCTTAATAATCGCAGACCGTATACATGAGCTGTATTACCCTAAAGCAAAAAATAGCAAAAAAGTCCTGAAAACACATGTTATGTGTATGAGACGGTTTACAGTTAGATGTAAGATTAAGGTTTACATCTGTTTAGGAATAGTCGCGTTAACGTGAATCTACATAAGTGTGTTAAATGAAGTCAGGATATATTGTTAAAGATAAAGTTACAGGGCTTTATTAACACAGAATGTAGGTATAGCTAAGATATGGGTTGGTTTAATAAAACGATAGGCTTGAGTCGGTATCTAATTCGCTTCTATTTGTTTCTAATATCGTTACCTTTACTCAAGCAAACAATAAGTCACATATACCATGGATTATTTCTTCCACTGACACCAACAATATGGAAATATTTCTCTAACTGACACCGATGATGGGTCACTATTTCTCCCACTGACACCAATGATGGGTCACTATTCTTCCTCCTGACACTAATGATGGCTACCACTGACACCAAAAATGGGGTACTATTGCTCACACTGACAAAAAATGATTGGTCACTATTCATCCAACGATAGGCAACTATTCTATCCACTGACACTAACAATGCGATACTGACCCGAAATATCTCCCACTGGCAACAATGATAGGACACTCTTCCTCCCACTGACACCAATAATAGGTCACAATTCCTTACACTGACACCAACTGACACCACTCTTCCTTGAACTGACAATAATGAGGGTCACTAGTGGGTGGAATGATGGGTGGAAGGAATAGTCCTCATCATTGCTGTCATTTTAAGGAATATTGACACTTCATTGGTTTAAGGAACTTAAGTGACTCATCATCATCGTGACCAAAAACATAGCAACTCTGTCACTGTTACCCCGACAGACACTAATGATTGCTTTCTATTCCTCCCACTGACACCAAATTATTTATCAATTATTATGTGTGGAATATTGTTTATAAATATACATTTAACCCTTTTAACCCATGTCTGATAAGAATATGCGTATAATAATTTTTCTACATTGGGATTATGGCTTGAATACCGTTTTTAAATATATACGGGAACCTATTTAACCCATTTCTAATAAGAATATGCATATAATTATTTTTCTACATTGGGGATTATGGTTGGAATATTGTATATAAATATAGATCGCAAAGCATTAATCCTATTTCTGATAAGAATATGCATATAATTATTTTTCTACATGGGGATTATTGATGGAATATTTCTTACAAATATACATAGGAACATATTTAACCCATTTCTGATAAGAATATGCAAATTATTATTTTTCTACATGGGGATTATGGGTGGAAATTTGTTTATAAATATACATACCAACCTATTTAACCGATATCTGATAAGAATATGCATACAAATATTTTTCTACATGGGGATTATAGGTGGAATATTGTTTATAAATATACATTCGAACCTATTTAACCCATTTCTGATAAGAATATGCATATAAATATTTTTCTACATGGGGATTATGGGTGGAATATTGTTTATAAATATACAAAGGAACCTATTTAACCCATTTCTGATAAGAATATGGATATAATTATTTTTCTACATGGGGATTATGGGTGGAATATTGTTTATAAATATGCATAGTAACCTATTTAACCCATTTCTGGAAAAAATATGCATATAATTATTTTTCTACATGGGGATTATAGTTGGATTATTGTTTATAAATATACATAGGAACCTATTTAACCCATTTCTGATAAGAATATGCATAAAATTATTTTTCTACATGGGGATTATGGGTGGAATATTGTATATAAACATAGATAGGAACCTATTTATCCCATTTCTAATAAGAATATGCATTATAATTATTTTTGTACATTGAGATTATGGGTGGAATATTGTAGTTAAAGATTCATAGGAATATATTAAGCCTATTTCTGATATGTATATGCATAAAAATACTTTTTCTATATGGGGATAATGGGTGGAATATTGTTTATAAATATGCATAGGAACCTATTTAACCCATTTCTAATAAGAATATGCATATAATTATTTTTCTACATAGGAATTATGGGTTGAATATTGTATATAAATATACATAGGAACCTATTTAACACATTTCTGATAAGAATATGCATATAATTATTTTTCTACATGGGGATTATGGGTGGAATATTGTTTATAAATATAGATAGCAAAATATTAAACCTATTTCTGATAAGAATATGCATATAATTATTTTTCTACATTGGGATTAAGGATGGATTATTGTTTATAAATACACATAGGAACCTATTTAACCCATTTCTGATAAGAATATACATATAATTATTTTCTACATTCGGATTATGTGTGGAATATTGTTTATAAATATACATAGGAACCTATTAAACCCATTTCTGATAAGAAAATGCATATATTTATTTTTCTGCATGGGGATTGTGGGTGAAATATTATTTTATAAATATACATATTAACCTATTTAACCCATTTCTGATAAGAATATGCATAAAATTATTTTTCTACATGGGGATTATGGGTGAAATATTGTATATAAACATAGATAGGAACCTATTTAACCCATTTCTAATAAGAATACGCATATAATTTTTTTTGTACATTGAGATTATCGGTGGAATATTGTAGTTAAAGATTCATAGGAATATATTAAGCCTATTTCTGATATGTATATGCATAAAAATATTTTTCTATATGTGGATAATGGGTGGAATATTGTTTATAAATATGCATAGGAACCTATTTAACCCATTTCTGATAAGAATATGCATATAAATATTTTTCTACATAGGAATTATGGGTGGAATATTGTATATAAACATAGATAGGAACCTATTTAACCAATTTCTGATAGGAATATACATATAATTATTTTCTACATTCGGATTATGTGTGGAATATTGTTTATAAATATACATAGTAACCCATTTAAACCATTTCTGAAAAGAATATGCATATAATTATTTTTCTACATGCTGATTATGGTTGGAATATTGTTTATAAATATACATAGCAACATATTAAACCCATTTGTGATATGAATATGCATATAATTATTTTTCTACATGGGATTAGCAACACATTAATCCTATTTCTGATATGAATATGCATACAATTATTTTTCTACGTGGGAATTATGGGTGGAAATTTGTTTATAAATATACATAGCAACCTATTTAACCCATTTCTGATAAGAATATGCATATAATTATTTTTCTACATGGAGATTATGGGTGGAATGTTGTTTATAAATATACATAGCAACATATTAAACCTATTTCTGATATGAATATACATATAGTTATTTTTCTATATGGGGATTATGGGTGGAATATTGTTTATAAATATACATAGGAACACATTTAATGCATTCCTTATAAGAATATGCTTATAATTATTTTTGTACATGGGGATTATGAGTGGAATATTGCTTTTAAATATACATAGGAACCTATTTTACCCATTTCTGATACAAATATGCATATAATTATTTTTCTACATGGGGATTATGAGTGGAATATTGTTTATAAATATACATAGCAACATATTAAACCTATTTCTGAAATTAATATGCATATAATTATTTTTCTACATGGGGATTATGGGTGGAATATTGTAGATAAACATACAGAGCAACATATTAAACCAATTTCTGATAAGAATTTTTTTTTTACATGGGCATTATGGGTGGAATATTGTAGTTAAACATATATAGGAATATATTAAATCTGTTTGTGATATCGATATGCATGAAATTATTTTTCTACATGGGGATTATGGGTGGAATATTGTAGTTAAACATACATAGGAATATATTAAATCTATTTGTGATATCGATATGCATAAAATTATTTTTCTACATGGGGATTATGGGTGGAATATTGTTTATAAATATACATAGGAACCTATTTAACCCATTTCTGATAAGTATATGCATATAATTATTTTTCTACATGGGGATTATGGGTGGAATATTGTTTATAAATATACATAGGAATCTATTTAACCCATTTCTGATAAGAATATACATATGATTATTTTTCTACATGGGATTATGGGTGGAATATTGTTTATAAATCTACATAGTAACCTATTTAACCCATTTCTGAAAAAAATATGCATATAATTATTTTTCTATATGCTGATTATGGTTGGAACATTGTTTATAAATATACATAGCAACATAATAACCCTATTTCTGATATTAATATGTATATAATTATTTTTCTACATTTTGATTATGGATGGAATATTGTTAATAAATATACATAGCAACATATTATACCTATTTCTGATATTATTATGCATGTAATTATTTTTTACATGGGATTATGGGCAGAATATTGTAGATAAACATACATAGCAACATATTGAACCTATTTCTGATAAAAATATGCATGTCATTATTTTTCTACATGTGGATTATGGGTGGAATATTGTTTATAAATATACATAGGAACCTATTTAACCCATTTCTGTTAAGAATATGTATATAATTATTTTTCTTCATTTTGATTATGGCTGGAATATTGTCTATAAATATACATAGGACCTATTTATCCCATTTCTGATAAGAATATGCTTATTATTATTTTTCTACATGGGGATTGTGGGTGGAATATTGTTTATAATTATACATAGTAACCTATTTAACATAGTTCTGAAAAGGATATGCATATAATTATTTTTCTACATTGGGATTATGGGTGGAATATTGTAGTTAAAGATACATAGGAATATATTAAGCCTATTTCTGATATGAATATGCATAAAATTATTTTTCTACATTGGGATTATGGGTTGAATATTGTTTATAAATAAACATAGCAACATATTGAATCTATCTCTGATATGAATATGCATATAATTATTTTTCTATATGGGGATTATGGGTGGGATATTGTTAATAAATATAAATAGCAACATATTAAACCTATTTCTGTTATGAATATGCATATAATTATTTTTCTACATCGGGATTATGGGTGGAAAATTGTTTATAAATATAGATAGCAACCTATTTCTGATTTAAATATGCATGAAATTATTTTTCTACATGGGATTATGGGTGGAATATTGTTTATAAATATACATAGGAACCTATCTAACCCATTTCTGATAAGAATATGCATATAATTATTTTTCTATATAGGAATTAAGGGTGGAATATTGTATATAATTACACATAGGAACCTATTTAACACATTTCTGATAAGAATATGCATATAATTATTTTTCTACATGGGGATTATGGGTGGAATATTGTTTATAAATATAGATAGCAACATATTAAACCTATTTCTGATAAGAATATGCATATAATTATTTTTCTACATTGGGATTAAGGATGGATTATTGTTTATAAATACACATAGGAACCTATTTAACCCATTTCTGATAAGAATATACATATAATTATTTTCTACATTCGGATTATGTGTGGAATATTGTTTATAAATATACATAGGAACCTATTAAACCCATTTCTGATAAGAAAATGCATATATTTATTTTTCTGCATGGGGATTGTGGGTGAAATATTATTTTATAAATATACATATTAACCTATTTAACCCATTTCTGATAAGAATATGCATAAAATTATTTTTCTACATGGGGATTATGGGTGAAATATTGTATATAAACATAGATAGGAACCTATTTAACCCATTTCTAATAAGAATATGCATATAATTTTTTTTGTACATTGAGATTATCGGTGGAATATTGTAGTTAAAGATTCATAGGAATATATTAAGCCTATTTCTGATATGTATATGCATAAAAATATTTTTCTATATGTGGATAATGGGTGGAATATTGTTTATAAATATGCATAGGAACCTATTTAACCCATTTCTGATAAGAATATGCATATAAATATTTTTCTACATAGGAATTATGGGTGGAATATTGTATATAAACATAGATAGGAACCTATTTAACCAATTTCTGATAGGAATATACATATAATTATTTTCTACATTCGGATTATGTGTGGAATATTGTTTATAAATATACATAGTAACCCATTTAAACCATTTCTGAAAAGAATATGCATATAATTATTTTTCTACATGCTGATTATGGTTGGAATATTGTTTATAAATATACATAGCAACATATTAAACCCATTTGTGATATGAATATGCATATAATTATTTTTCTACATGGGATTAGCAACACATTAATCCTATTTCTGATATGAATATGCATACAATTATTTTTCTACGTGGGAATTATGGGTGGAAATTTGTTTATAAATATACATAGCAACCTATTTAACCCATTTCTGATAAGAATATGCATATAATTATTTTTCTACATGGAGATTATGGGTGGAATGTTGTTTATAAATATACATAGCAACATATTAAACCTATTTCTGATATGAATATACATATAGTTATTTTTCTATATGGGGATTATGGGTGGAATATTGTTTATAAATATACATAGGAACACATTTAATGCATTCCTTATAAGAATATGCTTATAATTATTTTTGTACATGGGGATTATGAGTGGAATATTGCTTTTAAATATACATAGGAACCTATTTTACCCATTTCTGATACAAATATGCATATAATTATTTTTCTACATGGGGATTATGAGTGGAATATTGTTTATAAATATACATAGCAACATATTAAACCTATTTCTGAAATTAATATGCATATAATTATTTTTCTACATGGGGATTATGGGTGGAATATTGTAGATAAACATACAGAGCAACATATTAAACCAATTTCTGATAAGAATTTTTTTTTTACATGGGCATTATGGGTGGAATATTGTAGTTAAACATATATAGGAATATATTAAATCTGTTTGTGATATCGATATGCATGAAATTATTTTTCTACATGGGGATTATGGGTGGAATATTGTAGTTAAACATACATAGGAATATATTAAATCTATTTGTGATATCGATATGCATAAAATTATTTTTCTACATGGGGATTATGGGTGGAATATTGTTTATAAATATACATAGGAACCTATTTAACCCATTTCTGATAAGTATATGCATATAATTATTTTTCTACATGGGGATTATGGGTGGAATATTGTTTATAAATATACATAGGAATCTATTTAACCCATTTCTGATAAGAATATACATATGATTATTTTTCTACATGGGATTATGGGTGGAATATTGTTTATAAATCTACATAGTAACCTATTTAACCCATTTCTGAAAAAAATATGCATATAATTATTTTTCTATATGCTGATTATGGTTGGAACATTGTTTATAAATATACATAGCAACATAATAACCCTATTTCTGATATTAATATGTATATAATTATTTTTCTACATTTTGATTATGGATGGAATATTGTTAATAAATATACATAGCAACATATTATACCTATTTCTGATATTATTATGCATGTAATTATTTTTTACATGGGATTATGGGCAGAATATTGTAGATAAACATACATAGCAACATATTGAACCTATTTCTGATAAAAATATGCATGTCATTATTTTTCTACATGTGGATTATGGGTGGAATATTGTTTATAAATATACATAGGAACCTATTTAACCCATTTCTGTTAAGAATATGTATATAATTATTTTTCTTCATTTTGATTATGGGTGGAATATTGTCTATAAATATACATAGGACCTATTTATCCCATTTCTGATAAGAATATGCTTATTATTATTTTTCTACATGGGGATTGTGGGTGGAATATTGTTTATAATTATACATAGTAACCTATTTAACATAGTTCTGAAAAGGATATGCATATAATTATTTTTCTACATTGGGATTATGGGTGGAATATTGTAGTTAAAGATACATAGGAATATATTAAGCCTATTTCTGATATGAATATGCATAAAATTATTTTTCTACATTGGGATTATGGGTTGAATATTGTTTATAAATAAACATAGCAACATATTGAATCTATCTCTGATATGAATATGCATATAATTATTTTTCTATATGGGGATTATGGGTGGGATATTGTTAATAAATATAAATAGCAACATATTAAACCTATTTCTGTTATGAATATGCATATAATTATTTTTCTACATCGGGATTATGGGTGGAAAATTGTTTATAAATATAGATAGCAACCTATTTCTGATTTAAATATGCATGAAATTATTTTTCTACATGGGATTATGGGTGGAATATTGTTTATAAATATACATAGGAACCTATCTAACCCATTTCTGATAAGAATATGCATATAATTATTTTTCTATATAGGAATTAAGGGTGGAATATTGTATATAATTACACATAGGAACCTATTTAAAACATTTCTGATAAGAATATGCATATAATTATTTTTCTACATGGGGATTATGGGTGGAATATTGTTTATAAATATAGATAGCAACATATTAAACCTATTTCTGATAAGAATATGCATATAATTATTTTTCTACATTGGGATTAAGGATGGATTATTGTTTATAAACACACATAGGAACCTATTTAACCCATTTCTGATAAGAATATACATATAATTATTTTCTACATTCGGATTATGTGTGGAATATTGTTTATAAATATACATAGGAACCTATTAAACCCATTTCTGATAAGAAAATGCATATATTTATTTTTCTGCATGGGGATTGTGGGTGAAATATTATTTTATAAATATACATATTAACCTATTTAACCCATTTCTGATAAGAATATGCATAAAATTATTTTTCTACATGGGGATTATGGGTGAAATATTGTATATAAACATAGATAGGAACCTATTTAACCCATTTCTAATAAGAATATGCATATAATTTTTTTTGTACATTGAGATTATCGGTGGAATATTGTAGTTAAAGATTCATAGGAATATATTAAGCCTATTTCTGATATGTATATGCATAAAAATATTTTTCTATATGTGGATAATGGGTGGAATATTGTTTATAAACATGCATAGGAACCTATTTAACCCATTTTTGATAAGAATATGCATATAAATATTTTTCTACATAGGAATTATGGGTGGAATATTGTATATAAACATAGATAGGAACCTATTTAACCAATTTCTGATAGGAATATACATATAATTGTTTTCTACATTCGGATTATGTGTGGAATATTGTTTATAAATATACATAGTAACCCATTTAAACCATTTCTGAAAAGAATATGCATATAATTATTTTTCTACATGCTGATTATGGTTGGAATATTGTTTATAAATATACATAGCAACATATTAAACCCATTTGTGATATGAATATGCATATAATTATTTTTCTACATGGGATTAGCAACACATTAATCCTATTTCTGATATGAATATGCATACAATTATTTTTCTACGTGGGGATTATGGGTGGAAATTTGTTTATAAATATACATAGCAACCTATTTAACCCATTTCTGATAAGAATATGCATATCATTATTTTTCTATATGGAGATTATGGGTGGAATGTTGTTTATAAATATACATAGCAACATATTAAACCTATTTCTGATATGAATATACATATAGTTATTTTTCTATATGGGGATTATGCGTGGAATATTGTTTATAAATATACATAGGAACACATTTAATGCATTCCTTATAAGAATATGCTTATAATTATTTTTGTACATGGGGATTATGAGTGGAATATTGCTTTTAAATATACATAGGAACCTATTTTACCCATTTCTGATACAAATATGCATATAATTATTTTTCTACATGGGGATTATGAGTGGAATATTGTTTATAAATATATATAGCAAAATATTAAATCTATTTCTGAAATTAATATGCATATAATTATTTTTCTACATGGGGATTATGGGTGGAATGTTGTAGATAAACATACAGAGCAACATATTACACCAATTTCTGATAAGAATTTTTTTTACATGTGGATTATGGGTGGAATATTATAGTTAAACATACATAGGAATATATTAAATCTATTTGTGATATCGATATGCAAAAAATTATTTTTCTACATGGGGATTACTAGAGAATATTGTTTATAAATATACATAGGAACCTATTTAACCCATTTCTGATAAGTATATGCATATAATTATTTTTCTACATGGGGATTATGGGTGGAATATTGTTTATAAATATACATAGGAATCTATTTAACCCATTTCTGATAACAATATACATATGATTATTTTTCTACATGGGGATTGTGGGTGGAATATTGTTTATAATTATACATAGTAACCTATTTAACATAGTTCTGAAAAGGATATGCATATAATTTTTTTTCTACATTGGGATTATGGGTGGAATATTGTAGTTAAAGATACATAGGAATATATTAAGCCTATTTCTGATATGAATATGCATAAAATTATTTTTCTACATTGGGATTATGGGTTGAATATTGTTTATAAATAAATATAGCAACATATTAAATCTATCTCTGATATGAATATGCATATAATTATTTTTCTATATGGGGATTATGGGTGAATTTTGTTAATAAATATACATAGCAACATATTAAACCTATTTCTGTTATGAATATGCATATAATTATTTTTCTACATCAGGATTATGGGTGGAATATTGTTTATAAATATAGATAGCAACCTATTTCTGATTTAAATATGCATAAAATTATTTTTCTACATGGGGATTATGGCTGGAATATTGTTTATAAATATACATAGGAACCTATCTAACCCATTTCTGATAAGAATATGCATATAATTATTTTTCTACATGTGGATTATGGGTGGAATATTGTTTATAAATATACATAGGAACCTATTTAACCCATTTCTGATAAAAATGTGTATATAATTCTTTTTCTACATGGGGATTATGAGTGGAATATTTATTATAAAAATACATAGGAACGTATTTAACCCATTTCTGTTAAGAATATGTATATAATTATTTTTCTTCATTTTGATTATGGGTGGAATATTGTCTATAAATATACATAGGACCTATTTATCCCATTTCTGATAAGAATATGCTTATTATTATTTTTCTACATGGGGATTGTGGGTGGAATATTGTTTATAATTATACATAGTAACCTATTTAACATAGTTCTGAAAAGGATATGCATATAATTATTTTTCTACATTGGGATTATGGGTGGAATATTGTAGTTAAAGATACATAGGAATATATTAAGCCTATTTCTGATATGAATATGCATAAAATTATTTTTCTACATTGGGATTATGGGTTGAATATTGTTTATAAATAAACATAGCAACATATTGAATCTATCTCTGATATGAATATGCATATAATTATTTTTCTATATGGGGATTATGGGTGGGATATTGTTAATAAATATAAATAGCAACATATTAAACCTATTTCTGTTATGAATATGCATATAATTATTTTTCTACATCGGGATTATGGGTGGAAAATTGTTTATAAATATAGATAGCAACCTATTTCTGATTTAAATATGCATGAAATTATTTTTCTACATGGGATTATGGGTGGAATATTGTTTATAAATATACATAGGAACCTATCTAACCCATTTCTGATAAGAATATGCATATCATTATTTTTCTACATAGGAATTAAGGGTGGAATATTGTATATAATTATACATAGGAACCTATTTAACACATTTCTGATAAGAATATGCATATAATTATTTTTCTACATGGGGATTATGGGTGGAATATTGTTTATAAATATAGATAGCAACATATTAAACCTATTTCTGATAAGAATATGCATATAATTATTTTTCTACATTGGGATTAAGGATGGATTATTGTTTATAAATACACATAGGAACCTATTTAACCCATTTCTGATAAGAATATACATATAATTATTTTCTACATTCGGATTATGTGTGGAATATTGTTTATAAATATACATAGGAACCTATTAAACCCATTTCTGATAAGAAAATGCATATATTTATTTTTCTGCATGGGGATTGTGGGTGAAATATTATTTTATAAATATACATATTAACCTATTTAACCCATTTCTGATAAGAATATGCATAAAATTATTTTTCTACATGGGGATTATGGGTGAAATATTGTATATAAACATAGATAGGAACCTATTAAAGATAGAGGAGAAAAGCGGGACTTTGCGTGAGGCCTGTTGGCGATGAAATAAACTGAGTTGTATATGCTGGAGTATGTTATCTAAGGTGCGTCCTATGCATCATTAAATGCACAAAGGGTAAACCAGGTATAAATGGTACAAAAATATTATTTAATTACATAGGTCCTGAAACCAGACACAGTCATGAAACAACATCATAGACAATATTTCAGCATAAAATAGACAATACATTTAAAAGGCATAGTACAAATACTAGTAGTACAGATTTACAGTAGAGGATACAATGTATATTGGATGAATATATGCATCAATACTTATTAACTCAACGCGTTTCTTGGCTTATAACCAATCATCAGGAATCCGATGCAATTTAGGCTGCATTAAAACAATAAACATGTATTAATATATAGAGAGGTATATGAGAAAAAAATGCAGAAGAATTCAAATTTACTAACGTACTCACTGTCTGTAAGTACGTTAGTAAATTTGAATTCTTCTGCATTTTTTTCTCATATACCTCTCTATATATTAATACATGTTTATTGTTTTAATGCAGCCTAAATTGCATCGGACTCCTGATGATTGGTTATAAGCCAAGAAACGCGTTGAGTTAATAACTATTGATGCATATATTCATCCAATATACATTGTATCCTCTACTGTAAATCTGTACTACTAGTATTTGTACTATGCCTTTTAAATGTATTGTCTATTTTATGCTGAAATATTGTCTATGATGTTGTTTCATGACTGTGTCTGGTTTCAGGACCTATGTAATTAAATAATATTTTTGTACCATTTATACCTGGTTTACCCTTTGTGCATTTAATGATGCATAGGACGCACCTTAGATAACATACTCCAGCATATACAACTCAGTTTATTTCATCGCCAACAGGCCTCACGCAAAGTCCCGCTTTTCTCCTCTATCTTTAATTTTTACCCAATTGGGATGGAGGTATGTTGGTGCATTAATCCAGTGGACAGGTCACACCCTCACTTTTAGATAGATAGGAACCTATTTAACCCATTTCTAATAAGAATATGCATATAATTTTTTTTGTACATTGAGATTATCGGTGGAATATTGTAGTTAAAGATTCATAGGTATATATTAAACCTATTTCTGATATGTATATGCATAAAAATATTTTTCTATATGTGGATAATGGGTGGAATATTGTTTATAAATATGCATAGGAACCCATTTAACCCATTTCTGATAAGAATATGCATATAAATATTTTTCTACATAGGAATTATGGGTGGAATATTGTATATAAACATAGATAGGAACCTATTTAACCAATTTCTGATAGGAATATACATATAATTATTTTCTACATTCAGATTATGTGTGGAATATTGTTTATAAATATACATAGAAACCCATTTAAACCATTTCTGAAAAGAATATGCATATAATTATTTTTCTACATGCTGATTATGGTTGGAATATTGTTTATAAATATACATAGCAACATATTAAACCCATTTGTGATATGAATATGCATATAATTATTTTTCTACATGGGATTAGCAACACATTAATCCTATTTCTGATATGAATATGCATACAATTATTTTTCTACGTGGGGATTATGGGTGGAAATTTGTTTATAAATATACATAGCAACCTATTTAACCCATTTCTGATAAGAATATGCATATAATTATTTTTCTACATGGAGATTATGGGTGGAATGTTGTTTATAAATATACATAGCAACATATTAAACCTATTTCTGATATGAATATACATATAGTTATTTTTCTATATGGGGATTATGGGTGGAATATTGTTTATAAATATACATAGGAACACATTTAACGCATTCCTTATAAGAATATGCTTATAATTATTTTTGTACATGGGGATTATGGGTGGAATATTGCTTATAAATATACATAGGAACCTATTTTACCCATTTCTGATACAAATATGCATATAATTATTTTTCTACATGGGGATTATGAGTGGAATATTGTTTATAAATATACATAGCAACATATTAAACCTATTTCTGAAATTAATATGCATATAATTATTTTTCTACATGGGGATTATGGGTGGAATATTGTAGATAAACATACAGAGCAACATATTAAACCAATTTCTGATAAGAATTTTTTTTTTACATGGGCATTATGGGTGGAATATTGTAGTTAAACATACATAGGAATATATTAAATCTGTTTGTGATATCGATATGCATGAAATTATTTTTCTACATGGGGATTATGGGTGGAATATTGTAGTTAAACATACATAGGAATATATTAAATCTATTTGTGATATCGATATGCATAAAATTATTTTTCTACATGGGGATTATGGGTGGAATATTGTTTATAAATATACATAGGAACCTATTTAACCCATTTCTGATAAGTATATGCATATAATTATTTTTCTACATGGGGATTATGGGTGGAATATTGTTTATAAATATACATAGGAATCTATTTAACGCATTTCTGATAAGAATATACATATGATTATTTTTCTACATGGGATTATGGGTGGAATATTGTTTATAAATCTACATAGTAACCTATTTAACCCATTTCTGAAAAAAATATGCATATAATTATTTTTCTACATGCTGATTATGGTTGGAATATTGTTTATAAATATACATAGCAACATAATAACCCTATTTCTGATATTAATATGTATATAATTATTTTTCTACATTTTGATTATGGATGGAATATTGTTAATAAATATACATAGCAACATATTATACCTATTTCTGATATTAATATGCATGTAATTATTTTTTACATGGGATTATGGGCAGAATATTGTAGATAAACATACATAGCAACATATTGAACCTATTTCTGATAAAAATATGCATGTCATTATTTTTCTACATGTGGATTATGGGTGGAATATTGTTTATAAATATACATAGGAACCTATTTAACCCATTTCTGATAAAAATGTGTATATAATTATTTTTCTACATGGGGATTATGAGTGGAATATTTATTATAAAAATACATAGGAACATATTTAACCCATTTCTGTTAAGAATATGTATATAATTATTTTTCTTCATTTTGATTATGGGTGGAATATTGTCTATAAATATACATAGGACCTATTTATCCCATTTCTGATAAGAATATGCTTATTATTATTTTTCTACATGGGGATTGTGGGTGGAATATTGTTTATAATTATACATAGTAACCTATTTAACATAGTTCTGAAAAGGATATGCATATAATTATTTTTCTACATTGGGATTATGGGTGGAATGTTGTAGTTAAAGATACATGGGAATATATTAAGCCTATTTCTGATATGAATATGCATAAAATTATTTTTCTACATTGGGATTATGGGTTGAATATTGTTTATAAATAAACATAGCAACATATTGAATCTATCTCTGATATGAATATGCATATAATTATTTTTCTATATGGGGATTATGGGTGGGATATTGTTAATAAATATAAATAGCAACATATTAAACCTATTTCTGTTATGAATATGCATATAATTATTTTTCTACATCGGGATTATGGGTGGAAAATTGTTTATAAATATAGATAGCAACCTATTTCTGATTTAAATATGCATGAAATGATTTTTCTACATGGGATTATGGGTGGAATATTGTTTATAAATATACATAGGAACCTATCTAACCCATTTCTGATAAGAATATGCATATAATTATTTTTCTACATAGGAATTAAGGGTGGAATATTGTATATAATTATACATAGGAACCTATTTAACACATTTCTGATAAGAATATGCATATAATTATTTTTCTACATGGGGATTATGGGTGGATTATTGTTTATAAATACACATAGGAACCTATTTAACCCATTTCTGATAAGAATATACATATAATTATTTTCTACATTCGGATGATGTGTGGAATATTGTTTATAAATATACATAGGAACCTATTTAACCCATTTCTGATAAGAATATGCATATAATTATTTTTCTGCATGGGGATTGTGGGTGAAATATTATTTTATAAATATACATATTAACCTATTTAACCCATTTCTGATAAGAATATGCATAAAATTATTTTTTTACATGGGGATTATGGGTGAAATATTGTATATAAACATTGATAGGAACCTATTTAACCCATTTCTAATAAGAATATGCATATAATTTTTTTTGTACATTGAGATTATCGGTGGAATATTGTAGTTAAAGATTCATAGGAATATATTAAGCCTATTTCTGATATGTATATGCATAAAAATATTTTTCTATATGTGGATAATGGGTGGAATATTGTTTATAAATATGCATAGGAACCCATTTAACCAATTTCTGATAAGAATATGCATATCATTTTTTTCTACATAGGAATTATGAGTGGAATATTGTATATAAACATAGATAGGAACTTATTTAACCCATTTCTGATAGGAATATACATATAATTATTTTCTACATTCGGATTATGTGTGGAATATTGTTTATAAATATACATAGTAACCCATTTAAACCATTTCTGAAAAGAATATGCATATAATTATTTTTCTACATGCTAATTATGGTTGGAATATTGTTTATAAATATACATAGCAACATATTAAACCCATTTGTGATATGAATATGCATATAATTATTTTTCTACATGGGGATTATGGATGGAATATTGTTAATAAATATACATTGCAACATATTATACCTATTTCTGATATGAATATGTATGTAATTATTTTTCTACATGGGATTAGCAACACATTAAACCTATTTCTGATAGGAATATGCATACAATTATTTTTCTACGTGGGGATTATGGGTGGAAATTTGTTTATAAATATACATAGCAACCTATTTAACCCATTTCTGATAAGAATATGCATATAATTATTTTTCTACATGGAGATTATGGGTGGAATGTTGTTTATAAATATACATAGCAAGATATTAAACCTATTTCTGTTATGAATATACATATAGTTATTTTTCTATATGGGGATTATGGGTGGAATATTGTTTATAAATATACATAGGAACATATTTAACCCATTTCTGATAAGAATATGCAAATTATTTTTTTCTACATGGGGATTATGGGTGGAATATTGCTTATAAATATACATAGGAACCTATTTAACCCATTTCTGATACAAATATGCATATAATTATTTTTCTACATGGGGATTATGAGTGGAATATTGTTTATAAATATATATAGCAACATATTAAACCTATTTCTGAAATTAATATGCATATAATTATTTTTCTACATGGGGATTATGGGTGGAATGTTGTAGATAAACATATAGAGAAACATATTACACCAATTTCTGATAAGAATTTTTTTTACATGTGGATTATGGGTAGAATATTATAGTTAAACATACATAGGAATATATTAAATCTATTTGTGATATCGATATGCATAAAATTATTTTTCTACATGGGGATTATGGGTGGAATATTGTTTATAAATATACATAGGAACCTATTTAACCCATTTCTGATAAGTATATGCATATAATTATTTTTCTACATGGGGATTATGGGTGGAATATTGTTTATAAATATACATAGGAATCTATTTAACCCATTTCTGATAAGAATATACATATGATTATTTTTCTACATGGGGATTGTGGGTGGAATATTGTTTATAATTATACATAGTAACCTATTTAACATAGTTCTGAAAAGGATATGCATATAATTTTTTTTCTACATTGGGATTATGGGTGGAATATTGTAGTTAAAGATACATAGGAATATACTAAGCCTATTTCTGATATGAATATGCATAAAATTATTTTTCTACATTGGGATTATGGGTTGAATATTGTTTATAAATAAATATAGCAACATATTAAATCTATCTCTGATATGAATATGCATATAATTATTTTTCTATATGGGGATTATGGGTGAATTTTGTTAATAAATATACATAGCAACATATTAAACCTATTTCTGTTATGAATATGCATATAATTATTTTTCTACATCAGGATTATGGGTGGAATATTGTTTATAAATATAGATAGCAACCTATTTCTGATTTAAATATGCATAAAATTATTTTTCTACATGGGGATTATGGCTGGAATATTGTTTATAAATATACATAGGAACCTATCTAACCCATTTCTGATAAGAATATGCATATAATTATTTTTCTACATGTGGATTATGGGTGGAATATTGTTTATAAATATACATAGGAACCTATTTAACCCATTTCTGATAAAAATGTGTATATAATTATTTTTCTACATGGGGATTATGAGTGGAATATTTATTATAAAAATACATAGGAACATATTTAACCCATTTCTGTTAAGAATATGTATATAATTATTTTTCTTCATTTTGATTATGGGTGGAATATTGTCTATAAATATACATAGGACCTATTTATCCCATTTCTGATAAGAATATGCTTATTATTATTTTTCTACATGGGGATTGTGGGTGGAATATTGTTTATAATTATACATAGTAACCTATTTAACATAGTTCTGAAAAGGATATGCATATAATTATTTTTCTACATTGGGATTATGGGTGGAATATTGTAGTTAAAGATACATGGGAATATATTAAGCCTATTTCTGATATGAATATGCATAAAATTATTTTTCTACATTGGGATTATGGGTTGAATATTGTTTATAAATAAACATAGCAACATATTGAATCTATCTCTGATATGAATATGCGTATAATTATTTTTCTATATGGGGATTATGGGTGGGATATTGTTAATAAATATAAATAGCAACATATTAAACCTATTTCTGTTATGAATATGCATATAATTATTTTTCTACATCGGGATTATGGGTGGAAAATTGTTTATAAATATAGATAGCAACCTATCTCTGATTTAAATATGCATGAAATGATTTTTCTACATGGGATTATGGGTGGAATATTGTTTATAAATATACATAGGAACCTATCTAACCCATTTCTGATAAGAATATGCATATAATTATTTTTCTACATAGGAATTAAGGGTGGAATATTGTATATAATTATACATAGGAACCTATTTAACACATTTCTGATAAGAATATGCATATAATTATTTTTCTACATGGGGATTATGGGTGGATTATTGTTTATAAATACACATAGGAACCTATTTAACCCATTTCTGATAAGAATATACATATAATTATTTTCTACATTCGGATTATGTGTGGAATATTGTTTATAAATATACATAGGAACCTATTTAACCCATTTCTGATAAGAATATGCATATAATTATTTTTCTGCATGGGGATTGTGGGTGAAATATTATTTTATAAATATACATATCAACCTATTTAACCCATTTCTGATAAGAATATGCATAAAATTATTTTTCTACATGGGGATTATGGGTGAAATATTGTATATAAACATTGATAGGAACCTATTTAACCCATTTCTAATAAGAATATGCATATAATTTTTTTTGTACATTGAGATTATCGGTGGAATGTTGTAGTTAAAGATTCATAGGAATATATTAAGCCTATTTCTGATATGTATATGCATAAAAATATTTTTCTATATGTGGATAATGGGTGGAATATTGTTTATAAATATGCATAGGAACCCATTTAACCAATTTCTGATAAGAATATGCATATCATTTTTTTCTACATAGGAATTATGAGTGGAATATTGTATATAAACATAGATAGGAACCTATTTAACCCATTTCTGATAGGAATATACATATAATTATTTTCTACATTCGGATTATGTGTGGAATATTGTTTATAAATATACATAGTAACCCATTTAAACCATTTCTGAAAAGAATATGCATATAATTATTTTTCTACATGCTAATTATGGTTGGAATATTGTTTATAAATATACATAGCAACATATTAAACCCATTTGTGATATGAATATGCATATAATTATTTTTCTACATGGGGATTATGGATGGAATATTGTTAATAAATATACATTGCAACATATTATACCTATTTCTGATATGAATATGTATGTAATTATTTTTCTACATGGGATTAGCAACACATTAAACCTATTTCTGATAGGAATATGCATACAATTATTTTTCTACGTGGGGATTATGGGTGGAAATTTGTTTATATATATACATAGCAACCTATTTAACCCATTTCTGATAAGAATATGCATATAATTATTTTTCTACATGGAGATTATGGGTGGAATGTTGTTTATAAATATACATAGCAAGATATTAAACCTATTTCTGTTATGAATATACATATAGTTATTTTTCTATATGGGGATTATGGGTGGAATATTGTTTATAAATATACATAGGAACATATTTAACCCATTTCTGATAAGAATATGCAAATTATTTTTTTCTACATGGGGATTATGGGTGGAATATTGCTTATAAATATACATAGGAACCTATTTAACCCATTTCTGATACAAATATGCATATAATTATTTTTCTACATGGGGATTATGAGTGGAATATTGTTTATAAATATATATAGCAACATATTAAACCTATTTCTGAAATTAATATGCATATAATTATTTTTCTGCATGGGGATTATGGGTGGAATGTTGTAGATAAACATATAGAGAAACATATTACACCAATTTCTGATAAGAATTTTTTTTACATGTGGATTATGGGTGGAATATTATAGTTAAACATACATAGGAATATATTAAATCTATTTGTGATATCGATATGCATAAAATTATTTTTCTACATGGGGATTATGGGTGGAATATTGTTTATAAATATACATAGGAACCTATTTAACCCATTTCTGATAAGTATATGCATATAATTATTTTTCTACATGGGGATTATGGGTGGAATATTGTTTATAAATATACATAGGAATCTATTTAACCCATTTCTGATAAGAATATACATATGATTATTTTTCTACATGGGGATTGTGGGTGGAATATTGTTTATAATTATACATAGTAACCTATTTAACATAGTTCTGAAAAGGATATGCATATAATTTTTTTTCTACATTGGGATTATGGGTGGAATATTGTAGTTAAAGATACATAGGAATATATTAAGCCTATTTCTGATATGAATATGCATAAAATTATTTTTCTACATTGGGATTATGGGTTGAATATTGTTTATAAATAAATATAGCAACATATTAAATCTATCTCTGATATGAATATGCATATAATTATTTTTCTATATGGGGATTATGGGTGAATTTTGTTAATAAATATACATAGCAACATATTAAACCTATTTCTGTTATGAATATGCATATAATTATTTTTCTACATCAGGATTATGGGTGGAATATTGTTTATAAATATAGATAGCAACCTATTTCTGATTTAAATATGCATAAAATTATTTTTCTACATGGGGATTATGGCTGGAATATTGTTTATAAATATACATAGGAACCTATCTAACCCATTTCTGATAAGAATATGCATATAATTATTTTTCTACATGTGGATTATGGGTGGAATTTTGTTTATAAATATACATAGGAACCTATTTAACCCATTTCTGATAAAAATGTGTATATAATTATTTTTCTACATGGGGATTATGAGTGGAATATTTATTATAAAAATACATAGGAACGTATTTAACCCATTTCTGTTAAGAATATGTATATAATTATTTTTCTTCATTTTGATTATGGGTGGAATATTGTCTATAAATATACATAGGACCTATTTATCCCATTTCTGATAAGAATATGCTTATTATTATTTTTCTACATGGGGATTGTGGGTGGAATATTGTTTATAATTATACATAGTAACCTATTTAACATAGTTCTGAAAAGGATATGCATATAATTATTTTTCTACATTGGGATTATGGGTGGAATATTGTAGTTAAAGATACATAGGAATATATTAAGCCTATTTCTGATATGAATATGCATAGAATTATTTTTCTACATTGGGATTATGGGTTGAATATTGTTTATAAATAAACATAGCAACATATTGAATCTATCTCTGATATGAATATGCATATAATTATTTTTCTATATGGGGATTATGGGTGGGATATTGTTAATAAATATAAATAGCAACATATTAAACCTATTTCTGTTATGAATATGCATATAATTATTTTTCTACATCGGGATTATGGGTGGAAAATTGTTTATAAATATAGATAGCAACCTATTTCTGATTTAAATATGCATGAAATTATTTTTCTACATGAGATTATGGGTGGAATATTGTTTATAAATATACATAGCAACCTATCTAACCCATTTCTGATAAGAATATGCACATAATTATTTTTCTACATAGGAATTAAGGGTGGAATATTGTATATAATTATACATAGGAACCTATTTAACACATTTCTGATAAGAATATGCATATAATTATTTTTCTACATGGGGATTATGGGTGGAATATTGTTTATAAATATAGATAGCAACATATTAAACCTATTTCTGGTAAGAATATGCATATAATTATTTTTCTACATTGGGATTAAGGATGGATTATTGTTTATAAATACACATAGGAACCTATTTAACCCATTTCTGATAAGAATATACATATAATTATTTTCTACCTTCGGATTATGTGTGGAATGTGTACTCACTGTCTGTAAGTACGTTAGTAAATTTGAATTCTTCTGCATTTTTTTCTCATATACCTCTCTATATATTAATACATGTTTATTGTTTTAATGCAGCCTAAATTGCATCAGACTCCTGATGATTGGTTATAAGCCAAGAAACGCGTTGAGTTAATAACTATTGATGCATATATTCATCCAATATACATTGTATCCTCTACTGTAAATCTGTACTACTAGTATTTGTACTATGCCTTTTAAATGTATTGTCTATTTTATGCTGAAATATTGTCTATGATGTTGTTTCATGAAGGTGTCTGGTTTCAGGACCTATGTAATTAAATAATATTTTTGTACCATTTATACCTGGTTTACCCTTTGTGTATTTAATGATGCATAGGACGCACCTTAGATAACATACTCCAGCATATACAACTCAGTTTATTTCATCGCCAACAGGCCTCACGCAAAGTCCCGCTTTTCTCCTCTATCTTTAATTTTTACCCAATTGGGATGGAGGTATGTTGGTGCATTAATCCAGTGGACAGGTCACACCCTCACTTTTAGATAGATAGGAACCTATTTAACCCATTTCTAATAAGAATATGCATATAATTTTTTTTGTACATTGAGATTATCGGTGGAATATTGTAGTTAAAGATTCATAGGTATATATTAAGCCTATTTCTGATATGTATATGCATAAAAATATTTTTCTATATGTGGATAATGGGTGGAATAATGTTTATAAATATGCATAGGAACCTATTTAACCCATTTCTGATAAGAATATGCATATAAATATTTTTCTACATAGGAATTATGGGTGGAATATTGTATATAAACATAGATAGGAACCTATTTAACCAATTTCTGATAGGAATATACATATAATTATTTTCTACATTCAGATTATGTGTGGAATATTGTTTATAAATATGCATAGTAACCCATTTAAACCATTTCTGAAAAGAATATGCATATAATTATTTTTCTACATGCTGATTATGGTTGGAATATTGTTTATAAATATACATAGCAACATATTAAACCCATTTGTGATATGAATATGCATATAATTTTTTTTCTACATGGGATTAGCAACACATTAATCCTATTTCTGATATGAATATGCATAAAATTATTTTTCTACATGGGGATTAAGGCTGGAATATTGTTTATAAATATACATAGGAACCTATCTAACCCATTTCTGATAAGAATATGCATATAATTATTTTTCTACATGTGGATTATGGGTGGAATATTGTTTATAAATATACATAGGAACCTATTTAACCCATTTCTGATAAAAATGTGTATATAATTATTTTTCTACATGGGGATTATGAGTGGAATATTTATTATAAAAATACATAGGAACATATTTAACCCATTTCTGTTAAGAATATGTATATAATTATTTTTCTTCATTTTGATTATGGGTGGAATATTGTCTATAAATATACATAGGACCTATTTATCCCATTTCTGATAAGAATATGCTTATTATTATTTTTCTACATGGGGATTGTGGGTGGAATATTGTTTATAATTATACATAGTAACCTATTTAACATAGTTCTGAAAAGGATATGCATATAATTATTTTTCTACATTGGGATTATGGGTGGAATATTGTAGTTAAAGATACATGGGAATATATTAAGCCTATTTCTGATATGAATATGCATAAAATTATTTTTCTACATTGGGATTATGGGTTGAATATTGTTTATAAATAAACATAGCAACATATTGAATCTATCTCTGATATGAATATGCATATAATTATTTTTCTATATGGGGATTATGGGTGGGATATTGTTAATAAATATAAATAGCAACATATTAAACCTATTTCTGTTATGAATATGCATATAATTATTTTTCTACATCGGGATTATGGGTGGAAAATTGTTTATAAATATAGATAGCAACCTATCTCTGATTTAAATATGCATGAAATGATTTTTCTACATGGGATTATGGGTGGAATATTGTTTATAAATATACATAGGAACCTATCTAACCCATTTCTGATAAGAATATGCATATAATTATTTTTCTACATAGGAATTAAGGGTGGAATATTGTATATAATTATACATAGGAACCTATTTAACACATTTCTGATAAGAATATGCATATAATTATTTTTCTACATGGGGATTATGGGTGGATTATTGTTTATAAATACACATAGGAACCTATTTAACCCATTTCTGATAAGAATATACATATAATTATTTTCTACATTCGGATTATGTGTGGAATATTGTTTATAAATATACATAGGAACCTATTTAACCCATTTCTGATAAGAATATGCATATAATTATTTTTCTGCATGGGGATTGTGGGTGAAATATTATTTTATAAATATACATATCAACCTATTTAACCCATTTCTGATAAGAATATGCATAAAATTATTTTTCTACATGGGGATTATGGGTGAAATATTGTATATAAACATTGATAGGAACCTATTTAACCCATTTCTAATAAGAATATGCATATAATTTTTTTTGTACATTGAGATTATCGGTGGAATATTGTAGTTAAAGATTCATAGGAATATATTAAGCCTATTTCTGATATGTATATGCATAAAAATATTTTTCTATATGTGGATAATGGGTGGAATATTGTTTATAAATATGCATAGGAACCCATTTAACCAATTTCTGATAAGAATATGCATATCATTTTTTTCTACATAGGAATTATGAGTGGAATATTGTATATAAACATAGATAAGAACCTATTTAACCCATTTCTGATAGGAATATACATATAATTATTTTCTACATTCGGATTATGTGTGGAATATTGTTTATAAATATACATAGTAACCCATTTAAACCATTTCTGAAAAGAATATGCATATAATTATTTTTCTACATGCTAATTATGGTTGGAATATTGTTTATAAATATACATAGCAACATATTAAACCCATTTGTGATATGAATATGCATATAATTATTTTTCTACATGGGGATTATGGATGGAATATTGTTAACAAATATACATTGCAACATATTATACCTATTTCTGATATGAATATGTATGTAATTATTTTTCTACATGGGATTAGCAACACATTAAACCTATTTCTGATAGGAATATGCATACAATTATTTTTCTACGTGGGGATTATGGGTTGAAATTTGTTTATATATATACATAGCAACCTATTTAACCCATTTCTGATAAGAATATGCATATAATTATTTTTCTACATGGAGATTATGGGTGGAATGTTGTTTATAAATATACATAGCAAGATATTAAACCTATTTCTGTTATGAATATACATATAGTTATTTTTCTATATGGGGATTATGGGTGGAATATTGTTTATAAATATACATAGGAACATATTTAACCCATTTCTGATAAGAATATGCAAATTATTTTTTTCTACATGGGGATTATGGGTGGAATATTGCTTATAAATATACATAGGAACCTATTTAACCCATTTCTGATACAAATATGCATATAATTATTTTTCTACATGGGGATTATGAGTGGAATATTGTTTATAAATATATATAGCAACATATTAAACCTATTTCTGAAATTAATATGCATATAATTATTTTTCTGCATGGGGATTATGGGTGGAATGTTGTAGATAAACATATAGAGAAACATATTACACCAATTTCTGATAAGAATTTTTTTTACATGTGGATTATGGGTGGAATATTATAGTTAAACATACATAGGAATATATTAAATCTATTTGTGATATCGATATGCATAAAATTATTTTTCTACATGGGGATTATGGGTGGAATATTGTTTATAAATATACATAGGAACCTATTTAACCCATTTCTAATAAGTATATGCATATAATTATTTTTCTACATGGGGATTATGGGTGGAATATTGTTTATAAATATACATAGGAATCTATTTAACCCATTTCTGATAAGAATATACATATGATTATTTTTCTACATGGGGATTGTGGGTGGAATATTGTTTATAATTATACATAGTAACCTATTTAACATAGTTCTGAAAAGGATATGCATATAATTTTTTTTCTACATTGGGATTATGGGTGGAATATTGTAGTTAAAGATACATAGGAATATATTAAGCCTATTTCTGATATGAATATGCATAAAATTATTTTTCTACATTGGGATTATGGGTTGAATATTGTTTATAAATAAATATAGCAACATATTAAATCTATCTCTGATATGAATATGCATATAATTATTTTTCTATATGGGGATTATGGGTGAATTTTGTTAATAAATATACATAGCAACATATTAAACCTATTTCTGTTATGAATATGCATATAATTATTTTTCTACATCAGGATTATGGGTGGAATATTGTTTATAAATATAGATAGCAACCTATTTCTGATTTAAATATGCATAAAATTATTTTTCTACATGGGGATTATGGCTGGAATATTGTTTATAAATATACATAGGAACCTATCTAACCCATTTCTGATAAGAATATGCATATAATTATTTTTCTACATGTGGATTATGGGTGGAATTTTGTTTATAAATATACATAGGAACCTATTTAACCCATTTCTGATAAAAATGTGTATATAATTATTTTTCTACATGGGGATTATGAGTGGAATATTTATTATAAAAATACATAGGAACGTATTTAACCCATTTCTGTTAAGAATATGTATATAATTATTTTTCTTCATTTTGATTATGGGTGGAATATTGTCTATAAATATACATAGGACCTATTTATCCCATTTCTGATAAGAATATGCTTATTATTATTTTTCTACATGGGGATTGTGGGTGGAATATTGTTTATAATTATACATAGTAACCTATTTAACATAGTTCTGAAAAGGATATGCATATAATTATTTTTCTACATTGGGATTATGGGTGGAATATTGTAGTTAAAGATACATAGGAATATATTAAGCCTATTTCTGATATGAATATGCATAGAATTATTTTTCTACATTGGGATTATGGGTTGAATATTGTTTATAAATAAACATAGCAACATATTGAATCTATCTCTGATATGAATATGCATATAATTATTTTTCTATATGGGGATTATGGGTGGGATATTGTTAATAAATATAAATAGCAACATATTAAACCTATTTCTGTTATGAATATGCATATAATTATTTTTCTACATCGGGATTATGGGTGAAAAATTGTTTATAAATATAGATAGCAACCTATTTCTGATTTAAATATGCATGAAATTATTTTTCTACATGGGATTATGGGTGGAATATTGTTTATAAATATACATAGGAACCTATCTAACCCATTTCTGATAAGAATATGCACATAATTATTTTTCTACATAGGAATTAAGGGTGGAATATTGTATATAATTATACATAGGAACCTATTTAACACATTTCTGATAAGAATATGCATATAATTATTTTTCTACATGGGGATTATGGGTGGAATATTGTTTATAAATATAGATAGCAACATATTAAACCTATTTCTGATAAGAATATGCATATAATTATTTTTCTACATTGGGATTAAGGATGGATTATTGTTTATAAATACACATAGGAACCTATTTAACCCATTTCTGATAAGAATATACATATAATTATTTTCTACATTCGGATTATGTGTGGAATATTGTTTATAAATATACATAGGAACCTATTAAACCCATTTCTGATAAGAAAATGCATATATTTATTTTTCTGCATGGGGATTGTGGGTGAAATATTATTTTATAAATATACATATTAACCTATTTAACCCATTTCTGATAAGAATATGCATATAATCTTTTTTGTACATTGAGATTATCGGTGGAATATTGTAGTTAAAGATTCATAGGAATATATTAAGCATATTTCTGATATGTATATGCATAAAAATATTTTTTTATATGTGGATAATGGGTGGAATATTGTTTATAAATATGCATAGGAACCTATTTAACCCATTTCTGATAAGAATATGCATATAAATATTTTTCTACATAGGAATTATGAGTGGAATATTGTATATAAACATAGATAGGAACCTATTTAACCAATTTCTGATAGAAATATACATATAATTATTTTCTACATTCAGATTATGTGTGGAATATTGTTTATAAATATACATAGTAACCCATTTAAACCATTTCTGAAAAGAATATGCATATAATTATTTTTCTACATGCTGATTATGGTTGGAATATTGTTTATAAATATACATAGCAACATATTAAACCCATTTGTGATATGAATATGCATATAATTATTTTTCTACATGGGATTAGCAACACATTAATCCTATTTCTGATATGAATATGCATACAATTATTTTTCTACGTGGGGATTATGGGTGGAAATTTGTTTATAAATATACATAGCAACCTATTTAACCCATTTCTGATAAGAATATGCATATAATTATTTTTCTACATGGAGATTATGGGTGGAATGTTGTTTATAAATATAGATAGCAACATATTAAACCTATTTCTGATAAGAATATGCATATAATTATTTTTCTACATTGGGATTAAGGATGGATTATTGTTTATAAATACACATAGGAACCTATTTAACCCATTTCTGATAAGAATATACATATAATTATTTTCTACATTCGGATTATGTGTGGAATATTGTTTATAAATATACATAGGAACCTATTAAACCCATTTCTGATAAGAAAATGCATATATTTATTTTTCTGCATGGGGATTGTGGGTGAAATATTATTTTATAAATATACATATTAACCTATTTAACCCATTTCTGATAAGAATATGCATAAAATTATTTTTCTACATGGGGATTATGGGTGAAATATTGTATATAAACATAGATAGGAACCTATTTAACCCATTTCTAATAAGAATATGCATATAATCTTTTTTGTACATTGAGATTATCGGTGGAATATTGTAGTTAAAGATTCATAGGAATATATTAAGCCTATTTCTGATATGTATATGCATAAAAATATTTTTCTATATGTGGATAATGGGTGGAATATTGTTTATAAATATGCATAGGAACCTATTTAACCCATTTCTGATAAGAATATGCATATAAATATTTTTCTACATAGGAATTATGAGTGGAATATTGTATATAAACATAGATAGGAACCAATTTAACCAATTTCTGATAGAAATATACATATAATTATTTTCTACATTCAGATTATGTGTGGAATATTGTTTATAAATATACATAGTAACCCATTTAAACCATTTCTGAAAAGAATATGCATATAATTATTTTTCTACATGCTGATTATGGTTGGAATATTGTTTATAAATATACATAGCAACATATTAAACCCATTTGTGATATGAATATGCATATAATTATTTTTCTACATGGGATTAGCAACACATTAATCCTATTTCTGATATGAATATGCATACAATTATTTTTCTACGTGGGGATTATGGGTGGAAATTTGTTTATAAATATACATAGCAACCTATTTAACCCATTTCTGATAAGAATATGCATATAATTATTTTTCTACATGGAGATTATGGGTGGAATGTTGTTTATAAATATACATAGCAACATATTAAACCTATTTCTGATATGAATATACATATAGTTATTTTTCTATATGGGGATAATGGGTGGAATATTGTTTATAAATATACATAGGAACACATTTAACGCATTCCTTATAAGAATATGCTTATAATTATTTTTGTACATGGGGATTATGGGTGGAATATTGCTTATAAATATACATAGGAACCTATTTTACCCATTTCTGATACAAATATGCATATAATTATTTTTCTACATGGGGATTATGAGTGGAATATTGTTTATAAATATACATAGCAACATATTAAACCTATTTCTGAAATTAATATGCATATAATTATTTTTCTACATGGGGATTATGGGTGGAATATTGTAGATAAACATACAGAGCAACATATTAAACCAATTTCTGATAAGAATTTTTTTTTTACATGGGCATTATGGGTGGAATATTGTAGTTAAACATACATAGGAATATATTAAATCTGTTTGTGATATCGATATGCATGAAATTATTTTTCTACATGGGGATTATGGGTGGAATATTGTAGTTAAACATACATAGGAATATATTAAATCTATTTGTGATATCGATATGCATAAAATTATTTTTCTACATGGGGATTATGGGTGGAATATTGTTTATAAATATACATAGGAACCTATTTAACCCATTTCTGATAAGTATATGCATATAATTATTTTTCTACATGGGGATTATGGGTGGAATATTGTTTATAAATATACATAGGAATCTATTTAACCCATTTCTGATAAGAATATACATATGATTATTTTTCTACATGGGATTATGGGTGGGATATTGTTTATAAAACTACATAGTAACCTATTTAACCCATTTCTGAAAAAAATATGCATATAATTATTTTTCTACATGCTGATTATGGTTGGAATATTGTTTATAAATATACATAGCAACATAATAACCCTATTTCTGATATTAATATGTATATAATTATTTTTCTACATTTTGATTATGGATGGAATATTGTTAATAAATATACATAGCAACATATTATACCTATTTCTGATATTAATATGCATGTAATTATTTTTTACATGGGATTATGGGCAGAATATTGTAGATAAACATACATAGCAACATATTGAACCTATTTCTGATAAAAAATATGCATGTCATTATTTTTCTACATGTGGATTATGGGTGGAATATTGTTTATAAATATACATAGGAACCTATTTAACCCATTTCTGATAAAAATGTGTATATAATTATTTTTCTACATGGGGATTATGAGTGGAATATTTATTATAAAAATACATAGGAACGTATTTATCCCATTTCTGTTAAGAATATGTATATAATTATTTTTCTTCATTTTGATTATGGGTGGAATATTGTCTATAAATTTATTTATTTATTTATTTATTTCGGGTACTTATATAGCGCCGTCAATTTACGCAGCGCTTTACTTATACATTGTACATTCACATCAGTCCCTACCCTCAAGGAGCTTACAATCTAAGGTCCCTAACTCACATTCATACATACTAGGGACAATTTAGACAGGATCCAATTAACCTACCAGCATGTCTTTGGAGAGTGGGAGGAAACCGGAGTACCCGGAGGAAACCCACGCAGGCACAGGGAGAACATGCAAACTCCAGGCAGGTAGTGTCGTGGTTGGGATTCGAACCAGTGACCCTTCTTACTGCTAGGTGAGAGTGCTACCACCACACCACTGTGCCGCCCATACATAGGACCTATTTATCCCATTTCTGATAAGAATATGCTTATTATTATTTTTCTACATGGGGATTGTGGGTGGAATATTGTTTATAATTATACATAGTAACCTATTTAACATAGTTCTGAAAAGGATATGCATATAATTATTTTTCTACATTGGGATTATGGGTGGAATATTGTAGTTAAAGATACATGGGAATATATTAAGCCTATTTCTGATATGAATATGCATAAAATTATTTTTCTACTTTGGGATTATGGGTTGAATATTGTTTATAAATAAACATAGCAACATATTGAATCTATCTCTGATATGAATATGCATATAATTATTTTTCTATATGGGGATTATGGGTGGGATATTGTTAATAAATATAAATAGCAACATATTAAACCTATTTCTGTTATGAATATGCATATAATTATTTTTCTACATCGGGATTATGGGTGGAAAATTGTTTATAAATATAGATAGCAACCTATTTCTGATTTAAATATGCATGAAATTATTTTTCTACATGGGATTATGGGTGGAATATTGTTTATAAATATACATAGGAACCTATCTAACCCATTTCTGATAAGAATATGCATATAATTATTTTTCTACATAGGAATTAAGGGTGGAATATTGTATATAATTATACATAGGAACCTATTTAACACATTTCTGATAAGAATATGCATATAATTATTTTTCTACATGGGGATTATGGGTGGAATATTGTTTATGAATATAGATAGCAACATATTAAACGTATTTCTGATAAGAATATGCATATAATTATTTTCTACATTCGGATTATGTGTGGAATATTGTTTATAAATATACATAGGAACCTATTTAACCCATTTCTGATAAGAATATGCATATAATTATTTTTCTGCACGGGGATTGTGGGTGAAATATTATTTTATAAATATACATATTAACCTATTTAACCCATTTCTGATAAGAATATGCATAAAATTATTTTTCTACATGGGGATTATGGGTGAAATATTGTATATAAACATTGATAGGAACCTATTTAACCCATTTCTAATAAGAATATGCATATAATTTTTTTTGTACATTGAGATTATCGGTGGAATATTGTAGTTAAAGATTCATAGGAATATATTAAGCCTATTTCTGATATGTATATGCATAAAAATATTTTTCTATATGTGGATAATGGGTGGAATATTGTTTATAAATATGCATAGGAACCCATTTAACCAATTTCTGATAAGAATATGCATATCATTTTTTTCTACATAGGAATTATGGGTGGAATATTGTATATAAACATAGATAGGAACCTATTTAACCCATTTCTGATAGGAATATACATATAATTATTTTCTACATTCGGATTATGTGTGGAATATTGTTTATAAATATACATAGTAACCCATTTAAACCATTTCTGAAAAGAATATGCATATAATTATTTTTCTACATGCTAATTATGGTTGGAATATTGTTTATAAATATACATAGCAACATATTAAACCCATTTGTGATATGAATATGCATATAATTATTTTTCTACATGGGGATTATGGATGGAATATTGTTAATAAATATACATTGCAACATATTATACCTATTTCTGATATGAATATGTATGTAATTATTTTTCTACATGGGATTAGCAACACATTAAACCTATTTCTGATAGGAATATGCATACAATTATTTTTCTACGTGGGGATTATGGGTTGAAATTTGTTTATATATATACATAGCAACCTATTTAACCCATTTCTGATAAGAATATGCATATAATTATTTTTCTACATGGAGATTATGGGTGGAATGTTGTTTATAAATATACATAGCAAGATATTAAACCTATTTCTGTTATGAATATACATATAGTTATTTTTCTATATGGGGATTATGGGTGGAATATTGTTTATAAATATACATAGGAACATATTTAACCCATTTCTGATAAGAATATGCAAATTATTTTTTTCTACATGGGGATTATGGGTGGAATATTGCTTATAAATATACATAGGAACCTATTTAACCCATTTCTGATACAAATATGCATATAATTATTTTTCTACATGGGGATTATGAGTGGAATATTGTTTATAAATATATATAGCAACATATTAAACCTATTTCTGAAATTAATATGCATATAATTATTTTTCTGCATGGGGATTATGGGTGGAATGTTGTAGATAAACATATAGAGAAACATATTACACCAATTTCTGATAAGAATTTTTTTTACATGTGGATTATGGGTGGAATATTATAGTTAAACATACATAGGAATATATTAAATCTATTTGTGATATCGATATGCATAAAATTATTTTTCTACATGGGGATTATGGGTGGAATATTGTTTATAAATATACATAGGAACCTATTTAACCCATTTCTGATAAGTATATGCATATAATTATTTTTCTACATGGGGATTATGGGTGGAATATTGTTTATAAATATACATAGGAATCTATTTAACCCATTTCTGATAAGAATATACATATGATTATTTTTCTACATGGGGATTGTGGGTGGAATATTGTTTATAATTATACATAGTAACCTATTTAACATAGTTCTGAAAAGGATATGCATATAATTTTTTTTCTACATTGGGATTATGGGTGGAATATTGTAGTTAAAGATACATAGGAATATATTAAGCCTATTTCTGATATGAATATGCATAAAATTATTTTTCTACATTGGGATTATGGGTTGAATATTGTTTATAAATAAATATAGCAACATATTAAATCTATCTCTGATATGAATATGCATATAATTATTTTTCTATATGGGGATTATGGGTGAATTTTGTTAATAAATATACATAGCAACATATTAAACCTATTTCTGTTATGAATATGCATATAATTATTTTTCTACATCAGGATTATGGGTGGAATATTGTTTATAAATATAGATAGCAACCTATTTCTGATTTAAATATGCATAAAATTATTTTTCTACATGGGGATTATGGCTGGAATATTGTTTATAAATATACATAGGAACCTATCTAACCCATTTCTGATAAGAATATGCATATAATTATTTTTCTACATGTGGATTATGGGTGGAATTTTGTTTATAAATATACATAGGAACCTATTTAACCCATTTCTGATAAAAATGTGTATATAATTATTTTTCTACATGGGGATTATGAGTGGAATATTTATTATAAAAATACATAGGAACGTATTTAACCCATTTCTGTTAAGAATATGTATATAATTATTTTTCTTCATTTTGATTATGGGTGGAATATTGTCTATAAATATACATAGGACCTATTTATCCCATTTCTGATAAGAATATGCTTATTATTATTTTTCTACATGGGGATTGTGGGTGGAATATTGTTTATAATTATACATAGTAACCTATTTAACATAGTTCTGAAAAGGATATGCATATAATTATTTTTCTACATTGGGATTATGGGTGGAATATTGTAGTTAAAGATACATAGGAATATATTAAGCCTATTTCTGATATGAATATGCATAGAATTATTTTTCTACATTGGGATTATGGGTTGAATATTGTTTATAAATAAACATAGCAACATATTGAATCTATCTCTGATATGAATATGCATATAATTATTTTTCTATATGGGGATTATGGGTGGGATATTGTTAATAAATATAAATAGCAACATATTAAACCTATTTCTGTTATGAATATGCATATAATTATTTTTCTACATCGGGATTATGGGTGGAAAATTGTTTATAAATATAGATAGCAACCTATTTCTGATTTAAATATGCATGAAATTATTTTTCTACATGGGATTATGGGTGGAATATTGTTTATAAATATACATAGGAACCTATCTAACCCATTTCTGATAAGAATATGCACATAATTATTTTTCTACATAGGAATTAAGGGTGGAATATTGTATATAATTATACATAGGAACCTATTTAACACATTTCTGATAAGAATATGCATATAATTATTTTTCTACATGGGGATTATGGGTGGAATATTGTTTATAAATATAGATAGCAACATATTAAACCTATTTCTGATAAGAATATGCATATAATTATTTTTCTACATTGGGATTAAGGATGGATTATTGTTTATAAATACACATAGGAACCTATTTAACCCATTTCTGATAAGAATATACATATAATTATTTTCTACATTCGGATTATGTGTGGAATATTGTTTATAAATATACATAGGAACCTATTAAACCCATTTCTGATAAGAAAATGCATATATTTATTTTTCTGCATGGGGATTGTGGGTGAAATATTATTTTATAAATATACATATTAACCTATTTAACCCATTTCTGATAAGAATATGCATATAATCTTTTTTGTACATTGAGATTATCGGTGGAATATTGTAGTTAAAGATTCATAGGAATATATTAAGCATATTTCTGATATGTATATGCATAAAAATATTTTTCTATATGTGGATAATGGGTGGAATATTGTTTATAAATATGCATAGGAACCTATTTAACCCATTTCTGATAAGAATATGCATATAAATATTTTTCTACATAGGAATTATGAGTGGAATATTGTATATAAACATAGATAGGAACCTATTTAACCAATTTCTGATAGAAATATACATATAATTATTTTCTACATTCAGATTATGTGTGGAATATTGTTTATAAATATACATAGTAACCCATTTAAACCATTTCTGAAAAGAATATGCATATAATTATTTTTCTACATGCTGATTATGGTTGGAATATTGTTTATAAATATACATAGCAACATATTAAACCCATTTGTGATATGAATATGCATATAATTATTTTTCTACATGGGATTAGCAACACATTAATCCTATTTCTGATATGAATATGCATACAATTATTTTTCTACGTGGGGATTATGGGTGGAAATTTGTTTATAAATATACATAGCAACCTATTTAACCCATTTCTGATAAGAATATGCATATAATTATTTTTCTACATGGAGATTATGGGTGGAATGTTGTTTATAAATATAGATAGCAACATATTAAACCTATTTCTGATAAGAATATGCATATAATTATTTTTCTACATTGGGATTAAGGATGGATTATTGTTTATAAATACACATAGGAACCTATTTAACCCATTTCTGATAAGAATATACATATAATTATTTTCTACATTCGGATTATGTGTGGAATATTGTTTATAAATATACATAGGAACCTATTAAACCCATTTCTGATAAGAAAATGCATATATTTATTTTTCTGCATGGGGATTGTGGGTGAAATATTATTTTATAAATATACATATTAACCTATTTAACCCATTTCTGATAAGAATATGCATAAAATTATTTTTCTACATGGGGATTATGGGTGAAATATTGTATATAAACATAGATAGGAACCTATTTAACCCATTTCTAATAAGAATATGCATATAATCTTTTTTGTACATTGAGATTATCGGTGGAATATTGTAGTTAAAGATTCATAGGAATATATTAAGCCTATTTCTGATATGTATATGCATAAAAATATTTTTCTATATGTGGATAATGGGTGGAATATTGTTTATAAATATGCATAGGAACCTATTTAACCCATTTCTGATAAGAATATGCATATAAATATTTTTCTACATAGGAATTATGAGTGGAATATTGTATATAAACATAGATAGGAACCAAT
This sequence comes from Aquarana catesbeiana, assembly GCA_037953035.1. Taxonomy (NCBI): domain Eukaryota; kingdom Metazoa; phylum Chordata; class Amphibia; order Anura; family Ranidae; genus Aquarana; species Aquarana catesbeiana. Next base: position 4,879,905 of record JBBHAA010000868.1, read on the forward strand.
TTAACCAATTTCTGATAGAAATATACATATAATTATTTTCTACATTCAGATTATGTGTGGAATATTGTTTATAAATATACATAGTAACCCATTTAAACCATTTCTGAAAAGAATATGCATATAATTATTTTTCTACATGCTGATTATGGTTGGAATATTGTTTATAAATATACATAGCAACATATTAAACCCATTTGTGATATGAATATGCATATAATTATTTTTCTACATGGGATTAGCAACACATTAATCCTATTTCTGATATGAATATGCATACAATTATTTTTCTACGTGGGGATTATGGGTGGAAATTTGTTTATAAATATACATAGCAACCTATTTAACCCATTTCTGATAAGAATATGCATATAATTATTTTTCTACATGGAGATTATGGGTGGAATGTTGTTTATAAATATACATAGCAACATATTAAACCTATTTCTGATATGAATATACATATAGTTATTTTTCTATATGGGGATAATGGGTGGAATATTGTTTATAAATATACATAGGAACACATTTAACGCATTCCTTATAAGAATATGCTTATAATTATTTTTGTACATGGGGATTATGGGTGGAATATTGCTTATAAATATACATAGGAACCTATTTTACCCATTTCTGATACAAATATGCATATAATTATTTTTCTACATGGGGATTATGAGTGGAATATTGTTTATAAATATACATAGCAACATATTAAACCTATTTCTGAAATTAATATGCATATAATTATTTTTCTACATGGGGATTATGGGTGGAATATTGTAGATAAACATACAGAGCAACATATTAAACCAATTTCTGATAAGAATTTTTTTTTTACATGGGCATTATGGGTGGAATATTGTAGTTAAACATACATAGGAATATATTAAATCTGTTTGTGATATCGATATGCATGAAATTATTTTTCTACATGGGGATTATGGGTGGAATATTGTAGTTAAACATACATAGGAATATATTAAATCTATTTGTGATATCGATATGCATAAAATTATTTTTCTACATGGGGATTATGGATGGAATATTGTTTATAAATATACATAGGAACCTATTTAACCCATTTCTGATAAGTATATGCATATAATTATTTTTCTACATGGGGATTATGGGTGGAATATTGTTTATAAATATACATAGGAATCTATTTAACCCATTTCTGATAAGAATATACATATGATTATTTTTCTACATGGGATTATGGGTGGGATATTGTTTATAAATCTACATAGTAACCTATTTAACCCATTTCTGAAAAAAATATGCATATAATTATTTTTCTACATGCTGATTATGGTTGGAATATTGTTTATAAATATACATAGCAACATAATAACCCTATTTCTGATATTAATATGTATATAATTATTTTTCTACATTTTGATTATGGATGGAATATTGTTAATAAATATACATAGCAACATATTATACCTATTTCTGATATTAATATGCATGTAATTATTTTTTACATGGGATTATGGGCAGAATATTGTAGATAAACATACATAGCAACATATTGAACCTATTTCTGATAAAAAATATGCATGTCATTATTTTTCTACATGTGGATTATGGGTGGAATATTGTTTATAAATATACATAGGAACCTATTTAACCCATTTCTGATAAAAATGTGTATATAATTATTTTTCTACATGGGGATTATGAGTGGAATATTTATTATAAAAATACATAGGAACGTATTTATCCCATTTCTGTTAAGAATATGTATATAATTATTTTTCTTCATTTTGATTATGGGTGGAATATTGTCTATAAATATACATAGGACCTATTTATCCCATTTCTGATAAGAATATGCTTATTATTATTTTTCTACATGGGGATTGTGGGTGGAATATTGTTTATAATTATACATAGTAACCTATTTAACATAGTTCTGAAAAGGATATGCATATAATTATTTTTCTACATTGGGATTATGGGTGGAATATTGTAGTTAAAGATACATGGGAATATATTAAGCCTATTTCTGATATGAATATGCATAAAATTATTTTTCTACTTTGGGATTATGGGTTGAATATTGTTTATAAATAAACATAGCAACATATTGAATCTATCTCTGATATGAATATGCATATAATTATTTTTCTATATGGGGATTATGGGTGGGATATTGTTAATAAATATAAATAGCAACATATTAAACCTATTTCTGTTATGAATATGCATATAATTATTTTTCTACATCGGGATTATGGGTGGAAAATTGTTTATAAATATAGATAGCAACCTATTTCTGATTTAAATATGCATGAAATTATTTTTCTACATGGGATTATGGGTGGAATATTGTTTATAAATATACATAGGAACCTATCTAACCCATTTCTGATAAGAATATGCATATAATTATTTTTCTACATAGGAATTAAGGGTGGAATATTGTATATAATTATACATAGGAACCTATTTAACACATTTCTGATAAGAATATGCATATAATTATTTTTCTACATGGGGATTATGGGTGGAATATTGTTTATGAATATAGATAGCAACATATTAAACGTATTTCTGATAAGAATATGCATATAATTATTTTCTACATTCGGATTATGTGTGGAATATTGTTTATAAATATACATAGGAACCTATTTAACCCATTTCTGATAAGAATATGCATATAATTATTTTTCTGCACGGGGATTGTGGGTGAAATATTATTTTATAAATATACATATTAACCTATTTAACCCATTTCTGATAAGAATATGCATAAAATTATTTTTCTACATGGGGATTATGGGTGAAATATTGTATATAAACATTGATAGGAACCTATTTAACCCATTTCTAATAAGAATATGCATATAATTTTTTTTGTACATTGAGATTATCGGTGGAATATTGTAGTTAAAGATTCATAGGAATATATTAAGCCTATTTCTGATATGTATATGCATAAAAATATTTTTCTATATGTGGATAATGGGTGGAATATTGTTTATAAATATGCATAGGAACCCATTTAACCAATTTCTGATAAGAATATGCATATCATTTTTTTCTACATAGGAATTATGGGTGGAATATTGTATATAAACATAGATAGGAACCTATTTAACCCATTTCTGATAGGAATATACATATAATTATTTTCTACATTCGGATTATGTGTGGAATATTGTTTATAAATATACATAGTAACCCATTTAAACCATTTCTGAAAAGAATATGCATATAATTATTTTTCTACATGCTAATTATGGTTGGAATATTGTTTATAAATATACATAGCAACATATTAAACCCATTTGTGATATGAATATGCATATAATTATTTTTCTACATGGGGATTATGGATGGAATATTGTTAATAAATATACATTGCAACATATTATACCTATTTCTGATATGAATATGTATGTAATTATTTTTCTACATGGGATTAGCAACACATTAAACCTATTTCTGATAGGAATATGCATACAATTATTTTTCTACGTGGGGATTATGGGTGGAAATTTGTTTATAAATATACATAGCAACCTATTTAACCCATTTCTGATAAGAATATGCATATAATTATTTTTCTACATGGAGATTATGGGTGGAATGTTGTTTATAAATATACATAGCAAGATATTAAACCTATTTCTGTTATGAATATACATATAGTTATTTTTCTATATGGGGATTATGGGTGGAATATTGTTTATAAATATACATAGGAACCTATTTAACCCATTTCTGATAGGAATATGCATATAATTTTTTTCTCCATGGGGATTATAGGTGGATTATTGTTTATAAATATACATAGGAACCTATTTAACCCATTTCTGATAAGAATATGCATATAATTTTTTTTTTCATAGGGATTATGGGTGGATTATTGTTTATAAATATACATAGGAACCTATTTAACCCATTTCTAATAAGAATATGCGTATAATTATTTTTCTACATGGGGATTATGGGTGCAATATTGTTTATAAATATACATAGGAACCTATTTAACCCATTTCTGATAAGAATATGCATATAATTATTTTTCTGCATGGGGATTATAGGTGGAATATTGTTTATAAATATTCATAGGAACCTATTTAACACATTTCTGATACGAATATGCATACAATTATTTTTCTACATGGGGCTTATGGGTGGAATATTTTTATAAACATACATAGCAACCTATTTAACCCATTTCTGATAAGAATATACATATAATTATTTTCTACATGGGGATTATGGGTGGAATATTGTAGTTAAAGGTACATACGAATATATTAAGCCTATTTCTGATATGAATATGCATAAAATTATTTTTCTACATTGGGTTTATGAATATTGTTTATAAATATACATAGAAACATATTAAACCTATTTCTGATATGAATATGCATATAATTATTTTTCCTCATGGGGATTATGGGTGAACTATTGTTAATAAATATACATAGGAACCTATTTAACCCATTTCTGATAAGAATATGCATATAATTTTTTTCTACATGGGGATTATAGGTTGAAGATTGTTTATAGTTATAGATAGCAACATATTAAGCCTATTTCTGATAAGAATATGCATATAATTATTTTTCTACATGGGTATTATGGGTGGAATATTGTTATAAATATACATAGCAAGATAGTAATACTATTTCTGATATGAATATGCATATAATTATTTTTCTATATGGGGATTATGGGTGAAATATTGTTAATAAATACACATAGGTACCTATTTAACCCATTTCTGATAACAATATGCATATAATTATTTTTCTGCATGGGAATTATATGTAGAATATTGTATATAAATATACATAGGAACCTATTTAACCCATTTCTGAAAAGAATATGCATATAATAATTTTTCTACATGTGGATTATGGGCAGAATATGGTTTAAAAATATACATAGGAACCTATTTAACCCATTTCTGATAAGAATATGGATATAATCTTTTTCTACATATGGATTATAGGTTAAAGATTGTTTATAGATATAGATAGCAACATATTAAGCCTGTTTCTGATAAGAATATGCATATAATTATTTTTCTACATGGGGATTATGGGTGGAATATTGTTTATAAATATACATAGCAACATATTAATATTATTTCTGATATGAATATGCATATAATTATTTTTCTACATGGGGATTATGGGTGAAATATTGTTAATAAATACACATAGGAACCAATTTAACCCATTTCTGATAACAATATGCATATAATTGTTTTTCTGCATGGGGATTATAGGTGGAATATTGTTTATAAATATACATAGGAACCTATTTAACCCATTTCTGATAAGAATATGCATATAATTATTTTTCTGCAAAGGGATTATAGGTGGAATATTGTTTATAAATATACATAGGAACCTATATAACCCATTTCTGAAAAGAGTATGCATATAATTATTTTTTTACATTTGGATTATGGTTTGAATATTGTTTATAAATATACATAGAAACATATTAAACCTATTTCTGATATGAATATGCATATAATTATTTTTCTACATGGGGATTATAGGTTGAAGATTGTTTATAGATAGCAACATATTAAGCCTATTTCTGATAAGAATATGCATATAATTATTTTTCTACATGGGGATTATGGGTGGAATATTGTTTATAAATATACATAGCAACATATTAATATTATTTCTGATATGAATATGCATATAATTATTTTTCTACATGGGGATAATCGGTGAAATATTGTTAATAAATACACAAAGGAACCAATTTAACCCATTTCTGATAACAATATGCATATAATTATTTTTCTGCATGGGGATTATAGGTGGAATATTGTTTATAAATATACATAGGAACGTATTTAACCCATTTCTGATAACAATATGCATATAATTATTTTTCTGCATGGGGATTATAGGTGTAATATTGTTTATAAATATACAACGGAACCTATTTAACACATTTCTGATAGGAATATGCATAAAATTATTTTCCTACATGGGGATTATGGGTGGAATATTTTTTATAAATATACATAGGAACCTATTTAACCCATTTCGGATAAGTATATGCATATAATTATTTTTCTACATGAGGATTATGGATGGAATATTGTTAATAAATATGCATAGCAACATATTAAACCTATTTCTGTTATGAATATGCATATAATTATTTTTCTACATCGGGATTATGGGTGGAATATTGTTTATAAATATAGATAGCAACCTATTTCTGATTTAAATATGCATAAAATTATTTTTCTACATGTGGATTATGGGCAGAATATGGTTTATAAATATACATAAGAACCTATTTAACCCATTTCTGATAAGAATATGCATATAATTTTTTTCTACATGGGGATTATAGGTTGAAGATTGTTTATAGATATAGATAGCAACATATTAAGCCTAATTCTGATAAGAATATGCATATAATTATTTTTCTACATAGGTTGAAGATTGTTTATAGATATAGATAGCAACATATTAAGCCTATTTCTGATAAGAATATGCATATAATTATTTTTCTACATGGGGATTATGGGTGGAATATTGTTTATAAATATACATAGCAACATATTAATATTATTTCTGATATGAATATGCATATAATTATTTTTCTACATGGGGATTATGGGTGAAATATTGTTAATAAATACACATAGGAACCAATTTAACCCATTTCTGATAACAATATGCATATAATTGTTTTTCTGCATGGGGATTATAGGTGGAATATTGTTTATAAATATACCTAGGAACCTTTTTAACCCATTTCTGATCAGAATATGCATATAATTATTTTTCTGCAAAGGGATTATAAGTGGAATATTGTTTATAAATATACATAGGAACCTATAAAACCCATATCTGAAAAGAGTATGCATATAATTATTTTTTTACATTTGGATTATGGTTTGAATAATGTTTATAAATATACATTGAAACATATTAAACCTATTTCTGATATGAATATGCATATAATTATTTTTCTACATGGGGATTATGGTTGGAATATTATTTATAAATATACATAGTAACCTATTTAACCAATTTCTGAAAAGAATATGCATATGATTATTTTTCTACATTTGGATTATGGTTGGAATATTGTTTATAAATATACATAGGAACCTATTTAACCCATTTATGATAAGTATATTATTTATAAATATACATAGTAACCTATTTAACCAATTTCTGAAAAGAATATGCATATGATTATTTTTCTACACGAGGATTATGGATGGAATATTGTTAATAAATATGCATAGCAACATATTAAACCTATTTCTGTTATGAATATGCATATAATTATTTTTCTACATCGGGATTATGGGTGGAATATTGTCTATAAATATAGATAGCAACCTATTTCTGATTTAAACATGCATACAATTATTTTTCTGCATGGGGATTATGGGTGGAATATTGTTTATAAATATACATAGGAACCTATTTAACCCATTTCTGATAAGAATATGCATATAATTATTTTTCTACATGTGGATTATGGGCAGAATATGGTTTAAAAATATACATAGGAACCTATTTAACCCATTTCTGATTAGAATATGTATATAATTTTTTTCTACATGGGGATTATAGGTTGAAGATTGTTTATAGATATAGATAGCAACATATTAAGCCTGTTTCTGATAAGAATATGCATATAATTATTTTTCTACATGGGAATTATGGGTGGAATATTGTTTATAAATATACATAGCAACATATTAATACTATTTCTGATATGAATATACATATAATTATTTTTCTACATGGGGACTATGGGTGAAATATTGTTAATAAATACACATAGGAACCTATTTAAACCATTTCTGATAACAATATGCATATAATTAGTTTTTCTGCATGGGGATTATAGGTGGAATATTGTTTATAAATATACATAGGAACCTATTTAACACATTTCTGATAAGAATATGCATAAAATTATTTTTCTACATGGGGATTATGGGTGGAATATTTTTTTTAACCATACATAGTAACCTATTTAACCGATTTATGAAAGGAATATGCATATATTTATTTTTCTACATGGGAATTATGGGTAGAATATTGTATATAAATATACATAGGAACCTATTTAACACATTTCTGGTAAGAATATGCGTATAATTGTTTTTCTACATGGGGATTATGGAAGGAATATTGTTTTTAATTATAAATAGGAACCTATTTAACCCATTTCTGAAAAGGATATGCATATAATTATTTTTCTACATGGGGATTATGGGTGGAATATTGTTTATAAATATAGATAGGAACCTATGTAACCCATTTCTGATAAGAATATGCATATAATTATTTTTCTGCAAAGGGATTATAGGTGGAATATTGTGTATAAATATACATAGGAACCTATTTAACACATTTCTGATAGGAATATGCCTAAAATTATTTTTCTACATGGGGATTATAGGTGGAATATTTTTTATAAATATACATAGGAACCTATTTAACCCATTTCTGATAAGTATATGCATATAATTATTTTTCTACATGAGGATTATGAATGGAATATTGTTAATAAATATGCATAGCAACATATTAAACCTATTTCTGTTATGAATATGCATATAATTATTTTTCTACATTGGGATTATGGGTGGAATATTGTTTATAAATATAGATAGCAACCTATTTCTGATTTAAATATGCATAAAATTATTTTTCTACATGTGGATTATGAGCAGAATATGGTTTAAAGATATACAAAAGAACCTATTTAACCCATTTCTGATAAGAATATGCATATAATTTTTTTCTACATGGGGATTATAGGTTGAAGATTGTTTATGGATATAGATAGCAACATATTAAGCCTATTTCTGATAAGAATATGCATATAATTATTTTTCTACATGGGGATTATAGGTTGAAGATTGTTTATAGATATAGATAGCAACATATTAAGCCTATTTCTGATAAGAATATGCATATAATTTTTTTTCTACATGGGGATTATGGGTGGAATATTGTTTATAAATATACATAGCAACATATTAATATTATTTCTGAAATGAATATGCATATAATTATTTTTCTACATGGGGATTATGGGTGAAATATTGTTAATAAATACACATAGGAACCAATTTAACCCATTTCTGATAACAATATGCATATAATTGTTTTTCTGCATGGGGATTATAGGTGGAATGTTGTTTAGAAATATACATAGGAACCTATTTAACCCATTTCTGATCAGAATATGCATATAATTATTTTTCTGCAAAGGGATTATAAGTGGAATATTGTTTATAAATATACATAGGAACCTATAAAACCCATATCTGAAAAGAGTATGCACATAATTATTTTTTTACATTTGGATTATGGTTTGAATATTGTTTATAAATATATATAGAAACATATTAAACCTATTTCTGATATGAATATGCATATAATTATTTTTCTACATGGGGATTATGGTTGGAATATTATTTATAAATATACATAGTAACCTATTTAACCAATTTCTGAAAAGAATATGCATATAATTATTTTTCTACATTTGGATTATGGTTGGAATATTGTTTATAAATATACATAGAAACATATTAAACCTATTTCTGATATGAATATGCATATAATTATTTTTCTACATGGGGATTATGGTTGGAATATTATTTATAAATATACATAGTAACCTATTTAACCAATTTCTGAAAAGAATATGCATATAATTATTTTTCTATATTTGGATTATGGTTGGAATATTGTTTATAATTATACAAAGGAACCTATTTAACCAATTTCTGATAAGTATATGCATATAATTATTTTTATGCATGAGGATCATGGATGGAATATTGTTAATAAATATGCATAGCAACATATTAAACCTATTTCTGTTATGAATATGCATATAATTATTTTTCTACATTGGGATTATGGGTGGAATATTGTTTATAAATATAGATAGCAACCTATTTCTGATTTAAATATGCAAAAAATTATTTTTCTACATGGGGATTATGGGTGGAATATTGTTTATAAATATACATAGGAACTTATTTAAACCATTTCTGATAAGAATATGCATATTATTATTTTTCTACATGTGGATTATGGGCAGAATATGGTTTAAAAATATACATAGGAACCTATTTAACCCATTTCTGATAAGAATATGCATATCATTTTTTTCTACATGGGGATTATAGGTTGAAGATTGTTTATAGATATAGATAGCAACATATTAAGCCTATTTCTGATAAGAATATGCATATAATTATTTCTCTACATGGGGATTATGGGTGGAATATTGTTATAAATATACATAGCAAGATATTAATACTTTTTCTGATATGAATATGCATATAATTATTTTTCTACATGGGGATTACGGGTGAAATATTGTTAATAAATACACATAGGAACCTATTTAACCCATTTCTGATAACAATATGCATATAATTATTTTTCTGCATGGGGATTATAGGTGGAATATTGTTTATAACCATACATAGTAACCTATTTAACCCATTTATGATAAGTATATGCATATAATTATTTTTCTACATGGGAATTATAGGTAGAATATTATATATAAATATACAAAGGAACCTATTTAACCCATTTCTGAAAAGAATATGCATATAACAATTTTTCTTCATGGGGATTATGGGTGGAATATTGTTTATAAATATACATAGGAACCTATGTAACCCATTTCTAAAAAGAATATGCATATAATTCTATTTCTGCAAAGGGATTATAGGTGGAATATTGTGTATAAATATACATAGGAACCTATATAACCCATTTCTGAAAAGAGTATGCATATAATTATTTTTCTACATTTGGATTATGGTTTGAATATTGTTTATAAATATACATAGAAACATATTAAACCTATTTCTGATATGAATATGCATATCATTATTTTTCTACATGGGGATTATGGGTGAAATATTGTTAATAAATACACATAGGATCCTATTTAACCCATTTCTGATAAGAATATGCATATAATTATTTTTCTACATAGGAATTATAGGTGGAATATTGTATATAAATATACATAGGAACCTATTTAACACATTTCTAATAAGAATATGCATATAATTATTATTCTGCATGGGGATTATAGGTGGAATATTGTTTATAAATATACATAGGAACCTATTTAACCATAGGAACCTATTTAACCCATTTCTGATAACAATATGCATATAATTATTTTTTTGCATGGGGATTATAGGTGGAATATTGTTTATAAATATACATAGGAACCTATTTAACACATTTCTGATAGAAATATGCCTAAAATTATTTTTCTACATGGGGATTATGGGTGGAATATTTTTTATAAATATACATAGCAACATATTAATATTATTTGCGATATGAATTTGCATATAATTATTTTTCTACATGGGGATTATGGGTGAAACATTGTTAATAAATACACATAGGAACCAATTTAACCCATTTCTGATAACAATATGCATATAATTGTTTTTCTGCATGGGGATTATAGGTGGAATATTGTTTATAAATATACATAGGAACCTAATTAACACATTTCTGATAAGAATATGCGTATATTTGTTTTTCTACATGTGGATTATGGGCAGAATATGGTTTATAAATATACATAGGAACCTATTTAACCAATTTCTGATAAGAATATGCATATAATTTTTTTTCTACATTGGGATTATAGGTTGAAGATTGTTTATAGATATAGATAGCAACATATTAAGCCTATTTCTGATAAGAATATGCATATAATTATTTTTCAACATGGGGATTATAGGTTGAAGATTGTTTATAGATAGCAACATATTAAGCCTATTTCTGATAAGAATATGCATATAATTATTTTTCTACATGGGGATTATGGGTGAAATATTGTTAATAAATACACAAAGGAACCAATTTAACCCATTTCTGATAACAATATGCATATAATTATTTTTCTGCATGGGGATTATAGGTGGAATATTGTTTATAAATATACATAGGAACGTATTTAACCCATTTCTGATAACAATATGCATATAATTATTTTTTGCATGGGGATTATAGGTGTAATATTGTTTATAAATATACAAAGGAACCTATTTAACACATTTCTGATAGGAATATGCATAAAATTATTTTCCTACATGGGGATTATGGGTGGAATATTTTTTATAAATATACATAGGAACCTATTTAACCCATTTCGGATAAGTATATGCATATAATTATTTTTCTATATGAGGATTATGGATGGAATATTGTTAATAAATATGCATAGCAACATATTAAACCTATTTCTGTTATGAATATGCATATAATTATTTTTCTACATCGGGATTATGGGTGGAATATTGTTTATAAATATAGATAGCAACCTATTTCTGATTTAAATATGCATAAAATTTTTTTTCTACATGTGGATTATGGGCAGAATATGGTTTATAAATATACATAAGAACCTATTTAACCCATTTCTGATAAGAATATGCATATAATTTTTTTCTACATGGGGATTATAGGTTGAAGATTGTTTATAGATATAGATAGCAACATATTAAGCCTATTTCTGATAAGAATATGCATATAATTATTTTTCTACATGGGGATTATAGGTTGGAATATTGTTTATAAATATACATAGAAACATATTAAACCTATTTCTGATATGAATATGCATATAATTATTTTTCTACATGGGGATTATGGTTGGAATATTATTTATAAATATACATAGTAACCGATTTAACCAATTTCTGAAAAGAATATGCATATAATTATTTTTCTATATTTGGATTATGGTTGGAATATTGTTTATAATTATACAAAGGAACCTATTTAACCCATTTCTGATAAGTATATGCATATAATTATTTTTATGCACGAGGATCATGGATGGAATATTGTTAATAAATATGCATAGCAACATATTAAACCTATTTCTGTTATGAATATGCATATAATTATTTTTCTACATCGGGATTATGGGTGGAATATTGTTTATAAATATAGATAGCAACCTATTTCTGATTTAAATATGCAAAAAATTATTTTTCTACATGGGGATTATGGGTGGAATATTGTTTATGAATATACATAGGAACTTATTTAAACCATTTCTGATAAGAATATGCATATTATTATTTTTCTACATGTGGATTATGGGCAGAATATGGTTTAAAAATATACATAGGAACCTATTTAACCCATTTCTGATAAGAATATGCATATAATTTTTTTCTACATGGGGATTATAGGTTGAAGATTGTTTATAGATATAGATAGCAACATATTAAGCCTATTTCTGATAAGAATATGCATATAATTATTTCTCTACATGGGGATTATGGGTGGAATATTGTTATAAATATACATAGCAAGAGATTAATACTATTTCTGATATGAATATGCATATAATTATTTTTCTACATGGGGATTACGGGTGAAATATTGTTAATAAATACACATAGGAACCTATTTAACCCATTTCTGATAACAATATGCATATAATTATTTTTCTGCATGGGGATTATAGGTGGAATATTGTTTATAACCATACATAGTAACCTATTTAACCCATTTATGATAAGAATATGCATATAATTATTTTTCTACATGGGAATTATAGGTAGAATATTATATATAAATATACAAAGGAACCTATTTAACCCATTTCTGAAAAGAGTATGCATATAACAATTTTTCTTCATGGGGATTATGGGTGGAATATTGTTTATAAATATACATAGAAACATATTAAACCCATTTCTGATATGAATATGCATATCATTATTTTTCTACATGGGTATTATGGGTGAATTATTGTTAATAAATACACATAGGATCCTATTTAACCCATTTCTGATAAGAATATGCATATAATTATTTTTCTACATAGGAATTATAGGTGGAATATTGTATATAAATATACATAGGAACCTATTTAACACATTTCTAATAAGAATATGCATATAATTATTATTCTGCATAGGGATTATAGGTGGAATATTGTTTATAAATATACATAGGAACCTATTTAACCATAGGAACCTATTTAACCCATTTCTGATAACAATATGCATATAATTATTTTTTTGCATGGGGATTATAGGTGGAATATAGTTTATGAATATACATAGGAACCTATTTAACACATTTCTGATAGGAATATGCATAAAATTATTTTTCTACATGGGGATTATGGTTGGAATATTTTTTATAAATATACATAGGAACCTATTTAACCCATTTCTGATAAGTATATGCATATAATTATTTTTCTACATGAGGATTATGGATGGAATATTGTTAATAAATATGCATAAGAGCATATTAAACCTATTTCTGTTATGAATATGCATATAATTATTTTTCTACATCGGGATTTTGGGTGAAATATTGTTTATAAATATAGATAGCAACCTATTTCTGATTTAAATATGCATAAAAAATTTTTTCTACATGTGGATTATGGGCAGAATATGGTTTATAAATATATATAGGAACCTATTTAACCCATTTCTGATAAGAATATGCATATAATTTTTTTTCTACATGGGGATTATAGGTTGAAGATTGTTTATAGATATAGATAGCAACATATTAAGCCTATTTCTGATAAGAATATGCATATAATTATTTTTCTACATGGGGATTATAGGTTGAAGATTGTTTATAGATATAGATAGCAACATATTAAGCCTATTTCTGATAAGAATATGCATATAATTATTTTTCTACATGGGGATTATGGGTGGAATATTGTTTATAAATACACAAAGGAACCAATTTAACCCATTTCTGATAACAATATGCATATAATTATTTTTCTGCATGGGGATTATAGGTGGAATATTGTTTATAAATATACATAGGAACCTATTTAACCCATTTCTGATAACAATATGCATATAATTATTTTTTTGCATGGGGATTATAGGTGTAATATTGTTTATAAATATACAAAGGAACCTATTTAACACATTTCTGATAAGAATATGCATAAAATTATTTTCCTACATGGGGATTATGGGTGGAATATTTTTTATAAATATACATAGGAACCTATTTAACCCATTTCGGATAAGTATATGCATATAATTATTTTTCTACATGAGGATTATGGATGGAATATTGTTAATAAATATGCATAGCAACATATTAAACCTATTTCTGTTATGAATATGCATATAATTATTTTTCTACATCGGGATTATGGGTGGAATATTGTTTATAAATATAGATAGCATCCTATTTCTGATTTAAATATGCATAAAATTATTTTTCTACATGTGGATTATGGGCAGAATATGGTTTATAAATATACATAAGAACCTATATAACCCATTTCTGATAAGAATATGCATATAATTTTTTTCTACATGGGGATTATAGGTTGAAGATTGTTTATAGATATAGATAGCAACATATTAAGCCTATTTCTGATAAGAATATGCATATAATTATTTTTCTACATGGGGATTATAGGTTGAAGATTGTTTATAGATATAGATAGCAACATATTAAGCCTATTTCTGATAAGAATATGCATATAATTATTTTTCTACATGGGGATTATGGGTGGAATATTGTTTATAAATATACATAGCAAAATATTAATGTTATTTCTGATATGAATATGCATATAATTATTTTTCTACGTGGGGATATGGGTGAAATATTGTTAATAAATACACATAGGAACCAATTTAACCCATTTCTGATAACAATATGCATATAATTGTTTTTCTGCATGGGGATTATAGGTGGAATATTGTGTATAAATATACATAGGAACCTATATAACCCATTTCTGAAAAGAGTATGCATATAATTATTTTTTTTACATTTGGATTATGGTTTGAATATTGTTTATAAATATACATAGAAACATATTAAACCTATTTCTGATATGAATATGCATATAATTATTTTTCTACATGGGGATTATGGTTGGAATATTATTTATAAATATACATAGTAACCTATTTAACCAATTTCTGAAAAGAATATGCATATGATTATTTTTCTACATTTGGATTATGGGAGGAATATTGTTTATAAATATACATAGGAACCTATTTAACTCATTTCTGATAAGTATATTCATATAATTATTTTTCTACACGAGGATTATGGATGGAATATTGTTAATAGATATGCATAGCAACATATTAAACCTATTTCTGTTATGAATATGCATATAATTATTTTTCTACATCGGGATTATGGGTGGAATATTGTCTATAAATATAGATATCAACCTATTTCTGATTTAAACATTCATACAATTATTTTTCTACATGGGGATTATGGGTGGAATATTGTTTATAAATATACATAGGAACCTATTTAACCCATTTCTGATAAGAATATGCATATAATTATTTTTCTACATGTGGATTATGGGCAGAATATGGTTTAAAAATATACATAGGAACCTATTTAACCCATTTCTGATTAGAATATGCATATCATTTTTTTCTACATGGGGATTATAGGTTGAAGATTGTTTATAGATATAGATAGCAACATATTAAGCCTATTTCTGATAAGAATATGCATATAATTATTTTTCTACATGGGGATTATGGGTGGAATATTGTTTATAAATATACATAGCAACATATTAATACCATTTCTGATATGAATATACATATAATTATTTTTCTACATGGGGACTATGGGTGAAATATTGTTAATAAATACACATAGGAACCTATTTAACCCATTTCTGATAACAATATGCATATAATTATTTTTCTGCATGGGGATTATAGGTGGAATATTGTTTATAAATATACATAGGAACCTATTTAACACATTTCTGATAAGAATATGCATAAAATTATTTTTCTACATGGGGATTATGGGTGGAATATTTTTTATAACTATACATAGTAACCTATTTAACCCATTTCTGATAAGAATATGCATATAATAATTTTTCTACATGGGGATTATGGGCGGAATATTGTTTATATATATATATACATAGGAACCTATTTAACACATTTCTGATAAGAATATGCATATAATAATTTTTCTACATGGGGATTATGGGCGGAATATTGTTTATAAATATACATAGCAACATATTGAGCCTATTTCTGATATGAATATGAATATAATTATTTTTTATATTCGTATTATGGGTGGAATATTGTCTATAAATATACATAGTAACCTATTTATCCCATTTCTGAAAAGAATATGCATATAATTATTTTTCTACATGCTGATTATGGTTGGAATATTGTTTATAAATATGCATAGCGACATATTAAACCTATTTGTGATATGAATATTCATATCATTATTTTTGTACATGAGGGTTATGGATGGAATATTGTTAATAAATACACATAGCAACATATTAAACCTATTTCTGATAAGAATATGCATATAATTATTTTTCTATATGGGGATTATGGGTGGAATATTTCTTACAAATATACATAGGAACCTATTTAACCCATTTCTGAT
The DNA here is from genome assembly GCA_037953035.1 of Aquarana catesbeiana. Lineage (NCBI taxonomy): Eukaryota > Metazoa > Chordata > Amphibia > Anura > Ranidae > Aquarana > Aquarana catesbeiana. The sequence goes on from JBBHAA010000868.1 coordinate 4,897,376, forward strand.
AAGAATATGCCTATAATTATTTTTCTACATGGGAATTATGGGTGGAATATTGTAGTTAAATATACATAGGAATATATTAAACTTATTTCTGATTAAAATACGCATAAAATTATTTTTCTACATGGAGATTATGGGTGGAATATTGTTTATATGTATACACAGGAACCTATTTAACCAATTTCTGATAAGAATATGCATATAATTATTTTTCTACATGGGTACTATGGGTGGAATATTGTTTATAAATATACATAGTTGGTTTCTTCCTGTACAATACATTTTGACAAATTGTTTGAATAACGTGTCTAAAACCTGTTGTCTCTAGTTTAGTTACAAATAATTATTCTTGTATTCATATTCCTGTTTCTTAAATGTATCTTTGAATTCAAACACATGTGTGTGTGTGTACACATGCAAAGAAAGGTCAATGACTTTTCTTTTTTTTTTTTAAGTTTTTAACCCATTTCTGATATGAATATGCATATCATTATTATTCTACATTTGGATTATGGTTGGAATATTGTTTGTAAATATACATAGGGAACTATTTGAGGTTACATCTACTGTAATTTACTGTAAACAACGTAGTCTCAATGGTATACTAACAGGCATGTTTAATTTGGTTAATGCTACTTGAAACTGCATCTTAATTTATACCGTCTCACACGCTTAACATGTCTCGCAACCAAATCCCTATTATTATTATTATTATTATTATTATTATTATACAGTATTTATATAGCGCCAACAGTTTACGTAGCGCTTTAGATCTTGATGGTAGACAGTACAAATACAATACAATTTGATACAGTAGGAATCAGAGGGCCCTGCTCCTTAGAGCTTTACAATCTAAGAGGGAAGGTCAAGAGATACAAGAGGTAATAACTATGGGTGATGTGCTGATTGAGAAGATAAATGCACAGTTGTTAGGCGGGGGCCAGATAGGCTTCTCTGAAGAGGTGAGTTTTCAGGGATCGTCTGAAAGTGGATAAAGTAGGAGAAAATCGGACGGATTGGGGTAGAGCATTCCAGAGGATGGGGGAGGCTCTGGAGAAGTCCTGAAGGTGAGCATGGGATTTTCAGAGCAGGAGGTCTTGGGAGGAGCGAAGAGAACGATTAGGTTGGTATTTTGTGACTAGGTTAGAGATGTCGCTGGGGGCCAGGTTGTGGATGGCTTTGTAAGTTATAGTTAGTATCTTGAATTTAATTCGGTGACTGAGTGGCATCCAATGGAGGGATTGGCAGAGGGGTGTGGCAGACGCTGAGCGGTTTGTGTGGTGGATGAGCCTGGCAGCAGCGTTCATGATGGACTGAAAGTGGGGATAGCCTATTTAGAGGTAAACCAATGAGGAGGGAGTTGCAGTAGTCGAGGCGGGAGATGACCAGGGAGTGGATTAGAAGCTTTGTGGTGTCATTGGTTAGGAAGGGGTGTATCTTGGAGATGTTGCGAAGACTGAGGCGGCAAGCTTTGGATAGTGATAGAATGTGGGGTTGAAAGGTTAGTTCAGAGTCCAGGATTACACCTAGGACCTTGGCGTGGGGAGATGGGTTGATAGTTGAGCCATTGATCTTGACAGGGAAATCAGGGGAAGTGGCACCTGAGGGAGGAAATATCATGAGCTCGGTTTTGGATAGGTTGAGTTTGAGAAAGTGATGTGACATCCAGGCTGATATGTCTGCTAGTAAGTTGGTAATGCGTGAGGAGACAGATGGAGAGAGCTGGGGGGTGGAGAGATAGATTTGGGTGTCATCAGCATAGAAATGATATTTAAAGCCGTGGGAGGCAATCAACTGACCCAAGGAGGTGGTGTAGATTGAGAAAAGGAGAGGTCCAAGAACAGAACCTTGGGGGACCCCAACGGAAAAAGGAAGAGGAGAGGAGGAAGTAGAGTTGTAAGTGACACTGAAGGAGTTTTGGGATAGGTAGGATGAGAACCAGCGAAGAGTACAGTCACGGAGACCAAAGGAGTGGAGTTTTTTGAGGAGGAGGGGGTGGTCCACTGTGTCAAAGGCAGCAGAGAGATCCAGGAGAAGTAGTACAGAATAGTGTCCATTGGCTTTAGCCATTAGTTGGTCATTTGAGAGTTTAAGGAGAGCAGTTTCCGTGGAGTGTTGAGGGCGAAAACCGGACTGAAGGGGATCAAGAAGTTTATTCATGGTCAAGATGGTCGCTTAGTTGGTTGTAGACCAGTCTTTCAAGAAGTTTGGAGGAGAAGGAGAGTAAGGAGATGGGACGTAAGTTGTTGAGATTGGTGGTGAGGGCTTTTTTAGTATGGGGGTGACTAGCGCATGTTTTAGAGAGTTTGGGAAGATGCCACCAAGAGAGGGAGAGGTTGAAAATGTGAGTTAGAGAGCATAGAATCAAGTCAGAGGGTGAGCGTAGCATTTGCGAGAGAACAGGATCCAGGGGGCAAGTGGTTAGATGAGTGCTAGATAAAAGTTTAGCAACCTCAGTAATAGTTGCAGGGTTGAATGAGGGAAGTAATGATTGTGTCTGTGGACATGGGGTGTTGCATGGGGGAGGTTTTTGCGCATTGGTGATGTTGCCTTATAAGTTTTTAACCCACCTCATATCTATGAGATATGAAAAATCTTAAATATAGATTTTTTAGGGTAACAGTGATCTCCTTATGAATTGTATCAATCTTAGTTTTGAAGTGATTGGCAATCTCCTGGGCAGTGAGTGAGTGAGTTGGTGGGTGGAGGCAGTGGAGGACAGAGTAGAGTGTTGAAGGTACAGAAGAGTTGACGTGGACTGGATGAGAAGGTGTTAATGAGTGTGATAAAGTAGGTCTGTTTGGCAGTGTGAAGGCAGGAGTAGTATTTTAGGAGGGCAGATTTATATTGTGTGAAGTCTTCCTGGGTCTTAGTCTTATGCCACAGGCGCTCAAGAGCGCGGCTATGTTTTCTGAGACTTCTGGTGTCATCTGTTTGCCAGGGTTGTAGCAGTTGGGGCCTAATTCTGCGTGTAGTGAGGGAGGCAAGCTTGTCTAGGGAGGAAGACAGTGAGCTGTTGTAGATGAAAGTAGCTAGGTTGGGGCAAGACAGAGGTGAGATTTTGTCATAGAGGTGATCAGTAGCAGAGTAAAGAGAAGGGTTGAGGTGGCGAAGGTTTCTACGTGTAATTGTTAGGCAGTTGGAGGGAGAAGAGGTGGAAGACAAGGAGAGAGCAAAACTAATAAGGTGGTGATCAGAGAGTGGGAGTGGATTGTTGGAAAGGTTGCACGGAGTGCACAGATAGGAGAAGGCAAGGTCAAGGGTGTTGCCGTTGGAGTGGGAAGGAGCCTGTATCCATTGCTTCAGGTCAAGCGATGAGGTTAGACTGAGAAGTTTAGAAGTAATAGTAGCGTTAGTGTTGACAGGGATGTTGAAGTCCCCAAGAATAATTGTGGGGATTTCAGAAGAGAGAAAGTAGGGTAGCCAGGCAGAGAAGTCATCAAGAAAGGCTGATACTGGTCCAGGGGGCCGGTAGATGACAGCAATTCTTAGAGAAATGGGAGAGAAAAGACGAATGCAATGTGCCTCAAAAGAGGAGAGTGCCTCAAAAGAGAGGTGCTGCATGGGGCTAGAAGGATTCCCACTCCACCTCCCTTCCGTCCACTTGGTCCAAAGAAGGCCCCCATGGGAGAGTGAAGCAGGAGAAATAGTATCCGATTCATGAAGCCAGGTTTCAGTAATTACAAGTAGGTTAAAGGAATTTGTGATAAAGAGGTCGTGAAGGGCAGTGAGTTTGTTGCAGACAGAACGTGCATTCCACAGGGCACAGGAAAAGGGGGGGCTGGTTTTGGAAAGAGGAATAGAGACCAAGTTCTGTGGGTTACGGCTCCTGCCAGAGGGTGTAGGGGGATGGGAGCAATGGGCAAAGACGATGATGGTGGCCCAGGGTTTGGGGATATGTCACCAGAGATTAGGAGAAGCAGGAGGGTGAGGGAGGTAATGTGGGACAGTGATTTATGTGAAGGGGCATGTCTCAGAGTACTGGAGGTTTTATCAGTGTATGGATGTAGAATGAGCGAGAGTTGGTAGGAGCAGGTAGGGAGAAGACAGAAGGCAGGGTGATATGTATAAGCAGGCGGGTGGAGAGGGGGGGTGAAGGTAAGAGAGTTTGAGGAGAGAGGAGTGTCAGAAGCAGTGGTAGAGAGTGCATGTTACAGAGCAGAAGGAGAGCAGAGGGGGGGTGAAGGTAAGAGAGTTTGAGGAGAGAGGAGAGGAGTGTCAGAAGCAGTGGTAGAGAGTGCATGTTACAGAGGGGAAGGAGAGCCTATTAGAGAGACAGGGTCACCTGCAGTCTGTTAGCTGCTTTCCAGTGCAGATTGCTGTATTTGTTTGCTTCGTGCAATCGCTGAAGTGCAGAAGGAAGTAGGAAGAATCACTTAGAGAAAGAAGCCCCTGCAATGTGCTCACCCCTTAAGGATGCTCAAATTTATACTGTTATAAGGGTGGGGTTGAAGTTCGTTAATTAATCATGAGTGACTATAAGAATGCCTAACAATCAAAGTGGACTTTTTGCTTCAAAAGTCAGAATAGCAGAGGTCAAGATAAGATCAACACATAAAACTTAGGTAAGACAGTCCAGAGCAACAAATAATGTCATGGTTGTGCGCACAGGGCAACAGATAGAGAAGGCCACATATCAAAGACACACACACACACACACACAGACAGCAGGCAGATCCCAATTTCAGTTAACGGTGGAAGATGTGGTTGAGCTGACACATATACCAGAGACACACACATACAGACAGCAGGCAGATCCCAATTTCAGTTAACGGTGGAAGATGTGGTTGAGCTGACACATACCAGAGACACACACATACAGACAGCAGGCAGATCCCAATTTCAGTTAACGGTGGAAGATGTGGTTGAGCTGACACATACCAGAGACACACACATACAGACAGCAGGCAGATCCCAATTAATTAACGGTGGAAGATGTGGTTGAGCTGACACATACCTATAAAGAGACAGAGAAGGATTGATCAGGTGATGCAGACATTCTATCTAAATAGGGTATTGTAATTGCAACTATCTATCGAAAATTTAAAAATGCGCATTGATTTTGTGTGACTTTATCTTTATCCACAAACTACATCAGTAATGGTATCTATTCCCTCCCACTAACACCAGTTAATAAGGTCACTATTCCTGCCACTAACAAAAATGATGGCTTACTAATCCTCCCACTAACACAAAAATGTGTTATTATTTTCACACTGACAGCAATGATGTGGTCTTTATTCCTTCCACAAATGATAATTCAAATATTCCTTAAACTGACACAATGATGAGGACTAATCCTTCCACTGATACCAACAACGCGGTTGTAGTTTTGACACTGACAACAAGAATGGGTCTTTGTTCCTTTCACTGACACCAATGATGGGTCAGACCAACAATGGGGTACTATTTTAGAATCTGTTGCATTACTATAGCTATATAAGCTATAAGCCTATATAGCTTAAATCCGGATAGCACTCAGATGGCTGATATTAATAAACTGATCGTTATTAATTGTAACAGATAGTCGCAGTGTTAGGTTAGCATTAAAACTGTTTACATGGTTGAATTACCCTAAATATAGCAAAAAAAAAAGTCCTGATTACAATTTGTGGTTTACATTAAGATGTAAAATTGAGGTTTACATCCTACGTGAGTGTGTTGCAACTAAAGTCAGTATAACCGTGAGCCAGGTTTGAGATAAAGTTGCAGGGCTCACGGTTTATATTGTCGAATTGATAGTTGCCTACACCCTAATTAAGATCGAATGTCGAAATAGCAAAGAGAAATAGAAATACACGGAATAGAGCACAATATCAGCTAGGCTTCTATTCGTTTCTAATATACTCAGCCATTGAAATCTGGCTCATATACTGGATATTGTTAATTTGAACATAATTCGATTATATTAACCAAGCTATGAAAACTCTCAAGTAAGCTATAAACACTTTTATAGTATCCTTAAAGTATCTCAAAACCAATGGGGTTTGTTTCACGGTGCTAATTTAAGAAATATTCAACTAGTTCGAATCCATTTCAAACCGTCTTCTCACTGCTATTCCTATTAAAGAATTATTCGAATCCAAGTCAAAAACTCTTCTGTTGTAATAGTTTTGGAACGTGTATTGCAATTTTTTCTGACAAATATCTCAGTAGATATGTTGTTGTAATCTACTATCTACTGTAATACAAATAGCGCTCAAACCTGTCAGCAAGCAAAAAAATCCTAATGTATACAGTCTCACTCTCCTTGATGTGTCACGCAAATAATATAAACAACTCACTATATTATCAGGGTTTATTCGCTATATATACAGATATATCCCTGTTTCCTGACATTTTGCTTACCAGGGAAAGGGATGTGTAATGTAGTGCTATCTTGACAAATTTACAGTATTTCAGCAATTCCCCAGTCTTCGTTAACTGTCCAATTAAATTCTGCTGCTTCTTGAGTCTTACCGATGATGCAGCAATTATCAAACAATCTGATCTCAATGCTATTCCGACATTTAATCTTTAATTTATCTCTATCTTATTTTATCTCTCAAAATATAAAAATTCGATGACATCGCGCATTGAGATAAAGTTGCAGGGCTCCCTTTATTTTCCGAGAAATAGTTTCCAATACCCTAATTAAGAAGCTATAGAGGACAATGTCGGTTTATATTCGGTTTCTAATATCGTTACCTTCACTCAAGTAAACAATAAGTGAAACAGCTTACTTTAGACGTAAGATAGTTGCATTATTCTAAATATAGCAGATAGCTATATTTAGCACAGGGAATGTTCAGCATGCTTCAACGGTAAAATGGTTTACAATACAACGAAATATATGAAATTTATATAATGAAACTATCACTCATCCATTGAAAACTATTGATATTGGTATTTGGAACATAATTCAATTATATATTAAAGTATAGTGTTAAACTAAGCTATGGAAACTCTTAACGTCTCCTTACTGTGCTAATTTACGAATTATTCAACTATTCAACCCGCAAAATATAGGTAAACGTATTTCTGCTTTTTATTACTCTTTTAATGCAATAATCACTCAATTAAAATCAGCTATCTCAGTGCTAATCTTTCGATAGTTGCAAGTGCAATTACCTGAACTTACCGCGCAACGGCTACTGGTTCGAAACTAATTCAAACCGCCTGACATATGTGCTATGCTATGCTGAAACTCCACAATATCTGACATCTAAGGTAAACCGTATTTCTGCTTTTTATTACTCTTTTAATTGGATGATCAATCAATCAGCTAATCATCTAAAGATGTTTCACTGTCCCTTCCACTGACACAATGATGGGGCACTTTTCTCTCACTGACTGATATTTTTGCATAGCCTTATTGTTTACTTTCTTTTCAGGATAGATATTACTCTTAATAATCGCAGACCGTATACATGAGCTGTATTACCCTAAAGCAAAAAATAGCAAAAAAGTCCTGAAAACACATGTTATGTGTATGAGACGGTTTACAGTTAGATGTAAGATTAAGGTTTACATCTGTTTAGGAATAGTCGCGTTAACGTGAATCTACATAAGTGTGTTAAATGAAGTCAGGATATATTGTTAAAGATAAAGTTACAGGGCTTTATTAACACAGAATGTAGGTATAGCTAAGATATGGGTTGGTTTAATAAAACGATAGGCTTGAGTCGGTATCTAATTCGCTTCTATTTGTTTCTAATATCGTTACCTTTACTCAAGCAAACAATAAGTCACATATACCATGGATTATTTCTTCCACTGACACCAACAATATGGAAATATTTCTCTAACTGACACCGATGATGGGTCACTATTTCTCCCACTGACACCAATGATGGGTCACTATTCTTCCTCCTGACACTAATGATGGCTACCACTGACACCAAAAATGGGGTACTATTGCTCACACTGACAAAAAATGATTGGTCACTATTCATCCAACGATAGGCAACTATTCTATCCACTGACACTAACAATGCGATACTGACCCGAAATATCTCCCACTGGCAACAATGATAGGACACTCTTCCTCCCACTGACACCAATAATAGGTCACAATTCCTTACACTGACACCAACTGACACCACTCTTCCTTGAACTGACAATAATGAGGGTCACTAGTGGGTGGAATGATGGGTGGAAGGAATAGTCCTCATCATTGCTGTCATTTTAAGGAATATTGACACTTCATTGGTTTAAGGAACTTAAGTGACTCATCATCATCGGGACCAAAAACATAGCAACTCTGTCACTGTTACCCCGACAGACACTAATGATTGCTTTCTATTCCTCCCACTGACACCAAATTATTTATCAATTATTATGTGTGGAATATTGTTTATAAATATACATTTAACCCTTTTAACCCATGTCTGATAAGAATATGCGTATAATAATTTTTCTACATTGGGATTATGGCTTGAATACCGTTTTTAAATATATACGGGAACCTATTTAACCCATTTCTAATAAGAATATGCATATAATTATTTTTCTACATTGGGGATTATGGTTGGAATATTGTATATAAATATAGATCGCAAAGCATTAATCCTATTTCTGATAAGAATATGCATATAATTATTTTTCTACATGGGGATTATTGATGGAATATTTCTTACAAATATACATAGGAACATATTTAACCCATTTCTGATAAGAATATGCAAATTATTATTTTTCTACATGGGGATTATGGGTGGAAATTTGTTTATAAATATACATACCAACCTATTTAACCGATATCTGATAAGAATATGCATGCAAATATTTTTCTACATGGGGATTATAGGTGGAATATTGTTTATAAATATACATTCGAACCTATTTAACCCATTTCTGATAAGAATATGCATATAAATATTTTTCTACATGGGGATTATGGGTGGAATATTGTTTATAAATATACATAGGAACCTATTTAACCCATTTCTGATAAGAATATGGATATAATTATTTTTCTACATGGGGATTATGGGTGGAATATTGTTTATAAATATGCATAGTAACCTATTTAACCCATTTCTGGAAAAAATATGCATATAATTATTTTTCTACATGGGGATTATAGTTGGATTATTGTTTATAAATATACATAGGAACCTATTTAACCCATTTCTGATAAGAATATGCATAAAATTATTTTTCTACATGGGGATTATGGGTGGAATATTGTATATAAACATAGATAGGAACCTATTTATCCCATTTCTAATAAGAATATGCATTATAATTATTTTTGTACATTGAGATTATGGGTGGAATATTGTAGTTAAAGATTCATAGGAATATATTAAGCCTATTTCTGATATGTATATGCATAAAAATACTTTTTCTATATGGGGATAATGGGTGGAATATTGTTTATAAATATGCATAGGAACCTATTTAACCCATTTCTAATAAGAATATGCATATAATTATTTTTCTACATAGGAATTATGGGTTGAATATTGTATATAAATATACATAGGAACCTATTTAACACATTTCTGATAAGAATATGCATATAATTATTTTTCTACATGGGGATTATGGGTGGAATATTGTTTATAAATATAGATAGCAACATATTAAACCTATTTCTGATAAGAATATGCATATAATTATTTTTCTACATTGGGATTAAGGATGGATTATTGTTTATAAATACACATAGGAACCTATTTAACCCATTTCTGATAAGAATATACATATAATTATTTTCTACATTCGGATTATGTGTGGAATATTGTTTATAAATATACATAGGAACCTATTAAACCCATTTCTGATAAGAAAATGCATATATTTATTTTTCTGCATGGGGATTGTGGGTGAAATATTATTTTATAAATATACATATTAACCTATTTAACCCATTTCTGATAAGAATATGCATAAAATTATTTTTCTACATGGGGATTATGGGTGAAATATTGTATATAAACATAGATAGGAACCTATTTAACCCATTTCTAATAAGAATACGCATATAATTTTTTTTGTACATTGAGATTATCGGTGGAATATTGTAGTTAAAGATTCATAGGAATATATTAAGCCTATTTCTGATATGTATATGCATAAAAATATTTTTCTATATGTGGATAATGGGTGGAATATTGTTTATAAATATGCATAGGAACCTATTTAACCCATTTCTGATAAGAATATGCATATAAATATTTTTCTACATAGGAATTATGGGTGGAATATTGTATATAAACATAGATAGGAACCTATTTAACCAATTTCTGATAGGAATATACATATAATTATTTTCTACATTCGGATTATGTGTGGAATATTGTTTATAAATATACATAGTAACCCATTTAAACCATTTCTGAAAAGAATATGCATATAATTATTTTTCTACATGCTGATTATGGTTGGAATATTGTTTATAAATATACATAGCAACATATTAAACCCATTTGTGATATGAATATGCATATAATTATTTTTCTACATGGGATTAGCAACACATTAATCCTATTTCTGATATGAATATGCATACAATTATTTTTCTACGTGGGAATTATGGGTGGAAATTTGTTTATAAATATACATAGCAACCTATTTAACCCATTTCTGATAAGAATATGCATATAATTATTTTTCTACATGGAGATTATGGGTGGAATGTTGTTTATAAATATACATAGCAACATATTAAACCTATTTCTGATATGAATATACATATAGTTATTTTTCTATATGGGGATTATGGGTGGAATATTGTTTATAAATATACATAGGAACACATTTAATGCATTCCTTATAAGAATATGCTTATAATTATTTTTGTACATGGGGATTATGAGTGGAATATTGCTTTTAAATATACATAGGAACCTATTTTACCCATTTCTGATACAAATATGCATATAATTATTTTTCTACATGGGGATTATGAGTGGAATATTGTTTATAAATATACATAGCAACATATTAAACCTATTTCTGAAATTAATATGCATATAATTATTTTTCTACATGGGGATTATGGGTGGAATATTGTAGATAAACATACAGAGCAACATATTAAACCAATTTCTGATAAGAATTTTTTTTTTACATGGGCATTATGGGTGGAATATTGTAGTTAAACATATATAGGAATATATTAAATCTGTTTGTGATATCGATATGCATGAAATTTTTTTTCTACATGGGGATTATGGGTGGAATATTGTAGTTAAACATACATAGGAATATATTAAATCTATTTGTGATATCGATATGCATAAAATTATTTTTCTACATGGGGATTATGGGTGGAATATTGTTTATAAATATACATAGGAACCTATTTAACCCATTTCTGATAAGTATATGCATATAATTATTTTTCTACATGGGGATTATGGGTGGAATATTGTTTATAAATATACATAGGAATCTATTTAACCCATTTCTGATAAGAATATACATATGATTATTTTTCTACATGGGATTATGGGTGGAATATTGTTTATAAATCTACATAGTAACCTATTTAACCCATTTCTGAAAAAAATATGCATATAATTATTTTTCTATATGCTGATTATGGTTGGAACATTGTTTATAAATATACATAGCAACATAATAACCCTATTTCTGATATTAATATGTATATAATTATTTTTCTACATTTTGATTATGGATGGAATATTGTTAATAAATATACATAGCAACATATTATACCTATTTCTGATATTATTATGCATGTAATTATTTTTTACATGGGATTATGGGCAGAATATTGTAGATAAACATACATAGCAACATATTGAACCTATTTCTGATAAAAATATGCATGTCATTATTTTTCTACATGTGGATTATGGGTGGAATATTGTTTATAAATATACATAGGAACCTATTTAACCCATTTCTGTTAAGAATATGTATATAATTATTTTTCTTCATTTTGATTATGGGTGGAATATTGTCTATAAATATACATAGGACCTATTTATCCCATTTCTGATAAGAATATGCTTATTATTATTTTTCTACATGGGGATTGTGGGTGGAATATTGTTTATAATTATACATAGTAACCTATTTAACATAGTTCTGAAAAGGATATGCATATAATTATTTTTCTACATTGGGATTATGGGTGGAATATTGTAGTTAAAGATACATAGGAATATATTAAGCCTATTTCTGATATGAATATGCATAAAATTATTTTTCTACATTGGGATTATGGGTTGAATATTGTTTATAAATAAACATAGCAACATATTGAATCTATCTCTGATATGAATATGCATATAATTATTTTTCTATATGGGGATTATGGGTGGGATATTGTTAATAAATATAAATAGCAACATATTAAACCTATTTCTGTTATGAATATGCATATAATTATTTTTCTACATCGGGATTATGGGTGGAAAATTGTTTATAAATATAGATAGCAACCTATTTCTGATTTAAATATGCATGAAATTATTTTTCTACATGGGATTATGGGTGGAATATTGTTTATAAATATACATAGGAACCTATCTAACCCATTTCTGATAAGAATATGCATATAATTATTTTTCTATATAGGAATTAAGGGTGGAATATTGTATATAATTACACATAGGAACCTATTTAACACATTTCTGATAAGAATATGCATATAATTATTTTTCTACATGGGGATTATGGGTGGAATATTGTTTATAAATATAGATAGCAACATATTAAACCTATTTCTGATAAGAATATGCATATAATTATTTTTCTACATTGGGATTAAGGATGGATTATTGTTTATAAACACACATAGGAACCTATTTAACCCATTTCTGATAAGAATATACATATAATTATTTTCTACATTCGGATTATGTGTGGAATATTGTTTATAAATATACATAGGAACCTATTAAACCCATTTCTGATAAGAAAATGCATATATTTATTTTTCTGCATGGGGATTGTGGGTGAAATATTATTTTATAAATATACATATTAACCTATTTAACCCATTTCTGATAAGAATATGCATAAAATTATTTTTCTACATGGGGATTATGGGTGAAATATTGTATATAAACATAGATAGGAACCTATTTAACCCATTTCTAATAAGAATATGCATATAATTTTTTTTGTACATTGAGATTATCGGTGGAATATTGTAGTTAAAGATTCATAGGAATATATTAAGCCTATTTCTGATATGTATATGCATAAAAATATTTTTCTATATGTGGATAATGGGTGGAATATTGTTTATAAACATGCATAGGAACCTATTTAACCCATTTCTGATAAGAATATGCATATAAATATTTTTCTACATAGGAATTATGGGTGGAATATTGTATATAAACATAGATAGGAACCTATTTAACCAATTTCTGATAGGAATATACATATAATTGTTTTCTACATTCGGATTATGTGTGGAATATTGTTTATAAATATACATAGTAACCCATTTAAACCATTTCTGAAAAGAATATGCATATAATTATTTTTCTACATGCTGATTATGGTTGGAATATTGTTTATAAATATACATAGCAACATATTAAACCCATTTGTGATATGAATATGCATATAATTATTTTTCTACATGGGATTAGCAACACATTAATCCTATTTCTGATATGAATATGCATACAATTATTTTTCTACGTGGGGATTATGGGTGGAAATTTGTTTATAAATATACATAGCAACCTATTTAACCCATTTCTGATAAGAATATGCATATCATTATTTTTCTATATGGAGATTATGGGTGGAATGTTGTTTATAAATATACATAGCAACATATTAAACCTATTTCTGATATGAATATACATATAGTTATTTTTCTATATGGGGATTATGCGTGGAATATTGTTTATAAATATACATAGGAACACATTTAATGCATTCCTTATAAGAATATGCTTATAATTATTTTTGTACATGGGGATTATGAGTGGAATATTGCTTTTAAATATACATAGGAACCTATTTTACCCATTTCTGATACAAATATGCATATAATTATTTTTCTACATGGGGATTATGAGTGGAATATTGTTTATAAATATATATAGCAAAATATTAAATCTATTTCTGAAATTAATATGCATATAATTATTTTTCTACATGGGGATTATGGGTGGAATGTTGTAGATAAACATACAGAGCAACATATTACACCAATTTCTGATAAGAATTTTTTTTACATGTGGATTATGGGTGGAATATTATAGTTAAACATACATAGGAATATATTAAATCTATTTGTGATATCGATATGCAAAAAATTATTTTTCTACATGGGGATTACGGGAGAATATTGTTTATAAATATACATAGGAACCTATTTAACCCATTTCTGATAAGAATATGCATATAATTATTTTTCTACATAGGAATTATGGGTTGAATATTGTATATAAATATACATAGGAACCTATTTAACACATTTCTGATAAGAATATGCATATAATTATTTTTCTACATGGGGATTATGGGTGGAATATTGTTTATAAATATAGATAGCAACATATTAAACCTATTTCTGATAAGAATATGCATATAATTATTTTTCTACATTGGGATTAAGGATGGATTATTGTTTATAAATACACATAGGAACCTATTTAACCCATTTCTGATAAGAATATACATATAATTATTTTCTACATTCGGATTATGTGTGGAATATTGTTTATAAATATACATAGGAACCTATTAAACCCATTTCTGATAAGAAAATGCATATATTTATTTTTCTGCATGGGGATTGTGGGTGAAATATTATTTTATAAATATACATATTAACCTATTTAACCCATTTCTGATAAGAATATGCATAAAATTATTTTTCTACATGGGGATTATGGGTGAAATATTGTATATAAACATAGATAGGAACCTATTAAAGATAGAGGAGAAAAGCGGGACTTTGCGTGAGGCCTGTTGGCGATGAAATAAACTGAGTTGTATATGCTGGAGTATGTTATCTAAGGTGCGTCCTATGCATCATTAAATGCACAAAGGGTAAACCAGGTATAAATGGTACAAAAATATTATTTAATTACATAGGTCCTGAAACCAGACACAGTCATGAAACAAACATCATAGACAATATTTCAGCATAAAATAGACAATACATTTAAAAGGCATAGTACAAATACTAGTAGTACAGATTTACAGTAGAGGATACAATGTATATTGGATGAATATATGCATCAATACTTATTAACTCAACGCGTTTCTTGGCTTATAACCAATCATCAGGAATCCGATGCAATTTAGGCTGCATTAAAACAATAAACATGTATTAATATATAGAGAGGTATATGAGAAAAAAATGCAGAAGAATTCAAATTTACTAACGTACTCACTGTCTGTAAGTACGTTAGTAAATTTGAATTCTTCTGCATTTTTTTCTCATATACCTGTCCAATCAGCTGTCCTATTTAGGACACAGATACTCCTTTGGCATCTGTCAGTCTTTTGAACTGCTGCCTGGAGGTCTGGTCTTGAGAGATCACTGAATAGCCACAAGGTAATTTGAATAGATACTTTGTTCTAGATCATCTGAATACTTTTTCTACACACCTACTCTCCCCTTTTAACCACAGCTGAATGACCACTCTATCCTTCAGCAAAGCATTGGCTTAATTATATGCCTTGTATACTTACAAACATCACTCTTTAAATACACAGATCTCCATCGGTCATCCCTTGTGAAAGTGCTGCAACGCTCTGCATCACACTCCTGGTTGCCCACCTTGTGTCATGTGAACCAGAAGCCAGCCTGCTCTCAGTTATACTGTTTTAACTGCTGTTTTTTGTTTTTATGAATCAAATTGATGTAAGTATAATTAGTCCATACCAGACCTTTTCTATACTACTTCCTTCAATAACTACTAAAATCGCATATATTGCAAAAATGCAGTCGCATATAATTTATGACGACATAGATATTCTCTATTATTATTTTGTTCTTTGATATTTACAGATAGATTTGAGCACCCAATCATAAATCCCTTGATGAAGGAGTAATACATACCTATTTCCGAAACATGTCGGGTACACGCCATACACCTCATCCGCCTGATTCTCCATATACAGGCTGCGGGCTGTAGGCACATGGGTGCTATATCCTCTATATGCAAGTGAATGTATAGTGTTTGTATTTGCACTTTATACAATTGTAAATTCTACTGTTATATTTTTTTATATATTGAATGTGTTTAATAAAGATGGCACTCTAGTGCACTTTTATATATAACAATCTATGAGATTTAATACTCACTTGTGGCCAATAATATCCATTAAGGGCGACCCCAAATGCACACTTAGTGCATAATTTTCTCTATAGTTCCAATTTCCAGGATATTGGCCCCCCTCCTCCCCTTTTGTACACACCTTGCTCTCATTTTCCTTTTATATTTCTGATTTAAATATGCATGAAATGATTTTTCTACATGGGATTATGGGTGGAATATTGTTTATAAATATACATAGGAACCTATCTAACCCATTTCTGATAAGAATATGCATATAATTATTTTTCTACATAGGAATTAAGGGTGGAATATTGTATATAATTATACATAGGAACCTATTTAACACATTTCTGATAAGAATATGCATATAATTATTTTTCTACATGGGGATTATGGGTGGATTATTGTTTATAAATACACATAGGAACCTATTTAACCCATTTCTGATAAGAATATACATATAATTATTTTCTACATTCGGATGATGTGTGGAATATTGTTTATAAATATACATAGGAACCTATTTAACCCATTTCTGATAAGAATATGCATATAATTATTTTTCTGCATGGGGATTGTGGGTGAAATATTATTTTATAAATATACATATTAACCTATTTAACCCATTTCTGATAAGAATATGCATAAAATTATTTTTCTACATGGGGATTATGGGTGAAATATTGTATATAAACATTGATAGGAACCTATTTAACCCATTTCTAATAAGAATATGCATATAATTTTTTTTGTACATTGAGATTATCGGTGGAATATTGTAGTTAAAGATTCATAGGAATATATTAAGCCTATTTCTGATATGTATATGCATAAAAATATTTTTCTATATGTGGATAATGGGTGGAATATTGTTTATAAATATGCATAGGAACCCATTTAACCAATTTCTGATAAGAATATGCATATCATTTTTTTCTACATAGGAATTATGAGTGGAATATTGTATATAAACATAGATAGGAACCTATTTAACCCATTTCTGATAGGAATATACATATAATTATTTTCTACATTCGGATTATGTGTGGAATATTGTTTATAAATATACATAGTAACCCATTTAAACCATTTCTGAAAAGAATATGCATATAATTATTTTTCTACATGCTAATTATGGTTGGAATATTGTTTATAAATATACATAGCAACATATTAAACCCATTTGTGATATGAATATGCATATAATTATTTTTCTACATGGGGATTATGGATGGAATATTGTTAATAAATATACATTGCAACATATTATACCTATTTCTGATATGAATATGTATGTAATTATTTTTCTACATGGGATTAGCAACACATTAAACCTATTTCTGATAGGAATATGCATACAATTATTTTTCTACGTGGGGATTATGGGTGGAAATTTGTTTATAAATATACATAGCAACCTATTTAACCCATTTCTGATAAGAATATGCATATAATTATTTTTCTACATGGAGATTATGGGTGGAATGTTGTTTATAAATATACATAGCAAGATATTAAACATATTTCTGTTATGAATATACATATAGTTATTTTTCTATATGGGGATTATGGGTGGAATATTGTTTATAAATATACATAGGAACATATTTAACCCATTTCTGATAAGAATATGCAAATTATTTTTTTCTACATGGGGATTATGGGTGGAATATTGCTTATAAATATACATAGGAACCTATTTAACCCATTTCTGATACAAATATGCATATAATTATTTTTCTACATGGGGATTATGAGTGGAATATTGTTTATAAATATATATAGCAACATATTAAACCTATTTCTGAAATTAATATGCATATAATTATTTTTCTACATGGGGATTATGGGTGGAATGTTGTAGATAAACATATAGAGAAACATATTACACCAATTTCTGATAAGAATTTTTTTTACATGTGGATTATGGGTAGAATATTATAGTTAAACATACATAGGAATATATTAAATCTATTTGTGATATCGATATGCATAAAATTATTTTTCTACATGGGGATTATGGGTGGAATATTGTTTATAAATATACATAGGAACCTATTTAACCCATTTCTGATAAGTATATGCATATAATTATTTTTCTACATGGGGATTATGGGTGGAATATTGTTTATAAATATACATAGGAATCTATTTAACCCATTTCTGATAAGAATATACATATGATTATTTTTCTACATGGGGATTGTGGGTGGAATATTGTTTATAATTATACATAGTAACCTATTTAACATAGTTCTGAAAAGGATATGCATATAATTTTTTTTCTACATTGGGATTATGGGTGGAATATTGTAGTTAAAGATACATAGGAATATATTAAGCCTATTTCTGATATGAATATGCATAAAATTATTTTTCTACATTGGGATTATGGGTTGAATATTGTTTATAAATAAATATAGCAACATATTAAATCTATCTCTGATATGAATATGCATATAATTATTTTTCTATATGGGGATTATGGGTGAATTTTGTTAATAAATATACATAGCAACATATTAAACCTATTTCTGTTATGAATATGCATATAATTATTTTTCTACATCAGGATTATGGGTGGAATATTGTTTATAAATATAGATAGCAACCTATTTCTGATTTAAATATGCATAAAATTATTTTTCTACATGGGGATTATGGCTGGAATATTGTTTATAAATATACATAGGAACCTATCTAACCCATTTCTGATAAGAATATGCATATAATTATTTTTCTACATGTGGATTATGGGTGGAATATTGTTTATAAATATACATAGGAACCTATTTAACCCATTTCTGATAAAAATGTGTATATAATTATTTTTCTACATGGGGATTATGAGTGGAATATTTATTATAAAAATACATAGGAACGTATTTAACCCATTTCTGTTAAGAATATGTATATAATTATTTTTCTTCATTTTGATTATGGGTGGAATATTGTCTATAAATATACATAGGACCTATTTATCCCATTTCTGATAAGAATATGCTTATTATTATTTTTCTACATGGGGATTGTGGGTGGAATATTGTTTATAATTATACATAGTAACCTATTTAACATAGTTCTGAAAAGGATATGCATATAATTATTTTTCTACATTGGGATTATGGGTGGAATATTGTAGTTAAAGATACATAGGAATATATTAAGCCTATTTCTGATATGAATATGCATAAAATTATTTTTCTACATTGGGATTATGGGTTGAATATTGTTTATAAATAAACATAGCAACATATTGAATCTATCTCTGATATGAATATGCATATAATTATTTTTCTATATGGGGATTATGGGTGGGATATTGTTAATAAATATAAATAGCAACATATTAAACCTATTTCTGTTATGAATATGCATATAATTATTTTTCTACATCGGGATTATGGGTGGAAAATTGTTTATAAATATAGATAGCAACCTATTTCTGATTTAAATATGCATGAAATTATTTTTCTACATGGGATTATGGGTGGAATATTGTTTATAAATATACATAGGAACCTATCTAACCCATTTCTGATAAGAATATGCATATAATTATTTTTCTACATAGGAATTAAGGGTGGAATATTGTATATAATTATACATAGGAACCTATTTAACACATTTCTGATAAGAATATGCATATAATTATTTTTCTACATGGGGATTATGGGTGGAATATTGTTTATAAATATAGATAGCAACATATTAAACCTATTTCTGATAAGAATATGCATATAATTATTTTTCTACATTGGGATTAAGGATGGATTATTGTTTATAAATACACATAGGAACCTATTTAACCCATTTCTGATAAGAATATACATATAATTATTTTCTACATTCGGATTATGTGTGGAATATTGTTTATAAATATACATAGGAACCTATTAAACCCATTTCTGATAAGAAAATGCATATATTTATTTTTCTGCATGGGGATTGTGGGTGAAATATTATTTTATAAATATACATATTAACCTATTTAACCCATTTCTGATAAGAATATGCATAAAATTATTTTTCTACATGGGGATTATGGGTGAAATATTGTATATAAACATAGATAGGAACCTATTAAAGATAGAGGAGAAAAGCGGGACTTTGCGTGAGGCCTGTTGGCGATGAAATAAACTGAGTTGTATATGCTGGAGTATGTTATCTAAGGTGCGTCCTATGCATCATTAAATGCACAAAGGGTAAACCAGGTATAAATGGTACAAAAATATTATTTAATTACATAGGTCCTGAAACCAGACACAGTCATGAAACAAACATCATAGACAATATTTCAGCATAAAATAGACAATACATTTAAAAGGCATAGTACAAATACTAGTAGTACAGATTTACAGTAGAGGATACAATGTATATTGGATGAATATATGCATCAATACTTATTAACTCAACGCGTTTCTTGGCTTATAACCAATCATCAGGAATCCGATGCAATTTAGGCTGCATTAAAACAATAAACATGTATTAATATATAGAGAGGTATATGAGAAAAAAATGCAGAAGAATTCAAATTTACTAACGTACTCACTGTCTGTAAGTACGTTAGTAAATTTGAATTCTTCTGCATTTTTTTCTCATATACCTCTCTATATATTAATACATGTTTATTGTTTTAATGCAGCCTAAATTGCATCGGACTCCTGATGATTGGTTATAAGCCAAGAAACGCGTTGAGTTAATAACTATTGATGCATATATTCATCCAATATACATTGTATCCTCTACTGTAAATCTGTACTACTAGTATTTGTACTATGCCTTTTAAATGTATTGTCTATTTTATGCTGAAATATTGTCTATGATGTTGTTTCATGACTGTGTCTGGTTTCAGGACCTATGTAATTAAATAATATTTTTGTACCATTTATACCTGGTTTACCCTTTGTGCATTTAATGATGCATAGGACGCACCTTAGATAACATACTCCAGCATATACAACTCAGTTTATTTCATCGCCAACAGGCCTCACGCAAAGTCCCGCTTTTCTCCTCTATCTTTAATTTTTACCCAATTGGGATGGAGGTATGTTGGTGCATTAATCCAGTGGACAGGTCACACCCTCACTTTTAGATAGATAGGAACCTATTTAACCCATTTCTAATAAGAATATGCATATAATTTTTTTTGTACATTGAGATTATCGGTGGAATATTGTAGTTAAAGATTCATAGGTAAATATTAAACCTATTTCTGATATGTATATGCATAAAAATATTTTTCTATATGTGGATAATGGGTGGAATATTGTTTATAAATATGCATAGGAACCTATTTAACCCATTTCTGATAAGAATATGCATATAAATATTTTTCTACATAGGAATTATGGGTGGAATATTGTATATAAACATAGATAGGAACCTATTTAACCAATTTCTGATAGGAATATACATATAATTATTTTCTACATTCAGATTATGTGTGGAATATTGTTTATAAATATACATAGAAACCCATTTAAACCATTTCTGAAAAGAATATGCATATAATTATTTTTCTACATGCTGATTATGGTTGGAATATTGTTTATAAATATACATAGCAACATATTAAACCCATTTGTGATATGAATATGCATATAATTATTTTTCTACATGGGATTAGCAACACATTAATCCTATTTCTGATATGAATATGCATACAATTATTTTTCTATGTGGGGATTATGGGTGGAAATTTGTTTATAAATATACATAGCAACCTATTTAACCCATTTCTGATAAGAATATGCATATAATTATTTTTCTACATGGAGATTATGGGTGGAATGTTGTTTATAAATATACATAGCAACATATTAAACCTATTTCTGATATGAATATACATATAGTTATTTTTCTATATGGGGATTATGGGTGGAATATTGTTTATAAATATACATAGGAACACATTTAACGCATTCCTTATAAGAATATGCTTATAATTATTTTTGTACATGGGATTATGGGTGGAATATTGCTTATAAATATACATAGGAACCTATTTTACCCATTTCTGATACAAATATGCATATAATTATTTTTCTACATGGGGATTATGAGTGGAATATTGTTTATAAATATACATAGCAACATATTAAACCTATTTCTGAAATTAATATGCATATAATTATTTTTCTACATGGGGATTATGGGTGGAATATTGTAGATAAACATACAGAGCAACATATTAAACCAATTTCTGATAAGAATTTTTTTTTTACATGGGCATTATGGGTGGAATATTGTAGTTAAACATACATAGGAATATATTAAATCTGTTTGTGATATCGATATGCATGAAATTATTTTTCTACATGGGGATTATGGGTGGAATATTGTAGTTAAACATACATAGGAATATATTAAATCTATTTGTGATATCGATATGCATAAAATTATTTTTCTACATGGGGATTATGGGTGGAATATTGTTTATAAATATACATAGGAACCTATTTAACCCATTTCTGATAAGTATATGCACATAATTATTTTTCTACATGGGGATTATGGGTGGAATATTGTTTATAAATATACATAGGAATCTATTTAACCCATTTCTGATAAGAATATACATATGATTATTTTTCTACATGGGATTATGGGTGGAATATTGTTTATAAATCTACATAGTAACCTATTTAACCCATTTCTGAAAAAAATATGCATATAATTATTTTTCTACATGCTGATTATGGTTGGAATATTGTTTATAAATATACATAGCAACATAATAACCCTATTTCTGATATTAATATGTATATAATTATTTTTCTACATTTTGATTATGGATGGAATATTGTTAATAAATATACATAGCAACATATTATACCTATTTCTGATATTAATATGCATGTAATTATTTTTTACATGGGATTATGGGCAGAATATTGTAGATAAACATACATAGCAACATATTGAACCTATTTCTGATAAAAATATGCATGTCATTATTTTTCTACATGTGGATTATGGGTGGAATATTGTTTATAAATATACATAGGAACCTATTTAACCCATTTCTGATAAAAATGTGTATATAATTATTTTTCTACATGGGGATTATGAGTGGAATATTTATTATAAAAATACATAGGAACATATTTAACCCATTTCTGTTAAGAATATGTATATAATTATTTTTCTTCATTTTGATTATGGGTGGAATATTGTCTATAAATATACATAGGACCTATTTATCCCATTTCTGATAAGAATATGCTTATTATTATTTTTCTACATGGGGATTGTGGGTGGAATATTGTTTATAATTATACATAGTAACCTATTTAACATAGTTCTGAAAAGGATATGCATATAATTATTTTTCTACATTGGGATTATGGGTGGAATGTTGTAGTTAAAGATACATGGGAATATATTAAGCCTATTTCTGATATGAATATGCATAAAATTATTTTTCTACATTGGGATTATGGGTTGAATATTGTTTATAAATAAACATAGCAACATATTGAATCTATCTCTGATATGAATATGCATATAATTATTTTTCTATATGGGGATTATGGGTGGGATATTGTTAATAAATATAAATAGCAACATATTAAACCTATTTCTGTTATGAATATGCATATAATTATTTTTCTACATCGGGATTATGGGTGGAAAATTGTTTATAAATATAGATAGCAACCTATTTCTGATTTAAATATGCATGAAATGATTTTTCTACATGGGATTATGGGTGGAATATTGTTTATAAATATACATAGGAACCTATCTAACCCATTTCTGATAAGAATATGCATATAATTATTTTTCTACATAGGAATTAAGGGTGGAATATTGTATATAATTATACATAGGAACCTATTTAACACATTTCTGATAAGAATATGCATATAATTATTTTTCTACATGGGGATTATGGGTGGATTATTGTTTATAAATACACATAGGAACCTATTTAACCCATTTCTGATAAGAATATACATATAATTATTTTCTACATTCGGATGATGTGTGGAATATTGTTTATAAATATACATAGGAACCTATTTAACCCATTTCTGATAAGAATATGCATATAATTATTTTTCTGCATGGGGATTGTGGGTGAAATATTATTTTATAAATATACATATTAACCTATTTAACCCATTTCTGATAAGAATATGCATAAAATTATTTTTTTACATGGGGATTATGGGTGAAATATTGTATATAAACATTGATAGGAACCTATTTAACCCATTTCTAATAAGAATATGCATATAATTTTTTTTGTACATTGAGATTATCGGTGGAATATTGTAGTTAAAGATTCATAGGAATATATTAAGCCTATTTCTGATATGTATATGCATAAAAATATTTTTCTATATGTGGATAATGGGTGGAATATTGTTTATAAATATGCATAGGAACCCATTTAACCAATTTCTGATAAGAATATGCATATCATTTTTTTCTACATAGGAATTATGAGTGGAATATTGTATATAAACATAGATAGGAACCTATTTAACCCATTTCTGATAGGAATATACATATAATTATTTTCTACATTCGGATTATGTGTGGAATATTGTTTATAAATATACATAGTAACCCATTTAAACCATTTCTGAAAAGAATATGCATATAATTATTTTTCTACATGCTAATTATGGTTGGAATATTGTTTATAAATATACATAGCAACATATTAAACCCATTTGTGATATGAATATGCATATAATTATTTTTCTACATGGGGATTATGGATGGAATATTGTTAATAAATATACATTGCAACATATTATACCTATTTCTGATATGAATATGTATGTAATTATTTTTCTACATGGGATTAGCAACACATTAAACCTATTTCTGATAGGAATATGCATACAATTATTTTTCTACGTGGGGATTATGGGTGGAAATTTGTTTATAAATATACATAGCAACCTATTTAACCCATTTCTGATAAGAATATGCATATAATTATTTTTCTACATGGAGATTATGGGTGGAATGTTGTTTATAAATATACATAGCAAGATATTAAACCTATTTCTGTTATGAATATACATATAGTTATTTTTCTATATGGGGATTATGGGTGGAATATTGTTTATAAATATACATAGGAACACATTTAACGCATTCCTTATAAGAATATGCTTATAATTATTTTTGTACATGGGGATTATGGGTGGAATATTGCTTATAAATATACATAGGAACCTATTTTACCCATTTCTGATACAAATATGCATATAATTATTTTTCTACATGGGGATTATGAGTGGAATATTGTTTATAAATATACATAGCAACATATTAAACCTATTTCTGAAATTAATATGCATATAATTATTTTTCTACATGGGGATTATGGGTGGAATATTGTAGATAAACATACAGAGCAACATATTAAACCAATTTCTGATAAGAATTTTTTTTTTACATGGGCATTATGGGTGGAATATTGTAGTTAAACATACATAGGAATATATTAAATCTGTTTGTGATATCGATATGCATGAAATTATTTTTCTACATGGGGATTATGGGTGGAATATTGTAGTTAAACATACATAGGAATATATTAAATCTATTTGTGATATCGATATGCATAAAATTATTTTTCTACATGGGGATTATGGGTGGAATATTGTTTATAAATATACATAGGAACCTATTTAACCCATTTCTGATAAGTATATGCATATAATTATTTTTCTACATGGGGATTATGGGTGGAATATTGTTTATAAATATACATAGGAATCTATTTAACCCATTTCTGATAAGAATATACATATGATTATTTTTCTACATGGGATTATGGGTGGGATATTGTTTATAAATCTACATAGTAACCTATTTAACCCATTTCTGAAAAAAATATGCATATAATTATTTTTCTACATGCTGATTATGGTTGGAATATTGTTTATAAATATACATAGCAACATAATAACCCTATTTCTGATATTAATATGTATATAATTATTTTTCTACATTTTGATTATGGATGGAATATTGTTAATAAATATACATAGCAACATATTATACCTATTTCTCATATTAATATGCATGTAATTATTTTTTACATGGGATTATGGGCAGAATATTGTAGATAAACATACATAGCAACATATTGAACCTATTTCTGATAAAAAATATGCATGTCATTATTTTTCTACATGTGGATTATGGGTGGAATATTGTTTATAAATATACATAGGAACCTATTTAACCCATTTCTGATAAAAATGTGTATATAATTATTTTTCTACATGGGGATTATGAGTGGAATATTTATTATAAAAATACATAGGAACGTATTTATCCCATTTCTGTTAAGAATATGTATATAATTATTTTTCTTCATTTTGATTATGGGTGGAATATTGTCTATAAATATACATAGGACCTATTTATCCCATTTCTGATAAGAATATGCTTATTATTATTTTTCTACATGGGGATTGTGGGTGGAATATTGTTTATAATTATACATAGTAACCTATTTAACATAGTTCTGAAAAGGATATGCATATAATTATTTTTCTACATTGGGATTATGGGTGGAATATTGTAGTTAAAGATACATGGGAATATATTAAGCCTATTTCTGATATGAATATGCATAAAATTATTTTTCTACATTGGGATTATGGGTTGAATATTGTTTATAAATAAACATAGCAACATATTGAATCTATCTCTGATATAAATATGCATATAATTATTTTTCTATATGGGGATTATGGGTGGGATATTGTTAATAAATATAAATAGCAACATATTAAACCTATTTCTGTTATGAATATGCATATAATTATTTTTCTACATCGGGATTATGGGTGGAAAATTGTTTATAAATATAGATAGCAACCTATTTCTGATTTAAATATGCATGAAATGATTTTTCTACATGGGATTATGGGTGGAATATTGTTTATAAATATACATAGGAACCTATCTAACCCATTTCTGATAAGAATATGCATATAATTATTTTTCTACATAGGAATTAAGGGTGGAATATTGTATATAATTATACATAGGAACCTATTTAACACATTTCTGATAAGAATATGCATATAATTATTTTTCTACATGGGGATTATGGGTGGAATATTGTTTATGAATATAGATAGCAACATATTAAACGTATTTCTGATAAGAATATGCATATAATTATTTTCTACATTCGGATTATGTGTGGAATATTGTTTATAAATATACATAGGAACCTATTTAACCCATTTCTGATAAGAATATGCATATAATTATTTTTCTGCACGGGGATTGTGGGTGAAATATTATTTTATAAATATACATATTAACCTATTTAACCCATTTCTGATAAGAATATGCATAAAATTATTTTTCTACATGGGGATTATGGGTGAAATATTGTATATAAACATTGATAGGAACCTATTTAACCCATTTCTAATAAGAATATGCATATAATTTTTTTTGTACATTGAGATTATCGGTGGAATATTGTAGTTAAAGATTCATAGGAATATATTAAGCCTATTTCTGATATGTATATGCATAAAAATATTTTTCTATATGTGGATAATGGGTGGAATATTGTTTATAAATATGCATAGGAACCCATTTAACCAATTTCTGATAAGAATATGCATATCATTTTTTTCTACATAGGAATTATGGGTGGAATATTGTATATAAACATAGATAGGAACCTATTTAACCCATTTCTGATAGGAATATACATATAATTATTTTCTACATTCGGATTATGTGTGGAATATTGTTTATAAATATACATAGTAACCCATTTAAACCATTTCTGAAAAGAATATGCATATAATTATTTTTCTACATGCTAATTATGGTTGGAATATTGTTTATAAATATACATAGCAACATATTAAACCCATTTGTGATATGAATATGCATATAATTATTTTTCTACATGGGGATTATGGATGGAATATTGTTAATAAATATACATTGCAACATATTATACCTATTTCTGATATGAATATGTATGTAATTATTTTTCTACATGGGATTAGCAACACATTAAACCTATTTCTGATAGGAATATGCATACAATTATTTTTCTACGTGGGGATTATGGGTGGAAATTTGTTTATAAATATACATAGCAACCTATTTAACCCATTTCTGATAAGAATATGCATATAATTATTTTTCTACATGGAGATTATGGGTGGAATGTTGTTTATAAATATACATAGCAAGATATTAAACCTATTTCTGTTATGAATATACATATAGTTATTTTTCTATATGGGGATTATGGGTGGAATATTGTTTATAAATATACATAGGAACACATTTAACGCATTCCTTATAAGAATATGCTTATAATTATTTTTGTACATGGGGATTATGGGTGGAATATTGCTTATAAATATACATAGGAACCTATTTTACCCATTTCTGATACAAATATGCATATAATTATTTTTCTACATGGGGATTATGAGTGGAATATTGTTTATAAATATACATAGCAACATATTAAACCTATTTCTGAAATTAATATGCATATAATTATTTTTCTACATGGGGATTATGGGTGGAATGTTGTAGATAAACATACAGAGCAACATATTACACCAATTTCTGATAAGAATTTTTTTTACATGTGGATTATGGGTGGAATATTATAGTTAAACATACATAGGAATATATTAAATCTATTTGTGATATCGATATGCATAAAATTATTTTTCTACATGGGGATTATGGGTGGAATATTGTTTATAAATATACATAGGAACCTATTTAACCCATTTCTGATAAGTATATGCATATAATTATTTTTCTACATGGGGATTATGGGTGGAATATTGTTTATAAATATACATAGGAATCTATTTAACCCATTTCTGATAAGAATATACATATGATTATTTTTCTACATGGGGATTGTGGGTGGAATATTGTTTATAATTATACATAGCAACCTATTTAACATAGTTCTGAAAAGGATATGCATATAATTTTTTTTCTACATTGGGATTATGGGTGGAATATTGTAGTTAAAGATACATAGGAACATATTAAGCCTATTTCTGATATGAATATGCATAAAATTATTTTTCTACATTGGGATTATGGGTTGAATATTGTTTATAAATAAATATAGCAACATATTAAATCTATCTCTGATATGAATATGCATATAATTATTTTTCTATATGGGGATTATGGGTGAATTTTGTTAATAAATATACATAGCAACATATTAAACCTATTTCTGTTATGAATATGCATATAATTATTTTTCTACATCAGGATTATGGGTGGAATATTGTTTATAAATATAGATAGCAACCTATTTCTGATTTAAATATGCATAAAATTATTTTTCTACATGGGGATTATGGCTGGAATATTGTTTATAAATATACATAGGAACCTATCTAACCCATTTCTGATAAGAATATGCATATAATTATTTTTCTACATGTGGATTATGGGTGGAATATTGTTTATAAATATACATAGGAACCTATTTAACCCATTTCTGATAAAAATGTGTATATAATTATTTTTCTACATGGGGATTATGAGTGGAATATTTATTATAAAAATACATAGGAACGTATTTAACCCATTTCTGTTAAGAATATGTATATAATTATTTTTCTTCATTTTGATTATGGGTGGAATATTGTTTATAAATATACATAGGACCTATTTATCCCATTTCTGATAAGAATATGCTTATTATTATTTTTCTACATGGGGATTGTGGGTGGAATATTGTTTATAATTATACATAGTAACCTATTTAACATAGTTCTGAAAAGGATATGCATATAATTATTTTTCTACATTGGGATTATGGGTGGAATATTGTAGTTAAAGATACATAGGAATATATTAAGCCTATTTCTGATATGAATATGCATAAAATTATTTTTCTACATTGGGATTATGGGTTGAATATTGTTTATAAATAAACATAGCAACATATTGAATCTATCTCTGATATGAATATGCATATAATTATTTTTCTATATGGGGATTATGTGTGGGATATTGTTAATAAATATAAATAGCAACATATTAAACCTATTTCTGTTATGAATATGCATATAATTATTTTTCTACATCGGGATTATGGGTGGAAAATTGTTTATAAATATAGATAGCAACCTATTTCTGATTTAAATATGCATGAAATTATTTTTCTACATGGGATTATGGGTGGAATATTGTTTATAAATATACATAGGAACCTATCTAACCCATTTCTGATAAGAATATGCATATAATTATTTTTCTACATTTGAATTAAGGGTGGAATATTGTATATAATTATACATAGGAACCTATTTAACACATTTCTGATAAGAATATGCATATAATTATTTTTCTACATGGGGATTATGGGTGGAATATTGTTTATAAATATAGATAGCAACATATTAAACATATTTCTGATAAGAATATGCATATAATTATTTTTCTACATTGGGATTAAGGATGGATTATTGTTTATAAATACACATAGGAACCTATTTAACCCATTTCAGATAAGAATATACATATAATTATTTTCTACATTCGGATTATGTGTGGAATATTGTTTATAAATATACATAGGAACCTATTTAACCCATTTCTGATAAGAATATGCATATAATTATTTTTCTGCATGGGGATTGTGGGTGAAATATTATTTTATAAATATACATATTAACCTATTTAACCCATTTCTGATAAGAATATGCATAAAATTATTTTTCTACATGGGGATTATGGGTGAAATATTGTATATAAACATTGATAGGAACCTATTTAACCCATTTCTAATAAGAATATGCATATAATTTTTTTTGTACATTGAGATTATCGGTGGAATATTGTAGTTAAAGATTCATAGGAATATATTAAGCCTGTTTCTGATATGTATATGCATAAAAATATTTTTCTATATGTGGATAATGGGTGGAATATTGTTTATAAATATGCATAGGAACCCATTTAACCAATTTCTGATAAGAATATGCATATCATTTTTTTCTACATAGGAATTATGGGTGGAATATTGTATATAAACATAGATAGGAACCTATTTAACCCATTTCTGATAGGAATATACATATAATTATTTTCTACATTCGGATTATGTGTGGAATATTGTTTATAAATATACATAGTAACCCATTTAAACCATTTCTGAAAAGAATATGCATATAATTATTTTTCTACATGCTAATTATGGTTGGGATATTGTTTATAAATATACATAGCAACATATTAAACCCATTTGTGATATGAATATGCATATAATTATTTTTCTACATGGGGATTATGGATGGAATATTGTTAATAAATATACATTGCAAGATATTATTCCTATTTCTGGTATGAATATGTATGTAATTATTTTTCTACATGGGATTAGCAACACATTAAACCTATTTCTGATAGGAATATGCATACAATTATTTTTCTACGTGGGGATTATGGGTGGAAATTTGTTTATAAATATACATAGCAAGATATTAAACCTATTTCTGATATGAATATACATATAGTTATTTTTCTATATGGGGATTATGGGTGGAATATTGTTTATAAATATACATAGGAACATATTTAACGCATTTCTGATAAGAATATGCAAATTATTATTTTTCTGCATGGGGATTATGGGTGGAATATTGCCTATAAATATACATAGGAACCTATTTAACCCATTTCTGATACAAATATGCATATAATTATTTTTCTACATGGGGATTATGAGTGGAATATTGTTTATAAATATATATAGCAACATATTAAACCTATTTCTGAAATTAATATGCATATAATTATTTTTCTACATGGGGATTATGGGTGGAATGTTGTAGATAAACATACAGAGCAACATATTAAACCAATTTCTGATAAGAATTTTTTTACATGTGGATTATGGGTGGAATATTATAGTTAAACATACATAGGAATATATTAAATTTATTTGTGATATCGATATGCATAAAATTATTTTTCTACATGGGGATTATGGGTGGAATATTGTTTATAAATATACATAGGAACCTATTTAACCCTTTTCTGATAAGTATATGCATATCATTTTTTCTACATGAGGATTATAGGTTGAAGATTGTTTATAGATATAGATAGCAACATATTAAGCCTATTTCTGATAAGAATATGCATATAATTATTTTTCTACATGGGGATTATGGGTGGAATATTGTTTATAAATATACATAGCAACATATTAATACTATTTCTGATATAAATATGCATATAATTATTTTTCTACATGGGGATTATGGGTGAAATATTATTATTAAATACACGAAGGAACCTATTTAACCCATTTCTGATAAGAATATGCATAAAATTATTTTTCTACATGGGGATTATGGGTGGAATATTTTTTATAACCATACATAGTAACCTATTTAACACATTTATGATAAGAATATGCATATAATTATTTTTCTACAGGGGAATTATTCGTAGAATATGGTATATAAATATACATAGGAACCTATTTAACACATTTCTGATAAGAATATGCGTATAATTGTTTTTCTACATGGGGATTATGGGATGAATATTGTTTTTAATTATACATAGGAACCTATTTAACCCATTTCTGAAAAGAACATGCATATAATTATTTTTCTACATGGGGATTATGGGTGGAATATTGTTTATAAATATACATTTATATTTAACCAATTTCTGATAAGAATATGCATATAAATATTTTTCTGCATAGGGATTAGAGGTGAAATATTGTTTATAAATATACATGGGAACCTATATAACCCATTTCTGAAAAGAATATGCATATAATTATTTTTCTACATATGGATTATTGATTAAATATAGTTTATAAATATACATAGAAACATATTAAACCTATTTCTGATATTAATATGCATATATTTATTTTTCTACATGGGGATTATGGTTGGAATATTGTTTATAAATATACATAGTAACCTATTTAACCAATTTCTGAAAATAATATGCATATAATTATTTTTCTACATTTGGATTATGGTTGGAATATTGTTTATAAATATACATAGGAACCTATTTAACCCATTTCTGATAAGTATATGCATATAATTATTTTTCTACACGAGGATTGTGGATGGAATATTGTTAATAAATATGCATAGCAACATATTAAACCTATTTCTGGTATGAATATGCATACAATTATTTTTCTACATCGGGATTATGGGTGGAATACGGTTTATAAATATAGATAGCAACCTATTTCTGATTTAAATATGCATAAAATTATTTTTCTACATGGGGATTATTGGTGGAATATTGTTTATAAATATACATAGGAACCTATTTAACCCATTTCTGATAAGAATATTTGCATATAATTATTTTTCGACATGTGGATTATGGGCAGAATATGGTTTAAAAATATACATAGGAACCAATTTAACCCATTTCTGATATGAATATGCATATAATTATTTTTTTACATTTGGATTATGGTTGGAATATTGTTTATAAATATACATAGTAACCTATTTAACCAATTTCTGAAAATAATATGCATATAATTATTTTCTACATTTGGATTATGTTTGGAATATTGTTTATAAATATACATAGGAACCTATTTAACCCATTTCTGATAAGAATATGCATATAATTATTTTTCTACATGTGGATTTTGGGCAGAATATGGTTTAAAAATATACATAGGAACCTATTTAACCCACTTATGATAAGAATATGCATTTAATTAATTCCTACATGGGGATTATAGGTTGAAGATTGTTTATAAATATAGATAGCAACATATTAAGCCTATTTCTGATAAGAATATGCATATAATTATTTTTCTACATGGGGATTATGGGTGGAATATTGTTTATACATATACATAACAACATATTAATACTATTTCTGATATGAATATGCATATCATTATTTTTCTACATGTGGATTATGGGCAGAATATGGTTTAAAAATATACATAGGAACCATTTTTACCCATTTTTGATAAGAATATGCATATAATTTTTTTCTACATGGGGATTATAGGTTGAAGATTGTTTATAGATATAGATAGCAACATATTAAGCCCATTTCTGATAAGAATATGCATATAATTTTTTTTTCTACATGGGGATTATGGGTGGAATATTGTTTATAAATAATACATAGCAACATATTAATACTATTTCTGATATAAATATGCATATAATTATTTTTCTACATGGGGATTATGGGTGAAATATTGTTAATAAATACACATAGGAACCTATTTAACCCTTTTCTGATAACAATATGCATATAATTATTTTTCTGCATGGGGATAATAGGTGGAATATTGTTTATAAATATACATAGGAACCTATTTAACCCATTTCTGATAACAATATGCATATAATTATTTTTTTGCATGGGGATTATAGGTGGAATATTGTTTATAAATATACATAGCAATCTATTTAACCAATTTTTGATAAGAATATGAATATATTTATTTTTCTACATGGGGATTATGGGTGGAATATTGTTTATAAATATACATAGGAATCTATTTAACCCATTTCTGATAAGTATATGCAGATAATTATTTTTCTACACGAGGATTATGGATGGAATATTGTTAATAAATATGCATAGCAACATATTAAACCTATTTCTGTTATGAATATGCATATAATAATTTTTCTACATCGGGATTATGGGTGGAATATTGTTTATAAATATAGATAGCAACCTATTTCTGATTTAAATATGTATAAAATTATTTTTCTACATGGGGATTATGGGTGGAATATTGTTTATAAATATACATAGGAACCTATCTAACCCATTTCTGATAAAAATATGCATATAATTATTTTTCTACATGTGGATTACAGGTTGAAGACTGTTTATAGATATAGATAGCAACATATTAAGCCTATTTCTGAAAAGAATATGCATATAATTATTTTTCTACATGGGAATTATGGGTGGAATATTGTTTATAAATATACATAGCAACATATTAATACTATTTCTGATATAAATATGCATATAATTATTTTTCTACATGGGGATTATGGGTGAAATATTGTTAATAAATACACATAGAAACCTATTTAACCCATTTCTGATAACAATATGCATATAATTATTTTTCTGCATGGGGATTATAGGTGGAATATTGTTTACAAATATACATAGGAACCTATTTAACACATTTCTGATAAGAATATGCATAAAATTATTTTTCTACATGGAGATTATGGGTGGAATATTTTTTATAACCATACATAGTAACCTATTTAACCAATTTATGATAAGAATATGCATATAATTATTTTTCTACATGTGGATTTTGGGCAGAATATGGTTTAAAAATATACATAGGAACCTATTTAACCCATTTTTGATAAGAATATGCATATAATTAATTCCTACATGGGGATTATAGGTTGAAGATTGTTTATAGATATAGATAGCAACATATTAAGCCTATTTCTGATAGGAATATGCATATAATTATTTTTCTGCAAAGGGATTAGAGGTGGAATATTGTTTATAAATTTACATAGGAACCTATTTCTGATTTAAATATGCATAGAATTATTTTTCTGCATGGGGATTATGGGTGGAATATTGTTTATAAATATACATAGGAACCTATTTAACCCCTTTCTGATAAGAATATGCATATAATTATTTTTCTACATGTGGATTATGGGCAGAATATGGTTTAAAAATATACATAGGAACCTATTTAACCCATTTCTGATAAGAATATTATAGGTTGAAGATTGTTTATAGATTTAGATAGCAACATATTAAGCCTATTTCTGATAAGAATATGCATATAATTATTTTTCTACATGGGGATTATGGGTGGAATATTGTTTATAAATTTACATAGCAACATATTAATACTATTTCTGATATGAATATGCATATAATTATTTTTCTACATGGGGATTATGGGTGAAATATTGTTAAGAAATACACATAGGAACCTATTTAACCCATTTCTGATAACAATATGCATATAATTATTTTTCTGCATGGGGATTATAGGTGGAATATTGTTTATAAATATACATAGGAACCTATTTAACCCATTTCTGATAACAATATGCATATAATTTTTTTTTGCATGGGGATTATAGGTGGAATATTGTTTATAAATATACATAGCAAACTATTTAACCAATTTCTGATAAGAATATGAATATATTTATTTTTCTACATGGGGATTATAGGTGGAATATTGTTTATAAATATACATAGGAACCTATTTAACCCATTTCTGATAAAAATATGCATATAATTATTTTTCTGCAAAGGGATTAGAGGTGGAATATTGTTTATAAATATACATAGGAACCTATTTCTGATTTAAATATGCATAGAATTATTTTTCTGCATGGGGATTATGGGTGGAATATTGTTTATAAATATACATAGGAACATATTTAACCCCTTTCTGGTAAGAATATGCATATAATTATTTTTCTACATGTGGATTATGGGCAGAATATGGTTTAAAAATATACATAGGAAACTATTTAACCCATTTCTGATAAGAATATGCATATAATTTTTTTCTACATGGGGATTATAAGTTGAAGATTGTTTATAGATTTAGATAGCAACATATTAAGCCTATTTCTGATAAGAATATGCATATAATTATTTTTC
Organism: Aquarana catesbeiana; assembly: GCA_037953035.1. Lineage (NCBI taxonomy): Eukaryota > Metazoa > Chordata > Amphibia > Anura > Ranidae > Aquarana > Aquarana catesbeiana. The sequence goes on from JBBHAA010000868.1 coordinate 4,934,254, forward strand.
TACATGGGGATTATAGGTGGAATATTGTTTATAAATATACATAGCAACATATTAATACTATTTCTGATATGAATATGCATATAATTATTTTTCTACATGGGGATTATGGGTGAAATATTGTTAATAAATACACATAGGAACCTATTTAACCCATTTATGATAAGAATATGCATATAATTATTTTTCTACATGGGAATTATGGGTAGAATATTGTATATAAATTTACACAGGAACCTATTTAACACATTTCTGATAAGAATATGCTTATAATTGTTTTTCTACATGGGGATTATGGGAGGAATATTGTTTTTCATTATACATAGGAACCTATTTAACCCATTTCTGAAAAGAATATGCATATAATTATTTTTCTACATGGGGATTATGGGTGAAATATTGTTTATAAATATACATAGGAAACTATTTAACCCATTTCTGATAAGAATATGCATATAATTATTTTTCTGCAAAGGGATTAGAGGTGGAATATTGTTTATAAATATACATAGGAACCTATATAACTAATTTCTGAAAAGAGCATGCATATAATTATTTTTCTACATTTGGATTATGGTTTGAATATTGTTTATAAATATACATAGAAACATATTAAACCTATTTCTGATATGAATATGCAGATAATTATTTTTCTACATGGGGATTATGTTTGGAATATTGTTTATAAATATACATAGTAACCTATTTAACCAATTTCTGAAAAGAATATGCATATAATTATTTTTCTACATTTGGATTATGGTTGGAATATTTTTTCTAAATATAAATAGGAACCTATTTAACTAATTTCTGATAAGTATATGCATATAATTATTTTTCTACACGAGGATTATGGATGGAATATTGTTAATAAATATGCATAGCAACATATTAAACTTATTTCTGTTATGAATATGCATATAATAATTTTTCTACATCGGGATTATGAGTGGAATATTGTTTATAAATATAGATAGCAACCTATTTCTGATTTAAATATGCATAAAATTATTTTTCTGCATGGGGATTATGGGTGGAATATTGTTTATAAATATACATATGAACCTATCTAACCCATTTCTGATAGGAATATGCATATCATTATTTTTCTACATGTGGATTATGGGCAGAATATGGTTTAAAAATATAAATAGGAACCAATTTAACCCATTTCTGATAAGAATATGCATATAATTTTTGTTCTACATGGGGATTATAGGTTGAAGATAGTTTATAGTTATAGATAGCAACATATTAAGCCTATTTCTGATAAGAATATGCATATAATTATTTTTTTACATGGGGATTATGGGTGGAATATTGTTTATAAATATACATAGCAACCGATTTAACCCATTTCTGATAAGTATATGAATATAATTATTTTTCTACATGGGGATTATGGGTGGAATATTGTTTATAAATATACATAGGAACCTATTTAACCCATTTATGATAAGAATATGCATATAATTATTTATCTACATGGGAAATATGGGTAGAATATTGTATATAAATATACATAGGAATCTATTTAACACATTTCTGATAAGAATATGCGTATAATTGTTTTTCTACATGGGGATTATGGGAGGAATATTGTTTTTAATAATACATAGGAACCTATTCAACCAATTTCTGAAAAGATTATGCATATAATTATTTTTCTACATGGTGATTATGGGTGGAATATTGTTTATAAATATACATAGCAACATATTAATACTATTTCTGATATAAATATGCATTTTATTATTTTTCTACATGGGGATTATGGGTGAAATATTGTTAATAAATACACATAGGAACCTATTTAACCCATTTCTGATAACAATATGCATATAATTATTTTTCTGCATGGGGATTATAAGTGGAATATTGTTTATAAATATACATAGGAACCTATTTAACCATTTCTGATAACAATATGCATATAATTATTTTTTTGCATGGGGATTATAGGTGGAATATTGTTTATAAATATACATAGCAATCTATTTAACCAATTTCTGATAAGAGTATGAATATATTTATTTTTCTTCATGGGGATTTTGGGTGGAATATTGTTTATAAATATATTGTTTATAAATATATATAATTAACCCATTTCTGATAAGAATATGCATAGAATTATTTTTCTGCAAAGGGATTAGAGGTGGAATATTGTTTATAAATATACATAGGAACCTATTTCTGATTTAAATATGCATAGAATTATTTTTCTGCATGGGGATTATGTTTGGAATATTGTTTATAAATATTACATAGGAACCTATTTAACCCCTTTCTGATAAGAATATGCATATAATTATTTTTCTACATGTGGATTATGGGCAGAATATGGTTTAAAAATATACATAGGAACCTATTTAACCCATTTCTGATAAGAATATGCATATAATTTTTTTCTACATGGGGATTATAGGTTGAAGATTGTTTATAGATTTAGATAGCAACACATTAAGCCTATTTCTGATAAGAATATGCATATAATTATTTTTCTATATGGGGATTATGGGTGGAATATTGTTTATAAATATACATAGCAACATATTAATACTATTTCTGTAATGAATATGCATATAAATATTTTTCTACATGGGGATATTTATGTGAAATATTGTTAATAAATACACATAGGAACCTATTTAAGCCATTTCTGATAACAATATGCATATCATTATTTTTCTGCATGGTGATTATAGGTGGAATATTGTTTATAAATATACATAGGAACCTATTTAACCCATTTCTGATAACAATATGCATATAATTATTTTTTTGCATGGGGATTATAGGTGGAATATTGTTTATAAATATACATAGCAATCTATTTAACCAATTTCTGATAAGAATATGTATATATTTATTTTTCTACATGGGGATTATGGGTGGAATATTGTTTATAAATATACATAGGAACCTATTTAACCCATTTCTGATAAGAATATGCATATAATTATTTTTCTGCAAAGGGATTAGAGGTGGAATATTGTTTATAAATATACATAGGAACCTATTTCTGATTTAAATATGCATAGAATTATTTTTCTGCATGGGGATTATGGGTGGAATATTGTTTATAAATATACATAGGAACCTATTTAACCCCTTTCTGATAAGAATATGCATATAATTATTTTTTCTACATGGGAAATATGGGTAGAATATTGTATAAAAATATACATAGGAACCAATTTAACCCATTTCTGATCAGAATATGCATATAATTTTTGTTCTACATGGGGATTATAGGTTGAAGATAGTTTATAGTTATAGATAGCAACATATTAAGCCTATTTCTGATAAGAATATGCATATAATTATTTTTCTACATGGGGATTATGGGTGGAATATTGTTTATAAATATACATAGCAACCGATTTAACCCATTTCTGATAAGTATATGAATATAATTATTTTTTATACATGGGGATTATGGGTGGAATATTGTTTATAAATATACATAGGAACCTATTTAACCCATTTATGATAAGAACATGCATATAATTATTTATCTACATGGGAAATATGGGTAGAATATTGTATATAAATATACATAGGAATCTATTTAACACATTTCTGATAAGAATATGCGTATAATTGTTTTTCTACATGGGGATTATGGGAGGAATATTGTTTTTAATAATACATAGGAACCTATTTAACCAATTTCTGAAAAGAATATGCATATATTTTTTTTTCTACATGGGGATTATGGGTGTTTTATTGTTTATAAATATACATAGGAACCTATTTAACCCATTTCTGATAAGAATATGCATATAATTATTTTTCTGCAAAGGGATTATGGGTGGGATATTGTTTATAAATATACATAGGAACCTATATAACCCATTTCTGATATGAATATGCAGATAATTATTTTTCTACATGGGGATTATGTTTGGAATATTGTTTATAAATATACATGGTAACCTATTTAACCAATTTCTGAAAAGAATATGCATATAATTATTTTTCTACATTTGGATTATGGTTGGAATATTGTTTATAAATATACATAGAAACATATTAAACCTATTTCTGATATGAATATGCATATAATTATTTTTCTACATGGGGGTTATGGTTGGAATATTGTTTAGAAATATACATAGTAACCTATTTAACCAATTTCTGAAAAGAAAATGCATATAATTATTTTTCTACATTTGGATTATGGTTTTAATATTGTTTCTAAATATAAATAGGAACCTATTTAACCCATTTCTGATAAGTATATGCATATAATTATTTATCTACACGACGATTATGGATGGAATATTGTTAATAAATATGCATAGCAACATATTAAACCTATTTCTGTTATGAATATGCATATAATAATTTTTCTTCATCGGGATTATGGGTGAAATATTGTTTATAAATAAAGATAGCAACCTATTTCTGATTTAAATATGCATGGAATTATTTTTCTACATGGGGATTATGGGTGGAATATTGGTTATTATTATACATAGGAACATATTTAACCCATTTCTGATAAGAATATGCATATAATTATTTTTCTACATGTGGATTATGGGCAGAATATGGTTTAAAAATATACATAGGAACCAATTTAACCCATTTCTGATAAGAATATGCATATAATTTTTTTCTACATGGGGATTGTAGGTTGAAGATAGTTTACAGATATAGATAGCAACATATTCAGCCTATTTTTGATAAGAATATGCATATAATTATTTTTGTACATGGGGATTATGGGTGGAATATTGTTTATAAATATACATAGCAACATATTAATAATATTTCTGATATGAATATGCATATAATTATTTTTTTACATGGAGATTATGGGTTAAATATTGTTAATAAATATACATAGGAACCTATTTAACCCATTTCTGATAACAATATGCATATAATTATTTTTCTGCATTTGGATTATAGGTGGAATATTGTTTATAAATATACATACGAACCTATTTAACCCATTTCTGATAAGAATGTGCATATAATTATTTTTCTACATGGGAATTATGGGTGGAATATTGTTTATAAATATACATAGTAACCTATTTAACCAATTTCTAAAAAGAATATGAATATAAGTATTTTTCTACATTTGGATTATGGTTGGAATATCGTTTATAAATATACATAGGAACCTATTTAAACCATTTCTGATAAGTATACGCATATAATTATTTTTCTACACGAGGATTATGGATGGAATATTGTTAATAAATATGCATAGCAACATATTAAACCTATTTCTGTTATGAATATGCATATAATTATTTTTCTACATGGGAATTATGGGTGGAATATTGTAGTTAAACATACATAGGAATATATTAAACCTATTTCTGATTTGAATAAGCTTTAAATTATTTTTCTACATCGGGATTATGGGTGGAATATTGTTTATAAATATATAAATAGGATCCTATTTAACCCATTTCTGATAAGAATATGCATAAAATTATTTTTCTACATTGGGATTATGAGTGGAATGTTTTAATTAAACATACATATCAATATATTAAACCTATTCCTGATATGAATATGCATAAAATTATGTTTCTACATATGGATTATACGTGGAATATTGATTATAAATATACATAGGAACCTATTGAACCCATTTCTGATAAGAATATACATATAATTATTTTTCTACATGGGGATTGTGGGCAGAATATTGTTTATAAATATACATAGGAACCTAATTTAACCCATTTCTGATAAGAATATGCATATAATTATTTTTCTACACTAGGATTAGACATGGAATTTTGTTAATAAATATACATAGCAACATATTAAACCTATTTCTGTTTTCAATATGCATATAATTATTTTTCTACATGGGGATTATGGGAATATGCATATTTTTTTTTCTACATGGGGATTATAGGTTGAAGATTGTTTATAGAGATAGATAGCAACATATTAAGCCTATTTCTGATAAGAATATGCATATAATTATTTTTCTACATGGGGATTATGGGTGGAATATTGTTTATAAATATACATAGCAACATATTAATACTATTTCTGATATAAATATGCATATAATTATTTTTCTACATGGGAATTATGTGTGAAATATTGTTAATAAATACACATAGGAACCTATTTAACCCATTTCTGATAACAATATGCATATAATTATTTTTTGCATGGGGATTATAGGTGGAATATTTTTTATAAATATACATAGAAACATATTAAACCTATTTCTTTTTTTTTTTAATTATCTTTTTATTGACAGATGCATACGAGAACACAGTTACATAAAGATAGTTGATCGGTTGTATCGCAAATGGAATTCGGCCATAACAATTTGCATCAAAAATTTTTTTTTTTTTATTTTTTTAAAAAAATAAAAAGAGAGAGAAATGGAGAAGAGAAGAAAAGGGTGAAATGGGGAAGAGGAAAAGAAAAAAAAAAAGGGGGGGTGAGAGGAAGCGAACAGTGTCCTGTCAGCCATACACCATACCTACTTTATAGGCGATAAATTGGTTCATAAGTATTGAGAATATTCACCAGAGAAGCGGAACTGATCCCAGTAGAACCATCTGGTTTTGTGTTCTTATTTGTCCCGAAGAGCAGAGGTCAGATGCTCCATGCTTTCTATATCTTTCACCTTGGCGACAGTAGGAGGAGACTGTTGTTTCCACATGGCTGGAATGCATGCTCTCGCTGCATTGAGTAAATGTTTAAGTAATGATTTGTTATATTTTTTCCGGAAAGAGGGGGCAGATTAAGAAGAACTGCTGCAGGGTCTCCGGACACTGAGATATCCGTAAATTTGTGGATCAATTGGAGGACTTGCCGCGAAAATGGCTGGATGCTAGGGCAGTCCCAGAAGATATGTAACAGTGTACCTCTGTGGGAATCACATTTCCACAGCATCGATCACTCAATTGTGGAAATAGTTTGGCTAGTACGGATGGGGTTCTATACCACCGTGTCATGATTTTGTAAGTGATTTCCTGATACTTACTACATAACGATGATTTATGAGCGAAATAGAGTATCCTATCTTTTTGTTGGTTCGTAAAAGTGACCTGCAGATCTTTTTCCCATTTGGAAAGAAAGGGAGGTTCTTATTGCTCATGGAGATCTAGTAGAGCTTCGTAGGACAGAGATTTCCGTATCGGACCCTCCCACGAGCAAAGTTCCTCGATTAAATTTATGAGAGATGGTGGAACGTAGTCTCAATGGTATACTAACAGGCATCTTAATTTATACCATCTCACACTCTTAACATGTCTCGCAACCAAATCCCTATTATCAGGGTTTTTATCAGGGTGTAACCTGAGGTTTTACTCAACCATGTAAAACATATCACTGATATCATGACATTTTGCTGTGGACCAGTGGATACGGATTGTGTAATGCAAATTCACATTTAGGTGTTAATTTACAGTATCTTAAGCAATTTCCTAGTCTTCGAAAACAAAGTATTTAAGTAACTGTGCAGCAATTATCAAACAATCTAATATCATTGCTATTTAGACATTCTATCTAATTAGGGTATTGCAAATGCAACTATCTATCGAAAATTTAAAAATGCGCACTGATTTTGTGTGACTTTATCTTTATCCACAAACTACACCATTAATGGTATCTATTTCCTCCCACTGAAACCAGTTAATAATGTCACTATTCCTGGCACTAACAAAAGTGATGGCTTACTACATGTGTTATTATTTTCACACCGACACAAATGATGGGTCCCTTTTCCTCCCACTGACACCGAGGATGGGTCACAAGTATCCCCACTGACAGCAATAATGTTGTCTTTATTCCTTCCACAAATGATAATTCAAATGTTTCTTAAACAGAAACAATGATGAGGACTAATCCTTCCACTGATACCAACAGCGCGGTTGTAGATTTGACACTGACAACAAGAATGGGTCATAGTTCCTTCCACTGACACCAATGATGGGTCAGACCAACAACGGGGTACTATTTTAGAATCTGTTGCATTACTATAGCTTATATAAGCTATAAACATTGCAACATATTATACCTATTTCTGATATGAATATGTATGTAATTATTTTTCTACATGGGATTATGGGCTGAATATTGTAGATAAACATACATAGCAATATATTAAACCTATTTCTGATAAAAAATTACATATCATTATTTTTCTACATCTGGATTATGGGTGGAATATTGTTTATAAATATATATAGGAACCTAGTTAACCCATTTCTGATAAGAATGTGAATGTAATTATTTTTCTACATGGGAATTATGGGTGGAATATTGTTTTTAAATGTACATAGGAACCTATTTAACCCTTTTCTGATAAGAATATGCATATAATTCTTTTTCTACATGGGGATTATGGGTGGAATATTAATTAAAAATATACATAGCAACATATTAATACTATTTCTGATATGAATATGCATATAATTATTTTTCTCCATGGGGATTATAGGCGGAATATTGTTTATAAATATACATAGGAATCTATTTAACCCATTTCTGATAAGTATATGCATATAATTATTTTTCTATATTGGGATTATGGGTAGAATATTTTTTATAACCATACATAGTAAACTATTTAACCCATTTATGATAAGAATATGTATATAATTATTTTTCTACATGGGGATTATGGGTGGAAAATTGTTTATAAATATACATAGCAACCTATTTAACCCATTTTTGATGAGAATATGTATATAATAATTTTCTACATAGAAATAAGGGGCGGAATATTGTTTATAAATATACATAGCAACACATTAAACCTATTTCTGATAAGAATATGCATATAATTATTTTTCTACATGGGGATTATGCATGGAATATTTCTTAGAAATATATATAGGAACCTATTTAACTCATTTCTGATAAGAATATGCATATAATTATTTTTCTACATGGGGATTATGAATGGAAAATTGTTTATAAATATACATAGCAAACTATTTAACCCATTTCTGATAAGAATATGCATATAATAATTTTTCTACATGGGGATTATGGGCGGAATATTGTTTATAAATATACATAGGAACCTATTTAACCCATTTCTGATAAGTATATGCATATAATTATTTTTCTACACGAGGATTATGGATGGATTATTGTTAATAAATATACATAGCAACATATTACACCTATTTCTGATAAGAATATGCATATAATTATTTTTCTACATGGGGATTATGGGTTTAATATTAATTATAAATATACATAGCAACATATTAATACTATTTCTGATATGAATATGCATATAATTATTTTTCTCCATGGGGATTATAGGCGGAATATTGTTTATAAATATACATAGGAACCTATTTAACACATTTCTAATAAGAATATGCATAAAATTATTTTTCTATATTGGGATTATGGGTAGAATATTTTTTATAACCATACATAGTAACCTATTTAACCCATTTATGATAAGAATATGTATATAATTATTTTTCTACATGGGAATTATGGGTAGAATATTGTATATAAATATACATAGGAACCTATTTAACACATTTCTGATAAGACTATGCGTATAATTGTTTTTCTACATGGGGATTATGGGAGGAATATTGTTTTTAATTATACATAGGAACCTATTTAACCAATTTTTGAAAGAAAATATGCATATAATTTTTTTTCTACATGGGGATTATGGGTGAAATATTGTTTATAAATATACATAGGAACCCATTTAACCAATTTCTGAAAAGAATATGCATATAATTATTTTTCTACATTTGGATTATGGTTGGAATATTAATTATAAATATACATAGGAACCTATTTAACCCATTTCTGATAAGTATATGCATATAATTATTTTTCTACACGAGAATTATGGATGGAATATTGTTAATAAATATGCATAGTAACATATTAAACCTATTTCTGTTATGAATATGCATATAATTATTTTTCTATATCGGGATTATGGGTAGAATATTGTTTATATATATATACATAGGAACCTATTTAACCCATTTCTGATAAGAATATGCATATAATTATTTTTCTATATGGGGATTATGGGCAGAATATGGTTTAAAACTATACATAGGAATCTATTTAACCCATTTCTGATAAGAATATGCATATAATTTTTTTCTACATGGCGATTATAGGTAGAAGATTGTTTATACATATAGATAGCAACATATTAAGTGTATTTCTGATAAGAATATGCATATAATTATTTTTCTACATGGGGATTATGTATGGAATATTGTTTATAAATATACATAGCAACATATTAATACTATTTCTGATATGAAAATGCATGTAATTATTTTTCTACATGGGTATTATGGGTGAAATATTGTTAATAAATACACATAGGAACCTATTTAACCCATTTCTGATAACAATATGCATATAAATATTTTTCTGCATGGGGATTATAGGTGGAATATTGTTTATAAATATACATAGCAACCTATTTAACACATTTCTGATAAGAATATGCATTAAATTATTTTTCTACATGGGGATTATGGGTGGAATATTTTTTATAACCATACATAGTAACCTATTTAACCCATTTATGATAAGAATATGCATATAAATATTTTTCTACATGGGAATTAGGGGTGGAATATTGTTTATAAATATACATAGGGACCTATTTAAAACATTTCTGATAAGAATATGCGTATAATTGTTTTACTACATGTGGATTATGGAAGGAATATTGTTTTTAATTATACATAGGAACCTATTTAACCCATTTCTGAAAAGAATATGCATATAATTATTTTTCTACATGGGGATTATGGGTGAAATATTGTTTATAAATATACATAGGAACCTATTTAACCCATTTCTGATAAGAATATGCATATAATTATTTTTCTACGTTTGGATTATGGTTGGAATATTGTTTATAAATATATATAGGAACCTATTTAACCAATTTCTGATAAGTATATGCAAATAATTATTTTTCTACATGAGGATTATAGATGGAATATTGTTAATAAATATGCATAGCAACGTATTAAACCTATTTCTGTTATGAATATGCATATAATTATTTTTCTACATGGGAATTATGGGTGGAATATTGTAGTTAAACATACATAGGAATATATTAAACCTATTTCTGATTTGAATAAGCTTTAAATTATTTTTCTACATCGGGATTATGGGTGGAATATTGTTTATACATATAGATAGCAACCTATTTCTGATTTAAATATGCATAAAATTATTTTTCTACATGTGGATTATGGGCAGAATATGGTTTAAAAATATACATAGGAACCAATTTAACCCATTTCTGATAAGAATATGCATATAATTTTTTTCTACATGGGGATTGTAGGTTGAAGATAGTTTACAGATATAGATAGCAACATATTCAGCCTATTTTTGATAAGAATATGCATATAATTATTTTTGTACATGGGGATTATGGGTGGAATATTGTTTATAAATATACATAGCAACATATTAATAATATTTCTGATATGAATATGCATATAATTATTTTTTTACATGGAGATTATGGGTTAAATATTGTTAATAAATATACATAGGAACCTATTTAACCCATTTCTGATAACAATATGCATATAATTATTTTTCTGCATTTGGATTATAGGTGGAATATTGTTTATAAATATACATACGAACCTATTTAACCCATTTCTGATAAGAATGTGCATATAATTATTTTTCTACATGGGAATTATGGGTGGAATATTGTTTATAAATATACATAGTAACCTATTTAACCAATTTCTAAAAAGAATATGAATATAAGTATTTTTCTACATTTGGATTATGGTTGGAATATCGTTTATAAATATACATAGGAACCTATTTAAACCATTTCTGATAAGTATACGCATATAATTATTTTTCTACACGAGGATTATGGATGGAATATTGTTAATAAATATGCATAGCAACATATTAAACCTATTTCTGTTATGAATATGCATATAATTATTTTTCTACATGGGAATTATGGGTGGAATATTGTAGTTAAACATACATAGGAATATATTAAACCTATTTCTGATTTGAATAAGCTTTAAATTATTTTTCTACATCGGGATTATGGGTGGAATATTGTTTATAAATATATAAATAGGATCCTATTTAACCCATTTCTGATAAGAATATGCATAAAATTATTTTTCTACATTGGGATTATGAGTGGAATGTTTTAATTAAACATACATATCAATATATTAAACCTATTCCTGATATGAATATGCATAAAATTATGTTTCTACATATGGATTATACGTGGAATATTGATTATAAATATACATAGGAACCTATTGAACCCATTTCTGATAAGAATATACATATAATTATTTTTCTACATGGGGATTGTGGGCAGAATATTGTTTATAAATATACATAGGAACCTAATTTAACCCATTTCTGATAAGAATATGCATATAATTATTTTTCTACACTAGGATTAGACATGGAATTTTGTTAATAAATATACATAGCAACATATTAAACCTATTTCTGTTTTCAATATGCATATAATTATTTTTCTACATGGGGATTATGGGAATATGCATATTTTTTTTTCTACATGGGGATTATAGGTTGAAGATTGTTTATAGAGATAGATAGCAACATATTAAGCCTATTTCTGATAAGAATATGCATATAATTATTTTTCTACATGGGGATTATGGGTGGAATATTGTTTATAAATATACATAGCAACATATTAATACTATTTCTGATATAAATATGCATATAATTATTTTTCTACATGGGAATTATGTGTGAAATATTGTTAATAAATACACATAGGAACCTATTTAACCCATTTCTGATAACAATATGCATATAATTATTTTTTGCATGGGGATTATAGGTGGAATATTTTTTATAAATATACATAGAAACATATTAAACCTATTTCTTTTTTTTTTTAATTATCTTTTTATTGACAGATGCATACGAGAACACAGTTACATAAAGATAGTTGATCGGTTGTATCGCAAATGGAATTCGGCCATAACAATTTGCATCAAAAATTTTTTTTTTTTTATTTTTTTAAAAAAATAAAAAGAGAGAGAAATGGAGAAGAGAAGAAAAGGGTGAAATGGGGAAGAGGAAAAGAAAAAAAAAAAGGGGGGGTGAGAGGAAGCGAACAGTGTCCTGTCAGCCATACACCATACCTACTTTATAGGCGATAAATTGGTTCATAAGTATTGAGAATATTCACCAGAGAAGCGGAACTGATCCCAGTAGAACCATCTGGTTTTGTGTTCTTATTTGTCCCGAAGAGCAGAGGTCAGATGCTCCATGCTTTCTATATCTTTCACCTTGGCGACAGTAGGAGGAGACTGTTGTTTCCACATGGCTGGAATGCATGCTCTCGCTGCATTGAGTAAATGTTTAAGTAATGATTTGTTATATTTTTTCCGGAAAGAGGGGGCAGATTAAGAAGAACTGCTGCAGGGTCTCCGGACACTGAGATATCCGTAAATTTGTGGATCAATTGGAGGACTTGCCGCGAAAATGGCTGGATGCTAGGGCAGTCCCAGAAGATATGTAACAGTGTACCTCTGTGGGAATCACATTTCCACAGCATCGATCACTCAATTGTGGAAATAGTTTGGCTAGTACGGATGGGGTTCTATACCACCGTGTCATGATTTTGTAAGTGATTTCCTGATACTTACTACATAACGATGATTTATGAGCGAAATAGAGTATCCTATCTTTTTGTTGGTTCGTAAAAGTGACCTGCAGATCTTTTTCCCATTTGGAAAGAAAGGGAGGTTCTTATTGCTCATGGAGATCTAGTAGAGCTTCGTAGGACAGAGATTTCCGTATCGGACCCTCCCACGAGCAAAGTTCCTCGATTAAATTTATGAGAGATGGTGGAACGTAGTCTCAATGGTATACTAACAGGCATCTTAATTTATACCATCTCACACTCTTAACATGTCTCGCAACCAAATCCCTATTATCAGGGTTTTTATCAGGGTGTAACCTGAGGTTTTACTCAACCATGTAAAACATATCACTGATATCATGACATTTTGCTGTGGACCAGTGGATACGGATTGTGTAATGCAAATTCACATTTAGGTGTTAATTTACAGTATCTTAAGCAATTTCCTAGTCTTCGAAAACAAAGTATTTAAGTAACTGTGCAGCAATTATCAAACAATCTAATATCATTGCTATTTAGACATTCTATCTAATTAGGGTATTGCAAATGCAACTATCTATCGAAAATTTAAAAATGCGCACTGATTTTGTGTGACTTTATCTTTATCCACAAACTACACCATTAATGGTATCTATTTCCTCCCACTGAAACCAGTTAATAATGTCACTATTCCTGGCACTAACAAAAGTGATGGCTTACTACATGTGTTATTATTTTCACACCGACACAAATGATGGGTCCCTTTTCCTCCCACTGACACCGAGGATGGGTCACAAGTATCCCCACTGACAGCAATAATGTTGTCTTTATTCCTTCCACAAATGATAATTCAAATGTTTCTTAAACAGAAACAATGATGAGGACTAATCCTTCCACTGATACCAACAGCGCGGTTGTAGATTTGACACTGACAACAAGAATGGGTCATAGTTCCTTCCACTGACACCAATGATGGGTCAGACCAACAACGGGGTACTATTTTAGAATCTGTTGCATTACTATAGCTTATATAAGCTATAAACATTGCAACATATTATACCTATTTCTGATATGAATATGTATGTAATTATTTTTCTACATGGGATTATGGGCTGAATATTGTAGATAAACATACATAGCAATATATTAAACCTATTTCTGATAAAAAATTACATATCATTATTTTTCTACATCTGGATTATGGGTGGAATATTGTTTATAAATATATATAGGAACCTAGTTAACCCATTTCTGATAAGAATGTGAATGTAATTATTTTTCTACATGGGAATTATGGGTGGAATATTGTTTTTAAATGTACATAGGAACCTATTTAACCCTTTTCTGATAAGAATATGCATATAATTCTTTTTCTACATGGGGATTATGGGTGGAATATTAATTAAAAATATACATAGCAACATATTAATACTATTTCTGATATGAATATGCATATAATTATTTTTCTCCATGGGGATTATAGGCGGAATATTGTTTATAAATATACATAGGAATCTATTTAACCCATTTCTGATAAGTATATGCATATAATTATTTTTCTATATTGGGATTATGGGTAGAATATTTTTTATAACCATACATAGTAAACTATTTAACCCATTTATGATAAGAATATGTATATAATTATTTTTCTACATGGGGATTATGGGTGGAAAATTGTTTATAAATATACATAGCAACCTATTTAACCCATTTTTGATGAGAATATGTATATAATAATTTTCTACATAGAAATAAGGGGCGGAATATTGTTTATAAATATACATAGCAACACATTAAACCTATTTCTGATAAGAATATGCATATAATTATTTTTCTACATGGGGATTATGCATGGAATATTTCTTAGAAATATATATAGGAACCTATTTAACTCATTTCTGATAAGAATATGCATATAATTATTTTTCTACATGGGGATTATGAATGGAAAATTGTTTATAAATATACATAGCAAACTATTTAACCCATTTCTGATAAGAATATGCATATAATAATTTTTCTACATGGGGATTATGGGCGGAATATTGTTTATAAATATACATAGGAACCTATTTAACCCATTTCTGATAAGTATATGCATATAATTATTTTTCTACACGAGGATTATGGATGGATTATTGTTAATAAATATACATAGCAACATATTACACCTATTTCTGATAAGAATATGCATATAATTATTTTTCTACATGGGGATTATGGGTTTAATATTAATTATAAATATACATAGCAACATATTAATACTATTTCTGATATGAATATGCATATAATTATTTTTCTCCATGGGGATTATAGGCGGAATATTGTTTATAAATATACATAGGAACCTATTTAACACATTTCTAATAAGAATATGCATAAAATTATTTTTCTATATTGGGATTATGGGTAGAATATTTTTTATAACCATACATAGTAACCTATTTAACCCATTTATGATAAGAATATGTATATAATTATTTTTCTACATGGGAATTATGGGTAGAATATTGTATATAAATATACATAGGAACCTATTTAACACATTTCTGATAAGACTATGCGTATAATTGTTTTTCTACATGGGGATTATGGGAGGAATATTGTTTTTAATTATACATAGGAACCTATTTAACCAATTTTTGAAAGAAAATATGCATATAATTTTTTTTCTACATGGGGATTATGGGTGAAATATTGTTTATAAATATACATAGGAACCCATTTAACCAATTTCTGAAAAGAATATGCATATAATTATTTTTCTACATTTGGATTATGGTTGGAATATTAATTATAAATATACATAGGAACCTATTTAACCCATTTCTGATAAGTATATGCATATAATTATTTTTCTACACGAGAATTATGGATGGAATATTGTTAATAAATATGCATAGTAACATATTAAACCTATTTCTGTTATGAATATGCATATAATTATTTTTCTATATCGGGATTATGGGTAGAATATTGTTTATATATATATACATAGGAACCTATTTAACCCATTTCTGATAAGAATATGCATATAATTATTTTTCTATATGGGGATTATGGGCAGAATATGGTTTAAAACTATACATAGGAATCTATTTAACCCATTTCTGATAAGAATATGCATATAATTTTTTTCTACATGGCGATTATAGGTAGAAGATTGTTTATACATATAGATAGCAACATATTAAGTGTATTTCTGATAAGAATATGCATATAATTATTTTTCTACATGGGGATTATGTATGGAATATTGTTTATAAATATACATAGCAACATATTAATACTATTTCTGATATGAAAATGCATGTAATTATTTTTCTACATGGGTATTATGGGTGAAATATTGTTAATAAATACACATAGGAACCTATTTAACCCATTTCTGATAACAATATGCATATAAATATTTTTCTGCATGGGGATTATAGGTGGAATATTGTTTATAAATATACATAGCAACCTATTTAACACATTTCTGATAAGAATATGCATTAAATTATTTTTCTACATGGGGATTATGGGTGGAATATTTTTTATAACCATACATAGTAACCTATTTAACCCATTTATGATAAGAATATGCATATAAATATTTTTCTACATGGGAATTAGGGGTGGAATATTGTTTATAAATATACATAGGGACCTATTTAAAACATTTCTGATAAGAATATGCGTATAATTGTTTTACTACATGTGGATTATGGAAGGAATATTGTTTTTAATTATACATAGGAACCTATTTAACCCATTTCTGAAAAGAATATGCATATAATTATTTTTCTACATGGGGATTATGGGTGAAATATTGTTTATAAATATACATAGGAACCTATTTAACCCATTTCTGATAAGAATATGCATATAATTATTTTTCTACGTTTGGATTATGGTTGGAATATTGTTTATAAATATATATAGGAACCTATTTAACCAATTTCTGATAAGTATATGCAAATAATTATTTTTCTACATGAGGATTATAGATGGAATATTGTTAATAAATATGCATAGCAACGTATTAAACCTATTTCTGTTATGAATATGCATATAATTATTTTTCTACATGGGAATTATGGGTGGAATATTGTAGTTAAACATACATAGGAATATATTAAACCTATTTCTGATTTGAATAAGCTTTAAATTATTTTTCTACATCGGGATTATGGGTGGAATATTGTTTATACATATAGATAGCAACCTATTTCTGATTTAAATATGCATAAAATTATTTTTCTACATGTGGATTATGGGCAGAATATGGTTTAAAAATATACATAGGAACCTATTTAACCAATTTCTGATAAGAATATGCATATCATTTTTTTTCTACATGGGGATTATAGGTTGAAGATTGTTTATAGATATAGATAGCAACATATTAAGCCTTTTTCTGATAAGAATATGCATATAATTATTTTTCTACATGGGGATTATGGGAGGAATATTGTTTATAAATATAAATAGCAACATATTAATACTATTTCTGATATGAATATGCATATAATTATTTTTCTACATGGGGATTATGGGTGAAATATTGTTAATAAATATGCATAGTAACATATTAAAATTATTTCTGTTATGAATATGCATATATTCATATATATGAATATATTAATACTATTTCTGATATAAATATGCACATAATTATTATTCTACATCAGGATTATGGGTGAAATATTGTTAATAAATACACATAGGAACCTATTTAACCCATTTCTGATAACAATATGCATATAATTAATTTTCTACATCGGGATTATAGGTGGAATATTGTTTATAAATATACATAGGAACCTATTTAACACATTTCTGAAAAGAATATGCGTATAATTGTTTTTCTACATGGGGATTATGGGAGGAATATTGTTTTTAATTATACATAGGAACCTACTTAACCCATTTCTGAAAAGAATATGCATATAATTATTTTTCTACATTTGGATGATGGGTGGAATATTGTTTATAAATATACATAGGAACCTATTTAACCCATTTGTGATAAGTATATGCATATAATTATTTTTTCCACACGAGGATTATGGATGGAATATTTTTAATAAATATGCATAGCAACATATTAAACGTATTTCTGTAATGAATATGCATATAATTATTTTTCTACATCGGGATTATGGGTGGAATATTGTTTATAAATATAGATAGCAACCTATTTCTGATTTAAATATGCATAAAATTATTTTTCTACATGGGGATTATTGGTGGAACACTGTTTATAAATATACATAGGAACCTATTTAACCCATTTCTGATAAGAATATGCGTATATTTGTTTTTCTACATGGGGATTATGGGAAGAATATTGTTTTTAATTATACATAGGAACCTATTTAACCCATTTCTGAAAGAAAATATGCATATAATTATTTTTCTACATGGGGATTATGGGTGAAATATTGTTTATAAATATACATAGGAACCTACTTAATCCATTTCTGATAAGAATATGCATATAATTATTTTTCTGCAAAGAGATTATAGGTGGAATATTGTTTATAAATATACACAGGAACCTATATAACCCATTTCTGATAAGAGTATGCATATAATTATTTTTCTACATTTGGATTATGGTTTGAATATTGTTTATGAATATACATAGAAACATATTAAACCTATTTCTGATATGAATATGCATATAATTATTTTTCTACATTTGGATTATGGTTGGAATATTGTTTATAAATATACATAGGAACCTATTTAACCCATTTCTGATAAGTATATGCATATAATTATTTTTCTACACGAGGATTATGGATGGAATATTGTTAATAAATATGCATAGCAACATATTAAACCTTTTTCTGTTATGAATATGCATATAATTATTTTTCTACATGAGATTTATATGTGGAATATTGTAGTTAAACATACACAGGAATATATTAAACCTATTTCTGATTTGAATAAGCATTAAATTATTTTTCTACATCGGGATTATGGGTGGAATATTGTTTATAAATGTATAAATAGGAACCTATTTAACCCATTTCTGAAAAGAATATGCATATCATTCTTTTTCTACATGGGGATTATGGGTGGAATATGTTTATAAATATAGATAGCAACCTATTTCTGATTAGAATATGCATAAAATTATTTTTCTACATTGGGATTATGAGTGGAATACTGTTTATAAATATACATAGCAACCTATTTAAGTCATTTCTTATAAGAATATGCATATAATTATTTTTCTACATGGGGATTATGGGTGGAAAATTGTTTATAAATATACATAGCAACCTAATGAACACATTTCTGATAAGAATATGCATATAATTATTTTTCTATATGGGGATTATGGGTGGAATATTGTATTTAAACATACATAGGAATATATTAAACCTATTTCTGATATAAATTTGCTTTAAAAAATTCTACATAGAGATTATAGTCGGAATATTGTTTATAAATATACATAGTAACCTATATATCTCATTTCTGATAAGAATATGCATATAATTATTTTTCTACATGGGGATTATATATGGAATATTGTTATCCATAGGAACATATTAAACCTATTTCTAATATGCATATCATTATTTTTCCACATGGGGATTATGGGTAGAATATTTTACATAAACATACATAGCAACATATTAAACCTATTCCTGATAAAAATATGTATATCATTTTTTTCTACATGTGGATTATGGGTGGACTATTGTTCAAAAATACATATAGGAACCTATTACCCCATTTCTGATAACAATATATTCATTTTTCTTCATTGGAATTATGGGTGGAATAGTGTTTTATAAATATACATAGCAACCTATTTAACCCATTTCTGTTAAGAATATGCATATAATAATTTTTCTACATGGGGATAATGGGCAGAATATTGTTTATAAATATACATAGCAACATATTAAACCTATTTCTGATATGAATATGAATAAAATTATTTTTTTACATGGGTATTATGGGTGGAATATTGTATATAAATATACATAGGAACCTATTTAACCCATTTCTGACAAGAATATGCATATAATTATTTTTTCTACATAGGAATTATGGGTGTAATATTGTATATAAATATACATAGGAACCTATTTAACACATTTCTGATAAGAATATGCATATAATTATTTTTCTACATGGGGATTATGGGTGGAAAATTGTTTATAAATATAGATAGCAACATATTAAACCTATTTCTGATAAGAATATGCATATAATTATTTTTCAACATTGGGATTATGGGTGGAATATTGTTTTTAAATATACATAGCAACCTATTTAACCCATTTCTGATAAAAATGTGTATATAATTCTTTTTCTACATGGGGATTATGAGTGGAATATTTATTATAAAAATACATAGGAACGTATTTATCCCATTTCTGTTAAGAATATGTATATAATTATTTTTCTTCATTTTGATTATGGGTGGAATATTGTCTATAAATATACATAGGACCTATTTATCCCATTTCTGATAAGAATATGCTTATTATTATTTTTCTACATGGGGATTGTGGGTGGAATATTGTTTATAATTATACATAGTAACCTATTTAACATAGTTCTGAAAAGGATATGCATATAATTATTTTTCTACATTGGGATTATGGGTGGAATATTGTAGTTAAAGATACATGGGAATATATTAAGCCTATTTCTGATATGAATATGCATAAAATTATTTTTCTACTTTGGGATTATGGGTTGAATATTGTTTATAAATAAACATAGCAACATGTTGAATCTATCTCTGATATGAATATGCATATAATTATTTTTCTATATGGGGATTATGGGTGGGATATTGTTAATAAATATAAATAGCAACATATTAAACCTATTTCTGTTATGAATATGCATATAATTATTTTTCTACATCGGGATTATGGGTGGAAAATTGTTTATAAATATAGATAGCAACCTATTTCTGATTTAAATATGCATGAAATTATTTTTCTACATGGGATTATGGGTGGAATATTGTTTATAAATATACATAGGAACCTATCTAACCCATTTCTGATAAGAATATGCATATAATTATTTTTCTACATAGGAATTAAAGGTGGAATATTGTATATAATTATACATAGGAACCTATTTAACACATTTCTGATAAGAATATGCATATAATTATTTTTCTACATGGGGATTATGGGTGGAATATTGTTTATGAATATAGATAGCAACATATTAAACGTATTTCTGATAAGAATATGCATATAATTATTTTCTACATTCGGATTATGTGTGGAATATTGTTTATAAATATACATAGGAACCTATTTAACCCATTTCTGATAAGAATATGCATATAATTATTTTTCTGCACGGGGATTGTGGGTGAAATATTATTTTATAAATATACATATTAACCTATTTAACCCATTTCTGATAAGAATATGCATAAAATTATTTTTCTACATGGGGATTATGGGTGAAATATTGTATATAAACATTGATAGGAACCTATTTAACCCATTTCTAATAAGAATATGCATATAATTTTTTTTGTACATTGAGATTATCGGTGGAATATTGTAGTTAAAGATTCATAGGAATATATTAAGCCTATTTCTGATATGTATATGCATAAAAATATTTTTCTATATGTGGATAATGGGTGGAATATTGTTTATAAATATGCATAGGAACCCATTTAACCAATTTCTGATAAGAATATGCATATCATTTTTTTCTACATAGGAATTATGGGTGGAATATTGTATATAAACATAGATAGGAACCTATTTAACCCATTTCTGATAGGAATATACATATAATTATTTTCTACATTCGGATTATGTGTGGAATATTGTTTATAAATATACATAGTAACCCATTTAAACCATTTCTGAAAAGAATATGCATATAATTATTTTTCTACATGCTAATTATGGTTGGAATATTGTTTATAAATATACATAGCAACATATTAAACCCATTTGTGATATGAATATGCATATAATTATTTTTCTACATGGGGATTATGGATGGAATATTGTTAATAAATATACATTGCAACATATTATACCTATTTCTGATATGAATATGTATGTAATTATTTTTCTACATGGGATTAGCAACACATTAAACCTATTTCTGATAGGAATATGCATACAATTATTTTTCTACGTGGGGATTATGGGTGGAAATTTGTTTATAAATATACATAGCAACCTATTTAACCCATTTCTGATAAGAATATGCATATAATTATTTTTCTACATGGAGATTATGGGTGGAATGTTGTTTATAAATATACATAGCAAGATATTAAACCTATTTCTGTTATGAATATACATATAGTTATTTTTCTATATGGGGATTATGGGTGGAATATTGTTTATAAATATACATAGGAACACATTTAACGCATTCCTTATAAGAATATGCTTATAATTATTTTTGTACATGGGGATTATGGGTGGAATATTGCTTATAAATATACATAGGAACCTATTTTACCCATTTCTGATACAAATATGCATATAATTATTTTTCTACATGGGGATTATGAGTGGAATATTGTTTATAAATATACATAGCAACATATTAAACCTATTTCTGAAATTAATATGCATATAATTATTTTTCTACATGGGGATTATGGGTGGAATATTGTAGATAAACATACAGAGCAACATATTAAACCAATTTCTGATAAGAATTTTTTTTTTACATGGGCATTATGGGTGGAATATTGTAGTTAAACATACATAGGAATATATTAAATCTGTTTGTGATATCGATATGCATGAAATTATTTTTCTACATGGGGATTATGGGTGGAATATTGTAGTTAAACATACATAGGAATATATTAAATCTATTTGTGATATCGATATGCATAAAATTATTTTTCTACATGGGGATTATGGGTGGAATATTGTTTATAAATATACATAGGAACCTATTTAACCCATTTCTGATAAGTATATGCATATAATTATTTTTCTACATGGGGATTATGGGTGGAATATTGTTTATAAATATACATAGGAATCTATTTAACCCATTTCTGATAAGAATATACATATGATTATTTTTCTACATGGGATTATGGGTGGGATATTGTTTATAAATCTACATAGTAACCTATTTAACCCATTTCTGAAAAAAATATGCATATAATTATTTTTCTACATGCTGATTATGGTTGGAATATTGTTTATAAATATACATAGCAACATAATTACCCTATTTCTGATATTAATATGTATATAATTATTTTTCTACATTTTGATTATGGATGGAATATTGTTAATAAATATACATAGCAACATATTATACCTATTTCTGATATTAATATGCATGTAATTATTTTTTACATGGGATTATGGGCAGAATATTGTAGATAAACATACATAGCAACATATTGAACCTATTTCTGATAAAAAATATGCATGTCATTATTTTTCTACATGTGGATTATGGGTGGAATATTGTTTATAAATATACATAGGAACCTATTTAACCCATTTCTGATAAAAATGTGTATATAATTATTTTTCTACATGGGGATTATGAGTGGAATATTTATTATAAAAATACATAGGAACGTATTTATTCCATTTCTGTTAAGAATATATATATAATTATTTTTCTTCATTTTGATTATGGGTGGAATATTGTCTATAAATATACATAGGACCTATTTATCCCATTTCTGATAAGAATATGCTTATTATTATTTTTCTACATGGGGATTGTGGGTGGAATATTGTTTATAATTATACATAGTAACCTATTTAACATAGTTCTGAAAAGGATATGCATATAATTATTTTTCTACATTGGGATTATGGGTGGAATATTGTAGTTAAAGATACATGGGAATATATTAAGCCTATTTCTGATATGAATATGCATAAAATTATTTTTCTACATTGGGATTATGGGTTGAATATTGTTTATAAATAAACATAGCAACATATTGAATCTATCTCTGATATAAATATGCATATAATTATTTTTCTATATGGGGATTATGGGTGGGATATTGTTAATAAATATAAATAGCAACATATTAAACCTATTTCTGTTATGAATATGCATATAATTATTTTTCTACATCGGGATTATGGGTGGAAAATTGTTTATAAATATAGATAGCAACCTATTTCTGATTTAAATATGCATGAAATGATTTTTCTACATGGGATTATGGGTGGAATATTGTTTATAAATATACATAGGAACCTATCTAACCCATTTCTGATAAGAATATGCATATAATTATTTTTCTACATAGGAATTAAGGGTGGAATATTGTATATAATTATACATAGGAACCTATTTAACACATTTCTGATAAGAATATGCATATAATTATTTTTCTACATGGGGATTATGGGTGGAATATTGTTTATGAATATAGATAGCAACATATTAAACGTATTTCTGATAAGAATATGCATATAATTATTTTCTACATTCGGATTATGTGTGGAATATTGTTTATAAATATACATAGGAACCTATTTAACCCATTTCTGATAAGAATATGCATATAATTATTTTTCTGCACGGGGATTGTGGGTGAAATATTATTTTATAAATATACATATTAACCTATTTAACCCATTTCTGATAAGAATATGCATAAAATTATTTTTCTACATGGGGATTATGGGTGAAATATTGTATATAAACATTGATAGGAACCTATTTAACCCATTTCTAATAAGAATATGCATATAATTTTTTTTGTACATTGAGATTATCGGTGGAATATTGTAGTTAAAGATTCATAGGAATATATTAAGCCTATTTCTGATATGTATATGCATAAAAATATTTTTCTATATGTGGATAATGGGTGGAATATTGTTTATAAATATGCATAGGAACCCATTTAACCAATTTCTGATAAGAATATGCATATCATTTTTTTCTACATAGGAATTATGGGTGGAATATTGTATATAAACATAGATAGGAACCTATTTAACCCATTTCTGATAGGAATATACATATAATTATTTTCTACATTCGGATTATGTGTGGAATATTGTTTATAAATATACATAGTAACCCATTTAAACCATTTCTGAAAAGAATATGCATATAATTATTTTTCTACATGCTAATTATGGTTGGAATATTGTTTATAAATATACATAGCAACATATTAAACCCATTTGTGATATGAATATGCATATAATTATTTTTCTACATGGGGATTATGGATGGAATATTGTTAATAAATATACATTGCAACATATTATACCTATTTCTGATATGAATATGTATGTAATTATTTTTCTACATGGGATTAGCAACACATTAAACCTATTTCTGATAGGAATATGCATACAATTATTTTTCTACGTGGGGATTATGGGTGGAAATTTGTTTATAAATATACATAGCAACCTATTTAACCCATTTCTGATAAGAATATGCATATAATTATTTTTCTACATGGAGATTATGGGTGGAATGTTGTTTATAAATATACATAGCAAGATATTAAACCTATTTCTGTTATGAATATACATATAGTTATTTTTCTATATGGGGATTATGGGTGGAATATTGTTTATAAATATACATAGGAACACATTTAACGCATTCCTTATAAGAATATGCTTATAATTATTTTTGTACATGGGGATTATGGGTGGAATATTGCTTATAAATATACATAGGAACCTATTTTACCCATTTCTGATACAAATATGCATATAATTATTTTTCTACATGGGGATTATGAGTGGAATATTGTTTATAAATATACATAGCAACATATTAAACCTATTTCTGAAATTAATATGCATATAATTATTTTTCTACATGGGGATTATGGGTGGAATATTGTAGATAAACATACAGAGCAACATATTAAACCAATTTCTGATAAGAATTTTTTTTTTACATGGGCATTATGGGTGGAATATTGTAGTTAAACATACATAGGAATATATTAAATCTGTTTGTGATATCGATATGCATGAAATTATTTTTCTACATGGGGATTATGGGTGGAATATTGTAGTTAAACATACATAGGAATATATTAAATCTATTTGTGATATCGATATGCATAAAATTATTTTTCTACATGGGGATTATGGGTGGAATATTGTTTATAAATATACATAGGAACCTATTTAACCCATTTCTTATAAGTATATGCATATAATTATTTTTCTACATGGGGATTATGGGTGGAATATTGTTTATAAATATACATAGGAATCTATTTAACCCATTTCTGATAAGAATATACATATGATTATTTTTCTACATGGGATTATGGGTGGGATATTGTTTATAAATCTACATAGTAACCTATTTAACCCATTTCTGAAAAAAATATGCATATAATTATTTTTCTACATGCTGATTATGGTTGGAATATTGTTTATAAATATACATAGCAACATAATTACCCTATTTCTGATATTAATATGTATATAATTATTTTTCTACATTTTGATTATGGATGGAATATTGTTAATAAATATACATAGCAACATATTATACCTATTTCTGATATTAATATGCATGTAATTATTTTTTACATGGGATTATGGGCAGAATATTGTAGATAAACATACATAGCAACATATTGAACCTATTTCTGATAAAAAATATGCATGTCATTATTTTTCTACATGTGGATTATGGGTGGAATATTGTTTATAAATATACATAGGAACCTATTTAACCCATTTCTGATAAAAATGTGTATATAATTATTTTTCTACATGGGGATTATGAGTGGAATATTTATTATAAAAATACATAGGAACGTATTTATTCCATTTCTGTTAAGAATATATATATAATTATTTTTCTTCATTTTGATTATGGGTGGAATATTGTCTATAAATATACATAGGACCTATTTATCCCATTTCTGATAAGAATATGCTTATTATTATTTTTCTACATGGGGATTGTGGGTGGAATATTGTTTATAATTATACATAGTAACCTATTTAACATAGTTCTGAAAAGGATATGCATATAATTATTTTTCTACATTGGGATTATGGGTGGAATATTGTAGTTAAAGATACATGGGAATATATTAAGCCTATTTCTGATATGAATATGCATAAAATTATTTTTCTACATTGGGATTATGGGTTGAATATTGTTTATAAATAAACATAGCAACATATTGAATCTATCTCTGATATAAATATGCATATAATTATTTTTCTATATGGGGATTATGGGTGGGATATTGTTAATAAATATAAATAGCAACATATTAAACCTATTTCTGTTATGAATATGCATATAATTATTTTTCTACATCGGGATTATGGGTGGAAAATTGTTTATAAATATAGATAGCAACCTATTTCTGATTTAAATATGCATGAAATGATTTTTCTACATGGGATTATGGGTGGAATATTGTTTATAAATATACATAGGAACCTATCTAACCCATTTCTGATAAGAATATGCATATAATTATTTTTCTACATAGGAATTAAGGGTGGAATATTGTATATAATTATACATAGGAACCTATTTAACACATTTCTGATAAGAATATGCATATAATTATTTTTCTACATGGGGATTATGGGTGGAATATTGTTTATGAATATAGATAGCAACATATTAAACGTATTTCTGATAAGAATATGCATATAATTATTTTCTACATTCGGATTATGTGTGGAATATTGTTTATAAATATACATAGGAACCTATTTAACCCATTTCTGATAAGAATATGCATATAATTATTTTTCTGCACGGGGATTGTGGGTGAAATATTATTTTATAAATATACATATTAACCTATTTAACCCATTTCTGATAAGAATATGCATAAAATTATTTTTCTACATGGGGATTATGGGTGAAATATTGTATATAAACATTGATAGGAACCTATTTAACCCATTTCTAATAAGAATATGCATATAATTTTTTTTGTACATTGAGATTATCGGTGGAATATTGTAGTTAAAGATTCATAGGAATATATTAAGCCTATTTCTGATATGTATATGCATAAAAATATTTTTCTATATGTGGATAATGGGTGGAATATTGTTTATAAATATGCATAGGAACCCATTTAACCAATTTCTGATAAGAATATGCATATCATTTTTTTCTACATAGGAATTATGGGTGGAATATTGTATATAAACATACATAGGAACCTATTTAACCCATTTCTGATAGGAATATACATATAATTATTTTCTACATTCGGATTATGTGTGGAATATTGTTTATAAATATACATAGTAACCCATTTAAACCATTTCTGAAAAGAATATGCATATAATTATTTTTCTACATGCTAATTATGGTTGGAATATTGTTTATAAATATACATAGCAACATATTAAACCCATTTGTGATATGAATATGCATATAATTATTTTTCTACATGGGGATTATGGATGGAATATTGTTAATAAATATACATTGCAACATATTATACCTATTTCTGATATGAATATGTATGTAATTATTTTTCTACATGGGATTAGCAACACATTAAACCTATTTCTGATAGGAATATGCATACAATTATTTTTCTACGTGGGGATTATGGGTGGAAATTTGTTTATAAATATACATAGCAACCTATTTAACCCATTTCTGATAAGAATATGCATATAATTATTTTTCTACATGGAGATTATGGGTGGAATGTTGTTTATAAATATACATAGCAAGATATTAAACCTATTTCTGTTATGAATATACATATAGTTATTTTTCTATATGGGGATTATGGGTGGAATATTGTTTATAAATATACATAGGAACATATTTAACCCATTTCTAATAAGAATATGCAAATTATTATTTTTCTACATGGGGATTATGGGTGGAATATTGCTTATAAATATACATAGGAACCTATTTAACCCATTTCTGATACAAATATGCATATAATTATTTTTCTACATGGGGATTATGAGTGGAATATTGTTTATAAATATATATCAACATATTAAACCTATTTCTGAAATTAATATGCATATAATTATTTTTCTACATGGGGATTATGGGTGGAATGTTGTAGATAAACATACAGAGCAACATATTACACCAATTTCTGATAAGAATTTTTTTTACATGTGGATTATGGGTGGAATATTATAGTTAAACATACATAGGAATATATTAAATCTATTTGTGATATCGATATGCATAAAATTATTTTTCTACATGGGGATTATGGGTGGAATATTGTTTATAAATATACATAGGAACCTATTTAACCCATTTCTGATAAGTATATGCATATAATTATTTTTCTACATGGGGATTATGGGTGGAATATTGTTTATAAATATACATAGGAATCTATTTAACCCATTTCTGATAAGAATATACATATGATTATTTTTCTACATGGGGATTGTGGGTGGAATATTGTTTATAATTATACATAGCAACCTATTTAACATAGTTCTGAAAAGGATATGCATATAATTTTTTTTCTACATTGGGATTATGGGTGGAATATTGTAGTTAAAGATACATAGGAACATATTAAGCCTATTTCTGATATGAATATGCATAAAATTATTTTTCTACATTGGGATTATGGGTTGAATATTGTTTATAAATAAATATAGCAACATATTAAATCTATCTCTGATATGAATATGCATATAATTATTTTTCTATATGGGGATTATGGGTGAATTTTGTTAATAAATATACATAGCAACATATTAAACCTATTTCTGTTATGAATATGCATATAATTATTTTTCTACATCAGGATTATGGGTGGAATATTGTTTATAAATATAGATAGCAACCTATTTCTGATTTAAATATGCATAAAATTATTTTTCTACATGGGGATTATGGCTGGAATATTGTTTATAAATATACATAGGAACCTATCTAACCCATTTCTGATAAGAATATGCATATAATTATTTTTCTACATGTGGATTATGGGTGGAATATTGTTTATAAATATACATAGGAACCTATTTAACCCATTTCTGATAAAAATGTGTATATAATTATTTTTCTACATGGGGATTATGAGTGGAATATTTATTATAAAAATACATAGGAACGTATTTAACCCATTTCTGTTAAGAATATGTATATAATTATTTTTCTTCATTTTGATTATGGGTGGAATATTGTTTATAAATATACATAGGACCTATTTATCCCATTTCTGATAAGAATATGCTTATTATTATTTTTCTACATGGGGATTGTGGGTGGAATATTGTTTATAATTATACATAGTAACCTATTTAACATAGTTCTGAAAAGGATATGCATATAATTATTTTTCTACATTGGGATTATGGGTGGAATATTGTAGTTAAAGATACATAGGAATATATTAAGCCTATTTCTGATATGAATATGCATAAAATTATTTTTCTACATTGGGATTATGGGTTGAATATTGTTTATAAATAAACATAGCAACATATTGAATCTATCTCTGATATGAATATGCATATAATTATTTTTCTATATGGGGATTATGTGTGGGATATTGTTAATAAATATAAATAGCAACATATTAAACCTATTTCTGTTATGAATATGCATATAATTATTTTTCTACATCGGGATTATGGGTGGAAAATTGTTTATAAATATAGATAGCAACCTATTTCTGATTTAAATATGCATGAAATTATTTTTCTACATGGGATTATGGGTGGAATATTGTTTATAAATATACATAGGAACCTATCTAACCCATTTCTGATAAGAATATGCATATAATTATTTTTCTACATTTGAATTAAGGGTGGAATATTGTATATAATTATACATAGGAACCTATTTAACACATTTCTGATAAGAATATGCATATAATTATTTTTCTACATGGGGATTATGGGTGGAATATTGTTTATAAATATAGATAGCAACATATTAAACATATTTCTGATAAGAATATGCATATAATTATTTTTCTACATTGGGATTAAGGATGGATTATTGTTTATAAATACACATAGGAACCTATTTAACCCATTTCAGATAAGAATATACATATAATTATTTTCTACATTCGGATTATGTGTGGAATATTGTTTATAAATATACATAGGAACCTATTTAACCCATTTCTGATAAGAATATGCATATAATTATTTTTCTGCATGGGGATTGTGGGTGAAATATTATTTTATAAATATACATATTAACCTATTTAACCCATTTCTGATAAGAATATGCATAAAATTATTTTTCTACATGGGGATTATGGGTGAAATATTGTATATAAACATTGATAGGAACCTATTTAACCCATTTCTAATAAGAATATGCATATAATTTTTTTTGTACATTGAGATTATCGGTGGAATATTGTAGTTAAAGATTCATAGGAATATATTAAGCCTGTTTCTGATATGTATATGCATAAAAATATTTTTCTATATGTGGATAATGGGTGGAATATTGTTTATAAATATGCATAGGAACCCATTTAACCAATTTCTGATAAGAATATGCATATCATTTTTTTCTACATAGGAATTATGGGTGGAATATTGTATATAAACATAGATAGGAACCTATTTAACCCATTTCTGATAGGAATATACATATAATTATTTTCTACATTCGGATTATGTGTGGAATATTGTTTATAAATATACATAGTAACCCATTTAAACCATTTCTGAAAAGAATATGCATATAATTATTTTTCTACATGCTAATTATGGTTGGGATATTGTTTATAAATATACATAGCAACATATTAAACCCATTTGTGATATGAATATGCATATAATTATTTTTCTACATGGGGATTATGGATGGAATATTGTTAATAAATATACATTGCAAGATATTATACCTATTTCTGGTATGAATATGTATGTAATTATTTTTCTACATGGGATTAGCAACACATTAAACCTATTTCTGATAGGAATATGCATACAATTATTTTTCTACGTGGGGATTATGGGTGGAAATTTGTTTATAAATATACATAGCAAGATATTAAACCTATTTCTGATATGAATATACATATAGTTATTTTTCTATATGGGGATTATGGGTGGAATATTGTTTATAAATATACATAGGAACATATTTAACGCATTTCTGATAAGAATATGCAAATTATTATTTTTCTGCATGGGGATTATGGGTGGAATATTGCCTATAAATATACATAGGAACCTATTTAACCCATTTCTGATACAAATATGCATATAATTATTTTTCTACATGGGGATTATGAGTGGAATATTGTTTATAAATATATATAGCAACATATTAAACCTATTTCTGAAATTAATATGCATATAATTATTTTTCTACATGGGGATTATGGGTGGAATGTTGTAGATAAACATACAGAGCAACATATTAAACCAATTTCTGATAAGAATTTTTTTACATGTGGATTATGGGTGGAATATTATAGTTAAACATACATAGGAATATATTAAATTTATTTGTGATATCGATATGCATAAAATTATTTTTCTACATGGGGATTATGGGTGGAATATTGTTTATAAATATACATAGGAACCTATTTAACCCTTTTCTGATAAGTATATGCATATCATTTTTTCTACATGAGGATTATAGGTTGAAGATTGTTTATAGATATAGATAGCAACATATTAAGCCTATTTCTGATAAGAATATGCATATAATTATTTTTCTACATGGGGATTATGGGTGGAATATTGTTTATAAATATACATAGCAACATATTAATACTATTTCTGATATAAATATGCATATAATTATTTTTCTACATGGGGATTATGGGTGAAATATTATTATTAAATACACGAAGGAACCTATTTAACCCATTTCTGATAAGAATATGCATAAAATTATTTTTCTACATGGGGATTATGGGTGGAATATTTTTTATAACCATACATAGTAACCTATTTAACACATTTATGATAAGAATATGCATATAATTATTTTTCTACAGGGGAATTATTCGTAGAATATGGTATATAAATATACATAGGAACCTATTTAACACATTTCTGATAAGAATATGCGTATAATTGTTTTTCTACATGGGGATTATGGGATGAATATTGTTTTTAATTATACATAGGAACCTATTTAACCCATTTCTGAAAAGAACATGCATATAATTATTTTTCTACATGGGGATTATGGGTGGAATATTGTTTATAAATATACATTTATATTTAACCAATTTCTGATAAGAATATGCATATAAATATTTTTCTGCATAGGGATTAGAGGTGAAATATTGTTTATAAATATACATGGGAACCTATATAACCCATTTCTGAAAAGAATATGCATATAATTATTTTTCTACATATGGATTATTGATTAAATATAGTTTATAAATATACATAGAAACATATTAAACCTATTTCTGATATTAATATGCATATATTTATTTTTCTACATGGGGATTATGGTTGGAATATTGTTTATAAATATACATAGTAACCTATTTAACCAATTTCTGAAAATAATATGCATATAATTATTTTTCTACATTTGGATTATGGTTGGAATATTGTTTATAAATATACATAGGAACCTATTTAACCCATTTCTGATAAGTATATGCATATAATTATTTTTCTACACGAGGATTGTGGATGGAATATTGTTAATAAATATGCATAGCAACATATTAAACCTATTTCTGGTATGAATATGCATACAATTATTTTTCTACATCGGGATTATGGGTGGAATACGGTTTATAAATATAGATAGCAACCTATTTCTGATTTAAATATGCATAAAATTATTTTTCTACATGGGGATTATTGGTGGAATATTGTTTATAAATATACATAGGAACCTATTTAACCCATTTCTGATAAGAATATTTGCATATAATTATTTTTCGACATGTGGATTATGGGCAGAATATGGTTTAAAAATATACATAGGAACCAATTTAACCCATTTCTGATATGAATATGCATATAATTATTTTTTTACATTTGGATTATGGTTGGAATATTGTTTATAAATATACATAGTAACCTATTTAACCAATTTCTGAAAATAATATGCATATAATTATTTTCTACATTTGGATTATGTTTGGAATATTGTTTATAAATATACATAGGAACCTATTTAACCCATTTCTGATAAGAATATGCATATAATTATTTTTCTACATGTGGATTTTGGGCAGAATATGGTTTAAAAATATACATAGGAACCTATTTAACCCACTTATGATAAGAATATGCATTTAATTAATTCCTACATGGGGATTATAGGTTGAAGATTGTTTATAAATATAGATAGCAACATATTAAGCCTATTTCTGATAAGAATATGCATATAATTATTTTTCTACATGGGGATTATGGGTGGAATATTGTTTATACATATACATAACAACATATTAATACTATTTCTGATATGAATATGCATATCATTATTTTTCTACATGTGGATTATGGGCAGAATATGGTTTAAAAATATACATAGGAACCATTTTTACCCATTTTTGATAAGAATATGCATATAATTTTTTTCTACATGGGGATTATAGGTTGAAGATTGTTTATAGATATAGATAGCAACATATTAAGCCCATTTCTGATAAGAATATGCATATAATTTTTTTTTCTACATGGGGATTATGGGTGGAATATTGTTTATAAATAATACATAGCAACATATTAATACTATTTCTGATATAAATATGCATATAATTATTTTTCTACATGGGGATTATGGGTGAAATATTGTTAATAAATACACATAGGAACCTATTTAACCCTTTTCTGATAACAATATGCATATAATTATTTTTCTGCATGGGGATAATAGGTGGAATATTGTTTATAAATATACATAGGAACCTATTTAACCCATTTCTGATAACAATATGCATATAATTATTTTTTTGCATGGGGATTATAGGTGGAATATTGTTTATAAATATACATAGCAATCTATTTAACCAATTTTTGATAAGAATATGAATATATTTATTTTTCTACATGGGGATTATGGGTGGAATATTGTTTATAAATATACATAGGAATCTATTTAACCCATTTCTGATAAGTATATGCAGATAATTATTTTTCTACACGAGGATTATGGATGGAATATTGTTAATAAATATGCATAGCAACATATTAAACCTATTTCTGTTATGAATATGCATATAATAATTTTTCTACATCGGGATTATGGGTGGAATATTGTTTATAAATATAGATAGCAACCTATTTCTGATTTAAATATGTATAAAATTATTTTTCTACATGGGGATTATGGGTGGAATATTGTTTATAAATATACATAGGAACCTATCTAACCCATTTCTGATAAAAATATGCATATAATTATTTTTCTACATGTGGATTACAGGTTGAAGACTGTTTATAGATATAGATAGCAACATATTAAGCCTATTTCTGAAAAGAATATGCATATAATTATTTTTCTACATGGGAATTATGGGTGGAATATTGTTTATAAATATACATAGCAACATATTAATACTATTTCTGATATAAATATGCATATAATTATTTTTCTACATGGGGATTATGGGTGAAATATTGTTAATAAATACACATAGAAACCTATTTAACCCATTTCTGATAACAATATGCATATAATTATTTTTCTGCATGGGGATTATAGGTGGAATATTGTTTACAAATATACATAGGAACCTATTTAACACATTTCTGATAAGAATATGCATAAAATTATTTTTCTACATGGAGATTATGGGTGGAATATTTTTTATAACCATACATAGTAACCTATTTAACCAATTTATGATAAGAATATGCATATAATTATTTTTCTACATGTGGATTTTGGGCAGAATATGGTTTAAAAATATACATAGGAACCTATTTAACCCATTTTTGATAAGAATATGCATATAATTAATTCCTACATGGGGATTATAGGTTGAAGATTGTTTATAGATATAGATAGCAACATATTAAGCCTATTTCTGATAGGAATATGCATATAATTATTTTTCTGCAAAGGGATTAGAGGTGGAATATTGTTTATAAATTTACATAGGAACCTATTTCTGATTTAAATATGCATAGAATTATTTTTCTGCATGGGGATTATGGGTGGAATATTGTTTATAAATATACATAGGAACCTATTTAACCCCTTTCTGATAAGAATATGCATATAATTATTTTTCTACATGTGGATTATGGGCAGAATATGGTTTAAAAATATACATAGGAACCTATTTAACCCATTTCTGATAAGAATATTATAGGTTGAAGATTGTTTATAGATTTAGATAGCAACATATTAAGCCTATTTCTGATAAGAATATGCATATAATTATTTTTCTACATGGGGATTATGGGTGGAATATTGTTTATAAATTTACATAGCAACATATTAATACTATTTCTGATATGAATATGCATATAATTATTTTTCTACATGGGGATTATGGGTGAAATATTGTTAAGAAATACACATAGGAACCTATTTAACCCATTTCTGATAACAATATGCATATAATTATTTTTCTGCATGGGGATTATAGGTGGAATATTGTTTATAAATATACATAGGAACCTATTTAACCCATTTCTGATAACAATATGCATATAATTTTTTTTTGCATGGGGATTATAGGTGGAATATTGTTTATAAATATACATAGCAAACTATTTAACCAATTTCTGATAAGAATATGAATATATTTATTTTTCTACATGGGGATTATAGGTGGAATATTGTTTATAAATATACATAGGAACCTATTTAACCCATTTCTGATAAAAATATGCATATAATTATTTTTCTGCAAAGGGATTAGAGGTGGAATATTGTTTATAAATATACATAGGAACCTATTTCTGATTTAAATATGCATAGAATTATTTTTCTGCATGGGGATTATGGGTGGAATATTGTTTATAAATATACATAGGAACATATTTAACCCCTTTCTGGTAAGAATATGCATATAATTATTTTTCTACATGTGGATTATGGGCAGAATATGGTTTAAAAATATACATAGGAAACTATTTAACCCATTTCTGATAAGAATATGCATATAATTTTTTTCTACATGGGGATTATAAGTTGAAGATTGTTTATAGATTTAGATAGCAACATATTAAGCCTATTTCTGATAAGAATATGCATATAATTATTTTTCTACATGGGGATTATAGGTGGAATATTGTTTATAAATATACATAGCAACATATTAATACTATTTCTGATATGAATATGCATATAATTATTTTTCTACATGGGGATTATGGGTGAAATATTGTTAATAAATACACATAGGAACCTATTTAACCCATTTATGATAAGAATATGCATATAATTATTTTTCTACATGGGAATTATGGGTAGAATATTGTATATAAATTTACACAGGAACCTATTTAACACATTTCTGATAAGAATATGCTTATAATTGTTTTTCTACATGGGGATTATGGGAGGAATATTGTTTTTCATTATACATAGGAACCTATTTAACCCATTTCTGAAAAGAATATGCATATAATTATTTTTCTACATGGGGATTATGGGTGAAATATTGTTTATAAATATACATAGGAAACTATTTAACCCATTTCTGATAAGAATATGCATATAATTATTTTTCTGCAAAGGGATTAGAGGTGGAATATTGTTTATAAATATACATAGGAACCTATATAACTAATTTCTGAAAAGAGCATGCATATAATTATTTTTCTACATTTGGATTATGGTTTGAATATTGTTTATAAATATACATAGAAACATATTAAACCTATTTCTGATATGAATATGCAGATAATTATTTTTCTACATGGGGATTATGTTTGGAATATTGTTTATAAATATACATAGTAACCTATTTAACCAATTTCTGAAAAGAATATGCATATAATTATTTTTCTACATTTGGATTATGGTTGGAATATTTTTTCTAAATATAAATAGGAACCTATTTAACTAATTTCTGATAAGTATATGCATATAATTATTTTTCTACACGAGGATTATGGATGGAATATTGTTAATAAATATGCATAGCAACATATTAAACTTATTTCTGTTATGAATATGCATATAATAATTTTTCTACATCGGGATTATGAGTGGAATATTGTTTATAAATATAGATAGCAACCTATTTCTGATTTAAATATGCATAAAATTATTTTTCTGCATGGGGATTATGGGTGGAATATTGTTTATAAATATACATATGAACCTATCTAACCCATTTCTGATAGGAATATGCATATCATTATTTTTCTACATGTGGATTATGGGCAGAATATGGTTTAAAAATATAAATAGGAACCAATTTAACCCATTTCTGATAAGAATATGCATATAATTTTTGTTCTACATGGGGATTATAGGTTGAAGATAGTTTATAGTTATAGATAGCAACATATTAAGCCTATTTCTGATAAGAATATGCATATAATTATTTTTTTACATGGGGATTATGGGTGGAATATTGTTTATAAATATACATAGCAACCGATTTAACCCATTTCTGATAAGTATATGAATATAATTATTTTTCTACATGGGGATTATGGGTGGAATATTGTTTATAAATATACATAGGAACCTATTTAACCCATTTATGATAAGAATATGCATATAATTATTTATCTACATGGGAAATATGGGTAGAATATTGTATATAAATATACATAGGAATCTATTTAACACATTTCTGATAAGAATATGCGTATAATTGTTTTTCTACATGGGGATTATGGGAGGAATATTGTTTTTAATAATACATAGGAACCTATTCAACCAATTTCTGAAAAGATTATGCATATAATTATTTTTCTACATGGTGATTATGGGTGGAATATTGTTTATAAATATACATAGCAACATATTAATACTATTTCTGATATAAATATGCATTTTATTATTTTTCTACATGGGGATTATGGGTGAAATATTGTTAATAAATACACATAGGAACCTATTTAACCCATTTCTGATAACAATATGCATATAATTATTTTTCTGCATGGGGATTATAAGTGGAATATTGTTTATAAATATACATAGGAACCTATTTAACCATTTCTGATAACAATATGCATATAATTATTTTTTTGCATGGGGATTATAGGTGGAATATTGTTTATAAATATACATAGCAATCTATTTAACCAATTTCTGATAAGAGTATGAATATATTTATTTTTCTTCATGGGGATTTTGGGTGGAATATTGTTTATAAATATATTGTTTATAAATATATATAATTAACCCATTTCTGATAAGAATATGCATAGAATTATTTTTCTGCAAAGGGATTAGAGGTGGAATATTGTTTATAAATATACATAGGAACCTATTTCTGATTTAAATATGCATAGAATTATTTTTCTGCATGGGGATTATGTTTGGAATATTGTTTATAAATATTACATAGGAACCTATTTAACCCCTTTCTGATAAGAATATGCATATAATTATTTTTCTACATGTGGATTATGGGCAGAATATGGTTTAAAAATATACATAGGAACCTATTTAACCCATTTCTGATAAGAATATGCATATAATTTTTTTCTACATGGGGATTATAGGTTGAAGATTGTTTATAGATTTAGATAGCAACACATTAAGCCTATTTCTGATAAGAATATGCATATAATTATTTTTCTATATGGGGATTATGGGTGGAATATTGTTTATAAATATACATAGCAACATATTAATACTATTTCTGTAATGAATATGCATATAAATATTTTTCTACATGGGGATATTTATGTGAAATATTGTTAATAAATACACATAGGAACCTATTTAAGCCATTTCTGATAACAATATGCATATCATTATTTTTCTGCATGGTGATTATAGGTGGAATATTGTTTATAAATATACATAGGAACCTATTTAACCCATTTCTGATAACAATATGCATATAATTATTTTTTTGCATGGGGATTATAGGTGGAATATTGTTTATAAATATACATAGCAATCTATTTAACCAATTTCTGATAAGAATATGTATATATTTATTTTTCTACATGGGGATTATGGGTGGAATATTGTTTATAAATATACATAGGAACCTATTTAACCCATTTCTGATAAGAATATGCATATAATTATTTTTCTGCAAAGGGATTAGAGGTGGAATATTGTTTATAAATATACATAGGAACCTATTTCTGATTTAAATATGCATAGAATTATTTTTCTGCATGGGGATTATGGGTGGAATATTGTTTATAAATATACATAGGAACCTATTTAACCCCTTTCTGATAAGAATATGCATATAATTATTTTTTCTACATGGGAAATATGGGTAGAATATTGTATAAAAATATACATAGGAACCAATTTAACCCATTTCTGATCAGAATATGCATATAATTTTTGTTCTACATGGGGATTATAGGTTGAAGATAGTTTATAGTTATAGATAGCAACATATTAAGCCTATTTCTGATAAGAATATGCATATAATTATTTTTCTACATGGGGATTATGGGTGGAATATTGTTTATAAATATACATAGCAACCGATTTAACCCATTTCTGATAAGTATATGAATATAATTATTTTTTATACATGGGGATTATGGGTGGAATATTGTTTATAAATATACATAGGAACCTATTTAACCCATTTATGATAAGAACATGCATATAATTATTTATCTACATGGGAAATATGGGTAGAATATTGTATATAAATATACATAGGAATCTATTTAACACATTTCTGATAAGAATATGCGTATAATTGTTTTTCTACATGGGGATTATGGGAGGAATATTGTTTTTAATAATACATAGGAACCTATTTAACCAATTTCTGAAAAGAATATGCATATATTTTTTTTTCTACATGGGGATTATGGGTGTTTTATTGTTTATAAATATACATAGGAACCTATTTAACCCATTTCTGATAAGAATATGCATATAATTATTTTTCTGCAAAGGGATTATGGGTGGGATATTGTTTATAAATATACATAGGAACCTATATAACCCATTTCTGATATGAATATGCAGATAATTATTTTTCTACATGGGGATTATGTTTGGAATATTGTTTATAAATATACATGGTAACCTATTTAACCAATTTCTGAAAAGAATATGCATATAATTATTTTTCTACATTTGGATTATGGTTGGAATATTGTTTATAAATATACATAGAAACATATTAAACCTATTTCTGATATGAATATGCATATAATTATTTTTCTACATGGGGGTTATGGTTGGAATATTGTTTAGAAATATACATAGTAACCTATTTAACCAATTTCTGAAAAGAAAATGCATATAATTATTTTTCTACATTTGGATTATGGTTTTAATATTGTTTCTAAATATAAATAGGAACCTATTTAACCCATTTCTGATAAGTATATGCATATAATTATTTATCTACACGACGATTATGGATGGAATATTGTTAATAAATATGCATAGCAACATATTAAACCTATTTCTGTTATGAATATGCATATAATAATTTTTCTTCATCGGGATTATGGGTGAAATATTGTTTATA
Organism: Aquarana catesbeiana; assembly: GCA_037953035.1. Classification (NCBI taxonomy): domain Eukaryota; kingdom Metazoa; phylum Chordata; class Amphibia; order Anura; family Ranidae; genus Aquarana; species Aquarana catesbeiana. The sequence goes on from JBBHAA010000868.1 coordinate 4,976,397, forward strand.
AATAAAGATAGCAACCTATTTCTGATTTAAATATGCATGGAATTATTTTTCTACATGGGGATTATGGGTGGAATATTGGTTATTATTATACATAGGAACATATTTAACCCATTTCTGATAAGAATATGCATATAATTATTTTTCTACATGTGGATTATGGGCAGAATATGGTTTAAAAATATACATAGGAACCAATTTAACCCATTTCTGATAAGAATATGCATATAATTTTTTTCTACATGGGGATTGTAGGTTGAAGATAGTTTACAGATATAGATAGCAACATATTCAGCCTATTTTTGATAAGAATATGCATATAATTATTTTTGTACATGGGGATTATGGGTGGAATATTGTTTATAAATATACATAGCAACATATTAATAATATTTCTGATATGAATATGCATATAATTATTTTTTTACATGGAGATTATGGGTTAAATATTGTTAATAAATATACATAGGAACCTATTTAACCCATTTCTGATAACAATATGCATATAATTATTTTTCTGCATTTGGATTATAGGTGGAATATTGTTTATAAATATACATACGAACCTATTTAACCCATTTCTGATAAGAATGTGCATATAATTATTTTTCTACATGGGAATTATGGGTGGAATATTGTTTATAAATATACATAGTAACCTATTTAACCAATTTCTAAAAAGAATATGAATATAAGTATTTTTCTACATTTGGATTATGGTTGGAATATCGTTTATAAATATACATAGGAACCTATTTAAACCATTTCTGATAAGTATACGCATATAATTATTTTTCTACACGAGGATTATGGATGGAATATTGTTAATAAATATGCATAGCAACATATTAAACCTATTTCTGTTATGAATATGCATATAATTATTTTTCTACATGGGAATTATGGGTGGAATATTGTAGTTAAACATACATAGGAATATATTAAACCTATTTCTGATTTGAATAAGCTTTAAATTATTTTTCTACATCGGGATTATGGGTGGAATATTGTTTATAAATATATAAATAGGATCCTATTTAACCCATTTCTGATAAGAATATGCATAAAATTATTTTTCTACATTGGGATTATGAGTGGAATGTTTTAATTAAACATACATATCAATATATTAAACCTATTCCTGATATGAATATGCATAAAATTATGTTTCTACATATGGATTATACGTGGAATATTGATTATAAATATACATAGGAACCTATTGAACCCATTTCTGATAAGAATATACATATAATTATTTTTCTACATGGGGATTGTGGGCAGAATATTGTTTATAAATATACATAGGAACCTAATTTAACCCATTTCTGATAAGAATATGCATATAATTATTTTTCTACACTAGGATTAGACATGGAATTTTGTTAATAAATATACATAGCAACATATTAAACCTATTTCTGTTTTCAATATGCATATAATTATTTTTCTACATGGGGATTATGGGAATATGCATATTTTTTTTTCTACATGGGGATTATAGGTTGAAGATTGTTTATAGAGATAGATAGCAACATATTAAGCCTATTTCTGATAAGAATATGCATATAATTATTTTTCTACATGGGGATTATGGGTGGAATATTGTTTATAAATATACATAGCAACATATTAATACTATTTCTGATATAAATATGCATATAATTATTTTTCTACATGGGAATTATGTGTGAAATATTGTTAATAAATACACATAGGAACCTATTTAACCCATTTCTGATAACAATATGCATATAATTATTTTTTGCATGGGGATTATAGGTGGAATATTTTTTATAAATATACATAGAAACATATTAAACCTATTTCTTTTTTTTTTTAATTATCTTTTTATTGACAGATGCATACGAGAACACAGTTACATAAAGATAGTTGATCGGTTGTATCGCAAATGGAATTCGGCCATAACAATTTGCATCAAAAATTTTTTTTTTTTTATTTTTTTAAAAAAATAAAAAGAGAGAGAAATGGAGAAGAGAAGAAAAGGGTGAAATGGGGAAGAGGAAAAGAAAAAAAAAAAGGGGGGGTGAGAGGAAGCGAACAGTGTCCTGTCAGCCATACACCATACCTACTTTATAGGCGATAAATTGGTTCATAAGTATTGAGAATATTCACCAGAGAAGCGGAACTGATCCCAGTAGAACCATCTGGTTTTGTGTTCTTATTTGTCCCGAAGAGCAGAGGTCAGATGCTCCATGCTTTCTATATCTTTCACCTTGGCGACAGTAGGAGGAGACTGTTGTTTCCACATGGCTGGAATGCATGCTCTCGCTGCATTGAGTAAATGTTTAAGTAATGATTTGTTATATTTTTTCCGGAAAGAGGGGGCAGATTAAGAAGAACTGCTGCAGGGTCTCCGGACACTGAGATATCCGTAAATTTGTGGATCAATTGGAGGACTTGCCGCGAAAATGGCTGGATGCTAGGGCAGTCCCAGAAGATATGTAACAGTGTACCTCTGTGGGAATCACATTTCCACAGCATCGATCACTCAATTGTGGAAATAGTTTGGCTAGTACGGATGGGGTTCTATACCACCGTGTCATGATTTTGTAAGTGATTTCCTGATACTTACTACATAACGATGATTTATGAGCGAAATAGAGTATCCTATCTTTTTGTTGGTTCGTAAAAGTGACCTGCAGATCTTTTTCCCATTTGGAAAGAAAGGGAGGTTCTTATTGCTCATGGAGATCTAGTAGAGCTTCGTAGGACAGAGATTTCCGTATCGGACCCTCCCACGAGCAAAGTTCCTCGATTAAATTTATGAGAGATGGTGGAACGTAGTCTCAATGGTATACTAACAGGCATCTTAATTTATACCATCTCACACTCTTAACATGTCTCGCAACCAAATCCCTATTATCAGGGTTTTTATCAGGGTGTAACCTGAGGTTTTACTCAACCATGTAAAACATATCACTGATATCATGACATTTTGCTGTGGACCAGTGGATACGGATTGTGTAATGCAAATTCACATTTAGGTGTTAATTTACAGTATCTTAAGCAATTTCCTAGTCTTCGAAAACAAAGTATTTAAGTAACTGTGCAGCAATTATCAAACAATCTAATATCATTGCTATTTAGACATTCTATCTAATTAGGGTATTGCAAATGCAACTATCTATCGAAAATTTAAAAATGCGCACTGATTTTGTGTGACTTTATCTTTATCCACAAACTACACCATTAATGGTATCTATTTCCTCCCACTGAAACCAGTTAATAATGTCACTATTCCTGGCACTAACAAAAGTGATGGCTTACTACATGTGTTATTATTTTCACACCGACACAAATGATGGGTACCTTTTCCTCCCACTGACACCGAGGATGGGTCACAAGTATCCCCACTGACAGCAATAATGTTGTCTTTATTCCTTCCACAAATGATAATTCAAATGTTTCTTAAACAGAAACAATGATGAGGACTAATCCTTCCACTGATACCAACAGCGCGGTTGTAGATTTGACACTGACAACAAGAATGGGTCATAGTTCCTTCCACTGACACCAATGATGGGTCAGACCAACAACGGGGTACTATTTTAGAATCTGTTGCATTACTATAGCTTATATAAGCTATAAACATTGCAACATATTATACCTATTTCTGATATGAATATGTATGTAATTATTTTTCTACATGGGATTATGGGCTGAATATTGTAGATAAACATACATAGCAATATATTAAACCTATTTCTGATAAAAAATTACATATCATTATTTTTCTACATCTGGATTATGGGTGGAATATTGTTTATAAATATATATAGGAACCTAGTTAACCCATTTCTGATAAGAATGTGAATGTAATTATTTTTCTACATGGGAATTATGGGTGGAATATTGTTTTTAAATGTACATAGGAACCTATTTAACCCTTTTCTGATAAGAATATGCATATAATTCTTTTTCTACATGGGGATTATGGGTGGAATATTAATTAAAAATATACATAGCAACATATTAATACTATTTCTGATATGAATATGCATATAATTATTTTTCTCCATGGGGATTATAGGCGGAATATTGTTTATAAATATACATAGGAATCTATTTAACCCATTTCTGATAAGTATATGCATATAATTATTTTTCTATATTGGGATTATGGGTAGAATATTTTTTATAACCATACATAGTAAACTATTTAACCCATTTATGATAAGAATATGTATATAATTATTTTTCTACATGGGGATTATGGGTGGAAAATTGTTTATAAATATACATAGTAACCTATTTAACCCATTTTTGATGAGAATATGTATATAATAATTTTCTACATAGAAATAAGGGGCGGAATATTGTTTATAAATATACATAGCAACACATTAAACCTATTTCTGATAAGAATATGCATATAATTATTTTTCTACATGGGGATTATGCATGGAATATTTCTTAGAAATATATATAGGAACCTATTTAACTCATTTCTGATAAGAATATGCATATAATTATTTTTCTACATGGGGATTATGAATGGAAAATTGTTTATAAATATACATAGCAAACTATTTAACCCATTTCTGATAAGAATATGCATATAATAATTTTTCTACATGGGGATTATGGGCGGAATATTGTTTATAAATATACATAGGAACCTATTTAACCCATTTCTGATAAGTATATGCATATAATTATTTTTCTACACGAGGATTATGGATGGATTATTGTTAATAAATATACATAGCAACATATTACACCTATTTCTGATAAGAATATGCATATAATTATTTTTCTACATGGGGATTATGGGTTTAATATTAATTATAAATATACATAGCAACATATTAATACTATTTCTGATATGAATATGCATATAATTATTTTTCTCCATGGGGATTATAGGCGGAATATTGTTTATAAATATACATAGGAACCTATTTAACACATTTCTAATAAGAATATGCATAAAATTATTTTTCTATATTGGGATTATGGGTAGAATATTTTTTATAACCATACATAGTAACCTATTTAACCCATTTATGATAAGAATATGTATATAATTATTTTTCTACATGGGAATTATGGGTAGAATATTGTATATAAATATACATAGGAACCTATTTAACACATTTCTGATAAGACTATGCGTATAATTGTTTTTCTACATGGGGATTATGGGAGGAATATTGTTTTTAATTATACATAGGAACCTATTTAACCAATTTTTGAAAGAAAATATGCATATAATTTTTTTTCTACATGGGGATTATGGGTGAAATATTGTTTATAAATATACATAGGAACCCATTTAACCAATTTCTGAAAAGAATATGCATATAATTATTTTTCTACATTTGGATTATGGTTGGAATATTAATTATAAATATACATAGGAACCTATTTAACCCATTTCTGATAAGTATATGCATATAATTATTTTTCTACACGAGAATTATGGATGGAATATTGTTAATAAATATGCATAGTAACATATTAAACCTATTTCTGTTATGAATATGCATATAATTATTTTTCTATATCGGGATTATGGGTAGAATATTGTTTATATATATATACATAGGAACCTATTTAACCCATTTCTGATAAGAATATGCATATAATTATTTTTCTATATGGGGATTATGGGCAGAATATGGTTTAAAACTATACATAGGAATCTATTTAACCCATTTCTGATAAGAATATGCATATAATTTTTTTCTACATGGCGATTATAGGTAGAAGATTGTTTATACATATAGATAGCAACATATTAAGTGTATTTCTGATAAGAATATGCATATAATTATTTTTCTACATGGGGATTATGTATGGAATATTGTTTATAAATATACATAGCAACATATTAATACTATTTCTGATATGAAAATGCATGTAATTATTTTTCTACATGGGTATTATGGGTGAAATATTGTTAATAAATACACATAGGAACCTATTTAACCCATTTCTGATAACAATATGCATATAAATATTTTTCTGCATGGGGATTATAGGTGGAATATTGTTTATAAATATACATAGCAACCTATTTAACACATTTCTGATAAGAATATGCATTAAATTATTTTTCTACATGGGGATTATGGGTGGAATATTTTTTATAACCATACATAGTAACCTATTTAACCCATTTATGATAAGAATATGCATATAAATATTTTTCTACATGGGAATTAGGGGTGGAATATTGTTTATAAATATACATAGGGACCTATTTAAAACATTTCTGATAAGAATATGCGTATAATTGTTTTACTACATGTGGATTATGGAAGGAATATTGTTTTTAATTATACATAGGAACCTATTTAACCCATTTCTGAAAAGAATATGCATATAATTATTTTTCTACATGGGGATTATGGGTGAAATATTGTTTATAAATATACATAGGAACCTATTTAACCCATTTCTGATAAGAATATGCATATAATTATTTTTCTACGTTTGGATTATGGTTGGAATATTGTTTATAAATATATATAGGAACCTATTTAACCAATTTCTGATAAGTATATGCAAATAATTATTTTTCTACATGAGGATTATAGATGGAATATTGTTAATAAATATGCATAGCAACGTATTAAACCTATTTCTGTTATGAATATGCATATAATTATTTTTCTACATGGGAATTATGGGTGGAATATTGTAGTTAAACATACATAGGAATATATTAAACCTATTTCTGATTTGAATAAGCTTTAAATTATTTTTCTACATCGGGATTATGGGTGGAATATTGTTTATACATATAGATAGCAACCTATTTCTGATTTAAATATGCATAAAATTATTTTTCTACATGTGGATTATGGGCAGAATATGGTTTAAAAATATACATAGGAACCTATTTAACCAATTTCTGATAAGAATATGCATATCATTTTTTTTCTACATGGGGATTATAGGTTGAAGATTGTTTATAGATATAGATAGCAACATATTAAGCCTTTTTCTGATAAGAATATGCATATAATTATTTTTCTACATGGGGATTATGGGAGGAATATTGTTTATAAATATAAATAGCAACATATTAATACTATTTCTGATATGAATATGCATATAATTATTTTTCTACATGGGGATTATGGGTGAAATATTGTTAATAAATATGCATAGTAACATATTAAAATTATTTCTGTTATGAATATGCATATATTCATATATATGAATATATTAATACTATTTCTGATATAAATATGCACATAATTATTATTCTACATCAGGATTATGGGTGAAATATTGTTAATAAATACACATAGGAACCTATTTAACCCATTTCTGATAACAATATGCATATAATTAATTTTCTACATCGGGATTATAGGTGGAATATTGTTTATAAATATACATAGGAACCTATTTAACACATTTCTGAAAAGAATATGCGTATAATTGTTTTTCTACATGGGGATTATGGGAGGAATATTGTTTTTAATTATACATAGGAACCTACTTAACCCATTTCTGAAAAGAATATGCATATAATTATTTTTCTACATTTGGATGATGGGTGGAATATTGTTTATAAATATACATAGGAACCTATTTAACCCATTTGTGATAAGTATATGCATATAATTATTTTTTCCACACGAGGATTATGGATGGAATATTTTTAATAAATATGCATAGCAACATATTAAACGTATTTCTGTAATGAATATGCATATAATTATTTTTCTACATCGGGATTATGGGTGGAATATTGTTTATAAATATAGATAGCAACCTATTTCTGATTTAAATATGCATAAAATTATTTTTCTACATGGGGATTATTGGTGGAACACTGTTTATAAATATACATAGGAACCTATTTAACCCATTTCTGATAAGAATATGCGTATATTTGTTTTTCTACATGGGGATTATGGGAAGAATATTGTTTTTAATTATACATAGGAACCTATTTAACCCATTTCTGAAAGAAAATATGCATATAATTATTTTTCTACATGGGGATTATGGGTGAAATATTGTTTATAAATATACATAGGAACCTACTTAATCCATTTCTGATAAGAATATGCATATAATTATTTTTCTGCAAAGAGATTATAGGTGGAATATTGTTTATAAATATACACAGGAACCTATATAACCCATTTCTGATAAGAGTATGCATATAATTATTTTTCTACATTTGGATTATGGTTTGAATATTGTTTATGAATATACATAGAAACATATTAAACCTATTTCTGATATGAATATGCATATAATTATTTTTCTACATTTGGATTATGGTTGGAATATTGTTTATAAATATACATAGGAACCTATTTAACCCATTTCTGATAAGTATATGCATATAATTATTTTTCTACACGAGGATTATGGATGGAATATTGTTAATAAATATGCATAGCAACATATTAAACCTTTTTCTGTTATGAATATGCATATAATTATTTTTCTACATGAGATTTATATGTGGAATATTGTAGTTAAACATACACAGGAATATATTAAACCTATTTCTGATTTGAATAAGCATTAAATTATTTTTCTACATCGGGATTATGGGTGGAATATTGTTTATAAATGTATAAATAGGAACCTATTTAACCCATTTCTGAAAAGAATATGCATATCATTCTTTTTCTACATGGGGATTATGGGTGGAATATGTTTATAAATATAGATAGCAACCTATTTCTGATTAGAATATGCATAAAATTATTTTTCTACATTGGGATTATGAGTGGAATACTGTTTATAAATATACATAGCAACCTATTTAAGTCATTTCTTATAAGAATATGCATATAATTATTTTTCTACATGGGGATTATGGGTGGAAAATTGTTTATAAATATACATAGCAACCTAATGAACACATTTCTGATAAGAATATGCATATAATTATTTTTCTATATGGGGATTATGGGTGGAATATTGTATTTAAACATACATAGGAATATATTAAACCTATTTCTGATATAAATTTGCTTTAAAAAATTCTACATAGAGATTATAGTCGGAATATTGTTTATAAATATACATAGTAACCTATATATCTCATTTCTGATAAGAATATGCATATAATTATTTTTCTACATGGGGATTATATATGGAATATTGTTATCCATAGGAACATATTAAACCTATTTCTAATATGCATATCATTATTTTTCCACATGGGGATTATGGGTAGAATATTTTACATAAACATACATAGCAACATATTAAACCTATTCCTGATAAAAATATGTATATCATTTTTTTCTACATGTGGATTATGGGTGGACTATTGTTCAAAAATACATATAGGAACCTATTACCCCATTTCTGATAACAATATATTCATTTTTCTTCATTGGAATTATGGGTGGAATAGTGTTTTATAAATATACATAGCAACCTATTTAACCCATTTCTGTTAAGAATATGCATATAATAATTTTTCTACATGGGGATAATGGGCAGAATATTGTTTATAAATATACATAGCAACATATTAAACCTATTTCTGATATGAATATGAATAAAATTATTTTTTTACATGGGTATTATGGGTGGAATATTGTATATAAATATACATAGGAACCTATTTAACCCATTTCTGACAAGAATATGCATATAATTATTTTTTCTACATAGGAATTATGGGTGTAATATTGTATATAAATATACATAGGAACCTATTTAACACATTTCTGATAAGAATATGCATATAATTATTTTTCTACATGGGGATTATGGGTGGAAAATTGTTTATAAATATAGATAGCAACATATTAAACCTATTTCTGATAAGAATATGCATATAATTATTTTTCAACATTGGGATTATGGGTGGAATATTGTTTTTAAATATACATAGCAACCTATTTAACCCATTTCTGATAAAAATGTGTATATAATTCTTTTTCTACATGGGGATTATGAGTGGAATATTTATTATAAAAATACATAGGAACGTATTTATCCCATTTCTGTTAAGAATATGTATATAATTATTTTTCTTCATTTTGATTATGGGTGGAATATTGTCTATAAATATACATAGGACCTATTTATCCCATTTCTGATAAGAATATGCTTATTATTATTTTTCTACATGGGGATTGTGGGTGGAATATTGTTTATAATTATACATAGTAACCTATTTAACATAGTTCTGAAAAGGATATGCATATAATTATTTTTCTACATTGGGATTATGGGTGGAATATTGTAGTTAAAGATACATGGGAATATATTAAGCCTATTTCTGATATGAATATGCATAAAATTATTTTTCTACTTTGGGATTATGGGTTGAATATTGTTTATAAATAAACATAGCAACATGTTGAATCTATCTCTGATATGAATATGCATATAATTATTTTTCTATATGGGGATTATGGGTGGGATATTGTTAATAAATATAAATAGCAACATATTAAACCTATTTCTGTTATGAATATGCATATAATTATTTTTCTACATCGGGATTATGGGTGGAAAATTGTTTATAAATATAGATAGCAACCTATTTCTGATTTAAATATGCATGAAATTATTTTTCTACATGGGATTATGGGTGGAATATTGTTTATAAATATACATAGGAACCTATCTAACCCATTTCTGATAAGAATATGCATATAATTATTTTTCTACATAGGAATTAAAGGTGGAATATTGTATATAATTATACATAGGAACCTATTTAACACATTTCTGATAAGAATATGCATATAATTATTTTTCTACATGGGGATTATGGGTGGAATATTGTTTATGAATATAGATAGCAACATATTAAACGTATTTCTGATAAGAATATGCATATAATTATTTTCTACATTCGGATTATGTGTGGAATATTGTTTATAAATATACATAGGAACCTATTTAACCCATTTCTGATAAGAATATGCATATAATTATTTTTCTGCACGGGGATTGTGGGTGAAATATTATTTTATAAATATACATATTAACCTATTTAACCCATTTCTGATAAGAATATGCATAAAATTATTTTTCTACATGGGGATTATGGGTGAAATATTGTATATAAACATTGATAGGAACCTATTTAACCCATTTCTAATAAGAATATGCATATAATTTTTTTTGTACATTGAGATTATCGGTGGAATATTGTAGTTAAAGATTCATAGGAATATATTAAGCCTATTTCTGATATGTATATGCATAAAAATATTTTTCTATATGTGGATAATGGGTGGAATATTGTTTATAAATATGCATAGGAACCCATTTAACCAATTTCTGATAAGAATATGCATATCATTTTTTTCTACATAGGAATTATGGGTGGAATATTGTATATAAACATAGATAGGAACCTATTTAACCCATTTCTGATAGGAATATACATATAATTATTTTCTACATTCGGATTATGTGTGGAATATTGTTTATAAATATACATAGTAACCCATTTAAACCATTTCTGAAAAGAATATGCATATAATTATTTTTCTACATGCTAATTATGGTTGGAATATTGTTTATAAATATACATAGCAACATATTAAACCCATTTGTGATATGAATATGCATATAATTATTTTTCTACATGGGGATTATGGATGGAATATTGTTAATAAATATACATTGCAACATATTATACCTATTTCTGATATGAATATGTATGTAATTATTTTTCTACATGGGATTAGCAACACATTAAACCTATTTCTGATAGGAATATGCATACAATTATTTTTCTACGTGGGGATTATGGGTGGAAATTTGTTTATAAATATACATAGCAACCTATTTAACCCATTTCTGATAAGAATATGCATATAATTATTTTTCTACATGGAGATTATGGGTGGAATGTTGTTTATAAATATACATAGCAAGATATTAAACCTATTTCTGTTATGAATATACATATAGTTATTTTTCTATATGGGGATTATGGGTGGAATATTGTTTATAAATATACATAGGAACACATTTAACGCATTCCTTATAAGAATATGCTTATAATTATTTTTGTACATGGGGATTATGGGTGGAATATTGCTTATAAATATACATAGGAACCTATTTTACCCATTTCTGATACAAATATGCATATAATTATTTTTCTACATGGGGATTATGAGTGGAATATTGTTTATAAATATACATAGCAACATATTAAACCTATTTCTGAAATTAATATGCATATAATTATTTTTCTACATGGGGATTATGGGTGGAATATTGTAGATAAACATACAGAGCAACATATTAAACCAATTTCTGATAAGAATTTTTTTTTTACATGGGCATTATGGGTGGAATATTGTAGTTAAACATACATAGGAATATATTAAATCTGTTTGTGATATCGATATGCATGAAATTATTTTTCTACATGGGGATTATGGGTGGAATATTGTAGTTAAACATACATAGGAATATATTAAATCTATTTGTGATATCGATATGCATAAAATTATTTTTCTACATGGGGATTATGGGTGGAATATTGTTTATAAATATACATAGGAACCTATTTAACCCATTTCTGATAAGTATATGCATATAATTATTTTTCTACATGGGGATTATGGGTGGAATATTGTTTATAAATATACATAGGAATCTATTTAACCCATTTCTGATAAGAATATACATATGATTATTTTTCTACATGGGATTATGGGTGGGATATTGTTTATAAATCTACATAGTAACCTATTTAACCCATTTCTGAAAAAAATATGCATATAATTATTTTTCTACATGCTGATTATGGTTGGAATATTGTTTATAAATATACATAGCAACATAATTACCCTATTTCTGATATTAATATGTATATAATTATTTTTCTACATTTTGATTATGGATGGAATATTGTTAATAAATATACATAGCAACATATTATACCTATTTCTGATATTAATATGCATGTAATTATTTTTTACATGGGATTATGGGCAGAATATTGTAGATAAACATACATAGCAACATATTGAACCTATTTCTGATAAAAAATATGCATGTCATTATTTTTCTACATGTGGATTATGGGTGGAATATTGTTTATAAATATACATAGGAACCTATTTAACCCATTTCTGATAAAAATGTGTATATAATTATTTTTCTACATGGGGATTATGAGTGGAATATTTATTATAAAAATACATAGGAACGTATTTATTCCATTTCTGTTAAGAATATATATATAATTATTTTTCTTCATTTTGATTATGGGTGGAATATTGTCTATAAATATACATAGGACCTATTTATCCCATTTCTGATAAGAATATGCTTATTATTATTTTTCTACATGGGGATTGTGGGTGGAATATTGTTTATAATTATACATAGTAACCTATTTAACATAGTTCTGAAAAGGATATGCATATAATTATTTTTCTACATTGGGATTATGGGTGGAATATTGTAGTTAAAGATACATGGGAATATATTAAGCCTATTTCTGATATGAATATGCATAAAATTATTTTTCTACATTGGGATTATGGGTTGAATATTGTTTATAAATAAACATAGCAACATATTGAATCTATCTCTGATATAAATATGCATATAATTATTTTTCTATATGGGGATTATGGGTGGGATATTGTTAATAAATATAAATAGCAACATATTAAACCTATTTCTGTTATGAATATGCATATAATTATTTTTCTACATCGGGATTATGGGTGGAAAATTGTTTATAAATATAGATAGCAACCTATTTCTGATTTAAATATGCATGAAATGATTTTTCTACATGGGATTATGGGTGGAATATTGTTTATAAATATACATAGGAACCTATCTAACCCATTTCTGATAAGAATATGCATATAATTATTTTTCTACATAGGAATTAAGGGTGGAATATTGTATATAATTATACATAGGAACCTATTTAACACATTTCTGATAAGAATATGCATATAATTATTTTTCTACATGGGGATTATGGGTGGAATATTGTTTATGAATATAGATAGCAACATATTAAACGTATTTCTGATAAGAATATGCATATAATTATTTTCTACATTCGGATTATGTGTGGAATATTGTTTATAAATATACATAGGAACCTATTTAACCCATTTCTGATAAGAATATGCATATAATTATTTTTCTGCACGGGGATTGTGGGTGAAATATTATTTTATAAATATACATATTAACCTATTTAACCCATTTCTGATAAGAATATGCATAAAATTATTTTTCTACATGGGGATTATGGGTGAAATATTGTATATAAACATTGATAGGAACCTATTTAACCCATTTCTAATAAGAATATGCATATAATTTTTTTTGTACATTGAGATTATCGGTGGAATATTGTAGTTAAAGATTCATAGGAATATATTAAGCCTATTTCTGATATGTATATGCATAAAAATATTTTTCTATATGTGGATAATGGGTGGAATATTGTTTATAAATATGCATAGGAACCCATTTAACCAATTTCTGATAAGAATATGCATATCATTTTTTTCTACATAGGAATTATGGGTGGAATATTGTATATAAACATAGATAGGAACCTATTTAACCCATTTCTGATAGGAATATACATATAATTATTTTCTACATTCGGATTATGTGTGGAATATTGTTTATAAATATACATAGTAACCCATTTAAACCATTTCTGAAAAGAATATGCATATAATTATTTTTCTACATGCTAATTATGGTTGGAATATTGTTTATAAATATACATAGCAACATATTAAACCCATTTGTGATATGAATATGCATATAATTATTTTTCTACATGGGGATTATGGATGGAATATTGTTAATAAATATACATTGCAACATATTATACCTATTTCTGATATGAATATGTATGTAATTATTTTTCTACATGGGATTAGCAACACATTAAACCTATTTCTGATAGGAATATGCATACAATTATTTTTCTACGTGGGGATTATGGGTGGAAATTTGTTTATAAATATACATAGCAACCTATTTAACCCATTTCTGATAAGAATATGCATATAATTATTTTTCTACATGGAGATTATGGGTGGAATGTTGTTTATAAATATACATAGCAAGATATTAAACCTATTTCTGTTATGAATATACATATAGTTATTTTTCTATATGGGGATTATGGGTGGAATATTGTTTATAAATATACATAGGAACACATTTAACGCATTCCTTATAAGAATATGCTTATAATTATTTTTGTACATGGGGATTATGGGTGGAATATTGCTTATAAATATACATAGGAACCTATTTTACCCATTTCTGATACAAATATGCATATAATTATTTTTCTACATGGGGATTATGAGTGGAATATTGTTTATAAATATACATAGCAACATATTAAACCTATTTCTGAAATTAATATGCATATAATTATTTTTCTACATGGGGATTATGGGTGGAATATTGTAGATAAACATACAGAGCAACATATTAAACCAATTTCTGATAAGAATTTTTTTTTTACATGGGCATTATGGGTGGAATATTGTAGTTAAACATACATAGGAATATATTAAATCTGTTTGTGATATCGATATGCATGAAATTATTTTTCTACATGGGGATTATGGGTGGAATATTGTAGTTAAACATACATAGGAATATATTAAATCTATTTGTGATATCGATATGCATAAAATTATTTTTCTACATGGGGATTATGGGTGGAATATTGTTTATAAATATACATAGGAACCTATTTAACCCATTTCTTATAAGTATATGCATATAATTATTTTTCTACATGGGGATTATGGGTGGAATATTGTTTATAAATATACATAGGAATCTATTTAACCCATTTCTGATAAGAATATACATATGATTATTTTTCTACATGGGATTATGGGTGGGATATTGTTTATAAATCTACATAGTAACCTATTTAACCCATTTCTGAAAAAAATATGCATATAATTATTTTTCTACATGCTGATTATGGTTGGAATATTGTTTATAAATATACATAGCAACATAATTACCCTATTTCTGATATTAATATGTATATAATTATTTTTCTACATTTTGATTATGGATGGAATATTGTTAATAAATATACATAGCAACATATTATACCTATTTCTGATATTAATATGCATGTAATTATTTTTTACATGGGATTATGGGCAGAATATTGTAGATAAACATACATAGCAACATATTGAACCTATTTCTGATAAAAAATATGCATGTCATTATTTTTCTACATGTGGATTATGGGTGGAATATTGTTTATAAATATACATAGGAACCTATTTAACCCATTTCTGATAAAAATGTGTATATAATTATTTTTCTACATGGGGATTATGAGTGGAATATTTATTATAAAAATACATAGGAACGTATTTATTCCATTTCTGTTAAGAATATATATATAATTATTTTTCTTCATTTTGATTATGGGTGGAATATTGTCTATAAATATACATAGGACCTATTTATCCCATTTCTGATAAGAATATGCTTATTATTATTTTTCTACATGGGGATTGTGGGTGGAATATTGTTTATAATTATACATAGTAACCTATTTAACATAGTTCTGAAAAGGATATGCATATAATTATTTTTCTACATTGGGATTATGGGTGGAATATTGTAGTTAAAGATACATGGGAATATATTAAGCCTATTTCTGATATGAATATGCATAAAATTATTTTTCTACATTGGGATTATGGGTTGAATATTGTTTATAAATAAACATAGCAACATATTGAATCTATCTCTGATATAAATATGCATATAATTATTTTTCTATATGGGGATTATGGGTGGGATATTGTTAATAAATATAAATAGCAACATATTAAACCTATTTCTGTTATGAATATGCATATAATTATTTTTCTACATCGGGATTATGGGTGGAAAATTGTTTATAAATATAGATAGCAACCTATTTCTGATTTAAATATGCATGAAATGATTTTTCTACATGGGATTATGGGTGGAATATTGTTTATAAATATACATAGGAACCTATCTAACCCATTTCTGATAAGAATATGCATATAATTATTTTTCTACATAGGAATTAAGGGTGGAATATTGTATATAATTATACATAGGAACCTATTTAACACATTTCTGATAAGAATATGCATATAATTATTTTTCTACATGGGGATTATGGGTGGAATATTGTTTATGAATATAGATAGCAACATATTAAACGTATTTCTGATAAGAATATGCATATAATTATTTTCTACATTCGGATTATGTGTGGAATATTGTTTATAAATATACATAGGAACCTATTTAACCCATTTCTGATAAGAATATGCATATAATTATTTTTCTGCACGGGGATTGTGGGTGAAATATTATTTTATAAATATACATATTAACCTATTTAACCCATTTCTGATAAGAATATGCATAAAATTATTTTTCTACATGGGGATTATGGGTGAAATATTGTATATAAACATTGATAGGAACCTATTTAACCCATTTCTAATAAGAATATGCATATAATTTTTTTTGTACATTGAGATTATCGGTGGAATATTGTAGTTAAAGATTCATAGGAATATATTAAGCCTATTTCTGATATGTATATGCATAAAAATATTTTTCTATATGTGGATAATGGGTGGAATATTGTTTATAAATATGCATAGGAACCCATTTAACCAATTTCTGATAAGAATATGCATATCATTTTTTTCTACATAGGAATTATGGGTGGAATATTGTATATAAACATACATAGGAACCTATTTAACCCATTTCTGATAGGAATATACATATAATTATTTTCTACATTCGGATTATGTGTGGAATATTGTTTATAAATATACATAGTAACCCATTTAAACCATTTCTGAAAAGAATATGCATATAATTATTTTTCTACATGCTAATTATGGTTGGAATATTGTTTATAAATATACATAGCAACATATTAAACCCATTTGTGATATGAATATGCATATAATTATTTTTCTACATGGGGATTATGGATGGAATATTGTTAATAAATATACATTGCAACATATTATACCTATTTCTGATATGAATATGTATGTAATTATTTTTCTACATGGGATTAGCAACACATTAAACCTATTTCTGATAGGAATATGCATACAATTATTTTTCTACGTGGGGATTATGGGTGGAAATTTGTTTATAAATATACATAGCAACCTATTTAACCCATTTCTGATAAGAATATGCATATAATTATTTTTCTACATGGAGATTATGGGTGGAATGTTGTTTATAAATATACATAGCAAGATATTAAACCTATTTCTGTTATGAATATACATATAGTTATTTTTCTATATGGGGATTATGGGTGGAATATTGTTTATAAATATACATAGGAACATATTTAACCCATTTCTAATAAGAATATGCAAATTATTATTTTTCTACATGGGGATTATGGGTGGAATATTGCTTATAAATATACATAGGAACCTATTTAACCCATTTCTGATACAAATATGCATATAATTATTTTTCTACATGGGGATTATGAGTGGAATATTGTTTATAAATATATATCAACATATTAAACCTATTTCTGAAATTAATATGCATATAATTATTTTTCTACATGGGGATTATGGGTGGAATGTTGTAGATAAACATACAGAGCAACATATTACACCAATTTCTGATAAGAATTTTTTTTACATGTGGATTATGGGTGGAATATTATAGTTAAACATACATAGGAATATATTAAATCTATTTGTGATATCGATATGCATAAAATTATTTTTCTACATGGGGATTATGGGTGGAATATTGTTTATAAATATACATAGGAACCTATTTAACCCATTTCTGATAAGTATATGCATATAATTATTTTTCTACATGGGGATTATGGGTGGAATATTGTTTATAAATATACATAGGAATCTATTTAACCCATTTCTGATAAGAATATACATATGATTATTTTTCTACATGGGGATTGTGGGTGGAATATTGTTTATAATTATACATAGCAACCTATTTAACATAGTTCTGAAAAGGATATGCATATAATTTTTTTTCTACATTGGGATTATGGGTGGAATATTGTAGTTAAAGATACATAGGAACATATTAAGCCTATTTCTGATATGAATATGCATAAAATTATTTTTCTACATTGGGATTATGGGTTGAATATTGTTTATAAATAAATATAGCAACATATTAAATCTATCTCTGATATGAATATGCATATAATTATTTTTCTATATGGGGATTATGGGTGAATTTTGTTAATAAATATACATAGCAACATATTAAACCTATTTCTGTTATGAATATGCATATAATTATTTTTCTACATCAGGATTATGGGTGGAATATTGTTTATAAATATAGATAGCAACCTATTTCTGATTTAAATATGCATAAAATTATTTTTCTACATGGGGATTATGGCTGGAATATTGTTTATAAATATACATAGGAACCTATCTAACCCATTTCTGATAAGAATATGCATATAATTATTTTTCTACATGTGGATTATGGGTGGAATATTGTTTATAAATATACATAGGAACCTATTTAACCCATTTCTGATAAAAATGTGTATATAATTATTTTTCTACATGGGGATTATGAGTGGAATATTTATTATAAAAATACATAGGAACGTATTTAACCCATTTCTGTTAAGAATATGTATATAATTATTTTTCTTCATTTTGATTATGGGTGGAATATTGTTTATAAATATACATAGGACCTATTTATCCCATTTCTGATAAGAATATGCTTATTATTATTTTTCTACATGGGGATTGTGGGTGGAATATTGTTTATAATTATACATAGTAACCTATTTAACATAGTTCTGAAAAGGATATGCATATAATTATTTTTCTACATTGGGATTATGGGTGGAATATTGTAGTTAAAGATACATAGGAATATATTAAGCCTATTTCTGATATGAATATGCATAAAATTATTTTTCTACATTGGGATTATGGGTTGAATATTGTTTATAAATAAACATAGCAACATATTGAATCTATCTCTGATATGAATATGCATATAATTATTTTTCTATATGGGGATTATGTGTGGGATATTGTTAATAAATATAAATAGCAACATATTAAACCTATTTCTGTTATGAATATGCATATAATTATTTTTCTACATCGGGATTATGGGTGGAAAATTGTTTATAAATATAGATAGCAACCTATTTCTGATTTAAATATGCATGAAATTATTTTTCTACATGGGATTATGGGTGGAATATTGTTTATAAATATACATAGGAACCTATCTAACCCATTTCTGATAAGAATATGCATATAATTATTTTTCTACATTTGAATTAAGGGTGGAATATTGTATATAATTATACATAGGAACCTATTTAACACATTTCTGATAAGAATATGCATATAATTATTTTTCTACATGGGGATTATGGGTGGAATATTGTTTATAAATATAGATAGCAACATATTAAACATATTTCTGATAAGAATATGCATATAATTATTTTTCTACATTGGGATTAAGGATGGATTATTGTTTATAAATACACATAGGAACCTATTTAACCCATTTCAGATAAGAATATACATATAATTATTTTCTACATTCGGATTATGTGTGGAATATTGTTTATAAATATACATAGGAACCTATTTAACCCATTTCTGATAAGAATATGCATATAATTATTTTTCTGCATGGGGATTGTGGGTGAAATATTATTTTATAAATATACATATTAACCTATTTAACCCATTTCTGATAAGAATATGCATAAAATTATTTTTCTACATGGGGATTATGGGTGAAATATTGTATATAAACATTGATAGGAACCTATTTAACCCATTTCTAATAAGAATATGCATATAATTTTTTTTGTACATTGAGATTATCGGTGGAATATTGTAGTTAAAGATTCATAGGAATATATTAAGCCTGTTTCTGATATGTATATGCATAAAAATATTTTTCTATATGTGGATAATGGGTGGAATATTGTTTATAAATATGCATAGGAACCCATTTAACCAATTTCTGATAAGAATATGCATATCATTTTTTTCTACATAGGAATTATGGGTGGAATATTGTATATAAACATAGATAGGAACCTATTTAACCCATTTCTGATAGGAATATACATATAATTATTTTCTACATTCGGATTATGTGTGGAATATTGTTTATAAATATACATAGTAACCCATTTAAACCATTTCTGAAAAGAATATGCATATAATTATTTTTCTACATGCTAATTATGGTTGGGATATTGTTTATAAATATACATAGCAACATATTAAACCCATTTGTGATATGAATATGCATATAATTATTTTTCTACATGGGGATTATGGATGGAATATTGTTAATAAATATACATTGCAAGATATTATACCTATTTCTGGTATGAATATGTATGTAATTATTTTTCTACATGGGATTAGCAACACATTAAACCTATTTCTGATAGGAATATGCATACAATTATTTTTCTACGTGGGGATTATGGGTGGAAATTTGTTTATAAATATACATAGCAAGATATTAAACCTATTTCTGATATGAATATACATATAGTTATTTTTCTATATGGGGATTATGGGTGGAATATTGTTTATAAATATACATAGGAACATATTTAACGCATTTCTGATAAGAATATGCAAATTATTATTTTTCTGCATGGGGATTATGGGTGGAATATTGCCTATAAATATACATAGGAACCTATTTAACCCATTTCTGATACAAATATGCATATAATTATTTTTCTACATGGGGATTATGAGTGGAATATTGTTTATAAATATATATAGCAACATATTAAACCTATTTCTGAAATTAATATGCATATAATTATTTTTCTACATGGGGATTATGGGTGGAATGTTGTAGATAAACATACAGAGCAACATATTAAACCAATTTCTGATAAGAATTTTTTTTACATGTGGATTATGGGTGGAATATTATAGTTAAACATACATAGGAATATATTAAATCTATTTGTGATATCGATATGCATAAAATTATTTTTCTACATGGGGATTATGGGTGGAATATTGTTTATAAATATACATAGGAACCTATTTAACCCTTTTCTGATAAGTATATGCATATCATTTTTTCTACATGAGGATTATAGGTTGAAGATTGTTTATAGATATAGATAGCAACATATTAAGCCTATTTCTGATAAGAATATGCATATAATTATTTTTCTACATGGGGATTATGGGTGGAATATTGTTTATAAATATACATAGCAACATATTAATACTATTTCTGATATAAATATGCATATAATTATTTTTCTACATGGGGATTATGGGTGAAATATTATTATTAAATACACGAAGGAACCTATTTAACCCATTTCTGATAAGAATATGCATAAAATTATTTTTCTACATGGGGATTATGGGTGGAATATTTTTTATAACCATACATAGTAACCTATTTAACACATTTATGATAAGAATATGCATATAATTATTTTTCTACAGGGGAATTATTCGTAGAATATGGTATATAAATATACATAGGAACCTATTTAACACATTTCTGATAAGAATATGCGTATAATTGTTTTTCTACATGGGGATTATGGGATGAATATTGTTTTTAATTATACATAGGAACCTATTTAACCCATTTCTGAAAAGAACATGCATATAATTATTTTTCTACATGGGGATTATGGGTGGAATATTGTTTATAAATATACATTTATATTTAACCAATTTCTGATAAGAATATGCATATAAATATTTTTCTGCATAGGGATTAGAGGTGAAATATTGTTTATAAATATACATGGGAACCTATATAACCCATTTCTGAAAAGAATATGCATATAATTATTTTTCTACATATGGATTATTGATTAAATATAGTTTATAAATATACATAGAAACATATTAAACCTATTTCTGATATTAATATGCATATAATTATTTTTCTACATGGGGATTATGGTTGGAATATTGTTTATAAATATACATAGTAACCTATTTAACCAATTTCTGAAAATAATATGCATATAATTATTTTTCTACATTTGGATTATGGTTGGAATATTGTTTATAAATATACATAGGAACCTATTTAACCCATTTCTGATAAGTATATGCATATAATTATTTTTCTACACGAGGATTGTGGATGGAATATTGTTAATAAATATGCATAGCAACATATTAAACCTATTTCTGGTATGAATATGCATACAATTATTTTTCTACATCGGGATTATGGGTGGAATACGGTTTATAAATATAGATAGCAACCTATTTCTGATTTAAATATGCATAAAATTATTTTTCTACATGGGGATTATTGGTGGAATATTGTTTATAAATATACATAGGAACCTATTTAACCCATTTCTGATAAGAATATTTGCATATAATTATTTTTCGACATGTGGATTATGGGCAGAATATGGTTTAAAAATATACATAGGAACCAATTTAACCCATTTCTGATATGAATATGCATATAATTATTTTTTTACATTTGGATTATGGTTGGAATATTGTTTATAAATATACATAGTAACCTATTTAACCAATTTCTGAAAATAATATGCATATAATTATTTTCTACATTTGGATTATGTTTGGAATATTGTTTATAAATATACATAGGAACCTATTTAACCCATTTCTGATAAGAATATGCATATAATTATTTTTCTACATGTGGATTTTGGGCAGAATATGGTTTAAAAATATACATAGGAACCTATTTAACCCACTTATGATAAGAATATGCATTTAATTAATTCCTACATGGGGATTATAGGTTGAAGATTGTTTATAAATATAGATAGCAACATATTAAGCCTATTTCTGATAAGAATATGCATATAATTATTTTTCTACATGGGGATTATGGGTGGAATATTGTTTATACATATACATAACAACATATTAATACTATTTCTGATATGAATATGCATATCATTATTTTTCTACATGTGGATTATGGGCAGAATATGGTTTAAAAATATACATAGGAACCATTTTTACCCATTTTTGATAAGAATATGCATATAATTTTTTTCTACATGGGGATTATAGGTTGAAGATTGTTTATAGATATAGATAGCAACATATTAAGCCCATTTCTGATAAGAATATGCATATAATTTTTTTTTCTACATGGGGATTATGGGTGGAATATTGTTTATAAATAATACATAGCAACATATTAATACTATTTCTGATATAAATATGCATATAATTATTTTTCTACATGGGGATTATGGGTGAAATATTGTTAATAAATACACATAGGAACCTATTTAACCCTTTTCTGATAACAATATGCATATAATTATTTTTCTGCATGGGGATAATAGGTGGAATATTGTTTATAAATATACATAGGAACCTATTTAACCCATTTCTGATAACAATATGCATATAATTATTTTTTTGCATGGGGATTATAGGTGGAATATTGTTTATAAATATACATAGCAATCTATTTAACCAATTTTTGATAAGAATATGAATATATTTATTTTTCTACATGGGGATTATGGGTGGAATATTGTTTATAAATATACATAGGAATCTATTTAACCCATTTCTGATAAGTATATGCAGATAATTATTTTTCTACACGAGGATTATGGATGGAATATTGTTAATAAATATGCATAGCAACATATTAAACCTATTTCTGTTATGAATATGCATATAATAATTTTTCTACATCGGGATTATGGGTGGAATATTGTTTATAAATATAGATAGCAACCTATTTCTGATTTAAATATGTATAAAATTATTTTTCTACATGGGGATTATGGGTGGAATATTGTTTATAAATATACATAGGAACCTATCTAACCCATTTCTGATAAAAATATGCATATAATTATTTTTCTACATGTGGATTATGGGCAGAATATGGTTTAAAAATATACAAAGGAACCAATTTAACCCATTTCTGATAAGAATATGCATATAATTTTTTTCTACATGGGGATTACAGGTTGAAGACTGTTTATAGATATAGATAGCAACATATTAAGCCTATTTCTGAAAAGAATATGCATATAATTATTTTTCTACATGGGAATTATGGGTGGAATATTGTTTATAAATATACATAGCAACATATTAATACTATTTCTGATATAAATATGCATATAATTATTTTTCTACATGGGGATTATGGGTGAAATATTGTTAATAAATACACATAGAAACCTATTTAACCCATTTCTGATAACAATATGCATATAATTATTTTTCTGCATGGGGATTATAGGTGGAATATTGTTTATAAATATACATAGGAACCTATTTAACACATTTCTGATAAGAATATGCATAAAATTATTTTTCTACATGGAGATTATGGGTGGAATATTTTTTATAACCATACATAGTAACCTATTTAACCAATTTATGATAAGAATATGCATATAATTATTTTTCTACATGTGGATTTTGGGCAGAATATGGTTTAAAAATATACATAGGAACCTATTTAACCCATTTTTGATAAGAATATGCATATAATTAATTCCTACATGGGGATTATAGGTTGAAGATTGTTTATAGATATAGATAGCAACATATTAAGCCTATTTCTGATAGGAATATGCATATAATTATTTTTCTGCAAAGGGATTAGAGGTGGAATATTGTTTATAAATTTACATAGGAACCTATTTCTGATTTAAATATGCATAGAATTATTTTTCTGCATGGGGATTATGGGTGGAATATTGTTTATAAATATACATAGGAACCTATTTAACCCCTTTCTGATAAGAATATGCATATAATTATTTTTCTACATGTGGATTATGGGCAGAATATGGTTTAAAAATATACATAGGAACCTATTTAACCCATTTCTGATAAGAATATTATAGGTTGAAGATTGTTTATAGATTTAGATAGCAACATATTAAGCCTATTTCTGATAAGAATATGCATATAATTATTTTTC
Organism: Aquarana catesbeiana; assembly: GCA_037953035.1. NCBI lineage: Eukaryota > Metazoa > Chordata > Amphibia > Anura > Ranidae > Aquarana > Aquarana catesbeiana. Next base: position 5,002,362 of record JBBHAA010000868.1, read on the forward strand.
TACATGGGGATTATGGGTGGAATATTGTTTATAAATTTACATAGCAACATATTAATACTATTTCTGATATGAATATGCATATAATTATTTTTCTACATGGGGATTATGGGTGAAATATTGTTAAGAAATACACATAGGAACCTATTTAACCCATTTCTGATAACAATATGCATATAATTATTTTTCTGCATGGGGATTATAGGTGGAATATTGTCTATAAATATACATAGGAACCTATTTAACCCATTTCTGATAACAATATGCATATAATTTTTTTTTGCATGGGGATTATAGGTGGAATATTGTTTATAAATATACATAGCAAACTATTTAACCAATTTCTGATAAGAATATGAATATATTTATTTTTCTACATGGGGATTATAGGTGGAATATTGTTTATAAATATACATAGGAACCTATTTAACCCATTTCTGATAAAAATATGCATATAATTATTTTTCTGCAAAGGGATTAGAGGTGGAATATTGTTTATAAATATACATAGGAACCTATTTCTGATTTAAATATGCATAGAATTATTTTTCTGCATGGGGATTATGGGTGGAATATTGTTTATAAATATACATAGGAACCTATTTAACCCCTTTCTGGTAAGAATATGCATATAATTATTTTTCTACGTGTGGATTATGGGCAGAATATGGTTTAAAAATATACATAGGAAACTATTTAACCCATTTCTGATAAGAATATGCATATAATTTTTTTCTACATGGGGATTATAAGTTGAAGATTGTTTATAGATTTAGATAGCAACATATTAAGCCTATTTCTGATAAGAATATGCATATAATTATTTTTCTACATGGGGATTATAGGTGGAATATTGTTTATAAATATACATAGCAACATATTAATACTATTTCTGATATGAATATGCATATAATTATTTTTCTACATGGGGATTATGGGTGAAATATTGTTAATAAATACACATAGGAACCTATTTAACCCATTTATGATAAGAATATGCATATAATTATTTTTCTACATGGGAATTATGGGTAGAATATTGTATATAAATTTACACAGGAACCTATTTAACACATTTCTGATAAGAATATGCTTATAATTGTTTTTCTACATGGGGATTATGGGAGGAATATTGTTTTTCATTATACATAGGAACCTATTTAACCCATTTCTGAAAAGAATATGCATATAATTATTTTTCTACATGGGGATTATGGGTGAAATATTGTTTATAAATATACATAGGAACCTATTTAACCCATTTCTGATAAGAATATGCATATAATTATTTTTCTGCAAAGGGATTAGAGGTGGAATATTGTTTATAAATATACATAGGAACCTATATAACTAATTTCTGAAAAGAGCATGCATATAATTATTTTTCTACATTTGGATTATGGTTTGAATATTGTTTATAAATATACATAGAAACATATTAAACCTATTTCTGATATGAATATGCAGATAATTATTTTTCTACATGGGGATTATGTTTGGAATATTGTTTATAAATATACATAGTAACCTATTTAACCAATTTCTGAAAAGAATATGCATATAATTATTTTTCTACATTTGGATTATGGTTGGAATATTTTTTCTAAATATAAATAGGAACCTATTTAACTAATTTCTGATAAGTATATGCATATAATTATTTTTCTACACGAGGATTATGGATGGAATATTGTTAATAAATATGCATAGCAACATATTAAACTTATTTCTGTTATGAATATGCATATAATAATTTTTCTACATCGGGATTATGAGTGGAATATTGTTTATAAATATAGATAGCAACCTATTTCTGATTTAAATATGCATAAAATTATTTTTCTGCATGGGGATTATGGGTGGAATATTGTTTATAAATATACATATGAACCTATCTAACCCATTTCTGATAGGAATATGCATATCATTATTTTTCTACATGTGGATTATGGGCAGAATATGGTTTAAAAATATAAATAGGAACCAATTTAACCCATTTCTGATAAGAATATGCATATAATTTTTGTTCTACATGGGGATTATAGGTTGAAGATAGTTTATAGTTATAGATAGCAACATATTAAGCCTATTTCTGATAAGAATATGCATATAATTATTTTTTTACATGGGGATTATGGGTGGAATATTGTTTATAAATATACATAGCAACCGATTTAACCCATTTCTGATAAGTATATGAATATAATTATTTTTCTACATGGGGATTATGGGTGGAATATTGTTTATAAATATACATAGGAACCTATTTAACCCATTTATGATAAGAATATGCATATAATTATTTATCTACATGGGAAATATGGGTAGAATATTGTATATAAATATACATAGGAATCTATTTAACACATTTCTGATAAGAATATGCGTATAATTGTTTTTCTACATGGGGATTATGGGAGGAATATTGTTTTTAATAATACATAGGAACCTATTCAACCAATTTCTGAAAAGATTATGCATATAATTATTTTTCTACATGGTGATTATGGGTGGAATATTGTTTATAAATATACATAGCAACATATTAATACTATTTCTGATATAAATATGCATTTTATTATTTTTCTACATGGGGATTATGGGTGAAATATTGTTAATAAATACACATAGGAACCTATTTAACCCATTTCTGATAACAATATGCATATAATTATTTTTCTGCATGGGGATTATAAGTGGAATATTGTTTATAAATATACATAGGAACCTATTTAACCATTTCTGATAACAATATGCATATAATTATTTTTTTGCATGGGGATTATAGGTGGAATATTGTTTATAAATATACATAGCAATCTATTTAACCAATTTCTGATAAGAGTATGAATATATTTATTTTTCTTCATGGGGATTTTGGGTGGAATATTGTTTATAAATATATTGTTTATAAATATATATAATTAACCCATTTCTGATAAGAATATGCATAGAATTATTTTTCTGCAAAGGGATTAGAGGTGGAATATTGTTTATAAATATACATAGGAACCTATTTCTGATTTAAATATGCATAGAATTATTTTTCTGCATGGGGATTATGTTTGGAATATTGTTTATAAATATTACATAGGAACCTATTTAACCCCTTTCTGATAAGAATATGCATATAATTATTTTTCTACATGTGGATTATGGGCAGAATATGGTTTAAAAATATACATAGGAACCTATTTAACCCATTTCTGATAAGAATATGCATATAATTTTTTTCTACATGGGGATTATAGGTTGAAGATTGTTTATAGATTTAGATAGCAACACATTAAGCCTATTTCTGATAAGAATATGCATATAATTATTTTTCTATATGGGGATTATGGGTGGAATATTGTTTATAAATATACATAGCAACATATTAATACTATTTCTGTAATGAATATGCATATAAATATTTTTCTACATGGGGATATTTATGTGAAATATTGTTAATAAATACACATAGGAACCTATTTAAGCCATTTCTGATAACAATATGCATATCATTATTTTTCTGCATGGTGATTATAGGTGGAATATTGTTTATAAATATACATAGGAACCTATTTAACCCATTTCTGATAACAATATGCATATAATTATTTTTTTGCATGGGGATTATAGGTGGAATATTGTTTATAAATATACATAGCAATCTATTTAACCAATTTCTGATAAGAATATGTATATATTTATTTTTCTACATGGGGATTATGGGTGGAATATTGTTTATAAATATACATAGGAACCTATTTAACCCATTTCTGATAAGAATATGCATATAATTATTTTTCTGCAAAGGGATTAGAGGTGGAATATTGTTTATAAATATACATAGGAACCTATTTCTGATTTAAATATGCATAGAATTATTTTTCTGCATGGGGATTATGGGTGGAATATTGTTTATAAATATACATAGGAACCTATTTAACCCCTTTCTGATAAGAATATGCATATAATTATTTTTTCTACATGGGAAATATGGGTAGAATATTGTATAAAAATATACATAGGAACCAATTTAACCCATTTCTGATCAGAATATGCATATAATTTTTGTTCTACATGGGGATTATAGGTTGAAGATAGTTTATAGTTATAGATAGCAACATATTAAGCCTATTTCTGATAAGAATATGCATATAATTATTTTTCTACATGGGGATTATGGGTGGAATATTGTTTATAAATATACATAGCAACCGATTTAACCCATTTCTGATAAGTATATGAATATAATTATTTTTTATACATGGGGATTATGGGTGGAATATTGTTTATAAATATACATAGGAACCTATTTAACCCATTTATGATAAGAACATGCATATAATTATTTATCTACATGGGAAATATGGGTAGAATATTGTATATAAATATACATAGGAATCTATTTAACACATTTCTGATAAGAATATGCGTATAATTGTTTTTCTACATGGGGATTATGGGAGGAATATTGTTTTTAATAATACATAGGAACCTATTTAACCAATTTCTGAAAAGAATATGCATATATTTTTTTTTCTACATGGGGATTATGGGTGTTTTATTGTTTATAAATATACATAGGAACCTATTTAACCCATTTCTGATAAGAATATGCATATAATTATTTTTCTGCAAAGGGATTATGGGTGGGATATTGTTTATAAATATACATAGGAACCTATATAACCCATTTCTGATATGAATATGCAGATAATTATTTTTCTACATGGGGATTATGTTTGGAATATTGTTTATAAATATACATGGTAACCTATTTAACCAATTTCTGAAAAGAATATGCATATAATTATTTTTCTACATTTGGATTATGGTTGGAATATTGTTTATAAATATACATAGAAACATATTAAACCTATTTCTGATATGAATATGCATATAATTATTTTTCTACATGGGGGTTATGGTTGGAATATTGTTTAGAAATATACATAGTAACCTATTTAACCAATTTCTGAAAAGAAAATGCATATAATTATTTTTCTACATTTGGATTATGGTTTTAATATTGTTTCTAAATATAAATAGGAACCTATTTAACCCATTTCTGATAAGTATATGCATATAATTATTTATCTACACGACGATTATGGATGGAATATTGTTAATAAATATGCATAGCAACATATTAAACCTATTTCTGTTATGAATATGCATATAATAATTTTTCTTCATCGGGATTATGGGTGAAATATTGTTTATAAATAAAGATAGCAACCTATTTCTGATTTAAATATGCATGGAATTATTTTTCTACATGGGGATTATGGGTGGAATATTGGTTATTATTATACATAGGAACATATTTAACCCATTTCTGATAAGAATATGCATATAATTATTTTTCTACATGTGGATTATGGGCAGAATATGGTTTAAAAATATACATAGGAACCAATTTAACCCATTTCTGATAAGAATATGCATATAATTTTTTTCTACATGGGGATTGTAGGTTGAAGATAGTTTACAGATATAGATAGCAACATATTCAGCCTATTTTTGATAAGAATATGCATATAATTATTTTTGTACATGGGGATTATGGGTGGAATATTGTTTATAAATATACATAGCAACATATTAATAATATTTCTGATATGAATATGCATATAATTATTTTTTTACATGGAGATTATGGGTTAAATATTGTTAATAAATATACATAGGAACCTATTTAACCCATTTCTGATAACAATATGCATATAATTATTTTTCTGCATTTGGATTATAGGTGGAATATTGTTTATAAATATACATACGAACCTATTTAACCCATTTCTGATAAGAATGTGCATATAATTATTTTTCTACATGGGAATTATGGGTGGAATATTGTTTATAAATATACATAGTAACCTATTTAACCAATTTCTAAAAAGAATATGAATATAAGTATTTTTCTACATTTGGATTATGGTTGGAATATCGTTTATAAATATACATAGGAACCTATTTAAACCATTTCTGATAAGTATACGCATATAATTATTTTTCTACACGAGGATTATGGATGGAATATTGTTAATAAATATGCATAGCAACATATTAAACCTATTTCTGTTATGAATATGCATATAATTATTTTTCTACATGGGAATTATGGGTGGAATATTGTAGTTAAACATACATAGGAATATATTAAACCTATTTCTGATTTGAATAAGCTTTAAATTATTTTTCTACATTGGGATTATGGGTGGAATATTGTTTATAAATATATAAATAGGATCCTATTTAACCCATTTCTGATAAGAATATGCATAAAATTATTTTTCTACATTGGGATTATGAGTGGAATGTTTTAATTAAACATACATATCAATATATTAAACCTATTCCTGATATGAATATGCATAAAATTATGTTTCTACATATGGATTATACGTGGAATATTGATTATAAATATACATAGGAACCTATTGAACCCATTTCTGATAAGAATATACATATAATTATTTTTCTACATGGGGATTGTGGGCAGAATATTGTTTATAAATATACATAGGAACCTAATTTAACCCATTTCTGATAAGAATATGCATATAATTATTTTTCTACACTAGGATTAGACATGGAATATTGTTAATAAATATACATAGCAACATATTAAACCTATTTCTGTTTTCAATATGCATATAATTATTTTTCTACATGGGGATTATGGGAATATGCATATTTTTTTTTCTACATGGGGATTATAGGTTGAAGATTGTTTATAGAGATAGATAGCAACATATTAAGCCTATTTCTGATAAGAATATGCATATAATTATTTTTCTACATGGGGATTATGGGTGGAATATTGTTTATAAATATACATAGCAACATATTAATACTATTTCTGATATAAATATGCATATAATTATTTTTCTACATGGGAATTATGTGTGAAATATTGTTAATAAATACACATAGGAACCTATTTAACCCATTTCTGATAACAATATGCATATAATTATTTTTTGCATGGGGATTATAGGTGGAATATTTTTTATAAATATACATAGAAACATATTAAACCTATTTCTTTTTTTTTTTAATTATCTTTTTATTGACAGATGCATACGAGAACACAGTTACATAAAGATAGTTGATCGGTTGTATCGCAAATGGAATTCGGCCATAACAATTTGCATCAAAAAAATTTTTTTTTTTTTTTTTTTAAAAAATAAAAAGAGAGAGAAATGGAGAAGAGAAGAAAAGGGTGAAATGGGGAAGAGGAAAAGAAAAAAAAAAAGGGGGGGTGAGAGGAAGCGAACAGTGTCCTGTCAGCCATACACCATACCTACTTTATAGGCGATAAATTGGTTCATAAGTATTGAGAATATTCACCAGAGAAGCGGAACTGATCCCAGTAGAACCATCTGGTTTTGTGTTCTTATTTGTCCCGAAGAGCAGAGGTCAGATGCTCCATGCTTTCTATATCTTTCACCTTGGCGACAGTAGGAGGAGACTGTTGTTTCCACATGGCTGGAATGCATGCTCTCGCTGCATTGAGTAAATGTTTAAGTAATGATTTGTTATATTTTTTCCGGAAAGAGGGGGCAGATTAAGAAGAACTGCTGCAGGGTCTCCGGACACTGAGATATCCGTAAATTTGTGGATCAATTGGAGGACTTGCCGCGAAAATGGCTGGATGCTAGGGCAGTCCCAGAAGATATGTAACAGTGTACCTCTGTGGGAATCACATTTCCACAGCATCGATCACTCAATTGTGGAAATAGTTTGGCTAGTACGGATGGGGTTCTATACCACCGTGTCATGATTTTGTAAGTGATTTCCTGATACTTACTACATAACGATGATTTATGAGCGAAATAGAGTATCCTATCTTTTTGTTGGTTCGTAAAAGTGACCTGCAGATCTTTTTCCCATTTGGAAAGAAAGGGAGGTTCTTATTGCTCATGGAGATCTAGTAGAGCTTCGTAGGACAGAGATTTCCGTATCGGACCCTCCCACGAGCAAAGTTCCTCGATTAAATTTATGAGAGATGGTGGAACGTAGTCTCAATGGTATACTAACAGGCATCTTAATTTATACCATCTCACACTCTTAACATGTCTCGCAACCAAATCCCTATTATCAGGGTTTTTATCAGGGTGTAACCTGAGGTTTTACTCAACCATGTAAAACATATCACTGATATCATGACATTTTGCTGTGGACCAGTGGATACGGATTGTGTAATGCAAATTCACATTTAGGTGTTAATTTACAGTATCTTAAGCAATTTCCTAGTCTTCGAAAACAAAGTATTTAAGTAACTGTGCAGCAATTATCAAACAATCTAATATCATTGCTATTTAGACATTCTATCTAATTAGGGTATTGCAAATGCAACTATCTATCGAAAATGTAAAAATGCGCACTGATTTTGTGTGACTTTATCTTTATCCACAAACTACACCATTAATGGTATCTATTTCCTCCCACTGAAACCAGTTAATAATGTCACTATTCCTGGCACTAACAAAAGTGATGGCTTACTACATGTGTTATTATTTTCACACCGACACAAATGATGGGTCCCTTTTCCTCCCACTGACACCGAGGATGGGTCACAAGTATCCCCACTGACAGCAATAATGTTGTCTTTATTCCTTCCACAAATGATAATTCAAATGTTTCTTAAACAGAAACAATGATGAGGACTAATCCTTCCACTGATACCAACAGCGCGGTTGTAGATTTGACACTGACAACAAGAATGGGTCATAGTTCCTTCCACTGACACCAATGATGGGTCAGACCAACAACGGGGTACTATTTTAGAATCTGTTGCATTACTATAGCTTATATAAGCTATAAACATTGCAACATATTATACCTATTTCTGATATGAATATGTATGTAATTATTTTTCTACATGGGATTATGGGCTGAATATTGTAGATAAACATACATAGCAATATATTAAACCTATTTCTGATAAAAATATACATATCATTATTTTTCTACATCTGGATTATGGGTGGAATATTGTTTATAAATATATATAGGAACCTAGTTAACCCATTTCTGATAAGAATGTGAATGTAATTATTTTTCTACATGGGAATTATGGGTGGAATATTGTTTTTAAATGTACATAGGAACCTATTTAACCCTTTTCTGATAAGAATATGCATATAATTCTTTTTCTACATGGGGATTATGGGTGGAATATTAATTAAAAATATACATAGCAACATATTAATACTATTTCTGATATGAATATGCATATAATTATTTTTCTCCATGGGGATTATAGGCGGAATATTGTTTATAAATATACATAGGAATCTATTTAACCCATTTCTGATAAGTATATGCATATAATTATTTTTCTATATTGGGATTATGGGTAGAATATTTTTTATAACCATACATAGTAAACTATTTAACCCATTTATGATAAGAATATGTATATAATTATTTTTCTACATGGGGATTATGGGTGGAAAATTGTTTATAAATATACATAGCAACCTATTTAACCCATTTTTGATGAGAATATGCATATAATAATTTTCTACATAGAAATAAGGGGCGGAATATTGTTTATAAATATACATAGCAACACATTAAACCTATTTCTGATAAGAATATGCATATAATTATTTTTCTACATGGGGATTATGCATGGAATATTTCTTAGAAATATATATAGGAACCTATTTAACTCATTTCTGATAAGAATATGCATATAATTATTTTTCTACATGGGGATTATGAATGGAAAATTGTTTATAAATATACATAGCAAACTATTTAACCCATTTCTGATAAGAATATGCATATAATAATTTTTCTACATGGGGATTATGGGCGGAATATTGTTTATAAATATACATAGGAACCTATTTAACCCATTTCTGATAAGTATATGCATATAATTATTTTTCTACACGAGGATTATGGATGGATTATTGTTAATAAATATACATAGCAACATATTACACCTATTTCTGATAAGAATATGCATATAATTATTTTTCTACATGGGGATTATGGGTTTAATATTAATTATAAATATACATAGCAACATATTAATACTATTTCTGATATGAATATGCATATAATTATTTTTCTCCATGGGGATTATAGGCGGAATATTGTTTATAAATATACATAGGAACCTATTTAACACATTTCTAATAAGAATATGCATAAAATTATTTTTCTATATTGGGATTATGGGTAGAATATTTTTTATAACCATACATAGTAACCTATTTAACCCATTTATGATAAGAATATGTATATAATTATTTTTCTACATGGGAATTATGGGTAGAATATTGTATATAAATATACATAGGAACCTATTTAACACATTTCTGATAAGACTATGCGTATAATTGTTTTTCTACATGGGGATTATGGGAGGAATATTGTTTTTAATTATACATAGGAACCTATTTAACCAATTTTTGAAAGAAAATATGCATATAATTTTTTTTCTACATGGGGATTATGGGTGAAATATTGTTTATAAATATACATAGGAACCCATTTAACCAATTTCTGAAAAGAATATGCATATAATTATTTTTCTACATTTGGATTATGGTTGGAATATTAATTATAAATATACATAGGAACCTATTTAACCCATTTCTGATAAGTATATGCATATAATTATTTTTCTACACGAGAATTATGGATGGAATATTGTTAATAAATATGCATAGTAACATATTAAACCTATTTCTGTTATGAATATGCATATAATTATTTTTCTATATCGGGATTATGGGTAGAATATTGTTTATATATATATATACATAGGAACCTATTTAACCCATTTCTGATAAGAATATGCATATAATTATTTTTCTATATGGGGATTATGGGCAGAATATGGTTTAAAAATATACATAGGAATCTATTTAACCCATTTCTGATAAGAATATGCATATAATTTTTTTCTACATGGCGATTATAGGTAGAAGATTGTTTATACATATAGATAGCAACATATTAAGTGTATTTCTGATAAGAATATGCATATAATTATTTTTCTACATGGGGATTATGTATGGAATATTGTTTATAAATATACATAGCAACATATTAATACTATTTCTGATATGAAAATGCATGTAATTATTTTTCTACATGGGTATTATGGGTGAAATATTGTTAATAAATACACATAGGAACCTATTTAACCCATTTCTGATAACAATATGCATATAAATATTTTTCTGCATGGGGATTATAGGTGGAATATTGTTTATAAATATACATAGCAACCTATTTAACACATTTCTGATAAGAATATGCATTAAATTATTTTTCTACATGGGGATTATGGGTGGAATATTTTTTATAACCATACATAGTAACCTATTTAACCCATTTATGATAAGAATATGCATATAAATATTTTTCTACATGGGAATTAGGGGTGGAATATTGTTTATAAATATACATAGGGACCTATTTAAAACATTTCTGATAAGAATATGCGTATAATTGTTTTACTACATGTGGATTATGGAAGGAATATTGTTTTTAATTATACATAGGAACCTATTTAACCCATTTTCTGAAAAGAATATGCATATAATTATTTTTCTACATGGGGATTATGGGTGAAATATTGTTTATAAATATACATAGGAACCTATTTAACCCATTTCTGATAAGAATATGCATATAATTATTTTTCTACGTTTGGATTATGGTTGGAATATTGTTTATAAATATATATAGGAACCTATTTAACCAATTTCTGATAAGTATATGCAAATAATTATTTTTCTACATGAGGATTATAGATGGAATATTGTTAATAAATATGCATAGCAACGTATTAAACCTATTTCTGTTATGAATATGCATATAATTATTTTTCTACATGGGAATTATGGGTGGAATATTGTAGTTAAACATACATAGGAATATATTAAACCTATTTCTGATTTGAATAAGCTTTAAATTATTTTTCTACATCGGGATTATGGGTGGAATATTGTTTATACATATAGATAGCAACCTATTTCTGATTTAAATATGCATAAAATTATTTTTCTACATGTGGATTATGGGCAGAATATGGTTTAAAAATATACATAGGAACCTATTTAACCAATTTCTGATAAGAATATGCATATCATTTTTTTTCTACATGGGGATTATAGGTTGAAGATTGTTTATAGATATAGATAGCAACATATTAAGCCTTTTTCTGATAAGAATATGCATATAATTATTTTTCTACATGGGGATTATGGGAGGAATATTGTTTATAAATATAAATAGCAACATATTAATACTATTTCTGATATGAATATGCATATAATTATTTTTCTACATGGGGATTATGGGTGAAATATTGTTAATAAATATGCATAGTAACATATTAAAATTATTTCTGTTATGAATATGCATATATTCATATATATGAATATATTAATACTATTTCTGATATAAATATGCACATAATTATTATTCTACATCAGGATTATGGGTGAAATATTGTTAATAAATACACATAGGAACCTATTTAACCCATTTCTGATAACAATATGCATATAATTAATTTTCTACATCGGGATTATAGGTGGAATATTGTTTATAAATATACATAGGAACCTATTTAACACATTTCTGAAAAGAATATGCGTATAATTGTTTTTCTACATGGGGATTATGGGAGGAATATTGTTTTTAATTATACATAGGAACCTACTTAACCCATTTCTGAAAAGAATATGCATATAATTATTTTTCTACATTTGGATGATGGGTGGAATATTGTTTATAAATATACATAGGAACCCATTTAACCAATTTCTGAAAAGAATATGCATATAATTATTTTTCTACATTTGGATTATGGTTGGAATATTAATTATAAATATACATAGGAACCTATTTAACCCATTTCTGATAAGTATATGCATATAATTATTTTTCTACACGAGAATTATGGATGGAATATTGTTAATAAATATGCATAGTAACATATTAAACCTATTTCTGTTATGAATATGCATATAATTATTTTTCTATATCGGGATTATGGGTAGAATATTGTTTATATATATACATAGGAACCTATTTAACCCATTTCTGATAAGAATATGCATATAATTATTTTTCTATATGGGGATTATGGGCAGAATATGGTTTAAAAATATACATAGGAATCTATTTAACCCATTTCTGATAAGAATATGCATATAATTTTTTTCTACATGGCGATTATAGGTAGAAGATTGTTTATACATATAGATAGCAACATATTAAGTGTATTTCTGATAAGAATATGCATATAATTATTTTTCTACATGGGGATTATGTATGGAATATTGTTTATAAATATACATAGCAACATATTAATACTATTTCTGATATGAAAATGCATGTAATTATTTTTCTACATGGGTATTATGGGTGAAATATTGTTAATAAATACACATAGGAACCTATTTAACCCATTTCTGATAACAATATGCATATAAATATTTTTCTGCATGGGGATTATAGGTGGAATATTGTTTATAAATATACATAGCAACCTATTTAACACATTTCTGATAAGAATATGCATTAAATTATTTTTCTACATGGGGATTATGGGTGGAATATTTTTTATAACCATACATAGTAACCTATTTAACCCATTTATGATAAGAATATGCATATAAATATTTTTCTACATGGGAATTAGGGGTGGAATATTGTTTATAAATATACATAGGGACCTATTTAAAACATTTCTGATAAGAATATGCGTATAATTGTTTTACTACATGTGGATTATGGAAGGAATATTGTTTTTAATTATACATAGGAACCTATTTAACCCATTTCTGAAAAGAATATGCATATAATTATTTTTCTACATGGGGATTATGGGTGAAATATTGTTTATAAATATACATAGGAACCTATTTAACCCATTTCTGATAAGAATATGCATATAATTATTTTTCTACGTTTGGATTATGGTTGGAATATTGTTTATAAATATATATAGGAACCTATTTAACCAATTTCTGATAAGTATATGCAAATAATTATTTTTCTACATGAGGATTATAGATGGAATATTGTTAATAAATATGCATAGCAACGTATTAAACCTATTTCTGTTATGAATATGCATATAATTATTTTTCTACATGGGAATTATGGGTGGAATATTGTAGTTAAACATACATAGGAATATATTAAACCTATTTCTGATTTGAATAAGCTTTAAATTATTTTTCTACATCGGGATTATGGGTGGAATATTGTTTATACATATAGATAGCAACCTATTTCTGATTTAAATATGCATAAAATTATTTTTCTACATGTGGATTATGGGCAGAATGTGGTTTAAAAATATACATAGGAACCTATTTAACCAATTTCTGATAAGAATATGCATATCATTTTTTTTCTACATGGGGATTATAGGTTGAAGATTGTTTATAGATATAGATAGCAACATATTAAGCCTTTTTCTGATAAGAATATGCATATAATTATTTTTCTACATGGGGATTATGGGAGGAATATTGTTTATAAATATAAATAGCAACATATTAATACTATTTCTGATATGAATATGCATATAATTATTTTTCTACATGGGGATTATGGGTGAAATATTGTTAATAAATATGCATAGTAACATATTAAAATTATTTCTGTTATGAATATGCATATATTCATATATATGAATATATTAATACTATTTCTGATATAAATATGCACATAATTATTATTCTACATCAGGATTATGGGTGAAATATTGTTAATAAATACACATAGGAACCTATTTAACCCATTTCTGATAACAATATGCATATAATTAATTTTCTACATCGGGATTATAGGTGGAATATTGTTTATAAATATACATAGGAACCTATTTAACACATTTCTGAAAAGAATATGCGTATAATTGTTTTTCTACATGGGGATTATGGGAGGAATATTGTTTTTAATTATACATAGGAACCTACTTAACCCATTTCTGAAAAGAATATGCATATAATTATTTTTCTACATTTGGATGATGGGTGGAATATTGTTTATAAATATACATAGGAACCTATTTAACCCATTTGTGATAAGTATATGCATATAATTATTTTTTCCACACGAGGATTATGGATGGAATATTTTTAATAAATATGCATAGCAACATATTAAACGTATTTCTGTAATGAATATGCATATAATTATTTTTCTACATCGGGATTATGGGTGGAATATTGTTTATAAATATAGATAGCAACCTATTTCTGATTTAAATATGCATAAAATTATTTTTCTACATGGGGATTATTGGTGGAACACTGTTTATAAATATACATAGGAACCTATTTAACCCATTTCTGATAAGAATATGCGTATATTTGTTTTTCTACATGGGGATTATGGGAAGAATATTGTTTTTAATTATACATAGGAACCTATTTAACCCATTTCTGAAAGAAAATATGCATATAATTATTTTTCTACATGGGGATTATGGGTGAAATATTGTTTATAAATATACATAGGAACCTACTTAATCCATTTCTGATAAGAATATGCATATAATTATTTTTCTGCAAAGAGATTATAGGTGGAATATTGTTTATAAATATACACAGGAACCTATATAACCCATTTCTGATAAGAGTATGCATATAATTATTTTTCTACATTTGGATTATGGTTTGAATATTGTTTATGAATATACATAGAAACATATTAAACCTATTTCTGATATGAATATGCATATAATTATTTTTCTACATTTGGATTATGGTTGGAATATTGTTTATAAATATACATAGGAACCTATTTAACCCATTTCTGATAAGTATATGCATATAATTATTTTTCTACACGAGGATTATGGATGGAATATTGTTAATAAATATGCATAGCAACATATTAAACCTTTTTCTGTTATGAATATGCATATAATTATTTTTCTACATGAGATTTATATGTGGAATATTGTAGTTAAACATACACAGGAATATATTAAACCTATTTCTGATTTGAATAAGCATTAAATTATTTTTCTACATCGGGATTATGGGTGGAATATTGTTTATAAATGTATAAATAGGAACCTATTTAACCCATTTCTGAAAAGAATATGCATATCATTCTTTTTCTACATGGGGATTATGGGTGGAATATGTTTATAAATATAGATAGCAACCTATTTCTGATTAGAATATGCATAAAATTATTTTTCTACATTGGGATTATGAGTGGAATACTGTTTATAAATATACATAGCAACCTATTTAAGTCATTTCTTATAAGAATATGCATATAATTATTTTTCTACATGGGGATTATGGGTGGAAAATTGTTTATAAATATACATAGCAACCTAATGAACACATTTCTGATAAGAATATGCATATAATTATTTTTCTATATGGGGATTATGGGTGGAATATTGTATTTAAACATACATAGGAATATATTAAACCTATTTCTGATATAAATTTGCTTTAAAAAATTCTACATAGAGATTATAGTCGGAATATTGTTTATAAATATACATAGTAACCTATATATCTCATTTCTGATAAGAATATGCATATAATTATTTTTCTACATGGGGATTATATATGGAATATTGTTATCCATAGGAACATATTAAACCTATTTCTAATATGCATATCATTATTTTTCCACATGGGGATTATGGGTAGAATATTTTACATAAACATACATAGCAACATATTAAACCTATTCCTGATAAAAATATGTATATCATTTTTTTCTACATGTGGATTATGGGTGGACTATTGTTCAAAAATACATATAGGAACCTATTACCCCATTTCTGATAACAATATATTCATTTTTCTTCATTGGAATTATGGGTGGAATAGTGTTTTATAAATATACATAGCAACCTATTTAACCCATTTCTGTTAAGAATATGCATATAATAATTTTTCTACATGGGGATAATGGGCAGAATATTGTTTATAAATATACATAGCAACATATTAAACCTATTTCTGATATGAATATGAATAAAATTATTTTTTTACATGGGTATTATGGGTGGAATATTGTATATAAATATACATAGGAACCTATTTAACCCATTTCTGACAAGAATATGCATATAATTATTTTTTCTACATAGGAATTATGGGTGTAATATTGTATATAAATATACATAGGAACCTATTTAACACATTTCTGATAAGAATATGCATATAATTATTTTTCTACATGGGGATTATGGGTGGAAAATTGTTTATAAATATAGATAGCAACATATTAAACCTATTTCTGATAAGAATATGCATATAATTATTTTTCAACATTGGGATTATGGGTGGAATATTGTTTTTAAATATACATAGCAACCTATTTAACCCATTTCTGATAAGAATATGCATATAATAATTTTTCTACATGGGGATAATGGGCGGAATATTGTTTATAAATATACATAGCAACATATTAAACCCATATGTGATATGAATATGCATATAATTATTTTTCTACATGGGGATTATGGATGAAATATTGTCTATAAATATACATGGTAACCTATTTAACGCATTTCTGAAAAGAATATGCATATAAGTATTTTTTCTACATATAAATATAGATAGCAACACATTAAATCTATTTCTGATATGAACATGCATACAATTATTTTTCTACATCGAGATTATGGGTGGAATATTGTTTATAAATATACATAGAAACCTATTTAACCCATTTCTGATAAGAATGTGCATATAATTTTTTTTTCTACATAGGAATTATGGTTGGAATATTGTTTATAAATATACATAGAAAACATATTAAACCCATATGTGATATGAATATGCATATAATTATTTTTCTACATGGGGATTATGGATGGAATATTGTTAATAAATATACATTGCAACATATTATACCTATTTCTGATATGAATATGTATGTAATTATTTTTCTACATGGGATTATGGGCAGAATATTGTAGATAAACATACATAGCAACATATTAAACCTATTTCTGATAAAAATATGCATATCATTATTTTTCTACATCTGGATTATGGGTGGAATATTGTTTATAAATATATATAGGAACCTAGTTAACCCATTTCTGATAAGAATGTGCATAAAATTATTTTTCTACTTGGGAATTATGGGTGGAATATTGTTTATAAATGTACATAGGAACCTATTTAACCCTTTTCTGATAAGAATATGCATATAATTCTTTTTCTACATGGGGATTATGGGTAGAATATTGCTTATAAATATAGATAGCAACACATTAAACCTATTTCTGATATGAATATGCATACAATTATTTTTCTACATGGGGATTATGGGTGGAATATTCCTTACAAATATACATAGGAACCTATTTAACCCATTTCTGATAAGAATATGCAAGTAATTATTTCTCTACATGGGGATTATGGGTGGAATATTGTGTATAAATATACATAGGAACCTATTTAACCCATTTCTGATAAGAATATGCATATAATTATTTTTCTACATGGGGATTATGGGTGGAAAATTGTTTATAAATATACATAGCAACCTATTTAACCCATTTCTGATAAGAATATGCATATAATAATTTTTCTACATAGGGATAATGGGCAGAATATTGTTTATAAATATACATAGCAACATATTAAACCTATTTCTGATATGAATATGAATATATTTTTTTTACATGGGTATTATGGGTGGAATACTGTCTATAAATATACATAGTAACCTATTTAACCCATTTCTGAAAAGAATATGCATATAATTATTTTTCTACATGCTGATTATGGTTGGAATATTGGTTATAAATATAAATAGGTACATATTAAACCTATTTGTCATATGAATATGCATATAATTATTTTTCTACATGGGGATTATGGATGGAATATTGTTAATAAATATACATAGCAACATATTAAACCTATTTCTGATAAGAATATGCATATAATTATTTTTCTACATGGGGATTATGCATGGAATATTTCTTAGAAATATACATAGGAACATATTTAACCCATTTCTGATAATAATATGCGAATAATTATTTTTCTACATCGGGATTATGGGTGGAATATTGTGTATAAATATACATAGGAACCTATTTAACCCATTTCTGATAAGAATATGCATATAATTATTTTTCTACATGGGGATTGTGGATGGAAAATTGTTTATAAATATACATAGCAAACTATTTAACCCATTTCTGATAAGAATATGCATATAATAATTTTTCTACATGGGGATGATGGGCGGAATATTGTTTATAAATATACATAGGAACCTATTTAACCCATTTCTGATAAGTATATGCATATAATTATTTTTCTACACAAGGATTATGGATGGATTATTGTTAATAAATATACATAGCAACATATTACACCTATTTCTGATAAGAATATGCATATAATTTTTTTTCTACATGGGGATTATGGGTGGAATATTGATTATAAATATACATAGCAACATACTAATACTATTTCTGATATGAATATGCATATAATTATTTTTCTACATGGGGATTATGGGTGAAATATTGTTAATAAATAAACATAGGAACCTATTTAACCCATTTCTGATAACAGTATGCATATCATTATTTTTCTCCATGGGGATTATAGGCGGAATATTGTTTATAAATATACATAGGAACCTATTTAACACATTTCTGATAAGAATATGCATAAACATTTTTTTCTACATTGGGATTATGGGTAGAATATTTTTTATAACCATACATAGTAACCTATTTAACCCATTTATGATAAGAATATGTATATAATTATTTTTCTACATGGGAATTATGGGTAGAATATTGTATATAAATATACATAGGAACCTATTTAACACATTTCTGATAAGAATATGCGTATAATTGTTTTTCTACATGGTGATTATGGGAGGAATATTGTTTTTAATTATACATAGGAACCTATTTAAACAATTTTTGAAAGAAAATATGCATATAATTATTTTTCTACATGGGGATTATGGGTGAAATATTGTTTATAAATATACATAGGAACCCATTTAACCCATTTCTGATAAGAACATGCACATAATTATTTTTCTGCAAAGGGATTATAGGTGGAATATTGTTTATAAATATACATAGGAACCTATATAACCCATTTCTGAAAAGAGTATGCATATAATTATTTTTCTACATTTGGATTATGGTTTGAATATTGTTTATAAATATACATAGAAACATATTAAACCCATTTCTGATATCAATATGCATATAATTTTTTTTCTACATGGGGAATATGGTTGGAATATTGTTTATAAATATACATAGTAACCTATTTAACCAATTTCTGAAAAGAATATGCATATAATTATTTTTCTACATTTGGATTATGGTTGGAATATTGTTTATAAATATACATAGGAACCTATTTAACCCATTTCTGATAAGTATATGCATATAATTATTTTTCTACACGAAGATTATGGATGGAATATTGTTAATAAATATGCATAGCAACATATTAAACCTATTTCTGTTATGAATATGCATATAATTATTTTTCTACATCGGGATTATGGGTGGAATATTGTTTATAAATATAGATAACAACCTATTTCTGATTTAAATATGCATAAAATTATTTTTCTACATGGGGATTATGGGTGGAATATTGTTTATAAATATCAGTGAAAAAAGGGAAATGATTAATGCGCTACCCAACAGAGATAACAGCAGCTGCTACAAAGCCATGTGACAAAAGGAAAACAAATTTTAAAACAAATTGTAGCGCTAAAAACACACGAAAAAATAATAATGATAATAAATATAAAGTTCAAAGTGCATATAAACGTAATGTCCCAGGAAAAGCAAGTATGTGATCCAAAAGAACAAAAATCCACAGTGCAAATAAATGATCTTGTATATCAATCTTGTCTGCTTCACAACCTTCAGCTTGTATATCATCGATTAAAGCGAATAGATGGAATACGCCTACCAGAGAGGTTGGATTCTACTGCCGTAAGCATAGAATCAATGAAGCTTATTGCCACCCAGGGCGAAGTGGTGAGATGTTGGAGGCAAGGGTAGAGCCTCTACCAGGCCGGGATGTCCCCTCTCTCCCACCGAAGCAGAGCCGGAAATGGATTTCAAAAGTGGTTTCTCAGTTTCCCAGGATATGTGGAGGAAAGAAGAAATGCTCCCACATAGTGTAATTTCTGGGTGTTTTTATTCAAAAAAAACATGATACATAAAAATGTGATCACAAAAATAAAATAAAGAGCAGTGTATAGGGTCTGAAAAAACCGCCCTACGCGTTTCGGTCCAATGACCTTCAACAGGGGCATAATGGACCCTCATAACACTGCCCAAATTTATAAAATACTATATGTCATCTAAAATAATCAAGACCAATAGGCTATGCACAAACGAACAACAATGGAGACCATTGGACCTAGGGAACATCACCTGTTGTGGTATACCACTCCCCCCAAGAGTATCCAATCAGTGAACTTGTAGTATAAAATTTACTATGTATTTTAGGCCAATATACATATAGAATTTATCTATGTCTGTATCTATAGTTGTAGCTGCAGTGGGCGTCCTCGTGTAAAAAAACCCGGGAACACTGCTAGACGTATGCGTATGACGTCAGTAACTAGGAATATGCGGGCCGTGCAGAGGGGTTGCCTGGCAACTGTACACGCTATTTCCCGAAAAGTCCGCAAACTCGGGAAGCGTGTCTGCGCGGCCGTCACTTGACGCGAAAAGCCGGAAACATGCGGACCGTGCAGGAGGGTTGCCTAGCAACCCTGCATGTGACCGCCCGAAAGCCCGCGAACACAAAAAACGTGTCCGCACGGCCTCACGTGATGCCGACAGACGTCATTCACACGTGGACTCTCGGGATAAGTTGCCAGGCAACGGCGTCACCAAACCAGGAACGCATTGCGAACCCGAAGGGAATGTCCGCACAGCCATCACATGACCCTGTGTTACCGGTCACGTGATGACAAGCAGACACTGGAGACCAGTTGCCAAGCAACAGAGATACAATATCCGAAAGGTCCGCAGTAATGCGGACGTACCTATACTGTAATCACCTATTCGGAAAAGAGTCTCACAAATGACAACTGACGTAAATCAATATTTGAAAATACGTCAGTGGGCTGGAAAGGATGGCAATGTGGAAAAGGCGCCCTCATCAAAAAATCTTGATATCACTCAAAGTGCAAAAAAGAGGGCCTGCGAAAATTGTATAAAATGTAAGGTGAGAATAAACAATGGGGCGAAATCATATTTGTTGAATGTATAAAAACAAAATATCCAATGGTGAAAAAAGTCAATAAATGAATAAAAATGAAATTAAAATAAAGTACGTTAGGGTTCACTTGCCTGACTGTTGAAAGTAATGGTAATGTGTGTCATGGCCCAAGAGTCAAAAATAAAATGTGCGTGAAGTAAATAAAATAAAATAAATGAAATGTGCATGGGTCATATGGTAAACAGTGCATATGTGATGAAAAACATGTGGGGAAGGATGTAAATGTGTAAAAATGTGTACAGAATTGTGTGTGAGGCATATGGTCCTGTATAAAAATGTATGGAAAAAAAAAAATTTGGATAATAAAGTGGATAAAAAATGTTGTGAAAAATATATCTTATGAAAGATTAATAAACGAGTTCAGATCCCATTCCACATTAAGGCCAAAAGGTAAATAAGTAACCATTGGGTGTGATGGCAACTATCGGACGGGATATACCCGTTACGATCTGTGGGTTTAAAATAAGTTTTAAACTCCAAATGTTGATCTACCACCATAATTTCTAAATCTAAAAAGAGAATAGAATGTAAGCTGGCCTCATAACTCAGGGAGATACCGCGATCGTTGGCATTCAAAAATACCATAAAGGCATCCAACGATACCCGGTCTCCGTGCCATAGGAGGAGGATGTCATCGATATACCTGACCCATAGAGCCAACTCTGGTCTCTGGCAGGCATAGACGACATCCTCCTCCCACTGGGCCATAAAAAGGTTGGCCAGGCTGGGGGCAAACTTAGCCCCCATGGCCACACCCTTTTGTTGTACATAAAACTGGTTCTGAAACCAGAAGTAGTTGTGGCCAGTGGCGAACCGTAAAAGCTGCATAATAAAATTACGCTGCAATATTGGTAAAGTGTGATTTCTGGATAAATGTTTTTCAACCGCACTAAATCCCAGCAAGTGTGGTATGCACGTATATAGTGCAGCCACGTCGGCTGTGACCAAATACGTTCCCTTTTTAAGATTGACCCTTTCCAGACATTGAATAACATCCCTAGTGTCCTAGAGGTAAGAAGGAGTGGATTGAACCAATGGTTGAAGAAAAAAATCAACATATCTCCCTATCCTGGAAGTGACCGAGTCAATCCCGCTGACAATAGGTCTGCCAGGGGGATTGACTGGGTCCTTGTGGACCTTAGGGAGATAATATATTGCGGGGATCCGTGGCACAAGGGGCACTAAATAGTTCTTCTCTTTTTTGTTAAGAATCCCCAAAGCGTAACCTTCATTGACCAGTTCAACTAAGGCTCGTTTGTATTTTTGGGTAGGGTTAAAGTTTATAGGGGTGTAAGTGTCACGATCTTGGAGGATCTTTGACATTTCTCCAATGTAGTCTTTTTTGTTGAGAGCTACAATACCCCCACCTTTGTCGGAAGGTCTTATAATAAGATCTTTCCTATCACAAAGTTCCTTAAGCCCTATTTTGATTTGCGGATCAATGTGAGTCTTTCTTTTAGGTTTAGGAAGGTGGTCCAAGTCTTGCAGGACCAGGTTCTTAAAAACTTGAAGAGATGGGGCTAAATTTCCAGGAGGGTTGAATAGTGAGGGGTTGGCTAATCCCGAATGTGTATATTCATTATTAGAAATATTATTGGTTGTAAGAGAGACAGAAGGTTGGCTCAAGAAGTGTCTCTGTATGCTTAGTTTTCTGGTGAATTTCAACACATCAATAAAGGTACAAAATTTGTTTAAGGGTCTCGGAGATAACGGTTTTGGGTATGTATCGGGGTCTCATAAGGGTAATCACGACTGTATAATCTAGGTCTTTGGTTACCTCTCCATTGTTGCCCTCTATATGGCGTAAACCCCAAGGTGCCTCTGTAAGGAGGATTAGCTGGATGTCCCCGTCAGTAACCCCTACCTCGATTTTTTGGTCCACTTCCCCTATGACTAGGAGGAGGGTAGACCGGGGGTGGTGGACAAGGATAGATATTTCGGGGGCCGGGGTTCCTAAAGTTGTTGAGTTTAGAATCTGGAGGGCGTCTAGGAGTTTCATAAGTTTGCCCTGATGTTCCCCCAAAATTTTGGGGGGGTTCGTATACTAGTCTCCTATCTACTTTAGGTTTGTTTGCCTGTTGAGTCTCAATAGGAAGGGACCCATTCTCTACAATGGCAACAGAGGCCATCTTTTTTTGCCAATTAAAAACCATGTTTGTGCTATAATCGGAAAAGTCACGATTATATTTCTTTTACTTTTTATTTCTCTGATCCTTTTCCTCCTTCTCTAGGGGCACCCCTGACGAGTGCCTCTGTGTAATGCAAAGGACTGGGAAAGGGATGCGAAGCCTCGCTCTAGGAGCTGAGTATATAATCTTCACCCATTTAACAAACCTGTCACCCAGGCCAAAACGAGCTAGGATCTCCCAGAGGTAGGGCCACTCCACACTATCAAAAGCCTTAGCGGCATCCAAGGATAATATAGCCCTACCTCCAGGGTTATCCACTGGGGTCTGCAGGTTCATAAAGAGGCGTCTAATATTGTTAGTTGTAGATCTAGTGGGTATTAACCCAGACTGGTCTCTATGCACCAACTTCCCTATCACCCCGGACAATCTGTTTGCCAGTACTCGTGCTGAAAGTTTGACGTCTAGGTTTAAGAGGGATATGGGCCTGTATGAATCCGGTAGAAGTTTATCCTTACCCGGTTTAGGGATCACAACTATGAGGGCTTCTTGCATACTATCCGGCAGGGATCCTTCCTCCCCTGCCGCAGAGAAAGCCCGCAGCAGTGGCGGAAGTAAAATATCACTATATCTCCTGTAAACCTCAGCAGGCAATCCATCCGAGCCCGGAGACTTATGCCTCTTAGCCCCCTGGAGGGCCTCCGCCAATTCCTCCATAGTTATTGGAGCATCCAACATACTCCTCTCATTCTCCGAGACTTGAGGGAAGGGACAATTCTGTAGGAATGAATCCAGCTCAGAAGAACTAGATGCAGTCCTAGAGGAATATAAGTCCATATAGAATTGATAAAATATCTGTATAATGTCTGCTGTCCTAGAGCAAGTCTCTCCTGTCCCCGATTTAATAGCTAGAATGGAAGCCGTGTCTCTTTGCTCCTTGGCCAATAGGGCAAGGAGATGACCCATGTTCTCGCCTTCTTCATAATATTCCTGTTGTAGGAAGAACCTCCGTTTTTTGGCCGCTGATAAGACTACTGAGTTGTATAATGAGTGAGCCTCAATTACATGCCTCCCTATTTTCCTGGGATGGGTCTGAAATCATTTTCTGCTCTCTAGTTTGTAAATCCTCTCTAACCCTGGATTCCCACTCTCCCGATCTCCTTTTCACTCCATTAATTCCCCTGATCAGACATCCTCGCAGGAACGCATTCAGAGAGTCCCAAACAACAGCCGCGCTCGCGGATCCTCTGTTGAAGCGTAGGAACTCCCTCAAGGCATCAGCTATCCCATCCAGTTCTGGGAATAGCTCCAGCCAGAATGGGTTAATCCACCAGAGGGGTTGAACCTCCTGGGTTCCCACGTCTATCCGCACCCAAAAGGGAGAGTGATCAGAAAGTAATCTAGGTTCATTTGCGCAATCCAATACCCTCTGCAGCAGGGCAGTGTTGCCCAGGCCCAGATCTATACGTGAAAGACCACCATATGTGCTCGACCTACATGAATAACATTTATCCATTGGATGCTTCTCCCTCCACACGTCTCTCAGACCCAATTCAGCAAGCATAAGTGCAAATGAGGTAGTACCCGGGGAGCGACCAGTTTGTCTGGAGTGTAAGGATATTCTATCTAAGTGTGTATCTAACACATTGTTGTAGTCTCCCAACGCTAGAACAGGGGTATTAGGGTATAAGGCTATGAACTGGGCAAATTTCTTTAGAGGGTCCGAGGAATATGGGGGAGGAACATACATGGTCGCAACAATACACCTATATCCATTGAGCTTACACAGTAGGAACACAAATCTGCCATCCCCATCAATCCTCTGCTGCAGACATTCAAAAGATATCCTCCCAGATATCAGTACACTCACCCCTCTGGAGTAGGAGGAGTGCACCGAGTGAAACTGAGTAGGATATTTACGTGATTTCAATATGTAAATCGAATTGAGCTGCAGGTGAGTCTCCTGAAGACAGACCAGGTGCGGCTGCATTCGAGCTAAATATTTGAACATTGCACTCCGTTTTGTTTTCTCCCCCAGTCCCCTAATATTCCAAGAAAGGAGCATTAACCCCCCAGTACCTCGATTCGCCATTTCCAATCTGTTTTAGAGGCAAAATTGAGGGCTGAGGAGCCACATGCATTTTGTGTCACAGTACTATTTTCAGATAGTAAAACATCCCAGCCTGCCCTAGTTACCACAATATTCTTACACATCAATTCCCGCCACTGCTTGGAGTGTATAAGTATGAAGGGAGTTAAACGGACATATAATCGTCCAACCTGTAGGAGGAAGAGGGTCACACCTGGAGAGGGGAAAGGGAAAAGCACACCCTTAAAGAAAACAAAGTGTCTGACCAACATGGCCGTACATAACCATAATAAACCCCAACGTGGGGAATTCAGTCCTCTCAGGACTCTGTAGAGGGGGCTCTTGCGTAGCCCAGGGGGCATGTATTATTATCAAACCTTGCACCAACAAAATTAGAAACTGTATGTTACTAATGCCGAAATATCAGCATATAAAAGTGACGTGCAAAAAGGAAAAACTTAAAAATAGAAAAAATATTCTGCAAAAATAAAAAGGGGGTGTGAGAGCCAACTCCGCCATAACAGAAAAAGAAGGAATCAAATTTCAACAGAGCACCGCTTGAACAAGGTGCCGTAAAGAAAAGAGAAACCGCATTCATGCAGGACATTGTGCTAAAGCAAGCTCTTCTCTATCCAACCAGTTCATCGCAAAAGTGGGATTTTCAAAGAAATGGGACGTGCCATTAGCAATCACTTTCAACTTTGCCGGATACAACATAAAGTATTGGATATTCAGGATCCTTAGCCTCTTCTTGATATCGATGAATTTGGATCTTTGCCGCTGCACCTCCGCGGAGAAATCCGGAAATAGTGAGACCGTGGCATTGTCCACTTTCAGGGTCCCAGCTGTTCCAGCTGTTCTGGCATTACTCAGGATGACATCTCAATCCTTGTTATTAAGCAGCCGAAAAAGGAAAGGGCGCGATGGAGCTCCCTGTGGTGGTGGCCTTGAGGGGACTCGGTGAGCCCTCTCAACCGCAAACATAGGAGAAAACACGGTGCTGCCTAATGTGTCCTTCAGCCAAGATTCAATAAAAGCTACCGGGTTTTTGCCCTCTGCTCTTTCCAGAATACCGACCGCCCGCACGTTATTTCTGCGCAGGCGGTTTTCCATATCCTCCAATCGGGCCGCATTCAAAGACGCCACCGATGTCGCATGTTGCACATCCCTCTGTAGGGGCTGCCACTCATCCTCCAATGTACTAAATCTGCCCTCCAAAGCGGATGTGCGTTCGCGCAGCTTCTGCATATCATGTCTTATTAAGGAAATCTCCCTTTCATACCTTTCACTTCCCCAGTTAGTGCAGTTATAGATGAGCTGCAAGATGTAACTGCAGCAAAGATATCCCACAGTGTGGGCTCAGGGTCAGTGTCCTGCTGCAGTGATGCGGAGGCCATACTGGAGGAATGTGGGAGAGTACTCACTTTTGCAGAAGCTGTGGCATCAGCAAGCTGAGGAGGGATCCCATCCATGAAGCTCATAACATCCTCCAGCAGCGCTTCCTCAGGATCAGGCATGAGAGCTGCTGAGAGGTCCTTCTGGGCAGAATTGATGGCAAAGGGGAGCTGGACATCTTCCTTCGCCGTGCGGGGCAGGATGATTTGAATAAGCTTTAAATTATTTTTCTACATCGGGATTATGGGTGGAATATTGTTTATAAAAAAAGATAGCAACCTATTTCTGATTTAAATATGCATAAAATTATTTTTCTTCATGAGGATTTTGGGTTGAATATTGTTTATAAATATTACATAGGAACCTATTTAACCCATTTCTGATAAGAATATGCATATAATTATTTTTCTACAAGGGGATTATAGGTGGAATATTGTTTATAAATATAGATAGCAACCTATTTCTGATTAGAATATGCATAAAATAATTTTTCTACATTGGGATTATGAGTGGAATACTGTTTATAAATATACATAGCAACCATTTAAGTCATTTCTTATAAACAATTTTCCACCCATAATCCCCATGTAGAAAAATAATTATATGCATATTCTTATCAGAAGTGTGTTAAATAGGTTCCTATGTATATTTATTAACAATATTCCACCCAAAATCCCCATGTAGAAAAATAATTATATGCATATTCACATCAGAAATAGGTTTAATATGTTTTTATGTATAATTTATAAACAATAATCATACCATAATTCCAATACAGAAAAATAATTATATGCATATTCTTATCAGAAATGCGTTAAATAGGTTGCTATGTATATTTATAAACAAATTTCCACCCATAATCCCCATGTAGAAAAATAATTATATGTATATTCATATCAGAAATAGGTTTAATATGTTGCTATGTATATTTATAAAAAACATTCCACTCATAATCTCCATGTAGAAAAATAATTATATGCATATTCAAAACAGAAATAGGTTTAATATGTTGCTATGTATATTTATTAACAATATTCCATGCATAATCCTCGTGTAGAAAAATAATTATATGCATATTCTTATCAGAAAGGGGTTAAATAGGTTGCTATGTATATTTATAAACCATATTCTGCCCATAATCCACATGTAGAAAAATAATTAAATGCCTATTCTTATCAGAAATGGGTTAAATAGGTTCCTATGTATATATTTATTAACAATATTCACCCATAATCCCCATATAGAAAAATAATTATATGCATATTCTTATCAGAAATGGGTTAATTAGGTTGCTATGTATATCTATAAACAATTTTTCACCCATAATCCCCTTGTAGAAAAATAATTATATTCATATTCTTATCAGAAATGGGTTAAATAGGTTCCTATGTATATTTATAAACATTATTCCACCCATAATCCCCATGTAGAAAAATAATTAAATGCCTATTCTTATCAGAAATGGGTTAAAAAGGTTCCTATGTATATATTTATTAAAAATATTCCACCCATAATCCCAATGTAGAAAAATAATTATATGCATATTCTTATCAGAAATAGGTTTAATATGTTGCTATCTATATCTATAAACAATATTTCACCCATAATCCCCAAGTAGAAAAATAATTGCATGCATATTCTTATCAGAAATGGGTTAAATGGGTTCCTATGTATATTTATAAACAATATTCCACCCATAATCCCCATGTAGAAAAATAATTATATGCATATTCACATCAGAAGTAGGTTTAATATGTTTTTATGTATATTTATAAACAATAATCCAACCATAATTCCAATACAGAAAAATAATTATATGCATATTCCTATCAGAAATGCGTTAAATAGGTTGCTATGTATATTTATAAACAAATTTCCACCCATAATCCCCATGTAGAAAAATAATTATATGTATATTCATATCAGAAATAGGTTTAATATGTTGCTATGTATATTTATAAACAACATTCCACCCATAATCTCCATGTAGAAAAATAATTATATACATATTCAAAACAGAAATAGGTTTAATATGTTGCTATGTATATTTATTAACAATATTCCATGCATAATCCACGTGTAGAAAAATAATTATATGCATATTCTTATCAGAAATGGGTTAAATAGGTTGCTATGTATATTTATAAACAATTTTTCACCCATAATCCCCATGTAGAAAAATAATTAAATGCCTATTCTTATCAGAAAAGGGTTCAATAGGTTCCTATGTATATATTTATTAACAATATTCACCCATAATCCCCATATAGAAAAATAATTATATGCATATTCTTATCAGAAATGGGTTAATTAGGTTGCTATGTATATCTATAAACAATTTTTCACTAATAATCCCCATGTAGAAAAATAATTATATGCATATTCTAATCAGAAATAGGTTTAATATGTTGCTATCTATATCTATAAACAATATTTCACCCAAAATCCCCATGTAGAAAAATAATTGCATGCATATTCTTATCAGAAATGGGTTAAATAGGTTCCTATGTATATTTATAAACAATATTCCACCCATAATCCCCATGTGGAAAAATAATTATATGCATATTCACATCAGAAATAGGTTTAATATGTTTTTATGTATATTTATAAACAATAATCCAACCATAATTCCAATACAGAAAAATAATTATATGCATATTCTTATCAGAAATGCGTTAAATAGGTTGCTATGTATATTTATAAACAAATTTCCACCCATAATCCCAATGTAGAAAAATAATTATATGTAAATTCATATCAGAAATAGGTTTAATATGTTGCTATGTATATTTATAAACAACATTCCACCCATAATCTCCATGTAGAAAAATAATTATATGCATATTCAAAACAGAAATAGGTTTAATATGTTGCTATGTATATTTATTAACAATATTCCATGCATAATCCATGTGTAGAAAAATAATTATATGCATCTTCTTATCAGAAATGGGTTAAAAAGGTTGCTATGTATATTTATAAACAATTTTTCACCCATAATCCCCATGTAGAAAATAATTAAATGCCTATTCTTATCAGAAATGGGTTAAATAGGTTCCTATGTATATATTTATTAACAATATTCACCCATAATCCCCATATAGAAAAATAATTGTATGCATATTCTTATCAGAAATGGGATAATTAGGTCGCTATTTATATCTATAAACAATTTTTCACCCATAATCCCCTTGTAGAAAAATAATTATATTCATATTCTTATCAGAAAAGGGTTAAATAGGTTCCTATGTATATTTATAAACATTATTCCACCCATAATCCCCATGTAGAAAAATAATTAAATGCCTATTCTTATCAGAAATGGGTTAAAAAGGTTCCTATGTATATATTTATTAACAATATTCCACCCATAATCCCAATGTAGAAAAATAATTGTATGCATATTCATATCAGAAATAGGTTTAATGTGTTGCTATCTATAATTATAAACAATATTCTACCCACAATCCTCATGTAGAAAAAGAATTATATGCATATTCTTATCAGAAAAAGGTTAAATAGGTTCCAATGTATATTTATAAACAATATTCCACCCATAATTCCCATGCAGAAAAATACTTATATGCACATTCTTATCAGAAATGGGTCAAATAGGTTCCTGTGTATATTTATAAACAACATTCCACCCATAATCTCCATGTAGAAAAATAATTATGTGCATATTCTTATCAGAAATTGGTTTAATATGTTGCTATTTATATTTATAAACAATAGTCCACCCATAATCCCCATGTAGTAAAAATAATTATATACATATTCTTATCAGAAATGGGTTAAATAGGTTCCTATGTAAATATATAAACAATATTCCACCCATAATTCAAATGTAGAAAAATAATTTAAGTTTATCTACAATATTCTGCCCATAATCCCATGTAAGAAATAATTACATGCATTTTAATATCAGAAATAGGTATAATATGTTGCTATATATATTTATTAACAATATTCCATCCATAATCAAAATGTTAAAAATAATTATATGCATATTCATATCACAAATAGGTTTATTATGTTGCTATGTATATTTATAAACAATATTTCAACCATAATCAGCATGTAGAAAAATAATTATATGCATATTTTTTTCAGAAATGGGTTAAATAGGTTACTATGTATATTTATAAACAATATTCCACCTATAATCCCATTGTAAAAAAATAATCATATGTATATTCTTATCAGAAATGGGTTAAATAGATCCCTATGTATATTTATAAACAATATTCCACGCATAATCCCCATGTAGAAAAATTGTTATATGCATATCTATATCACAAATAGATTTAATTTATTCCTATGTATGTTTAACTACAATATTCCACCCATAATCCACATGTAAAAAAAATGTATTATCAGAAAATGCTTTAATATGTTGCTCTGTATGTTTATCTACAATATTCAACCCATAATTCCCATGTAGAAAAATGATTATATGCATATTAATTTCAGAAATAGGTTTAATATGTTGCTATGTATATTTATAAACAATATTCCACTCATAATCCCCATGTAGAAAAATAATTATATGCATATTTGTATCAGAAATAGGTTTAATATATTTCACCCACAATCCCCATGTAGAAAAAAATATATGCATATTCTTATCAGAAATGGGTTAAATAGGTTCCTATCTATGTTTATTAACAAAATTCCACCCATAGTCCCAAAGTAGAAAAAGAATTATATGCATATTCTTATAAGAAATAGGTTTAATATTTTGCTATGTATATTTATAAACAATATTCCACCCATAATCCCCATGTAGAAAAATAATTATATGCATATTCTTATCAGAAAATGGTTAAATAGGTTCCTAATGTGTATTTATAAACAATATTCCACCCACAATCCCCATGTAGAAAAATAATTTTATGCATATACTTATCAGAAATGGGTTAAATGGGTTCCTTTGTATAATCATAAACAATATTCCACCCATAATCCCCATGTAGAAAAATAATTTTATGCATATCGATATCAGATTTAATATATTCCTATGTATGTTTAATTACAATGTTCCACCCATAATCCACATGTAAAAAAAATTCTTAGCAGATATTGGTTTAATATGTTGCTTTGTATGTTTATCTACAATATTCCACCCATAATCCCCATGTAGAAAAATAATTATATGCATATTAATTTCAGAAATAGGTTTAATATGTTGCTATGTATATTTATAAACAATATTCCACTCATAATCCCCATGTAGAAAAATAATTATATGCATATTTGTATCAGAAATGGGTTAAATAGGTTCCTATGTATATTTATAAACAATATTCCACCCATAATCCCCATGTAGAAAAATAATTATATGCATATTCTTATCAGAAATGGGTTAAATATGTTCCTATGTATATTTGTAAGGAATATTCCACCCATAATCCCCACGTAGAAAAATAAATGTATGCATATTCATATCAGAAATAGGATTAATGTGTTGCTAATCCCATGTAGAAAAATAATTATATACAATTTCAGAAATAGGTATAATATGTTGCAATGTATATTTATTAACAATATTCCAACCATAATCAGCATGTAGAAAAATAATTATATGCATATTCTTTTCAGAAATGGGTTAAATGGGTTACTATGTATATTTATAAACAATATTCCACACATAATCCGAATGTAGAAAATAATTATATGTATATTCTTAACAGAAATGGGTTAAATAGGTTCCTATGTGTATTTATAAACAATAATCCATCCTTAATCCCAATGTAGAAAAATAATTATATGCATATTCTTATCAGAAATAGGTTTAATATGTTGCTATGTATATTTATATACAATATTCCACCCATAATTCCTATGTAGAAAAATAATTATATGCATATTCTTATTAGAAATGGGTTAAATAGGTTCCTATCTATGTTTATAAACAATATTCCACCCATAATCAACATGTTTAAAAATAATTATATGCATATTCTTAACAGAAATGGGTTTAAATAGGTTCCTATGTATATTTATAAACAATATTCCACCCATAATCCCCATGTAGAAAAATAATTATACGCATATTTTTATCAGAATTTGGTTAAATAGGTTCCTATGTATATTTATAAACAATATTCCACCCTTAATCTCCATGTAGAACAATATTTATATGCATAATCTTATCAGAAATGGGTTCATTAGGTTCCTATGTATATTTATAAGCAATATTCCACCCATATGACATGTAGAAAAATATTTGCATGCATATTCATATCATAGATCATAGATTTAATATGTTGCTTTGTATGTTTAACTACAATATTCCATCTATAATCCCAATGCAGAAAAATAATTATATGCATATTCTTATCAGAAATTGGTTAAATAGGTTGGTATGTATATTTATAAACAAATT
Source organism: Aquarana catesbeiana (assembly GCA_037953035.1). NCBI lineage: Eukaryota > Metazoa > Chordata > Amphibia > Anura > Ranidae > Aquarana > Aquarana catesbeiana. The sequence goes on from JBBHAA010000868.1 coordinate 5,036,643, forward strand.
TTCAGCCATAATCCCCATGTAGAAAAGTAATTATTTGCATATTCTTATCAGAAATGGGTTAAATTTGTTCCTATGTATATTTCTAAGAAATATTCCACGCATAATCCCCATGTAGAAAATAGGATTAATGTTTTGCGATCTATATTTATAAACAATATTCCAACCATAATCCCCAATGTAGAAAAATAATTATATGCATATTCTTATCAGAAATAGGTTAAATAGGTTCCTGTATATATTTATAAACAATATTCAACCTATAATCCCAATGTAGAAAAATAATTATACGCATATTCTTATCAGAAATGGGTTAAGATTGTTAAATGTATATTTATAAACAATATTCCACCCATAATAATTTATAAATAATTTGGTGTCAGTGGGAGGAATAGAAAACAATCATTAGTTTCTGTCGGGGAAACAGTGACAGAGTTGCTATGTTTGGTCACGATGATGATGAGTCACTAGTTCCTTAAACCAATGAAGTGTCAATATTCCTTAAAATGACACCATTGATGAGGACTATTCCTTCCACCCATCATTCCACCCACTAGTGATCCTCATTGGTGTCAGTGTAAGGAATTGTGACCTATTATTGGTGTCAGTGGGAGGAACAGTGTCCTATCATTGTTGCCAGTGGGAGATATTTCGGGCCAGTATCGCATTGTTGGTGTCAGTGGATAGAATAGTTTCCTATCGTTGGTGTCAGTTGGATGAATAGTGACCCATTATTTTTGTCAGTGTGAGAAATAGTACCCCATTTTTGGTGTCAGTGGTAGCCATCATTAGTGTCAAGAGGAAGAATAGTGACCCATCATTGGTGTCAGTGGGAGAAATAGTGACCAAACATTGATGATACTTAAAGAAATAGTACCATATTGTTAGTGTCAGTGGAAGAAATAATCCCCATTGTGGTGTCCGTTTATGAAGCAGTGATCAGTGGTGATCCCGAGGATCACCGCTGATCACAGTCCATAAACAGTTTATGAAACAGTGATAATCGGGGGAGAACATGTTTGAACTTGTTCTCCCGCCGATTATCTCTACACACGGAGAATCCTCATTGAATGACACAGTAACGGCCAGTTTATGAAGCGGTGATCTCACTGCTTCCCTGGCGATCTGAGTCAGAATTCACACTCCCAGGTTCACCAGTTCAGAGATGGTGAATCGGGGAGTGAAGAGGAAATCTGGGGGGATCTGAGGGGGAAGGAGGAAGATTTTTAACTTCCTTATGCCTCGTTCAGACCCCCCAACACTGTAAGCATGTCCCCCTGTCATATTTATGTGTATACATATATATACATATATACATATAATGTGTATATGTATATATATATATATAATGTATGTGTATATACATGTATATATAATGTGTGTGTGTGTATACATATGTATATAATGTAGGGGGACTCATTATTTTATTAACATTAATCGTCCGTGTATTGAGCGGTGATAATTTATCACCGCTTAATAAACTGACATCTCTGTATTTCTGGTGCTGTAATCTCCTAAAGTCTCACAAGATTCCAGTATCAGGGGCCGTTCTCCACTGTTTGAAGCATTTGTAGATCTCTTCACTCCTCAGAAGGTGAAGCGATCTACAAAGCTTCATAAACAGGCACACAGAGGAGAAAGATCTTCACTGTGAATGCCGGAGAACGAAGCAGTGAATAGATTTCACTGCTTCATAAACGGACACCTGTATGTGAATTATTGTTTGCTTGAGTAAGGTAAAGATATTAGAAACAAATTGAAACGAATAGAAAACGACTCAAGCCTATCGTTTTATTAAACCAACCCATATCTTAGCTATTCCGACATTCTGTCTTAATAAAGCCCTGCAACTTTATCTTAAACAATATATGGTATCCTGACTTCATTTAACTCACTTATATAGACTCACGTTAACGCGACTATTTGCTAAACCGAATGTAATCCTTAATCTTACATCTAACTGTAAACCGTCTCATACACATAACATGTGTTTTCAGGACTTTTTTTGCTATTTTTTGCAGCCCATGTAAACGGTCTAACTTGTAACCTCTGCGACTATTAAGAGTAATATCTATCCCTGAAAAAAACGTAAACAATAAGGCTATGCAAAAATATCAATTTTGCATTCTACCAACGATCACTTGCTGTACTTATTTCAGAATTATTGAACTAGTTCGAATCCAAGTCAAAGAGATCTATGAAAGAGATTAACTCCACAATATCTTTTTTATGTTTTTTTTAATCTTTTTTTATATTTTTTGCAATGATCAGTTAATTAATATCAGTGCTATCTGTACTAGATTGAAGCAAAAAATTCTCAGTCAGTGAGAGAAAAGTATCGCATCATTGTGTCAGTGGAAGGAACAGTGAAACATCTTTAGCTGATTGATTGATCATCCAATTAAAAGAGTAATAAAAAGCAGAAATACAGTTTACCTTAGATGTCAGATATTGTGGAGTTTCAGCAAGCATAGCACATCTGTCAGGCGGTTTGAATTAGTTTCGAACCAGTAGCTGTTGCACGGTAAATTCTTGTTATTGCACTTGCAACTATCGAAAGATAAGCACTGAGATAGCTGATTTTAATTGAGTGATTATTGCATTTAAAGAGTAATAAAAACCAGAAATTCGGTTTAGCTTAGATGTCAGATATTGCGGGTTTTAAGCATAGCATAGCTATGGGTAGACGGTTTGAAATAGTTGAATAATTCGTAAATTAGCACTTGTAAGGAGACATTAAGAGTTTCCATAGCTTAGTTTAACAGTTTACTTTAATATATAATTGAATTATGATCAAAATAAAATGTTCAATGGATGAGTGAAAGTTTCATTATAAATTTCATATATTTCGTTGTTTTGCAAACCATTAAACCGTTGAAGCATGCTGAACATTCCATGTGCTTAAATATAGCTAGCTGCTGTATTTAGAATAATGCAACTATCTTTACATCTAAAATAAGCTGTTACACTGAATTGTTTACTTGAGTGAAGGTAACGATATTAGAAACCGAGTAGAAACCGACATTGTGCTCTATATATCGTCTTAATCAGGGTATTGGAAACTATTTCTCGGAAAATAATGGGAACCTTGCAACTTTAGCTCAATGCGCGATGTCATCCTGTCTTTATTTATGATAATGTATGAATATTTAGAATTACGTTAATGCGACTAAACGGATGTAAACTTACACTTACACTTACTCACACAATATTTAGCAGTGCTTTAAGAAAACCAGTGCGAATTTTTATATTTTTACAGATAAAATAAGAGATAGATTAAAAATAAAATGTCAGAATAGCATTGAGATCAGATTGATTGATAATTGCTGCATCACCCGTAAGACTCAAGAAGCAGCAAAATTTAATTGGACAGTTAACGAAGACTGGGGAATTGCTGAAATACTGTAAATTTGTCAAGATAGCACTACTTACCAGTAATATAGTAACATTACATTCCTGGTACATGGATATATCTGTATATATAGCGAATAAACCCTGATAATATAGTGAGTGGTTTATATTGGTTGCGTGACACATCAAGGAGAGTGAGACTGTTTACATATTAAAACAACATATCTACTGAGATATTTGTCACTAAAAAGTTGCAATACACGCTCCAAAACTATTACAACAGAAAGTCGGCATAACACAAAATATCCTTTAAGCTAAAAAAAACGAAGAAGAGTAGATAATTGTTGGACGGTAAATTTAATGTTATTATACTTGCAAACTAAAGAAAGATGTCAGATTTAGTACTGAGATAGTTGATATTAATTGAATTGTAATTGCATTACATCTTTTAGAGTAATAAAAAGCAGAAACACGGTTTAGATGTAAAATATTGAGGAGTTTAAGCATAAGCATAGCTATGTCAGACGGTTTGACTTGGATTCGAATATTTTTTAAATTAGCACCGTGAAACAAACCCCATTGGTTTTGAGATACTTTAAGGATACTTTAAAAGAGTTTATAGCTTACTTGAGAGTTTTCATAGCTTGGTTAATATAAATCGAATTATGTTCAAATTAACAATATCCACATTGAGCCAGATTTCAATGGCTGAGTATATTAGAAACGAATAGAAGCCTATTGTTCTATATTCCGTGTATTTCTCTTTGCTACTATCAATTCGACAATATAAACCGTGAGCCCTGCAACTTTATGTCAAACCTGGCTCACGGTTATACTACGTGAGCAACACACTCACGTCGGATGTAAACCTCAGTCTTACATCATAATGTAAACCATCTCACACAAATTCTTATCAAGACTTGTTTTTGCTATATTTAGGGTAAATCAACAATGTAAACAGTTTAAATGCAAACCTGAACACACTGCGACTATCTCATACTGTCTTATACTGTTACAATTAATAAGGATCAGTTTATTAAATATCAGCCATCTGAGTGCTATCCGGACTTAAGCTATATAGGCTTATAGCTTATATAAGCTATAGTAATGCAACAGATTCTAAAATAGTACCCCATCAATTGGTGTCAGTGGAAGGAACAATGACTCATTCTTCTTATCAGTGTCAAAAGAACAACCGCGTTGTTGGTATCAGTGGAAGGATTAGTCCTCATTATTCTTTCAGTTTAAGGAACATTTAAATTATCATTTTTGGAAAGGTAAAGACAACATCATTGCTCTCAGTGGGGATACTTGTGACCCATCCTCGGTGTCAGTGGGAGGAAAAGGGACCCATCATTGGCGTCGGTGTGAAAATAATAACACATTTTTGCGTTAGTGGGTGGATTAGTAAACCATTATTTTTGTCAGTGGACCTTATTAAATGGTGTCAGTTAATAAGTTATTTAATAGCCAGTCAATAGTCGGTTAATAAGTTAGTTAATAGCGACATATTAAACCTATTTGTGATATGAATATGCATATACTTATTTTTCTACATGGGGATTATGGATGGAATATTGTTAATAAATACACATCGTAACATATTAAACATATTTCTGATAAGAATATGCATGTTATTATTTTTCTACATGGGGATTATGGGTGGAATATTGTGTATAAATATACATAGGATCCTATTTAACCAATTTCTGATAAGAATACGCATATAATTATTTTTATACATCGGGATTATGGGTGGAATATTGTGTATAAATATACATAGGAACCTATTTAACCCATTTCTGGTAAGAATATGCATATAATTATTTTTCTGAATGGGGATTATGGGTGGAATATTTTTTATAAATATACATAGGAACCTATTTAACCCATTTATGATAAGAATATGCATATAAATATTTTTCTGCATAGGGATTAGAGGTGGAATATTGTTTATAAATATACATAGGGACCTATATAACCCATTTCTGAAAAGAGTATGCATATAATTATTTTTCTACATTTGGATTATGGTTTGAATATAGTTTATATTGGACAGTTAATTATACATAGAAACATATTAAAAACCTATTTCTGATATGAATATGCATATAATTATTTTTCTACATGGGGATTATGGTTGGAATATTGTTTATAAATATACATAGGAACCTATTTAACCCATTTCTGATAAGAATATGCATATAATTATTTTTCTACAAGAGGATTATGAATGGAATATTGTTAATAAATATGCATAACAACATATTAAACCTATTTCTGTTATGAATATGCATATAATTATTTTTCTACATCGGGATTATGGGTGGAATATTGTTTATAAATATAGATAGCAACCTATTTCTGATTTAATTATGCATAAAATTATTTTTCTACATGGGGATTATGGGTTGAATACTGTTTATAAATATACATAGGAACCTATTTACCCCATTTCTGGTAAGAATATGCATATAATTATTTTTCTACATGGGGATTATGGGTGGAATATTCCTTACAACTATACATAATAACATATTTAACCCATTTCTGATAAGAATATGCAAATAATTATTTTTCTTCATGGGGATTATGGGTGGAATATTGTTTATAAATATACATAATAACATATTTAAGCCATTTCTGAAAAGAATATGCATATAATTATTTTTCTACATGCTGATTATGGTCGGAATATTGTAGATGCACATACATAGCAAACTATTAAAACTATTTCTGATAAAAATAAGCATATCATTATTTTTCTACATGTGGATTATGGGTAGAATATTGTTTATAATTATACATAGGAACCTATTAAACCCATTTCTGATAAGAATGTGCATATCATTATTTTTCTACATGGGAATTATGGGTGGAATATTGTTTATAAATATACATAGGAACCTATTTAACCCATTTCTGTTAGGAATATTCATATAATTATTTTTCTGCATGGGGATTATGGGTCGAATATTGTACTTAAACATACATAGGAATATATTAAACCTATTTCTGATATGAATATGCATTAAAAAAAATCTACATAGAGATTATAGTCGGAATATTGTTTATAAATATACATAGTAACCTATATAACTCATTTCTGATAAGAATATGCATATAATTATTTTTCTACATAGGAATTATGGGTGTAATATTGTATATAAATATACATAGGAACCTATTTAACACATTTCTGATACGAATATGCATAGAATTATTTTTCTACAGGGGATTATGGTTGGAATATTGTTTTAAATATAGATAGCAACATATTAAACCTATTTTTGATAAGAATATGCATGTAATTATTTTTCTATATGTGGATAATGGGTGAAATCTTGTTTATAAATATAAATAGTAACCTATTTAACCCATTTCTGATAAGAATATGCATATAATTTTTTTTCTGCATTGGGATTATGGATGGAATATTGTAGTTAATGTACAGCAACATATTAACATAACAGCAACATATTAAATCTAATTCTGTTATGAATATGCATGCAATTATTTTTCTACATGGGGATTATGGGTGGAATATTGTTTATAAATATACATAGGAACCTATTTCTTATAGGAATGTGCAGATAATTATTTTTCTACATGCTGATTATGGTCGGAATATTGTAGATAAACATACATAGCAACATATTTAACCTATTTCTTATAAAAATATGCATATCATTATTTTTCTATATGTGGATTATGGGTGGAATATTGTTTATAAATACACATAGGAACCTATTTAACCCGTTTCTGATAAGAATGTGCATATATTTAGTTTTCTACATTGGGATTATGGGTTGAATATTGTTTATAAATATACATAGGAACCTATTGAACCCATTTCTGATAAGAATATGCGTTTAATTATTTTTCTACATGGGGATTGTGGGTGGAATATTGTAATTAAACATACTTAAGAATATATTAAACCTATTTCTGATATGAATATGCATAAAATTATTTTTCTACATGGGGATTGTGGGTGGAATATTGTTTATAAATATACATAGGAACCTATTTAACCCATTTCTGATAAGAATATGCATAAAATTATTTTTCAGCATGGGGATTATAGGTGGAATATTGTTTATAAATATACATAGGAAGCTATTTAACCCATTTCTGATAAGAATATGCATAACATTATTTTTCTACATGGGGATTATGGGTGGAATATTTTTAATAAATATACATAGCAAACAATTTAACCCATATCTGATAAGAATATGCATATAATTATTTTCTACATGGGGATTATGGGTGGAATATTGTTTATAAATATACATAGCAAAATATTAAACCTATTTCTGATAAGAATAAGCATATAATTATTTTTCTATATTGGGACTATGGGTGGAATATTGTTTATAAACATAGATAGGAACCTATTTAACCCATTTCTAATAAGAATATGCATATAATTATTTTTCTACATGTAGATTGTAGGTGGAATATTGTAGTTAAATATACATAGGAATATATTAAGTCTATTTCTTATATGAATATGCATAAAATTATTTTTCTACATGGGGATTATGGGTGGAATATTGTTTATAAATATACATAGGAACCTATTTAACCCATTTCTGATAAGAATATGCATATAATTATTTTTCTACGTGTGGATTATATGTGAACTATTGTTTATAAATATACATTGGAACCTATGTAACCCATTTCTGATAAGAATATGCATAAAATTATTTTTCTACATGGGGATTATGGGTGGAATATTGTTTATAAATATACATAGGAACCTATTTAACCCATTTCTGATAAGAATATGCGTATAATTAGTTTTCTACATTGGGATTATGGGTGGAATATTGTTTATAAATATACATAGTAACCTATTTAACCCATTTCTGAAAAGAATATGCATATAATTACTTTTCTACATGGGGATTGTGGGTGGAATATAGTAATTAAACATACTTAGGAATATATTAAACCTATTTCTGATATGAATATGCATAAAATTATTTTTCTACATAGGGATTGTGGGTGGAATACTGTTTATAAATATACATAGGAACCTATTTAACCCATTTCTGATAAGAATATGCATAAAATTATTTTTCTGCATGGGGATTATGGGTGGAATATTGTTTATAAATATACATAGGAACCTATTTAACCCATTTCTGATAAGAATATGCATAAAATTATTTTTCTACATGGGGATTGTGGGTGGAATATTGTAATTAAACATACTTAGGAATATATTAAACCTATTTCTGATATGAATATGCATAAAATTATTTTTCTACATGGGGATTGTGGGTGGAATATTGTTTATGAATATACATAGGAACCTATTTAACCCATTTCTGATAAGAATATGCATATAATTATTTTTCTACATGGGGATTATTGTTGGAATATTGTTTATAAATATAGATAGCAACATATTAAACCTATTTTTGATAAGAATATGCATATAATTATTTTTCTATATGTGGATAATGGGTGGAATATTGTTTATAAATAGACATGGTAACCTATTTAATCCATTTTTGATAAGAATATGCATATAATTATTTTTCTGCATTGGGACTATAGGTGGAATATTGTTTATAAATATACATAGGAAGCTATTTAACCCATTTCTGATAAGAATATGCATAACATTATTTTTCTACATGGGGATTATGGGTGGAATATTTTTAATAAATATACATAGCAACCAATTTAACCCATTTCTGATAAGAATATGCATATAATTATTTTCTACATGGGGATTATGGGTGGAATATTGTTTATAAATATACATAGCAAAATATTAAACCTATTTCTGATAAGAATTTGCATATAATTATTTTCTACATTGGGACTATGGGTGGAATATTGTTTATAAACATAGATAGGAACCTATTTAACCCATTTCTAATAAGAATATGCATATAATTATTTTTTTACATGGGGATTGTGGGTGGAATATTGTAGTTAAATATACATAGGAATATATTAAGTCTATTTCTTATATGAATATGCATAAAATTATTTTTCTATATGGGGATTATGGGTGGAATATTGTTTATAAATATACATAGGAAGCTATTTAACCCATTTCTGATAAAAATATGCATAACATTATTTTTCTACATGTGGATTATATGTGAACTATTGTTTATAAATATACGTAGGAACCTATGTAACCCATTTCTGATAAGAATATGCATATAATTATTTTTCTACCTGGTGATTGTGGGTGGAATATTGTAGTTAATCATACATAGGAATATATTAAGTCTATTTCTGATATGAATATGCATAAAATTATTTTTCTACATGGGGATCATGGGTGGAATATTGTTTAAAAATATACATAGGAACCTATTTAACCCATTTCTGATAAGAATATGCGTATAATTAGTTTTCTACGTTGGGATTATGGGTGGAATATTGTTTATAAATATACATAGTAACCTATTTAACCCATTTCTGAAAAGAATATGCATATAATTACTTTTCTACATGGGGATTGTGGGTGGAATATTGTTTATAAATATACATAGGAACCTATTGAACCCATTTCTGATAAGAATATGCGTTTAATTATTTTTCTACATGGGGATTGTGGGTGGAATATTGTAATTAAACATACTTAAGAATATATTAAACTTATTTCTGATATGAATATGCATAAAATTATTTTTCTACATGGGGATTGTAGGTGAAATATTGTTTATAAATATACATAGGAACCTATTTAACCCATTTCTGATAAGAATATGCATAAAATTATTTTTCAGCATGGGGATTATAGGTGGAATATTGTTTATAAATATACATAGGAAGCTATTTATCCCATTTCTGATAAGAATATGCATAACATTATTTTTCTACATGGGGATTAAGGATGGAATATTGTCAATAAATATTCATAGCAACATATTAACCTTATTTCTGTTATGAATTATTTTTCTACATGTGGATTATGAGTTGAATATTGTAGATAAACATACATAGCAACATATTAAACCTATTTCTGATAAAAATACGCATATCATTATTTTTCTACATATGGTTTATGGGTTGAATATTGTTTATAACTACAAATAGGAATCTATTTAACCCATTTCTGATAAGAATATGCAAATAATTATTTTTCTACAATGGAATTATGGGTGGAATACTGTATATAAATATACATAGGAACTTATTTAACCCATTTGTGATAAGAATATGCATATAATTATTTTTCAGCATGGGGATTATAGGTGGAATATTGTTTATAAATATACATAGGAAGCTATTTATCCCATTTCTGATAAGAATATGCATAACATTATTTTTCTACATGGGGATTAAGGATGGAATATTGTCAATAAATATTCATAGCAACATATTAACCTTATTTCTGTTATGAATTATTTTTCTACATGTGGATTATGAGTTGAATATTGTAGATAAACATACATAGCAACATATTAAACCTATTTCTGATAAAAATACGCATATCATTATTTTTCTACATATGGTTTATGGGTTGAATATTGTTTATAACTACAAATAGGAATCTATTTAACCCATTTCTGATAAGAATATGCATATAATTATTTTTCTACAGGGGGATTATGGGTGGAATATTGTTTCTAACTATACATAGGAACTTATTTAACCCATTTGTGATAAGAATATGCATATAATTATTTTTCTACATTGGGATTATGGGTGGAACATTATAGTTAAACATATATAGGAATATATTAAATGTATTTCTGATATGAATATGCATAAAGAAAAGTTCTACATAGGGATTATATTTGGAATATTGTTTACAAATATACATAGGAACTCATTTGACGCATTTCTGAAAAGAATATGCATATAATTATTTTTCTACATGGGGATTATGGGTGGAATATTGTTTATAAATATACATAGCAACATTTTAAACCTATTTCTGATATGAATATGCATATAATTATTTTTCTATATGGGATTATGGGTAGAATATTGTAGATAAACATAAATAGCAACATATTAAACCTATTTCTGATAAAAATACACATATCATTATTTTTCCACATGTGGATTATGGGTTGAATATTGTTTATAAATATGTATAGGAACCTATTTAACCCATTTCTGATAAGAACATGAATATAATTATTTTTCTACATGGGAATTATGAGTGGAATATTGTATATAAATATACATAGGAACACATTTCTGATAAGAATATGCATATATTTATTTTTCTAATCAGGGATTATGGGTGCAATATTGTTTATAAATATCGATAGCAACATATTAAACCTATTTCTGATAAGAATATGCATATAATTATTTTTCTACATTGGGATTAAGAGTGGAATATTGTTTATAAATATACATAGCAACCTACTTAACCCATTTCTGATAAGTATATGCATATAATTATTTTTCTACATGGGGATTATGGGTGGAATATTGTTTATAAATATTCATAGGAACCTATCTAACCCATTTCTGATAAGAATATGCATATAATTATTTTTCTACATGGGGATTATGGGTGGGATATGTTTATAAATATACATAGCAACATATTAAACCTATTTCTGATATGAATATGCATATAGTTATTTTTCTACATGGGGATAATGGGTGGAATATTGCTTATAAATATACATAGCAAAATATTATACCTATTTCTGATAAGAATATGCATATAATTATTTTTCTACATTGGGACTATGGGTGGAATATTGTTTGTAAACATAGAAAGGAACCTATTTAACCCATTTCTAATAAGAATATGCATATAATTTTTTTCTACAATGGGACTATGGGTGGAACATTGTAATTAAAGATATATAGGAATATATTAAGCCTATTTCTGATATGAATATGCATAAAATTATTTTTCTACATGGGGATTATGGGTAGGATATTCTTTATAAATATACAAAGCAACATAATAAATCTATTTCTGATATGAATATGCATATAAATATTTTTCTACATGAGGAGTATGGAAGGAATATTGTTCATAAATATACATAATAACCTATTTAACCAATTTCCAATAAGAATATGCATATAATTATTTTTCTACATGGGAATTATGGGTAAAATATTGTATATAAACATACATAGCAACATATTAAACCTATTTCTGATTTAAATACGCATATCATTATTTTTCTACATGTGGATTATGGGTGGAATATTGTTTATAAATATACATAGGAACCTATTTAACCCATTTCTGATAAGAATATGCATATAATTATTTTTCTACATTGGGATTATGGGTGGGATATTGCAGTTAAACATACATAGGAATATATTAAGTCTATTTCTGATATGAATATGCATAAAATTATTTTTCTACATGGGGATTATGGGTGGAATATTGTTTATAAATATAAATAGGAACCCATTTAACCCATTTCTGATAAGAATATGCATATAATTATTTTTCTGCATAGGGATTATAGGTGGAATATTGTTTATAAATATACATAGGAAGCTATTTAACCCATTTCTGATAAGAATATGCATAACATCATTTTTCTACATGGGGATTATGGGTGGAATCTTTTTAATAAATATACATAGCAACCAATTTAACCCATTTCTGATAAGAATATGCATATAATTATTTTCTACATGGGGATAATGGGTGGAATATTGCTTATAAATATACATAGCAAAATATTAAACCTATTTCTGATAAGAATATGCATATAATTATTTTTCTACATTGGGACTATGGGTGGAATATTGTTTATAAACATAGATAGGAACCTATTTAACCCATTTCTAATAAGAATATGCATATAATTATTTTTCTACATGGGGATTGTGGGTGGAATATTGTAGTTAAATATACATAGGAATATATTAAGTCTATTTCTGATATGAATATGCATAAAATTATTTTTCTACATGGGGATTATGGGTGGAATATTGTTTATAAATATACATAGGAACCTATTTAACCCATTTCTGATAAGAATATGCGTATAATTTGTTTTCTACATTGGGATTATGGGTGGAATATTGTTTATAAATATACATAGTAAACTATTTAACCCATTTCTGAAAAGAATATGCATATAATTACTTTTCTACATGGGGATTGTGGGTGGAATATTGTTTATAAATAGGAACCTATGTAACCAATTTCTGATAACAATATGCGTTTAATTATTTTTCTACATGGGGATTGTGGGTAGAATATTGTAATTAAACATACTTAGGAATATATTAAACCTATTTCTGATATGATTATGCATAAAATTATTTTTCTACATGGGGATTTTGGGTGGAATATTGTTTATAAATATACATAGGAACCTATTTAACCCATTTCTGATAAGAATATGCATAAAATTATTTTTCAGCATGTGGATTATGGGTGGAATATTGTTAATAAATATACATAAGAACGTCTTTAACGCGTTTCTGATGAGAATATGCATATAATTATTTTTCTACGTGAGGATTATTGATGGAATATTGTCAATAAATATTCATAGCAACATATTAACCCTATTTCTGTTATGAATATGTATATAATTATTTTTCTACATGGGGATTATGAGTTGAATATTGTAGATAAACATACATAGCAACATATTAAACCTATTTCTGATAAAAATACGCATATCATTATTTTTCTACATATGGTTTATGGGTTGAATATTGTTTATAACTACACATAGGAACCTATTTAACCCATTTCTGATAAGAATATGCAAATAATTATTTTTCTACAATGGAATTATGGGTGGAATACTGTATATAAATATACATAGGAACCTATTTAACACATTTCTGATAAGAATATGAATATAATTATTTTTCTACACGGGGATTATGGGTGGAATATTGTTTCTAACTATACATAGGAACTTATTTAACCCATTTGTGATAAGAATATGCATATAATTATTTTTCTACATTGGGATTATGGGTGGAATATTGTAGTTAAACATACATAGGAATATATTAAATGTATTTCTGATATGAATATGCATAAAGAAAAGTTCTACATAGGGATTATATTTGGAATATTGTTTACAAATATACATAGGAACTCATTTGACTTTCACTTTAATTTCTGATAAGAATATACATATAATTATTTTACTACACAAGGTTTATCGATGGAATATTGTTAACCTCCCTGGCGGTATTCCCGAGTCTGGCTCGGGGTGGATTTTACATACCAAAAGCGGTATCCCCGAGCCAGACTCGGGCTTGCATCGCAGGATCCAGGAAGAGATTACTTACCTTGTCCCCTGGTTCCTGCGATGTCTCCCCGCTGTGATCGGCGAGCCGCTGTGTCTCGCTCGATTCACAGTGCCGAGCTCCGTTCCCTGCGAGCGTTGCGACGCACGGGGACGGAGTTCGGCGGTAAATTCAAAAGTGAAAACACATAGTATAGATACAGCATACTGTAATCTTACAGATTACAGTACTGTATCAAATAACTACACATCCCCTTTGTCCCTAGTGGTCTGCCCAGTGTCCTGCATGCAGTTTTATATATATAAAACTGTTCTTTCTGCCAGGAAACTGGAGATTGTCCATAGCAACCAAAACTGTCTCTTTACATCAAAAGTGGTTTTAGACCAGCTAGAAAAAAGCGATAATAAATTATAATCACTTGCAGAATTGAGCGATAGTGATTTGTGGGGAGATCCGTCATCAAACACTAAAAGTAATAAAAGCTAAAATTCTGCAACTGTGCAAATTTCAGTGTTTTTGATTTGATTACATTATTATATAATTTTTATTATTATTATATTATTATGTGTTTTAATTATTTATAGTTATTTATTATATTATAATTTTTTATTTCATTTTTCAAACTTTATCATACCCGGGATGTCTACTAGATTCTTGTTTGGACAGATTTAAGTGAACTATTCCTAAGAATTACAGGCCTACAATATGAAACGCCATATTTCTGTGCAAAATAATTGTACCGCTTTCAGCACCTAAAATCTGAAATAATCATACCGCCAGGGAGGTTAATAAATATAAATAGCAACATATTAAACCAATTTCTGTTATGAATATGCATATAATTATTTTTCTACATGGGGATTATGGGTGGGATATTGTTTATAAATATACATAGCAACATATTAAACCTATTTCTGATAAAAATACACATATCATTATTTTTCTACATGTGGATTATGGGTTGAATGTTGTTTATAAATATGCATAGGAACCTATTTAACCCATTTCTGATAAGAACATGAATATAATTATTTTTCTACATGGGAATTATGAGTGGAATATTGTATATAAATATACATAGGAACACATTTCTGATAAGAATATGCATATATTTATTTTTCTACTCAGGGATTATGGGTGGAATATTGTTTATAAATATCGATAGCAACATATTAAACCTATTTTTGATAAGAATATGCATATTATTATTTTTCTACATTGGGATTAAGAGTGGAATATTGTTTATAAATATACATAGCAACCTACTTAACCCATTTCTGATAAGTATATGCATATAATTATTTTTCTACATGGGGATTATGGGTGGAATATTGTTTATAAATATTCATAGGAACCTATCTAACCCATTTCTGATAAGAATATGCATATAATTATTTTTCTACATGGGGATTATGGGTGGGATATGTTTATAAATATACATAGCAACATATTAAACCTATTTCTGATATGAATATGCATATAGTTATTTTTCTACATGGGGATAATGGGTGGAATATTGTTTATAAATATACATAGCAAAATATTAAACCTATTTCTGATAAGAATATGCATATAATTATTTTTCTACATTGGGACTATGGGTGGAATATTTTTTATAAATATACATAGTAACCTATTTAACCCATTTCTGATAAGAATATGTATATAATTATTTTTCTACATGGGGATTATGGGTGGAATATTGTTCACAAATATAGATAGGAACCTATTTAATCCATTTCTGATAAGAATATGCAAATAATTATTTTTCTACAATGGAATTATGGGTGGAATACTGTATATAAATATACATAGGAACCTATTTAACACATTTCTGATAAGAATATGAATATAATTATTTTTCTACAGGGGGATTATGGGTGGAATATTGTTTCTAACTATACATAGGAACTTATTTAACCCATTTGTGATAAGAATATGCATATAATTATTTTTCTACATTGGGATTATGGGTGGAATATTGTAGTTAAACATACATAGGAATATATTAAATGTATTTCTGATATGAATATGCATAAAGAAAAGTTCTACATAGGGATTATATTTGGAATATTGTTTACAAATATACATAGGAACTCATTTGACTTTCACTTTAATTTCTGATAAGAATATACATATAATTATTTTACTACACGAGGTTTATCGATGGAATATTGTTAATAAATATAAATAGCAACATATTAAACCAATTTCTGTTATGAATATGCATATAATTATTTTTCTACATGGGGATTATGGGTGGGATATGTTTATAAATATACATAGCAACATATTAAACCTATTTCTGATATGAATATGCATATAGTTATTTTTCTACATGGGGATAATGGGTGGAATATTGTTTATAAATATACATAGCAAAATATTAAACCTATTTCTGATAAGAATATGCATATAATTATTTTTCTACATTGGGACTATGGGTGGAATATTTTTTATAAATATACATAGTAACCTATTTAACCCATTTCTGATAAGAATATGTATATAATTATTTTTCTACATGGGGATTATGGGTGGAATATTGTTCACAAATATAGATAGGAACCTATTTAATCCATTTCTGATAAGAATATGCATATAATTATTTTTCTACATGGGGATTATGGGTGGGATATTGCAGTTAAATATACATAGGAATATATTAAGTCTATTTCTGATATGAATATGCATAAAATTATTTTTCTACATGGGGATTATGGGTGGAATATTGTTTATAAATATAAATAGGAACCCATTTAACCCATTTCTGATAAGAATATGCATATAATTATTTTTCTGCATGGGAATTATAGGTGGAATATTGTTTATAAATATACATAGGAAGCTATTTAACCCATTTCTGATAAGAATATGCATAACATTATTTTTCTACATAGGGATTATGGGTGGAATATTTTTAATAAATATACTTAGCAACCAATTTAACCAATTTCTGATAAGAATATGCATATAATTATTTTCTACATGGGGATTATGGGTGGAATATTGTTTATAAATATATATAGCAAAATATTAAACCTATTTCTGATAAGAATAAGCATATAATTATTTTTCTATATTGAGACTATGGGTGGAATATTGTTTATAAACATAGATATGAACCTATTTAACCCATTTCTAATAAGAATATGCATATAATTATTTTTCTACATGGGGATTGTTAGTGGAATATTGTAGTTAAATATACATAGGAATATATTAAGTCTAATTCTGATATGAATATGCATAAAATTATTTTTCTACATGGGGATTATGGGTGGAATATTGTTTGTAAATATACATAGGAACCTATTTAACCCATTTCTGATAAGAATATGCATATACCGTATTTATCGGCGTATAACATGCAACGGCGTATAACACGCACCCCAATTTAGGAGGGAATTTTAAGGAAAAAAAATATTTTTCTACATTGGGATAATGGGTGGAATATTGTAGTTAAAGATACATAGGAATATATTAAGCCTATTTCTGATATGAATATGCATAAAATTATTTTTCTACATTGGGATTATGGGTGGAATATTGTTTATAAATATACAAAGCAACATACTAAATCTATTTCTGATATGAATATGTATATAAAAATGTTTTCTACATGAGGAGTATGGACGGAATATTGTTAATAAATATACATAGGAACCTATTTAACCAATTTCTAATAAGAATATGCATATAATTATTTTTCAACATGGGGATTATGGGTAAAACATTGTATATAAACATACATATCAACATATTAAACCTATTTCTGATTTAAATACGCATATCATTATTTTTCTACATGTGGATTATGGGTGGAATATTGTTTATAAATATACATAGGAACCTATTTAACCCATTTCTGATAAGACTATGCATATAATTATTTTTCTACATTGGGATTAAGTGTGGAATATTGTATATAAATATACATAGCAACCTATTTAACCCATTTCTGATAAGAATATGCATATAATTATTTTTATACATTGGGATTATGGGTGTGATATTGCAGTTAAACATACATAGGAATATATTAAGCCTATTTCTAATATGAATATGCATAAAATTATTTTTCTACATGGGGATTATGGGTAGGATATTCTTTATACATATACATAGCCACTTATTAAACCTATTTCTGATATGAATATGCATATTATTATTTTTCTATATGGGAATCATGGTTGGAATGTTCTATATAAATATACATAGGAACCTAGTTAACACATTTCTGATAAGAATTTGCATAAAATTATTTTTCTACATGGGGATTATGGGTGGAATATTTTTTTTATAAACATAGATAGGAACCTATTTAACCCATTTCTAATAAGAATATGCATATAATTATTTTCTACATTGGGATTATGGGTGGAATATTGAAGTTAAAGATACATAGGAATATATTAAGCCTATTTCTGACATGAATATGCATAAAATTATTTTTCTACATTGGGATTATGGGTGGAATATTGTTTATAAATCTACATAGCAACATATTAAATCTATTTCTGATATGAATATGCATACAATTATTTTTCTACATGGGGAATATGGGTGAACTATTGTTTATAAATATACATAGCAACATATTAAACCTATTTCTGATAAGATTATGCATATAATTATTTTTCTACATGGGGATTATGGTTGAAATATTGTTTATAAATATACATAGGAACCTATTTAACACATTTCTGATACAAATATGCAAATAATATTTTTTCTACATAGGGATTATGGATGGAATATTGTTTATAAATATAGATAGCAACATATTAAATCTATTTCAGATAAGAATATGCATATCATTATTTTTCTACATTATGATTAAGGGTGGAATTTTGTTTATAAATATACATAGCAACCTATTTAACCGATTTCTGATAAGAATATGCATATAATTATTTTTCTACATTGGGATTATGGGTGGGATATTGCAGTTAAACATACATAAGAATATATTATGCCTATTTCTGATATGAATATGCATAAAATTATTTTTCTACATGGGGATTATGGGTGGGATATTGTTTATACATATACATAGCAACATATTAAACCTATTTCTGATATGAATATGCATATTATTATTTTTCTACATGGGGATTATGGGTAGAATATTGTAGATAAACATAAATAGCAACATATTAAACCTATTTCTGATAGAAATACGCATATCATTATTTTTCTACATGTGGATTGTGGGTTGAATATTGTTTATAAATATATATAGGAACCTATTTAACCCAATTCTGATAAGAATATGCATATAATTATTTTTCTACATGGGAATTATTGGTGGAATATTGTATATAAATATACTTTGGAACATATTAATCCTATTTGTGATGTGAATATGCATATAATTGTTTTTCTACATTGGGATTATGGGTAGACTATTGCAGATAAACATACATAACAACATATTAAACCTATTTTTGATATGAATAGGCATATCATTATTTTTCTAAATGTGAATTATGGGTGGAATATTGTTTATAAGCATACATAGGAACCTATGTAACCCATTTCTGATAAGAATATGCATATAATTATTTTTCTACATGGGGATTGTGGGTGGAATATTGTAGTTAAACATACATAGGAATATATTAAGTCTATTTCTGATATGAATATGCATAAAATTATTTTTCTACATGGGGATTATGGGTGGAATATTGTTTATAAATATACATAGGAACCTATTCAACCCATTTCTGATAAGAATATGCATATAATTATTTTTCTGCATCGGGATTATAGGTGGAATATTGTTTATAAATATACATAACAACCTATTTAACCCATTTCTGATAAGAATATGCATAAAATTATTTTTCTACGTGGGGATTATGGGTGGAATATTTTTTATAAATATACAATACAACCAATTTAACCCATTTCTGATCAGAATATGCATATAATTATTTTCTCCATGGGGATTATGGGTGGAATATTGTTTATGAATATACATAGCAAAATATTAAACCTATTTCTGATAAGAATAAGCATATAATTATTTTTCTACATTGGGACTATGGGTGGAATATTGTTTATAAACATAGATAGGAACCTATTTAACCCATTTCTAATAAGAATATGCATATAATTATTTTTCTACATGGGGATTGTGGGTGGAATATTGTAGTTAAATATACATAGGAATATATTAAGTCTATTTCTGATATGAATATGCATAAAATTATTTTTCTACATGGGGATTATGGCTGGAATATTGTTTATAAATATACATAGGAAGCTATTTAACCAATTTCTGATAAGAATATGCATATAATTATTTTTCTACATGGGGATTATGGGTGAACTATTGTTTATAAATATACATAGGAACCTATGTAACCCATTTCTGATAAGAATATGCATATAGGGGGCGTGGCTTAGCAATGGCCGAGTGAGGACGCGTTTGAAGAGAGCTCCTGGCCACCCCGATCTGCCCCGTTAAACTGACGGCAATATCTGAACAACAGAGAGGCATGATAACCCCTAGACATTACCGAACAAGATCGGCAGCAGGAGGCAACTATTCCTCTACACCACGAAACGGAATTCAAAGATATTTCCGCGGACCTCAGAGAGTATCCCCAGGCGCCATATTAGCCGCGCCACGTGCACCTCGTTCACCTGGAATTACTATACCGGACTCTCCGTGCTCTTTCACCTCATCCGCCTCCACAGACTGTCCCCGAGAAACACAGAGAGCTTGCTCTGCAAACATGGCCAGCATGTCTCTCCAGCCGAGTGGAATGCCAGACGACATCCGAGAGATCCTGCAGGCACTCCCGACTAAGTCGGACATAGAAGCCCTCATCCTCCGCATTGAAGAGGCACACAGCAGAGACATCCAGGAAGTGAGAGAGGACCTGCATGCTCTCACGAACCGCGTGGACTCTGGAGAAGCTACGATTACATCCCTCACACACCGGATTGAAACCCTAGAACGCTCACAGGTCTCCCAGTCGAATACGGCCATAGACCTCCAGCTTCACTTAGAAGATTTGGAGGACTGCAGCCGACGCAACAACCTCAGGCTGCAGGGCCTTCCAGAAGCTACCGGAGCGGAAGACCTGGCAGCGACAGTGAATGCCATCCTTCGGGAAGTTCTGGGAGATTCCCCACCTTCCCTAGAGCTGGATAGAGTGCACAGAACGCTAGGGCCTAAATCACAAGACCCAGACAGACCAAGAGATGTACTTTGTAGAGTACATCACTACAATCAAAAGGAACTTATACTGCGGAAAGCCTGGGAACACGGAACAGTAGAATTTGATGGCGCAGCAATTAAAGTTCTACCTGATCTCTCAAGAGCCACGTTGCAGAGAAGAGCCATGCTGAGACCAATATTGGACCTTGCCAGAACACAGAACTGCACATACCGCTGGGGATTTCCCTTGGCGGTTATATTCCGCAAATCTGCTACCTCCTTTACCTTGCGTTCTCCTGCAGATCTACCAGCCTGTTTTGTTTTTCTGGGAGTGGAACCGATTCAGGTTCCAAACTGGTTGATCATCTTCCCTCGTAACACAGGTCGGTCAGGATCTTCCGCTCATCCTCCCAACCAACCCCCCCGCCGACAGCGATCCAGGAGGAGAAATCTATCACCCTCGGCTGAGGGATCTCGGGAGTCATGATCTTTCTAACAAAGTGTAGCCCGGAGAGGACATCCGTACACAGCTAAAGCTCTTTCACCCCTACTCCCGGAGGTATGACTACTGCTCAACTGTTAAAATGTTTTACCCCCCCTCCATGGAAAGAGGAAGGAACAAACAGCATCGGCCGGGGACCTTGACTCTCCGCTCACCGTTCTTATTGATCTACTGCTGATAACCCTGTTTTGTTGGTTATGACGAAGTCTCGACCTAAGCTGACATGGCAGAACACTGGTGCTACTCCGCCCGGGTCTAGTACGGAACAACACGGTCATTCCTGGGAAAATCTCTGACACTCAAGTCCCTGTGGTAAGACTTAACTATTCTATCTCATTGCATATACAGATCGGTATGCACCTTACTTATGTTGCTGGACACTTTTCCCAGAGGCTACTACATTATCTGAGAAAATTTCCCTGAGAACACCAGAGAGGTTCCGTAGGTGAAGCGAAAGAGAGGGCTGCCTGTCAGCTGACGTTTTTGCAATTTTTTTTTTTTAACTCTTACAGCAATTGATTCACTTTATTTTACAGGGTAAACCCTCCTGGTCCGTCGTGTAAGCTGGGCAAAATGTACATGGTCAAGAGACTTGTGTAGAAAGGGCAGATTAGGTAGTCCCCCCGTGCTAGAGTTCTTGCTTTCCTTCCCTTCATGATTAATAACAGAGAACAGGCTTAGAGTTAACGCCTCCAGATGCTATTCAGTGAGATAAGGGGTAGTTCATGGTATGAATGTTATATCTGTTTGGTTTCATACTTACGCTGTGTCGGAGCAATATATTTTATTTTTATAGCACATGGGGCACATATCACACTAAATACGTTGTATTTTATTTTATATTGCTTTCTGTTATTATATGTCTGTTAGTTCTTTACATGCCTGCTGCAGACTATTTGCCGTCACCACATCAGTCTCTCACAAACACCTCACACTTGGGGCGGAGAGGGATGGTCAGTGAGCTCCTCACTGGCTGCTCCTTTCCACAAACCCGCTTAGGTTTTCGCTCGTTACCCAGACTGGTTCTGGGGAGCGTCTCAGCACTTAAAGTGCCTCTTCATTAGTTTGGAGTGTAAAAACCCTCCATAGGGTGCTCTAACTACTGTTTTCTCTTTCTCCTCTCTCTACTCTTCCTCTATCTTAACCACTAACCTATCCTCTCTTCTAAACTCAATCCTCACTTCCACTTACCCCCCTCCTTTACCCTTATCCCCCCCTCCCCCCCCCTCCACCACAATGGAGGTAATTAATGTGATATCTTTGAACACCAAAGGCCTAAACATCCCAGAAAAGAGGCGCAAGTTGCTACATGACTTACACCGACATAAAGCAGACATCGCCCTTCTACAGGAAACCCATTATAGAGAAGACAAGTTGCCGGTACTTAAGAACCGCTCGTTCCCATTAGCTTATCATGCTACAAATCCGGAAAGCAAATCAAAAGGAGTATCTATTTTATTCTCCAGCCGAGTCCCTTGGACCTGCCTAGATTCAATAGCAGACCCAGCAGGTCGTTTCCTATTTTTAAAAGGCAAGATTGGGGAGGTGAAGGTGACCCTGGCTAACCTATACGCTCCTAATTCCCACCAAGATGCCTTTCTTGAGAAAACTATCGAAAAATTGCTGAACTTTTCTGAAGGCCAGATGATATTAGGAGGTGATTTAAATATTCCCATGATCCCCACGGAAGACTCGTCCTCGAAATTTTCGACCGTTCCTCCTGGCTCCCGTAAACGCATTGATCAGATCCTACATAAAGCGCAACTAGTGGATGTATTTTACACCCCACAGAAAGAGATTACACCTTCTACTCAACCCCACACAAGGTGTACTCCCGAATTGACTACTTCCTTATACCACACTCACAACTTCACTCTGTCAGGACCTCCACAATAGGTTCTATCACGTGGTCGGACCACGCGCCAATCTCCCTCTCCTATGCTCTCACTGATTCTCTTACTTCAAAAACAAAATATTGGAGGCTGAACGAAAGCCTCTTACATGACACCGAAGTAATAGCAGAGATAACCAGAGAGCTTCAGTATTACTTCCAAACAAATGACACAGCAGACTGTACCCCCGGCATTGTGTGGGAAGCTCACAAAGCAGTCATAAGGGGAATACTCATTAAACACGGCTCAAGAATTAAAAAACAACGGACCCAACAACTTAACTCACTGCTAGACGACCTCCGACGATTAGAAATAACCCATAAGCAATCCCCATCCCCGCCCATAGAAACAGAATTACTTACCTGCAGATCGCAAATTAACGACCTTTTACAATTTAAAGCCAAAGCATCGATTCAGATATGTAGGAAAATGTCATACGAATCAGGTAACAAATGCGGCAAACTACTAGCACGATCCCTAAGAGACCAAAGACTGGCAACTTACATACCCTACATATCTTCTCCGCAAGGAACTAAAATTTCTAAACCTCATGACATTGCTAGTGAATTTCAAAAATTTTACTCTACACTTTACAACATTCCTGGGGCCCCCCCAAAGCAAGAGGCCATACAAGACTACCTGACCTCCTCTCAGATGTCTAAATTGCCCGAATCTGCCAGGGAAGCCTTAGATGACCCGATCACAAGTGAAGAAATACAAGGGGCAATAGCTTCATCCAAACCAGGGAAAGCTCCGGGCCCAGATGGACTGACCATATTGTACTATAAAACCTTTATATCATCGCTAAGCCCATACATGGTGAAATTGTTTAATACGGTAGGTCCCACATCTCCCTTTGCGGTGGAGTCATTGCAAGCCCACATTGCAGTGATTCCAAAGGAAGGGAAAGACCCTTCCTCCTGAGGGAACTATAGACCGATATCACTGCTCAACTCAGATCTCAAATTATTCACAAAAATCCTTGCAAACAGAATTCAACAACACTTACCTCACTTGATTCACTTAGATCAAGTGGGATTTGTTCCCAGTAGAGAGGCTAGGGATAACACCACCAAAGTGCTTAATTTACTACATATAATAAATAAATCCCAAATTCCTTGTGTATTTTTGGGCACGGACGCAGAGAAGGCCTTTGACAGGGTGAATTGGAAATTTATGTTCGCAGTACTCCAGTATGTCGGATTTGGAGATCAAATGATTCAACGGATCTCATCGATATACTGTAAACCCACAGCCCAGGTCAGAGCGAATGGTGTCTTATCAGATCCTTTTCACATATCAAATGGGACAAGACAGGGGTGTCCGCTCTCTCCCCTCCTTTTCGCCCTGTCACTGGAGCCCTTTCTTTGTACAGTTCGCAGGAACCCAGACATTAGTGGTATATCAGTTGGAAATTCTCAACATAAAATTTCGGCCTACGCAGACGACATGTTATTCTCCCTTACCAACCCTGTGATATCCCTCCCAAACCTCCTTAGAGAAATCAAAATATATGGCACCCTTTCCAACCTCAAAATTAATTTTCAAAAATCAGAGGCGATGGGTATTAACCTCTCACAGTCTCTCAAGACACAAGTCCAGACAAATTTTAAACTGAAATGGAACAACACGGCTCTGACGTATCTAGGTACTACTATCCCAACACACATATCAAAGATATTCAACCTGAATTTCCCACCTCTTCTCTCTAGGGTACGTGCTCTCTTAAAAAAATGGTCGTCGGGCTTACATTCCTGGTTCGGCCGCTGCAATATTATAAAAATGAGCATTCTGCCAAAATTCACATATCTCATACAGGCTCTTCCCATACATATCCCAGCCACCTTCTTCCGACATATACGACAATTGTTCTTTGAATTTATTTGGGCCCACAAACACCCCCGCTTGAAGAGATCACAACTTTTGTTGCCAAAGCAGTATGGAGGTCTAGCAGTTCCGGATGTTCGCAAGTACTACCAAGCAGTTCATCTTGGAAGACTGGAGGACTGGAACAGGCACAGTCCCCTCAAATTATGGACTCAGATTGAGCAGAGTCAGAGCTCTATTCCTCTGACTAGAGCTCCTTGGTGCTACGACACCCTACCTAAAGATATAAAGTTCCACCCTGTTATTGGACACACGATGAAAGTATGTGCCCTCCTGATTAAAAAGGGATCTATTTCATCCACAAACTCGCCACTCTTCCCGATCTTGGGGAACCCTGATTTTACCCCGGGATTCCAGGAGGATCAATTTAAACAATTAATGGCGTCAGGCTTTACCCAGGCTTCTCACTTCCTAATAAAACAAAAAAAATGGCCCAGCTTACAAGAACTCATGAACCCCACGGGTACTTTCCAATTAAAATTTTTAAACGCCTTCCAGATTATTCACTTCTTCAGATCCCTCCCTCCACCACAAAGCTTTGACCAACCCCTCACAACATTGGAAGAAATCTGTTCAACAGAAGGGACTTTACCACACACACTGTCGTGCATGTACAACCTTCTGATCACTCCCCCAGACACCTATTCACTAAAACATACCGCGGACTGGGAAAGAGACTTAAACTATACCTTCAGCTCACAACAGAAGCAACGTATTATTTAATTTACATACAAATCTTCCATATGTACGAAAACACAAGAAACTAACTTCAAAATCCTGACCAGGTGGTACAGAACACCTGAGAAATTAAGTAGAATATTCCCGACGTCCTCAGATAGATGCTGGAGATGCCAGGAGGAACGAGGTACATTACTCCATGTGTTTAAGGGACTGCCCCGATATAAAACAATTCTGGTTGGGAGTCAAAAATATTATGCAGAAATTCACAGACCGGCAAATACCAGACGACCCGGCCTTTTACCTCCTTCATATGTCAGAGGTTTCGGCAAAAACTTATAAAAAATCGATTATTCGCCATTTTCTTGATGCCGCCAAAGCTTGCATTCCTCTTAAGTGGAAATCCTCACAACCTCCGACAATTAGAATGTGGCTCAGAAAAGTTCAGGAAATCAATAAATTTGAAGATCTTATCCTGTCAGCTCGTAACCAACAGGAGAAATACTCAAAAACGTGGTCACTTTGGAACATGTTTGTCTACTCGGAGGAAGGCAAAGACCTCTTTGGGACCCCAGATGCAGAGGGAGATTAAGCAAATTGGAAGATAGACCCCCAATGTCAAATACAGCGTCCTGTTGGGGTTACATAAGTCATCTACGTATTCCTTTTTACGTAACATAGACACAAACACTTGTGACGTCACATTATCCTCCATCCCTACCCCCCCACCCTTCTCCTTGCTAGCCTATCTTGCTTCTCCTTTATTCTATATTCCAACTTCCTATTTTCCTTCCCGTCTGTTCTTTCTGTTCTTGCTCTGTGTTTTACACAGGGACTGGTTTGATTTATTTTCCAAATAAAATGAAAGGGGAGGACTACATGGTTTTCTAAGCCAGACAATGTATGTACAAGACCACTTAATCATTTCTTGTTTAATGATGTTATATTCTTCATTGTACGGTTCATGTTGAACATATATCTGTACTGTACCAAGTGTCCATGGACACTTCCCTTTGACTAAATAAATAAAAAATTTGTAAAAAGAATATGCATATAATTATTTTTCTACATTTGGATTGTGGGTGGAATATTGTAGTTAAACATACATAGGAATATATTAAGTCTATTTCTGATTTGAATATGCATACAATTATTTTTCTACATGGGGATCATGGGTGGAATATTGTTTATAAATATACATAGGAACATATTTAACCCATTTCTGATAAGAATATGCATATAATTATTTTTCTACATGGGAATTATGGGTGGATTATTGTTTATAAATATACATAGGAACCTATTTAACCCATTTCTGATAAGAATATGCATATAATTATTTTCTACATGGGGATTATGGGTGGAATATTGTTTATAAATATACATAGTAACTTATTTAACCCATTTCTGAAAAGAATATGCATATAATTACTTTTCTACATGGGGATTATGGGTGGAATATTGTTTATAAATATACATAGGAACCTATTTAACCCATTTCTGATAAAAATATGCATAAAATTATTTTTCTACATGGGGATTATGGGTGGAATATTTTTAATAAATATACATAGCAACCTTTTTAACCCAATTTTGATAAGAATATGCATATAATTATTTTCTACATTGAGACTATGGGTGAAATATTGTTTATAAACACAGATAGGAACCTATTTAACCCATTTCTAATAAGAATATGCATATAATTATTTTCTACATTGGGATTATGGGTGGAAAATTGTAGTTAAAGATACATACAAACATATTAAGGCTATTTCGGATACGAATATGCATAAAATGATTTTCTACATTGGGATTATGGGTGGAATATTGTTTATAAGTATACATAGGAACCTATCTGAAACATTTCTGATAAGAATATTTATATAATTTTTTTTCTACATTTTGAGTGTGAGTGGAATATTTTTAATAAATATACATAGCAACCTATTTAACCCATTTCTGATAAGATTATGCATATTATTATTTTCTCCATGGGGATAATGGGTGGAATATTGTTTATAAATATACATAGCAAAATATTAAACCTATTTCTGATAAGAA
This sequence comes from Aquarana catesbeiana, assembly GCA_037953035.1. Taxonomy (NCBI): domain Eukaryota; kingdom Metazoa; phylum Chordata; class Amphibia; order Anura; family Ranidae; genus Aquarana; species Aquarana catesbeiana. The sequence goes on from JBBHAA010000868.1 coordinate 5,065,390, forward strand.
TATGCATATAATTATTTTTCTACATTGGGACTATGGGTGGAATATTGTTTATAAACATAGATAGAAACATATTTAACCCATTTCTTATAAGAATATGCATATAATTATTTTTCTACTTTGGGATAATGGGTGGAATATTGTAGTTAAAGATACATAGGAAAATATTAAGCCTATTTCTGATACGAATATGCATAAAATTATTTTTCTACTTTGGGATTATGGGTGGAATATTATTTATAAGTATACATAGGAACCTATGTAACCCATTTCTGATAAGAATATGCATATAATTATTTTTCTACATGCAGATTGTGAGTGGAATATTGTAGTTAAACATACATAGGAATATATTAAGTTTATTTCTGATATGAATATGGATAAAATTATTTTTCTACATTATTATGGGTGGAATATTGTTTATAAATATACATAGGAACCTATTTAACCCATTTTTGATAAGAATATGCATATAAATATTTTTCTACATGGGGTTTATGGGTGGATTGTTGTTTATAAATATACATAGGAACCTATTTAACCCATTTCTGATAAGAATATGCGTATAATTATTTTTCTACATGGGGATTATGGGTGGAATATTGTTTATAAATATACATAGTAACCTATTTAACCCATTTCTGAAAAGAATATTCATATAATTACTTTTCTACATGGGGATTATGGGTGGAATATTGTTTATAAATATACATAGGAACCTATTTAACCCATTTCTGATAAGACTATGCATATAATTATTTTTCTGCATGGGGATTATAGGTGGAATATTGTTTATAAATATACATAGGAACCTATTTAACCCATTTCTGAGAAGACTATGCATAAAATTATTTTTCTACATGGGGTTTATGGGTGGAATATTGTTAATAAATATACATAGCAACCTATTTAACCCATTTCTGATAAGAATATGCATATAATAATTTTCTACATTGGGAGTATGGGTGGAATATTGTTTATAAACATAGATAGGAACCTATTTCTGATTTAAATATGCATATAATTATTTTTCTGCTCTGGGATTATAGGTGGAATATTGTTTATAAATATACATAGGAACCTAATTAACCCATTTCTGATAAGAATATGCATATAATTATTTTTCTGCTCTGGGATTATAGGTGGAATATTGTTTATAAATATACATAGGAACCTAATTAACCCATTTCGGATAAGAATATGCATAAAATTATTTTTCTACATGGGGATGATGGGTGGACTATTGTTAATAAATATACATAGCAACCTATTTAACCCATTTCTGATAAGAATATGCATATAATTATTTTCTACATTGGGACTATGGGTGGAATATTGTTTATAAACATAGATAGGAACCTATTTAACCCATTTCTAATAAGAATATGCATATAATTATTTTTCTACATTGGGATTATGGGTGGAATATTGTTGTTAGAGATACATAGGAATATATTAAGCCTATTTCTGATATGAATATGCATAAAATTATTTTTCTACGTTGGGATTATGGGTGGAATATTATTTATAAGTATACATAGGAACCTATATAACCGATTTCTGATAAGAATATGCATATAATTATTTTTCTACATGGGGATTATGGTTGGAATATTGTTTATAAATATACATAGAAACATATTAAACCTATTTCTGATATGAATATGCATATAATTATTTTTCTACATGCCGATTATGTGTGGAATATTGTTTATAAATATACATAGGAACCTATTTAACCCATTTCTGATAAGAATATGCATATAATTATTTTTCTGCATGGGGATTATAGTTGGAATATTGTTTATTAATATACATAGGAACCTATTTAATCCATTTCTGATAAGAATATGCATAAAATTATTTTTCTACATGGGGATTATGGGTGGAATAATTTTTATAAATATACATAGTAATCCTATTTAACCCATTTCTGATAAGAATATGTATATAATTATTTTTCTATATGGGGATTATGGGTGAAATATTGTTTATAAATATACATAGCAAAATATTAAACCTATTTCTGATAAGATTATGCATATAATTATTTTCTACATTGGGACTATGGGTAGAATATTGTTTATAAACATAGATAGGAACCTATTTAACCCATTTCTAATAAGAATATGCATATAATTATTTTTCTACATTGGGATTGTGGGTAGAATATTTTTAATAAATATACATAGCAACCTATTTAACCCATTTCTGATAAGATTATGCATATGATTATTTTCTCCATGGGGATTATGGGTGGAATATTGTTTATAAATATGCATAGCAAAATATTAAACCTATTTCTGAAAAGAATATGCATATAATTATTTTTCTACATTGGGACTATGGGTGGAATATTGTTTATAAACATAGATAGGAACATATTTAACCCATTTCTAATAAGAATATGCATATAATTATTTTTCTACATTGGGATAATGGGTGGAATATTGTAGTTAAAGACACATAGGAATATATTAAGCCTATTTCTGATATGAATATGCATACAATTATTTTTCTACTTTGGGATTATGGGTGGAATATTATTTATAAGTATACATAGGAACCTATGTAACCCATTTCTGATAAGAATATGCATATAATTATTTTTCTACATGGGGATTGTGGGTGGAATATTGTAGTAAAAACATACATAGGAATATATTAAGTTTATTTCTGATATGGTATATGGATAAAATTATTTTTCTACATTATTATGGGTGGAATATTGTTTATAAATATACATAGGAACCGATTTAACCCATTTCTGATAAGAATATGCATATAATTATTTTTCTACATGGGGTTTATGGGTGGATTATTGTTTGTAAATATACATAGGAACCTATTTAACCCATTTCTGATAAGAATATGCATAAAATTATTTTTCTACATGGGGATTATGGGTGGAATATTGTTTATAAATATACATAGTAAGCTATTTAACCCATTTCTGAAAAGAATAGTCATATAATTACTTTTCTACATTGGGATTATAAGTGGAATATTGTTTATAAATATACATAGGAACCTATTTAACCCATTTCTGATAAGACTATGCATATAATTATTTTTCTGCATGGGGATTATAGGTGGAATATTGTTTATAAATATACATAGGAACCTATTTAACCCATTTCTGATAAGAATATGCATAAAATTATTTTTCTACATGGGGTTTATGGGTGGAATATTGTTAATAAATATACAAAGCAACCTATTTAACCCATTTCTGATAAGAATATGCATATAAATATTTTCTACATTGGGACTATGGGTGGAATATTGTATATAAACATAGATAGGAACCTATTTAACCCATTTCTAATAAGAATATGCATATAATTCTTTTTCTACATTGGGATTATGGGTGGAATATTGTTGTTAAAGATACATAGGAATATATTAAGCCTATTTCTGATATGAATATGCATAAAATTATTTTTCTACATTGGGATTATGGGTGGAATATTATTTATAAGTATACATAGGAACCTATGTAACCCATTTCTGATAAGAATATGCATATAATTATTTTTCTACATGGGGATTGTGGGTGGAATATTGTATATAAATATACATAGGAATCTAACACATTTATGATAAGAATATGCGTATAATTGTTTTTCTACATGGGGATTATGGGAGAAATATTGTTTTTAATTATACATAGGAACCTATTTAACCCATTTCTGAAAAGAATATAGGTATAATTATTTTTCTATATGGGGATTATGGGTGGAATATTGTTTATAAATATACATAGGAACCTATTTAACCCATTTCTGATAAGAATATGCATATAATTATTTTTCTGCAAAGAGATTAGAGGTGGAATATTGTTTATAAATATACATAGGAACCTATATAACCCATTTCTCAAAAGAGTATGCATATAATTATTTTTCTACATTTGGATATGGTTTAAATATTGTTTATAAATATACATAGAAACATATTAAACCTATTTCTGATATGAATATGCATATAATTATTTTTCTACATGGGGATTATGGTTGGAATATTGTTTATAAATATACATAGTAACCTATTTAACCAATTTCTGAAAAGAATATGCATATAATTATTTTTCTACATGTGGATTATGGGCAGAATATGGTTTAAAAATATACATAGGAACCAATTTAACCAATTTCTGATAAGAATATGCATATAATTTTTTTCTACATGGGGATTATAGGTTGAAGACTGTTTATAAATATAGATAGCAACATATTAAGCCTATTTCTGATAAGAATATGCATATAATGATTTTTATACATTGGGAATTATGGGTGGAATATTGTTTATAAATATACATAGCAACATTTAATACTATTTCTGATATAAATATGCATATAATTATTTTTTTAGATGGGGATTATGTGTGAAATATTGTTAATAAATACAAATAGGTTCCTATTTAACCCATTTCTGATAAGAATATGCATATAATTATTTTTCTACATGGGGATTATGGGTGGAATATTTTTTATAAATATACATAGGAACCTATTTAACCAATTTATGATAAGAATATGCATATAAATATTTTTCTGCATAGGGATTAGAGGTGGAATATTGTTTATAAATATACATAGGGACCAAAATAACCCATTTCTGAAAAGAGTATGCATATAATTATTTTTCTACATTTGGATTATGGTTTGAATATAGTTTATAAATATACATAGAAACATATTAAACCTATTTCTGATATGAATATGCATATAATTATTTTTCTACATGGGGGTTATGGTTGGAATATTGTTTATAAATATACATAGTAACCTATTTAACCAATTTCTGAAAATAATATGCATATAATTATTTTTCTACATTTGGATTATGGTTGGAATATTGTTTATAAATATACATAGGTACCTATTTAACCCATTTCTGATAAGAATATGCATATAATTATTTTTCTACACAAGGATTATGAATGGAATATTGTTAATAAATATGCATAGCAACATATTAAACCTATTTCTGTTATGAATATGCATATAATTATTTTTCTACATCGGGATTATGGGTGGAATATTGTTTATAAATATACATAGCAACCTATTTCTGATTTAATTATGCATAAAATTATTTTTCTACATGGGGATTATGGGTGGAATATTGTTTATAAATATACATAGGAACCTATTTAACCCATTTTTGATAAGAATATTTGCATATAATTATTTTTCTACATGTGGATTATGGGCAGAATATGATTTAAAAATATGCATATTAACCAATTTAACCCATTTCTGATAAGAATATGCATAAAATTATTTTTCTACATGGGGATTATAGGTTGAAGATTGTTTATAGATATAGATAGCAACATATTAAGCCTATTTCTGAAAAGAATATGCATATAATTATTTTTCTACATGGGGATTATGGGTGGAATATTGTTTATAAATATACATAGCAACATATTAATACTATTTCTGATATAAATATGCATATGATTATTTTTCTAATGGGGATTATGGGTGATATATTGTTAATAAATACACATAGGAACCTATTTAACCCATTTCTGATAACAATATGCATATCATTATTTTTCTGCATGGGGATTATAGGTGGAATATTGTTTATAAATATACATAGGAACCTATTTAACACATTTCTGTTAAGAATATGCATAAAATTATTTTTCTACATGGGGATTATGGGTGGAATATTTTTTAAAATAATACATAGTAACCTATTTAACCCATTTATGATAAGAATATGCATATAATTATTTTTCTACATGGGAAATATGGGTAGAATATTGTATATAAATATACATAGGAATCTAACACATTTCTGATAAGAATATGCGTATAATTGTTTTTCTACATGGGGATTATGGGAGGAATATTGTTTTTAATTATACATAGGAACCTATTTAACTCATTTCTGAAAAGAATATGGATATAATTATTTTTCTACATGGGGATTATGGGTGGAATATTGTTTATAAATATACATAGGAACCTATTTAACCCATTTCTGATAAGAATATGCATATAATTATTTTTCTGCAAAGAGATTAGAGGTGGAATATTGTTTATAAATATACATAGGAACCTATATAACCCATTTCTTAAAAGAGTATGCATATAATTATTTTTCTACATTTGGATTATGGTTTAAATATTGTTTATAAATATACATAGAAACATATTAAACCTATTTCTGATATGAATATAAATATAATTATTTTTCTACATGGGGATTATGGTTGGAATATTGTTTATAAATATACATAGTAACCTATTTAACCAATTTCTGAAAAGAATATGCATATAATTATTTTTCTACATGTGGATTATGGGCAGAATATGGTTTAAAAATATACATAGGAACCAATTTAACCAATTTCTGATAAGAATATGCATATAATTTTTTTCTACATGGGGATTATGGGTGGAATATTGTTTATAAATATACATAGCAACATATTAATACTATTTCTGATATAAATATGCATATAATTATTTTTCTACATGGGGATTATAGGTGAAATATTGTTAATAAATACACATAGGAACCTATTTAACCCATTTCTGATAACAATATGCATATAATTATTTTTCTACATGGGGATTATGGATGGAATATTGTTAATAAATATACATTGCAACATATTATATTTATTTCTGATATGAATATGTAAGTAATTATTTTTCTACATGGGATTAGCAACACATTAAACCTATTTCTGATATGAATATGCATACAATTATTTTTCTACGTGGGGATTATGGGTGGAAATTTGTTTATAAATATACATAGGAACCTATTTAACCCATTTCTGATAAGAATATGCATATAATTATTTTTCTACATGGGGATTATGAGTGGAATATTGTTTATAAATATACATAGCAACATATTAAAACTATTTCTGAAATTATTATGCATATAATTATTTTTCTACATGGGGATTATGGGTGGAATATTGTAGATAAACATACAGAGCAACATATTAAACCAATTTCTGATAAGAATTTTTTTTTACATGTGGATTATGGTTAGAATATTGTAGTTAAACATACATAGGAATATATTAAATCTATTTGTGATATCGATATGCATAAAATTATTTTTCTACATGGGGATTATGGGTAGAACATTGTTTATAAATATACATAGGAACCTATTTAACCCATTTCTGATAAGTATATGCATATAATTATTTTTGTACATGGGGATTATGGGTGGAATATTGTTTATAAATATACATAGGAATCTATTTAACCCATTTCTGATAAGAATATACAAATGATTATTTTTCTACATGGGATTATGGGTGGAATATTGTTTATAAATATATATAGTAACCTATTTAACCCATTTCTGAAAAAATTATGCATATAATTATTTTTTTACATTTTGATTATGGATGGAATATTGTTAATAAATATACATAGCAACATATTATACCTATTTCTGATATTAATATGCATGTAATTATTTTTTACATGGGATTATGGGCAGAATATTGTAGATAAACATACATAGCAACATATTAAACCTATTTCTGATAAAAATATGCATGTCATTATTTTTCTACATGTGGATTATGGGTGTAGTATTGTTTATAAATATACAAAGGAACCTATTTAACCCATTTCTGATAAAAATGTGTATATAATTATTTTTCTACATGGGGATTATAAGTGGAATATTTATTATAAATATACATAGGACCTATTTATCCCATTTCTGATAAGAATATGCATATTATTATTTTTCTACGTGGGGATTGTGGGTGGAATATTTTTTATAATTATACATAGTAACCTATTTAACATAGTTCTGAAAAGGCTATGCATATAATTATTTTTCTACATTGGGATTATGGGTGGAAAATTGTGGTTAAAGATAAATAGGAATATATTAAGCCTATTTCTGATATGAATATGCATAAAATTATTTTTCTACATTTTGATTATGGGTTGAATATTGTTTATAAATAAACATAGCAACATATTAAACCTATTTCTGTTATGAATATGCATATCATTATTTTTCTACATCGGGATTATGGGTGGAATATTGTTTATAAATATAGATAGCAACCTATTTCTGATTTAAATATGCATAAAATTATTTTTCTACATGGGGATTATGGGTGGAATATTGTTTATACATATACATAGGAACCTATCTAACCCATTTCTGATAAGAATATGCATATAATTATTTTGCTACATGTGGATTATGGGCAGAATATGTTTTAAAAATATACATAGGAACCAATTTAACCCATTTCTGATAAGAATATGCATATAATTTTTTTCTACATGAGGATTATAGGTTGAAGATTGTTTATAGATATAGATAGCAACATATTAAGCCTATTTCTGATAAGAATATGCATATAATTATTTTTCTACATGGGGATTATGGGTGAAATATTGTTAATAAATACACATAGGAACCTATTTAACCCATTTCTGATAAGAATATGCATATAATTATTTTTCTACATGGGGATTATGGTTGGAATATTGTTTATAAATATAAATAGTAACCTATTTAACCAATTTCTGAAAATAATATGCATATAATTATTTTTCTACATTTGGATTATGGTTGGAATATTGTTTATAAATATAACTAGGAACCTATTTAACCCATTTCTGATAAGTATATGCATATAATTATTTTTCTACATGAGGATTATGGATGGAATATTGTTAATAAATATACATAGCAACATATTAAACCTATTTCTGTTATGAATATGCATATAATTATTTTTCTACATGGGAATTATGGGTGGAATATTGTAGTTAAACCTACATAGGAATATATTAAACCTATTTTTTTTTTTTCGCCAGTGGCGTGCAAAACACACCGCAAAAACTTCCACCCGGTGCCAAAAAAAAGTGCCCACACATAAAGAGTAAAACACAAAAACGTGCAACGGGTGTACAGAGTCCTCCACTAGGGAAGGTCCTTTCCCTGATCCCCCGGGGCGTTAGGCTCCAGACAGGGACTGAGGTACTCAGACAAAGGGTCCATCTGGCTGAAACCAGGCGGACCCCCACAACTGGAAGGACTGCCGAAGCAGACCAACCCAAGTACAGTGGGGCTCTCCCGAAGAGAAACCCCTCCAAGGAGAGGGCGAACCAAGCCAAAAGGCCTACGTCCACCCCCTCCCAAGACTTTCAGAGTAGGCTCGAGGACCCACACCCTACTCGCCACACAGTGACAAAAACGTGTATACAAGACAACCAAAAAAAGACATAAAAGTGACAAACAGGGGTAAAGCAAAGAGTGGGGAAGATAGTGAGAGGGGAGAGGGGAGAGGGGAGAGTGAAAGTGGCCATTGTGCAATACAATGGCCGGCCCTCCGGCCAGGCATAAAAAATTTCCCCTGGTCCTGGCCAAAAGGCACGGCCCAAGAGGCAGGTGCGAAAAACGTGTGTTGTGGTGAAGTGACCATGGTGCCATAAAATCAAGCGCTTACACACCGTGACTGTACAGCACCCCTGAACTGCCACTTCAGGGGCACATTCACCACTGGCTTTTCGAAGCATCCCTGACCTCCCCCAACCCAGACCACAGCAGACCCCACCCCAGACAGGAAGGTTATGGAGATCAGGAAGCCGGAAAAGAGTCCCTCACCATCAGACTCTACCGTCGCTGGATTATTGTTTATAAATATACATAAAAACATATTAAACCTATTTCTGATTTGAATAAGCATTAAATTATTTTTCTACATCGGGATTATGGGTGGAATATTGTTTATAAATATAGATAGCAACCTATTTCTGATTAGAATATGCATAAAATTATTTTTCTACATTGGGATTATGAGTGGAATACTGTTAATAAATATACATAACAACCTATTTAAGTCATTTCTGATAAGAATATGGATATAATTATTTTTCTACATGGGGATTATGGGTGGAATGTTTTAGTTAAACATACATATAAATATATTAAACCTATTCCTGATATGACTATGCATAAAATTATGTTTCTACATATGGATTATAGGTGGAATATTGTTTATAAATATACATAGGAACCTATTTAACCCATTTCTGATAACAATATGCATATAATTATTTTTTTGCATGGGGATTATAGGTGAAATATTATTTATAAATATACATAGCAATCTATTTAACCAATTTCTGATAAGAATATGAACATATTTATTTTTCTACATGGGGATTATGGGTGGAATATTGTTTATAAATATACATAGGAACCTATTTAACCCATTTATGATAAGAATATGCATATAATTATTTTTCTACATGGGAAATATGGGTAGAATATTGTATATAAATATACATAGGAATCTAACACATTTCTGATAAGAATATGCGTATAATTGTTTTTCTACATGGGGATTATGAGAGGAATATTGTTTTTAATTATACATAGGAACCTATTTAACCCATTTCTGAAAAGAATATGGATATAATTATTTTTCTACATGGGGATTATGGGTGGAGTATTGTTTATAAATATACATAGGAACCTATTTAACCCATTTCTGATAAGAATATGCATATAATTATTTTTCTACATTTGGATTATGGTTTAAATATTGTTTATAAATATACATAGAAACATATTAAACCTATTTCTGATATGAATATGCATATAATTATTTTTCTACATGGGGATTATGGTTGGAATATTGTTTATAAATATACATAGTAACCTATGTAACCAATTTCTGAAAAGAATATGCATATAATTATTTTTCTACATGTGGATTATGGGCAGAATATGGTTTAAAAATATACATAGGAACCAATTTAACCAATTTCTGATAAGAATATGCATATAATTTTTTTCTACATGGGGATTATAGGTTGAAGACTGTTTATAGATATAGATAGGAACATATTAAGCCTATTTCTGATAAGAATATGCATATAATTATTTTTCTACATGGGGATTATGGGTGGAATATTGTTTATAAATATACATAGCAACATTTAATACTATTTCTGATATAAATATGCATATAATTATTTTTCTACATGGGGATTATGTGTGAAATATTGTTAATAAATACACATAGGTACCTATTTAACCCATTTCTGATAAGAATATGCATATAATTATTTTTCTACATGGGGATTATGGGTGGAATATTTTTTTATAAATATACATAGGAACCTATTAAACCCATTTATGATAAGAATATGCATATAAATATTTTTCTGCATAGGGATTAGAGGTGGAATATTGTTTATAAATATAAATAGGGACCTATATAACCCATTTCTGAAAAGAGTATGCATATAATTTTTTTCTACATTTGGATTTTGGTTTGAATATAGTTTATAAATATACATAGAAACATATTAAACCTATTTCTGATATGAATATGCATATAATTATTTTTCTACATAGGGATTATGGTTGGAATATTGTTTATAAATATACATAGTAACCTATTTAACCAATTTCTGAAAATAATATGCATATAATTATTTTTCTACATTTGGATTATGGTTGGAATATTGTTTATAAATATTCATAGGAACCTATTTAACCCATTTCTGATAAGAATATGCATTTAATTATTTTTCTACACGAGGATTATGAATGGAGTATTGTTAATAAATATGCATAGCAACATATTAAACCTATTTCTGTTATGAATATGCATATAATTATTTTTCTACATCGGGATTATGGGTTAAATATTGTTTATAAATATAGATAGCAACCTATTTCTGATTTAATTATGCATAAAATTATTTTTCTACATGGGGATTATGGGTGGAATATTGTTTATAAATATACATAGGAACCTATTTAACCCATTTCTGATAAGAATATTTGCATATAATTATTTTTCTACATGTGGATTATGGGCAGAATATGGTTTAAAATATACATATTAACCAATTTAACCCATTTCTGATAAGAATATGCATAAAATTATTTTTCTACATGGGGATTATAGGTTGAAGATTGTTTATAGATATAGATAGCAACATATTAAGCCTATTTCTGATAAGAATATGCATATAATTATTTTTCTACATGGGGATTATGGGTGGAATATTGTTTATAAATATACATAGCAACATATTAATACTATTTCTGATATAAATATGCATATGATTATTTTTCTAATGGGGATTATGGGTGATATATTGTTAATAAATACACATAGGAACCTATTTAACCCATTTCTGATAACAATATGCATATAATTATTTTTCTGCATGGGGATTATAGGTGGAATATTGTTTATAAATATACATAGGAACCTATTTAACACATTTCTGATAAGAATATGCATAAAATTATTTTTTTACATGGGGATTACGGGTGGAATATTTTTTAAAATAATACATAGTAACCTATTTAACCCATTTATGATAAGAATATGCATATAATTATTTTTCTACATGGGAAATATGGGTAGAATATTGTATATAAATGTACATAGGAATCTAACACATTTCTGATAAGAATATGCGTATAATTGTTTTTCTACATGGGGATTATGGGAGGAATATTGTTTTTAATTATACATAGGAACCTATTTAACCCATTTCTGAAAAGAATATGGATATAATTATTTTTCTACATGGGGATTATGGGTGGAATATTGTTTATAAATATACATAGGAACCTATTTAACCCATTTCTGATAAGAATATGCATATAATTATTTTTCTGCAAAGAGATTAGAGGTGGAATATTGTTTATGAATATACATAGGAACCTATATAACCCATTTCTTAAAAGAGTATGCATATAATTATTTTTCTACATTTGGATTATGGTTTAAATATTGTTTATAAATATACATAAAAACATATTAAACCTATTTCTGATTTGAATAAGCAATAAATTATTTTTCTACATCGGGATTATGGGTGGAATATTGTTTATAAATATAGATAGCAACCTATTTCTGATTAGAATATGCATAAAATTATTTTTCTACATTGGGATTATGAGTGGAATACCGTTAATAAATATACATAACAACCTATTTAAGTCATTTCTGATAAGAAAATGGATATAATTATTTTTCTACATGGGGATTATGGGTGGAATGTTTTAGTTAAACATACATATAAATATATTAAACCTATTCCTGATATGAATATGCATAAAATTATGTTTCTACATGTGGATTATAGGTGGAATATTGTTTATAAATGTACATAGGAACCTATTTAACCCATTTCTGATAAGAATATGCATATAATTATTTTTTTACATGGGGATTGTGGGCAGAATATTGTTTATAAATATACATAGGAACCTATTTAACCCATTTCTGATAAGAATATGCATATAATTATTTTTCTTCACAAGGATTAGGCATGGAATATTGTTAATAAATATACATAGCAACATATTAAACCTATTTCTGTTTTCAATATGCATATAATTATTTTTCTACATGAAACAATATTCCACCCATAAGGTGGAATATTGTTTATAAATATACATAGCAACATATTAAACCTATTTCTGATATGAATATGCATATAGTTATTTTTCTATATGGGGATTATGGGTGGAATATTGTTTATAAATATACATAGGAACCTATTTAACCCATTTCTGATAAGTATATGCATATAATTATTTTTCTACACGAGGATAATGGATGGAATATTGTTATTAATTATGCATAGCAACATATTAAACCTATTTCTGTTATGAATATGCATATAATAATTTTTCTACATCGGGATTATGGGTGGAATATTGTTTATAAATATAGATAGCAACTCTTTCTGATTTAAATATGCATAAAATTATTTTTCTACATGGGGATTATGGGTGGAATATTGTTTATAAATATACATAGGAACCTATGTAACCCATTTCTGATAAGAATATGCACATAATTATTTTTCTACATGTGGATTATGGGCAGAATATGGTTTAAAAATATACATAGGAACGAATTTAACCCATTTCTGATAAGAATATGCATATCATTTTTTTCTACATGGGGATTATAGGTTGAAGATTGTTTATAGATATAAATAGCAACATATTAAGCCTATTTCTGATAAGAATATGCATATAATTATTTTTCTACATGGGGATTATGGGTGGAATATTGTTTATAAATATACATAGCAACATATTAATACTATTTCTGATATAAATATGCATATAATTATTTTTCTACATGGGGATTATGGTTGAAATATTGTTAATAAATACACATAGGAACCTATTTAACCCATTTCTGATAACAATATGCATATAATTATTTTTTTGCATGGGGATTATAGGTGAAATATTGTTTATAAATATACATAGCAATCTATTTAACCAATTTCTGATAAGAATATGAATATATTTATTTTTCTACATGGGGATTATGGGTGGAATATTGTTTATAAATATACATAGGAACCTATTTAACCCATTTCTGATAAGAATATGCATATAATTATTTTTCTGCAAAGAGATTAGAGGTGGAATATTGTTTATAAATATACATAGGAACCTATCTAACCCATTTCTAAAAAGAGTATGCATATAATTATTTTTCTACATTTGGATTATGGTTTGAATATCGTTTATAAATATACGTAGAACCTATCAAAACATAGGAACCTATCAAAAAAATGAAAACTCAAAACAACGCGCCCTTCCTGAGTTCTCACCACTGCGCTCAATGCCAAATAAAGGGGTGTTCACCCCCCTATGAGAGATGTGAGAAAATTAAAGCACAACGTGTATGAAACAAATGTGTAAAACTTAAATGTGTGAGAAGTTAATGGAGTGAATCCAAAGCTGCCACTTATTAAATAAACAGTGCAATACGTCCTATTATTTCCAAGAGCCCAAATGCGATCCTTGTGAAACAATATAAGTGGCGCTAAATACCAGTGATAGACCATTCAACACTCGAAGGTGATCTAGTGCATCTATCTACAAAAGGAAATTGGAATAGATAACGTGAATAAATCTATATCAAAGAAAAACTATTCAATATAAAATTAACAGTGAAAGTGTGCCATACACAAAGCAATATCAATGACACATAAAACAAAAGTGAGATCAAGTGGTAAAGTCCATAAAGTCCATAGACAGACCACCGTGCAGAAAATGTGATGAATCTGGAAACGGTCCACCAATTCACTTAGTGTCAGTGACTCCACTCCCCTTGAATTCAGCACTCACCGACTCAAAATGCCTCACACTCTCGTGTTTTGGCAACAAAGCATAGATGTAAAGCGGATCAGCTGAGGGTGTAGGCTCCGAATTCCTTGTTAATCCCAGTGTCACCTCAATGCATAGAAAAAACTCAACATAGTGTGATACCGTAATCCGTAATCCGGGCTTGAAATAGATTTTTGTCTTTAAACCATTAACATTCCTTTCTATGGTGACATCTAGAAAGTTGACCGAAGTGTCGCTGATTTGGTAATCTAATTTGATGCCATTAGAATTGTCATTCAAATGCCCCAAAAAATCAATAGCTGACTCTTTTGATCCTTCCCAAATGAACATCAAATCATCTATGAAGCGCCGATAAAACTTCAACTGGGGTCTTTGGGTACTAAATACTCGCTTATCTTCCCACTCGGCCATGAACAGGTTGGCGAGGCTGGGGGCATATTTAGCCCTCATAGCCACGCCAACCTGTTGTGAAAAGAAAAAACCGTGGTACCAAAAATAATTGTGGGACATGCAAAAGTCCAGAGCATGTCCCAAAAAACGCTTTTGCATATGGGGGATTTCATCCCTCTTACTGAGTGCCCAATTCAATGCCAGCAGTGCATCCTCATGTTGTATGATGGTATATAATGAGGACACATCAGCCGTTACCAAATAAGTCTCTCCTTCAGGATTGATGACCACTTCCCTCAAGAGTTGCAACAGGTCCGATGTGTCCTTCAAATAGGCTTTGGTGGTGAGGACGCTGGGCTGCAAAAATTTGTCTAAGTATTCTCCCAAGCGTGCCGTGACAGAACCTATCCCGTTCACAATTGGGCGGGCGGGAGGTGTTTGCACGTTCTTGTGGATTTTCGTTAGTGTGTAGATAATTGGAATCCTACACACTGAGGGCACCAGGTAGCGCTTCTCTTTGCTACTTAAAACGCTCATCTGGTGACCCCATTCCACCAACGCACTCAATTGTGTTCTATACGCTTCCGTTGGGTCAACCCCCAGTTTCTTGTATGTAATTCTATCCCCCAAGAGTTCCATGAGCTGATGGTGATAGAAATCTTTATTCATAAGGACTACCCCACCTCCCTTGTCCGCCGGGCGGATGATGATATTTTTCTTATCTTCCAAAGATTTTAAACCATCCTTAATATATCTCGGATTTACCATTTTCTTGACAGGGAGCTCCTCGATGTCTTTCAACACCAAGTGCTTGAATACCTCTGTAAAGTGATTATTTGATAATTGTGGATTGAAAATAGACCTATTTTTCAGGCCACTATCAATTCTCTGTCCTCCTACATTCACCCTAATCCCTGACTCCACAGGGTGGCTAAGAAAATATTTTTTTAAATTGAGTGTTCTGATGAATTTGTGTGTGTCAATGTAAGTTTCAAACTTATTCATCACTCTCCTGGGGGCACATTTAAGACCAGTTTGTAATATATTCAATTCCTTCTCGTTTAACTTGGCCTCACTTAGATTGTATATACCCGTATCTACATGTCCCTTGGTCTTTTTCTTGGGTTGTCTCCGTCTGCCTGCCCGACATCCCCTTCTCCTCTTTGATAAGGGGTGAATTCTCGATTTGGGTAATGTGGGGGCCCAGTGGCGTTGCCTCCCCTGTATTCCCCTGGGTGTGTGTTCCTCCTTGGTGTTCCACCCCCCCTCCCCCCCCTCCCCCGTTGTCCTAAAAAAGGCTCCTGTTGATATTGTGTTCTATATTCTTCATCCATTAATGGTTGATACCTATTGTGCAGTGGTACATGATAGTTGGGTTTAGGAGGAGGATAATGATGCCATTGTTGGGGGTGATCCATGGTTCGTCCCCCCCTCCCCTTTTTTGTTGATATGAATGGGGTGAGGAGTAACCATACTGTTGTGAGTACCCCCCATTGCCAGGTCTGGTTAGACCCACTGGTTGATGGTAATCACTATGGCGATAATCCCTGTTGACTGGGGTATTGCCATTCCGATTGAGGTTGGGGCCTGATGTGCCTCTATAGTTAGTGCCCCTAGGGGGTGCATCTTTGGTTTGGTGAGCTAAAGCAGTGGTCCTGACGGACTCTCCCTCCTTGAT
This sequence comes from Aquarana catesbeiana, assembly GCA_037953035.1. NCBI lineage: Eukaryota > Metazoa > Chordata > Amphibia > Anura > Ranidae > Aquarana > Aquarana catesbeiana. Next base: position 5,082,617 of record JBBHAA010000868.1, read on the forward strand.
GGTGTTATTCCCAGTGTTTTCAATGTTTGAGTTCTGCCAGTCATAGACCTTATTGGTCTTAAAATCATTGGAATCTCTATTGTATTTTTTCACTTTTTTCTTTTGGGTTTCTCGGTCTATTTTTTCTAATTTCTTTTGCATATTGGTGTTAAATTCTTTCATCTGATTGGACTCCTTGATTGGTTCCAACCTACTTTGCAATGCAGTGATTTTCTCCTTAATTTTAATAAGCTTGATCTGTTTTCTCTTTAAAACGAGGGTTTGTAGTTCCCTTCCTACTTTGTTAAAAAATGCAAACCACTCATCAATGAACTCTTGTTCATTAAGCCCATCCTGGGGTGCTACTTCCCATCTTAGGCTACGAAAGATGAGATTTTCCCTTAGATAATGCTCAAACTTTTTCTTTGGGGTCCGCTGCGACCCTCGTTTCACAGTGGTGCTGGGCGTTTCACAGAGGAGGATTGTATTGGAAGCTTTTTTTTGCAGTGTCATTTTGGCTTGATTCAAGAGTTTTTATGTGAGTGCAATGATTGAAGGTTTTAAGTTCAATAAATTTTATATGCTTTACGGTATCACACTATGTTGAGTTTTTTCTATGCATTGAGGTGACACTGGGATTAACAAGGAATTCGGAGCCTACACCCTCAGCTGATCCGCTTTACATCTATGCTTTGTTGCCAAAACACGAGAGTGTGAGGCATTTTGAGTCGGTGAGTGCTGAATTCAAGGGGAGTGGAGTCACTGACACTAAGTGAATTGGTGGACCGTTTCCAGATTCATCACATTTTCTGCACGGTGGTCTGTCTATGGACTTTATGGACTTTACCACTTGATCTCACTTTTGTTTTATGTGTCATTGATATTGCTTTGTGTATGGCACACTTTCACTGTTAATTTTATATTGAATAGTTTTTCTTTGATATAGATTTATTCACATTATCTATTCCAATTTCCTTTTGTAGATAGATGCACTAGATCACCTTCGAGTGTTGAATGGTCTATCACTGGTATTTAGCGCCACTTATATTGTTTCACAAGGATCGCATTTGGGCTCTTGGAAATAATAGGACGTAATACATAGGAACCTATTTAACACATTTCTGATAAGAATATGCATAAAATTATTTTTCTACATGGAGATTATGGGTGGAATATTTTTTATAACCATACATAGTAACCTATTTAACCCATTTATGATAAGAATATGCATATAATTATTTTTCTACATGGGAATTATGGGTAGAATATTGTATATAAATATACATAGGAATCTAGTTAACACATTTCTGATAAGAATATGCTTATAATTGTTTTTCTACATGGGGATTATGGGAAGAATATTGTTTTTAATTATACATAGGAACCTATTTAACCCATTTCTGAAAAGAATATGCATGTCATTATTTTTCTACATGGGGATTATGGGAGGAATATTGTTTATAAATATACATAGGAACCTATTTAACCCATTTCTGATAAGAATATGCATATAATTATTTTTCTACACGAGGATTATGGATGGAATATTGTTAATAAATATGCATAGCAACATATTAAACCTATTTCTGTTATGAATATGCATATAATTGTTTTTCTACATGGGAATTATGGGTGGAATATTGTAGTTAAACATACAAAGGAATATATTAAACCTATTTCTGATTTGAATAAGCATTAAATTATTTTTCTACATCGGGATTATGGGTGGAATATTGTTTATAAATATAGATAGCAACATATTAAACCCATTTGTGATATGAATATGCACATAATTATTTTTCTACATGGGGATTATGGATGGAATATTGTTAATAAATATACATTGCAACATATTATACCTATTTCTGATATGAATATGTATGTAATTATTTTTCTACATGGGATTATGGGCTGAATATTGTAGATAAACATATATAGCAATATATTAAACCTATTTCTGATAAAAATATGCATATCATTATTTTTCTACATCTTGATTATGGGTGGAATATTGTTTATAAATATATATAGGAACCTAGTTAACCCATTTCTGATAAGAATGTGCATGTAATTATTTTTCTACATGGGAATTATGGGTGGAATATTGTTTTTAAATGTACATAGGAACCTATTTAACCCTTTTCTGATAAGAATATGCATATAATTCTTTTTCTACATGGGGATTATGGGTAGAATATTGATTATAAATATTGATAGCAACACATTAAACCTATTTTTGATATGAATATGCATACAATTATTTTTCTACATGGGGATTATGGGTGGAATATTCCTTACAAATATACATAGGAACCTATTTAACCCATTTCTGATAAGAATATGCAAGTAATTATTTTTCTACATGGGATTTATGGGTGGAATATTGTGTATAAAAATACATAGGAACCTATTTAACCCATTTCTGATAAGAATATGCATATAATTATTTTTCTACATGGGGATTATGGGTGGAAAATTGTTTATAAATATACATAGCAACCTATTTAACCCATTTTTGATAAGAATATGCATATAATAATTTTCTACATAGGAATAAGGGGCGGAATATTGTTTATAAATATACATAGCAACATATTATACCTATTTCTGATATGAATATGAATATAATTCTTTTTTTACATGGGTATTATGGGTGGAATATTGTGTATAAATATACATAGTAACCTATTTAACCCATTTCTGAAAAGAATATGTATATAATTATTTTTCTACATGGGGTTTATGGGTGGATTATTGTTTATAAATATACATAGGAACATATTTAACCCATTTCTGATAAGAATATGCGTATAATTATTTTTCTACATGAGGATTATGGGTGGAATATTGTTTATAAATATATATAGTAACCTATTTAACCCCTTTCTGAAAAGAATATTCATATAATTACTTTTCTACATGGGGATTATAAGTGGAATATTGTTTATAAATATACATAGGAACCTATTTAACCCATTTCTGATAAGACTATGCATATAATTATTTTTCTGCATGGGGATTATAGGTGGAATATTGTTTATAAATATACATAGGAACCTATTTAACCCATTTCTGATAAGAATATGCATAAAATTATTTTTCTACATGGGGTTTATGGGTGGAATATTGTTAATAAATATACATAGCAACCTATTTATACCCATTTCTGATAAGAATATGCATATAAATATTTTCTACATTGGGACTATGGGTGGAATATTGTTTATAAACATAGATAGGAACCTATTTAACCCATTTCTAATAAGAATATGCATATAATTATTTTTCTACATTGGGATTATGGGTGAAATATTGTTGTTAAAGATACATAGGAATATATTAAGCCTATTTCTAATATGAATATGCATAAAATTATTTTTCTACGTTGGGATTATGGGTGGAATATTATTTATAAGTATACATAGGAACCTATGTAACCCATTTCTGATTAGAATATGCATATAATTATTTTTCTACATCGGGATTGTGGGTAGAATATTGTAGTTAAACATACATATTAATATATTAAGTTTATTTCTGATATGAATATGGATACAATTATTTTTGTACATTATTATGGGTGGAATATTGTTTATAAATATACATAGGAACCTATTTAACCCATTTCTGATAAGAATATGCATATAATTATTTTTCTACATGGGAATTATGGGTGGATTATTGTTTGTAAATATACATAGGAACCTATTTAACCCATTTCTGATAAGAATATGCGTATAATTATTTTTCTACATGGGGATTATGGGTGGAGTATTGTTTATAAATATACATAGTAACCTATTTAACCCATTTCTAAAAAGAATATGCATATAATTACTTTTCTACATGGGGATTATGGGTAGAATATTGTTTATAAATATACATAGGAACCTATTTAACCCATTTCTGATAAGAATATGCATATAATTATTTTTCTGCTCTGGGATTATAGGTGGAATATTGTTTATAAATATACATAGGAACCTAATTAACCCATTTCGGATAAGAATATGCATAAAATTATTTTTCTACATGGGGATGATGGGTGGACTATTGTTAATAAATATACATAGCAACCTATTTAACCCATTTCTGATAAGAATATGCATATAATTATTTTCTACATTGGGACTATGGGTGGAATATTGTTTATAAACATAGATAGGAACCTATTTAACCCATTTCTAATAAGAATATACATATAATTCTTTTTCTACATTGGGATTATGGGTGGAATATTGTTGTTAGAGATACATAGGAATATATTAGGCCTATTTCTGATATGAATATGCATAAAATTATTTTTCTACATTGGGATTATGGGTGGAATATTATTTATAAGTATACATAGGAACCTATGTAACCGATTTCTGATAAGAATATGCATATAATTATTTTTCTACATGGGGATTATGGTTGGAATATTGTTTATAAATATACATAGAAACATATTAAACCTATTTCTGATATGAATATGCATATAATTATTTTTCTACATGGGGATTATGTGTGGAATATTGTTTATAAATATACATAGGAACCTATTTAACCCATTTCTGATAAGAATATGCATATAATTATTTTTCTGCATGGGGATTATAGTTGGCATATTGTTTATTAATATACATAGGAACCTATTTAATCCATTTCTGATAAGAATATGCATAAATATTTTTCTACATGGGGATTATGGGTGGAATAATTTTTATAAATATACATAGTAATCCTATTTAACCCAATTCTGATAAGAATATGTATATAATTATTTTTCTATATGGGGATTATGGGTGAAATATTGTTTATAAATATACATAGCAAAATATTAAACCTATTTCTGATAAGATTATGCATATAATTATTTTCTACATTGGGACTATGGGTGGAATATTGTTTATAAACATAGATAGGAACCTATTTAACCCATTTCTAATAAGAATATGCATATAATTATTTTTCTACATTGGGATTGTGGGTAGAATATTTTTAATAAATATACATAGCAACCTATTTAACCCATTTCTGATAAGATTATGCATATGATTATTTTCTCCATGGGGATTATGGGTGGAATATTGTTTATAAATATAGATAGGAACATATTTAACCCATTTCTAATAAGAATATGCATATAATTATTTTTCTACATTGGGATAATGGGTGGAATATTGTAGTTAAAGACACATAGGAATATATTAAGCCTATTTCTGATATGAATATGCATACAATTATTTTTCTACTTTGGGATTATGGGTGGAATATTATTTATAAGTATACATAGGAACCTATGTAACCCATTTCTGATAAGAATATGCATATAATTATTTTTCTACATGGGGATTGTGGGTGGAATATTGTAGTTAAACATACATAGGAATATATTAAGTTTATTTCTGATATGGTATATGGATACAATTATTTTTCTACATTATTATGGGTGGAATATTGTTTATAAATATACATAGGAATCTAACACATTTCTGATAAGAATATGCGTATAATTGTTTTTCTACATGGGGATTATGGGAGGAATATTGTTTTTAATTATACATAGGAACCTATTTAACCCATTTCTGAAAAGAATATAGGTATAATTATTTTTCTACATGGGGATTATGGGTGGAATATTGTTTATAAATATACATAGGAACCTATTTAACCCATTTCTGATAAGAATATGCATATAATTATTTTTCTGCAAAGAGATTAGAGGTGGAATATTGTTTATAAATATACATAGGAACCTATATAACCCATTTCTCAAAAGAGTATGCATATAATTATTTTTCTACATTTGGATTATGGTTTAAATATTGTTTATAAATATACATAGAAACATATTAAACCTATTTCTGATATGAATATGCATATAATTATTTTTCTACATGGGGATTATGGTTGGAATATTGTTTATAAATATACATAGTAACCTATTTAACCAATTTCTGAAAAGAATATGCATATAATTATTTTTCTACATGTGGATTATGGGCAGAATATGGTTTAAAAATATACATAGGAACCAATTTAACCAATTTCTGATAAGAATATGCATATAATTTTTTTCTACATGGGGATTATAGGTTGAAGACTGTTTATAGATATAGATAGCAACATATTAAGCCTATTTCTGATAAGAATATGCATATAATTATTTTTCTACATGGGGATTATGGGTGGAATATTGTTTATAAATATACATAGCAACATTTAATACTATTTCTGATATAAATATGCATATAATTATTTTTCTAGATGGGGATTATGTGTGAAATATTGTTAATAAATACAAATAGGTTCCTATTTAACCCATTTCTGATAAGAATATGCATATAATTATTTTTCTACATGGGGATTATGGGTGGAATATTTTTTATAAATATACATAGGAACCTATTTAACCCATTTATGATAAGAATATGCATATGAATATTTTTCTGCATAGGGATTAGAGGTGGAATATTGTTTATAAATATACATAGGGACCTAAATAACCCATTTCTGAAAAGAGTATGCATATAATTATTTTTCTACATTTGGATTATGGTTTGAATATAGTTTATAAATATACATAGAAACATATTAAACCTATTTCTGATATGAATATGCATATAATTATTTTTCTACATGGGGATTATGGTTGGAATATTGTTTATAAATATACATAGTAACCTATTTAACCAATTTCTGAAAATAATATGCATATAATTATTTTTCTACATTTGGATTATGGTTGGAATATTGTTTATAAATATACATAGGTACCTATTTAACCCATTTCTGATAAGAATATGCATATAATTATTTTTCTACACGAGGATTATGAATGGAATATTGTTAATAAATATGCAAAGCAACATATTAAACCTATTTCTGTTATGAATATGCATATAATTATTTTTCTACATCGGGATTATGGGTGGAATATTGTTTATAAATATACATAGCAACCTATTTCTGATTTAATTATGCATAAAATTATTTTTCTACATGGGGATTATGGGTGGAATATTGTTTATAAATATACATAGGAACCTATTTAACCCATTTCTGATCAGAATATTTGCATATAATTATTTTTCTACATGTGGATTATGGGCAGAATATGGTTTAAAAATATGCATATTAACCAATTTAACCCATTTCTGATAAGAATATGCATAAAATTATTTTTCTACATGGGGATTATAGGTTGAAGATTGTTTATAGATATAGATAGCAACATATTAAGCCTATTTCTGATAAGAATATGCATATAATTATTTTTCTACATGGGGATTATGGGTGGAATATTGTTTATAAATATACATAGCAACATATTAATACTATTTCTGATATAAATATGCATATGATTATTTTTCTAATGGGGATTATGGGTGATATATTGTTAATAAATACACATAGGAACCTATTTAACCCATTTCTGATAACAATATGCATATAATTATTTTTCTGCATGGGGATTATAGGTGGAATATTGTTTATAAATATACACAGGAACCTATTTAACACATTTCTGATAAGAATATGCATAAAATTATTTTTCTACATGGGGATTATGGGTGGAATATTTTTTAAAATAATACATAGTAACCTATTTAACCCATTTATGATAAGAATATGCATATAATTATTTTTCTACATGGGAAATATGGGTAGAATATTGTATATAAATATACATAGGAATCTAACACATTTCTGATAAGAATATGCGTATAATTGTTTTTCTACATGGGGATTATGGGAGGAATATTGTTTTTAATTATACATAGGAACCTATTTAACCCATTTCTGAAAAGAATATGGATATAATTATTTTTCTACATGGGGATTATGGGTGGAATATTGTTTATAAATATACATAGGAACCTATTTAACCCATTTCTGATAAGAATATGCATATAATTATTTTTCTGCAAAGAGATTAGAGGTGGAATATTGTTTATAAATATACATAGGAACCTATATAACCCATTTCTTAAAAGAGTATGCATATAATTATTTTTCTACATTTGGATTATGGTTTAAATATTGTTTATAAATATACATAGAAACATATTAAACCTATTTCTGATATGAATATGCATATAATTATTTTTCTACATAGGGATTATGGTTGGAATATTGTTTATAAATATACATAGTAACCTATTTAACCAATTTCTGAAAATAATATGCATATAATTATTTTTCTACATTTGGATTATGGTTGGAATATTGTTTATAAATATTCATAGGAACATATTTAACCCATTTCTGATAAGAATATGCATTTAATTATTTTTCTACACGAGGATTATGAATGGAATATTGTTAATAAATATGCATAGCAACATATTAAACCTATTTCTGTTATGAATATGCATATAATTATTTTTCTACATCGGGATTATGGGTGGAATATTGTTTATAAATATAGATAGCAACCTATTTCTGATTTAATTATTCATAAAATTATTTTTCTACATGGGGATTATGGGTGGAATATTCTTTATAAATATACATAGGAACCTATTTAACCCATTTCTGATAAGAATATTTGCATATAATTATTTTTCTACATGTGGATTATGGGCAGAATATGGTTTAAAAATATACATATTAACCAATTTAACCCATTTCTGATAAGAATATGCATAAAATTATTTTTCTACATGGGGATTATAGGTTGAAGATTGTTTATAGATATAGATAGCAACATATTAAGCCTATTTCTGATAAGAATATGCATATAATTATTTTTCTACATGGGGATTATGGGTGGAATATTGTTTATAAATATACATAGCGACATATTAATACTATTTCTGATATAAATATGCATATGATTATTTCTCTAATGGGGATTATGGGTGATATATTGTTAATAAATACACATAGGAACCTATTTAACCCATTTCTGATAATAATATGCATATAATTATTTTTCTGCATGGGGATTATAGGTGGAATATTGTTTATAAATATACATAGGAACCTATTTAACACATTTCTGATAAGAATATGCATAAAATTATTTTTCTATATGGGGATAATGGGTGGAATATTTTTTAAAATAATACATAGTAACCTATTTAACCCATTTATGATAAGAATATGCATATAATTATTTTTCTACATGGGAAATATGGGTAGAATATTGTATATAAATATACATAGGAATCTAACACATTTCTAATAAGAATATGCGTGTAATTGTTTTTCTACATGGGGATTATGGGAGGAATATTGTTTTTAATTATACATAGGAACCTATTTAACCCATTTCTGAAAAGAATATGGATATAATTATTTTTCTACATGGGGATTATGGGTGGAATATTGTTTATAAATATACATAGGAACCTATTTAACCCATTTCTGATAAGAATATGCATTTAATTATTTTTCTACACGAGGATTATGAATGGAATATTGTTAATAAATATGCATAGCAACATATTAAACCTATTTCTGTTATGAATATGCATATAATTATTTTTCTACATCGGGATTATGGGTGGAATATTGTTTATAAATATAGATAGCAACCTATTTCTGATTTAATTATGCATAAAATTATTTTTCTACATGGGGATTATGGGTGGAATATTGTTTATAAATATACATAGGAACCTATTTAACCCATTTCTGATAAGAATATTTGCATATAATTATTTTTCTACATGTGGATTATGGGCAGAATATGGTTTAAAAATATACATATTACCCAATTTAACCCATTTCTGATAAGAATATGCATAAAATTATTTTTCTACATGGGGATTATAGGTTGAAGATTGTTTATAGATATAGATAGCAACATATTAAGCCTATTTCTGATAAGAATATGCATATAATTATTTTTCTACATGGGGATTATGGGTGGAATATTGTTTATAAATATACATAGCGACATATTAATACTATTTCTGATATAAATATGCATATGATTATTTCTCTTATGGGGATTATGGGTGATATATTGTTAATAAATACACATAGGAACTTATTTAACCCATTTCTGATAACAATATGCATATAATTATTTTTCTGCATGGGGATTATAGGTGGAATATTGTTTATAAATATACATAGGAACCTATTTAACACATTTCTGATAAGAATATGCATAAAATTATTTTTCTACATGGGGATTATGGGTGGAATATTTTTTTAAATAATACATAGTAACCTATTTAACCCATTTATGATAAGAATATGCATATAATTATTTTTCTACATGGGAAATATGGGTAGAATATTGTATATAAATATACATAGGAATCTAACACATTTCTGATAAGAATATGCGTATAATTGTTTTTCTACATGGGGATTATGGGAGGAATATTGTTTTTAATTATACATAGGAACCTATTTAACCCATTTCTGAAAAGAATATGGATATAATTATTTTTCTACATGGGGATTATGGGTGGAATATTGTTTATAAATATACATAGGAACCTATTTAACCCATTTCTGATAAGAATATGCATATAATTATTTTTCTGCAAAGAGATTAGAGGTGGAATATTGTTTATAAATATACATAGGAACCTATATAACCCATTTCTTAAAAGAGTATGCATATAATTATTTTTCTACATTTGGATTATGGTTTAAATATTGTTTATAAATATACATAAAAACATATTAAACCTATTTCTGATTTGAATAAGCAATAAATTATTTTTCTACATCGGGATTATTGGTGGAATATTGTTTATAAATATAGGTAGCAACCTATTTCTGATTAGAATATGCATAAAATTATTTTTCTACATCGGGATTATGGGTGGAATATTGTTTATAAATATAGGTAGCAACCTATTTCTGATTAGAATATGCATAAAATTATTTTTCTACATTGGGATTATGAGTGGAATACTGTTAATAAATATACATAACAACCTATTTAAGTCATTTCTGATAAGAAAATGGATATAATTATTTTTCTACATGGGGATTATGGGTGGAATGTTTTAGTTAAACATACATATAAATATATTAAACCTATTCCAGATATAAATATGCATAAAATTATGTTTCTACATGTGGATTATAGGTGGAGTATTGTTTATAAATATACATAGGAACCTATTTAACCCATTTCTGATAAGAATATGCATATAATTATTTTTTTACATGGGGATTGTGGGCAGAATATTGTTTATAAATATACATAGGAACCTATTTAACCCATTTCTGATAAGAATATGCATATAATTATTTTTCTACACAAGGATTAGGCATGGAATATTGTTAATAAATATACATAGCAACATATTAAACCTATTTCTGTTTTCAATATGCATATAATTATTTTTCTACATGAAACAATATTCCACCCATAAGGTGGAATATTGTTTATAAATATACATAGCAATATATTAAACCTATTTCGAATATGCATATAGTTATTTTTCTATATGGGGATTATGGGTGGAATATTGTTTATAAATATACATAGGAACCTATTTAACCCATTTCTGATAAGTATATGCATATAATTATTTTTCTACACGAGGATAATGGATGGAATATTGTTATTAATTATGCATAGCAACATATTAAACCTATTTCTGTTATGAATATGCATATAATAATTTTTCTACATCGGGATTATGGGTGGAATACTGTTTATAAATATAGATAGCAACTCTTTCTGATTTAAATACGCATAAAATTATTTTTCTACATGGGGATTATGGGTGGAATATTGTTTATAAATATACATAGGAACCTATGTAACCCATTTCTGATAAGAATATGCATATAATTATTTTTCTACATGTGGATTATGGGCAGAATATGGTTTAAAAATATACATAGGAACGAATTTAACCCATTTCTGATAAGAATATGCATATCATTTTTTTCTACATGGGGATTATAGGTTGAAGATTGTTTATAGATATAAATAGCAACATATTAAGCCTATTTCTGATAAGAATATGCATATAATTATTTTTCTACATGGGGATTATGGGTGGAATATTGTTTATAAATATACATAGCAACATATTAATACTATTTCTGATATAAATATGCATATAATTATTTTTCTACATGGGGATTATGGTTGAAATATTGTTAATAAATACACATAGGAACCTATTTAACCCATTTCTGATAACAATATGCATATAATTATTTTTTTGCATGGGGATTATAGGTGAAATATTGTTTATAAATATACATAGCAATCTATTTAACCAAATTTCTGATAAGAATATGAATATATTTATTTTTCTACATGGGGATTATGGGTGGAATATTGTTTATAAATATACATAGGAACCTATTTAACCCATTTCTGATAAGAATATGCATATAATTATTTTTCTGCAAAGAGATTAGACGTGGAATATTGTTTATAAATATACATAGGAACCTATATAACCCATTTCTAAAAAGAGTATGCATATAATTATTTTTCTACATTTGGATTATGGTTTGAATATTGTTTATAAATATACATAGAAACATATTAAACCTATTTCTGATATGAATATGCATATAATTATTTTTCTACAAGGGGATTATGGTTGGAATAGTGTTTATAAATATACATAGTAACCTATTTAACCAATTTCTGAAAAGAATATGCATATAATTATTTTTCTACATGTGGATTATGGGCAGAATATGGTTTAAAAATATACATAGGAACCAATTTAACCCATTTCTGATAAGAATATGCATATAATTTTTTTCTACATGGGGATTATGGGTGAAATATTGTTAATAAATACACATAGGAACCTATTTAACCCATTTCTGATAACAATATGCATATAATTATTTTTCTGCATGGGGATTATAGGTGGAATATTGTTTATAAATATACATAGGAACCTATTTAACACATTTCGGATAAGAATATGCATACAATTATTTTTCTACATGGAGGTTATGGGTGGAATATTTTTTATAACCATACATAGTAACCCATTTAACCCATTTATGATAAGAATATGCATATAATTATTTTTCTACATGGGAATTATGGGTAGAATATTGTATATAAATATACATAGGAATCTAGTTAACACATTTCTGATAAGAATATGCGTATAATTGTTTTTCTACATGGGGATTATGGGAAGAATATTGTTTTTAATTATACATAGGAACCTATTTAACTTATTTCTGAAAAGAATATGCATGTCATTATTTTTCTACATCGGGATTATGGGTGGAATATTGTTTATAAATATAGATAGCAACATATTAGACCCATTTGTGATATGAATATGCACATAATTATTTTTCTACATGGGGATTATGGATGGAATATTGTTAATAAATATACATTGCAACATATTATACCTATTTCTGATATGAATATGTATGTAATTATTTTTCTACATGGGATTATGGGCTGAATATTGTAGATAAACATATATAGCAATATATTAAACCTATTTTTGATAAAAATATGCATATCATTATTTTTCTACATCTTGATTATGGGTGGAATATTGTTTATAAATATATATAGGAACCTAGTTAACCCATTTCTGATAAGAATGTGCATGTAATTATTTTTCTACATGGGAATTATGGGTGGAATATTGTTTTTAAATGTACATAGGAACCTATTTAACCCTTTTCTGATAAGAATATGCATATAATTCTTTTTCTACATGGGGATTATGGGTAGAATATTGATTATAAATATTGATAGCAACACATTAAACCTATTTTTGATATGAATATGCATACAATTATTTTTCTATATGGGGATTATGGGTGGAATATTCCTTACAAATATACATAGGAACCTATTTAACCCATTTCTGATAAGAATATGCAAGTAATTATTTTTCTACATGGGATTTATGGGTGGAATACTGTGTATAAAAATACATAGGAACCTATTTAACCCATTTCTGATAAGAATATGCATATAATTATTTTTCTACATGGGGATTATGTGTGGAAAATTGTTTATAAATATACATAGCAACCTATTTAACCCATTTTTGATAAGAATATGCATATAATAATTTTCTACATAGGAATAAGGGGCGGAATATTGTTTATAAATATACATAGCAACATATTATACCTATTTCTGATATGAATATGAATATAATTCTTTTTTTACATGGGTATTATGGGTGGAATATTGTGTATAAATATACATAGTAACCTATTTAACCCATTTCTGAAAAGAATATGTATATAATTATTTTTCTACATGCTGATTATGGTTGAAATATGGTTTATAAATATACATAGCGACATATTAAAACTATTTGTGATATGAATATGCATATCATTATTTTTCTACATGGGGATTATGAATGGAATATTGTTAATAAATATACATAGCAACACATTAAACCTATTTCTGATAAGAATATGCATATAATTATTTTTCTACGTGGGGATTATGCGTGGAATATTTCTTAGAAATATACATAGGAACATATTTAACCCATTTCTGATAATAATATGCAAATACTTATTTTTCTACATCGGGATTATGGGTGGAATATTGTGTATAAATATGCATTGGAACCTGTTTAACCCATTTCTGATAAGAATATGCATATAATTATTTTTCTACATGGGGATTATGGATGGAAAATTGTTTATAAATACACATAGCAAACTATATAACCCATTTCTGATAAGAATATGCATATAATAATTTTTCTACATGGGGATTATGGGCGGAATATTGTTTATAAATAGACATAGGAACCTATTTAACCCATTTCTGATAAGTATATGCATATAATTATTTTTCTACACGAGGATTATGGATGGATTATTGTTAATAAATATACATAGCAACATATTACACCTATTTCTAATAAGAATATGCATATAATTATTTTTCTACATCGGGATTATGGTTTGAATATTGTTTATAAATATGCATAGAAAAATATTAAACCTATTTCTGATATGAATATGCATATAATTATTTTTCTACATGGGGATTACGGTTGGAATATTGTTTATAAATATACATAGTAACCTATTTAACCAATTTCTGAAAAGAATATGCATATAATTATTTTTCTACATTTGAATTATGGTTGGAATATTGTTTATTAATATACATAGAAACCTATTTAACCCATTTCTGATCAGTATATGCATATAATTATTTTTCTACACGAGGATTATGGATGGAATATTGATGCTCAATATGCATAGCAACATATTAAACCTATTTCTGTTATGAATATGCATATAATTATTTTTCTACATGGGAATTATATGTGGAATATTGTAGTTAAACATACAAAGGAATATATTAAACCTATTTCTGATTTGAATAAGCATTAAATTATTTTTCTACATCGGGATTATGGGTGGAATATTGTTTATAAATTTAGATAGCAACATATTAAACCCATTTGTGATATGAATATGCATAAATTTTTTTTTTTACATGGGGATTATGGATGGAATATTGTTAATAAATATACATTGCAACATATTATACCTATTTCTGATATGAATATGTATGTAATTATTTTTCTACATGGGATTATGGGCAGATAATTGTAGATAAACATACATAGCAACATATTAAACCTATTTCTGATAAAAATATGCATATCATTATTTTTCTACATCTGGATTATGGGTGGAATATTGTTTATAAATATACATAGGAACCTATTTAACCCATTTCTGATAAGTATATGCATATAATTTTTTTTCTACACGAGGATTATGGATGGAATATTGTTAATAAATATGCATAGCAACATATTAAAACTATTTCTGTTATGAATATGCATATAATTATTTTTCTACATGGGAATTATGTGTGGATTATTGTAGTTAAACATACATAGGAATATATTAAACCTATTTCTGATTTGAATAAGCATTACATTATTTTTCTACCATGGGATTATGGGTGGAATATTGTTTATAAATATATAAATAGGTACCTATTTAACCCATTTCTGATAAGAATATGCATATAATTCTATTTCTACATGGGGATTATGGGTGGAATATTGTTTATAAATTTAGATAGCAACCTATTTCTGATTATAATATGCATAAAATTATTTTTCTACATTGGGATTATGAGTGGAATACTGTTTATAAATATACATAACAACCTATTTAAGTCATTTCTGATAAGAATATGCATATAATTATTTTTCTACATGGGGATTATGGGTGGAATGTTTTAGTTAAACATACATATCAATATATTAAACTTATTCCTGATATGAATATGCATAAAATTTTGTTTCTACAAATGGATTATGGGTGGAATATTGTTTATAAATATACATAGGAACCTATTTAACCCATTTCTGAAAGAATATGCATATAATTATTTTTCTACATGTTGATTATGGTCGGAATATTGTAGATAAACATACATAGCAACATATTAAACTCATTTCTGATAAGAGTATGAATATAATTATTTTTCTGCATGGGGATTATGGGTGGAAAATTGTTTATAAATATAAATAGCAACCGAATAAACCCATTTCTGTTAACAATATTCATATAATTACTTTTCTATATCAGGATTATGGGTGGACTATTGTACTTAAACATACATAGGAATATATTAAACCTATTTCTGATATGAATATGCATAGAGATACATAGAGATTATAGTCAGAATATTGTTTATAAATATACATAGTAACCTATTTACCCCATTTGTGAAAAGAATATGCATATAATTATTTTTCTACATGGGGATTATGGATGGAATATTGTTAATACATATACATAGGAACATATTAAACCTATTTCTGATATGATTATGCATATCATTATTTTTCCACATGATGATTATGGGTAGAATATTTTACATAAACATACATAGCAACATATTAAACCTATTTTTTAACCAAATATGCATATCATTACTTTTCTACATGTGGATAATGGGTGAACTATTGTTTATAAATATACTTAGGAAACTATTTAACCCATTTCTGATAAGAATATGTATATAATTATTTTTCTGCATGGGGATTATGGTTAGAATAGTGTTTATAAATATAAATAGCAACATATTAAACCTATTTTTGATAAGTATATGCATATAATTATTTTTCTATATGTGGATAATGGGTGGAATATTGTTTATAAATATACATAGTAACCTATTTAATCCATTTCTGATAAGAGTATGCATATAATTTTTTTTCTACATAGGAATTATGGTTGGAATATTGTTTATAAATATACATAGCAACATATTAAACCCATTTGTGATATGAATATGCATATAATTATTTTTCTACATGGGGATTATGGATGGAATATTGTTAATAAATATACATTGCAATATATTATACGTATTTCTGATATGAATATGTATGTAATTATTTTTCTACATGGGATTATGGGCAGATTATTGTAGATAAACATATATAGCAACATATTAAACCTATTTCTGATAAAAATATGCATATCATTATTTTTCTACATCTGGATTATGGGTGGAATATTGTTTATAAATATATATAGGAACCTATTTAACCCATTTCTGATAAGAATGTGCATTTAATTATTTTTCTATATGGGAATTATGGGTGGAATAATGTTTATAAATATACATGGGAACCTATTTAACCCTTTTATGATAAGAATATGCATATCATTATTTTTCTACATTGGAAATTATGGGTAGAATATTGTATATAAATATACATAATAAACTATTTAACACATTTCTGATAAGAATATGCGTATAATTGTTTTTCTGCAATGGGATTATGGGTGGAATATTGCTTATAAATATAGATAGCAACACATTAAACCTATTTCTGATATGAATATGCATACAATTATTTTTCTACATGGGGATTATGGGTGGAATATTCTTTATAACTATACATAGGAAACTATTTAACCCATTTCTGATAAAAATATGCAAATAATTATTTTTCTACATCCGGATTATGGGTGGAATATTGTGCATAAATATACATTGGAACCCATTTAACCCATTTCTGATAAAAATATGCATATAATTATTTTTCTACATGGGGATTATGGATGGAAAATTGTTAATAAATATACATAGCAACATATTACACCTATTTCTGATATGAATATGCATATAATTATTTTTCTACATGGGGATTATGGGTTTAATATTGTTAATAAATACACATAGGAACCCATTTAACCCATTTCTGATAACAATATGCATATAATTATTTTCTGCATTTGGATTATGGGTGGAATATTGTGTATAAATATACATAGGAACCTATTTAACACATTTCTGATAAGAATATGCATAAAATTATTTTTCTACATGGGGATTATGGGTGGAATATTTTTTATAACCCTATATAGTAACCTATTTAACCCATTTATGATAAGAATATGCATATTATTATTTTTCTACATGGGAAATATGGGTAGAATATTGTATATAAATATACATAGGAACCTATTTAACACATTTCTGATAAGAATATGCGTATAATTGTTTTTCTACATGGAGATTATGGGAGGAATATTGATTTTAATTATACATAGGAACCTATTTAACCCATTTCTGATAGGTATATGCATATAATTATTTTTCTGCAAAGGGATTATAGGTGGAATATTGTTTTTTAAATATACATAGGAATCTATATAACTCATTTCTGAAAAGAGTGTGCATATAATTATTTTTCTACATTTGGATTATGGTTTGAATATTGTTTATAAATATCCATAGAAACATATTAAATCTATTTCTGATATGAATATGCATATAATTATTTTTCTACATGGGGATTATGGTTGGAATATTTTTTATAACCATATATAGTAACCTATTTAACCCATTTATGATAAGAATATGCATGTAATTATTTTTCTGCAAAGGGATTATTGGTGGAATATTGTTTATATTATACATAGGAACCTATATAACCCATTTCTGAAAAGAGTATGCATATAATTCTTTTTCTACATTTGGATTATGGTTTGAATATTGTTTATAAATATACATAGAAACATATTAAACCTATTTCTGATAAGAATATGCATATAATTATTTTTCTACATGGGAATTATGGTTGGAATATTGTTTATAAATATACATAGTAACCTATTTAACCAATTTCTGAAATGAATATGCATATAATTATTTTTCTACATTTGGACTATGGGTGGAATATTGTTTATAAACATAGATAGGAACCTATTTAACCCATTTGTAATAAGAATATGCATATAATTATTTTTCTACATTGGGATTATGGGTAGAATATTTTTAATAAATATACATAGCAACCTATTTAACCCATTTCTGATAAGATTATGCATATGATTATTTTCTCCATGGGGATTATGGGTGGAATATTGTTTATAAATATACATAGCAAAATATTAAACCTATTTCTGATAAGAATATGCGTATAATTATTTTTCTACATTGGGACTATAGGTGGAATATTGTTTATAAACATAGATAGGAACATATTTAACCAATTTCTAATAAGAATATGCATATAATTATTTTTCTACATTGGGATAATGGGTGGAATATTGTAGTTAAAGACACATAGGAATATATTAAGCCTATTTCTGATATGAATATGCATAAAATTATTTTTCTACTTTGGGATTATGGGTGGAATATTATTTATAAGTATACATAGGAACCTATCTAGCCCATTTCTGATAAGAATATGCATATAATTATTTTTCTACATGGGGATTGTGGGTGGAGTATTGTAGTTCAACATACATAGGAATATATTAAGTTGATTTCTGATATGGTATATGGATAAAATTATTTTTCTACATTATTATGGGTGGATTATTGTTTATAAATATACATAGGAACCTATTTAACCCATTTCTGATAAGAATATGCGTATAATTATTTTTCTACATGGGGATTATGGGTGGAATATTGTTTATAAATATACATAGTAACCTATTTAACCCATTTCTGAAAAGAATATTCATATAATTACTTTTCTACATGGGGATTATAAGTGGAATATTGTTTATAAATATACATAGGAACCTATTTAACCCATTTCTGATAAGACTATGCATATAATTATTTTTCTGCATGGGGATTATAGGTGGAATATTGTTTATAAATATACATAGGAACCTATGTAACCCATTTCTGATAAGACTATGCATATAAATATTTTCTACATTGGGACTATGGGTGGAATATTGTTTATGAACATAGATAGGAACCTATTTAACCCATTTCTAATAAGAATATGCATATAATTATTTTTCTACATTGGGATTATGGGTGGAATATTGTTGTTAAAGAGACATAGGAATATATGAAGCCTATTTCTGATATGAATATGCATAAAATTATTTTTCTACATTGGGATTATGGGTGGAATATTATTTATAAGTATACATAGGAACCTATGTAACCCATTTCTGATAAGAATATGCATATAATTATTTTTCTACATGGGGATTGTGGGTGGAATATTCCACTTATAATCCCCATGTAGAAAAGTAATTATATGAATATTCTTTTCAGAAATGGGTTAAATAGGTTACTATGTATATTTATAAATAATATTCCACCCATGATCCCCATGTAGAAAAATAATTATACGCATATTCTTATCAGAAATGGGTTAAATAGGTTTCTGTGTATATTTATA
The DNA here is from genome assembly GCA_037953035.1 of Aquarana catesbeiana. Lineage (NCBI taxonomy): Eukaryota > Metazoa > Chordata > Amphibia > Anura > Ranidae > Aquarana > Aquarana catesbeiana. The sequence goes on from JBBHAA010000868.1 coordinate 5,103,193, forward strand.
AACAATAATCCACCCATAAACCCCATGTATAAAAATTATTTTATGCATATTCTTATCCGAAATGGGTTAATTAGGTTCCTATGTATATTTATAAACAATATTCCACCTATAATCCCCGAGCAAAAAAATAATTATATGCATATTCTTATATGAAATTCGTTAAATAGGTTCCTATATATATTTATAAACAATATTCCACTTATAATCCCCATGTAGAAAAGTAATTATATGAATATTCTTTTCAGAAATGGGTTAAATAGGTTACTATGTATATTTATAAACAATATTCCACCCATAATCCCCATGTAGAAAAATAATTATACGCATATTCTTATCAGAAATGGGTTAAATAGGTTCCTGTGTATATTTATAAACAATAATCCACCCATAAACCCCATGTATAAAAATAATTATATGCATATTCTTATCAGAAATGGGTTAAATAGGTTCCTATGTATATTTATAAACAATATTCCACCTATAATCCCCGAGCAGAAAAATAATTATATGCATATTCTTATATGAAATGGGTTAAATAGGTTCCTAAGTTCCTAAGTTCCTACAGTTAAACATACATATTAATATATTAAGTTTATTTCTGATATGAATATGGATACAATTATTTTTCTACATTATTATGGGTGGAATATTGTTTATAAATATACATAGGAACCTATTTAACCCATTTCTGATAAGAATATGCATATAATTATTTTTCTACATGGGAATTATGGGTGGATTATTGTTTATAAATATACATAGGAACCTATTTAACCCATTTCTGATAAGAATATGCGTATAATTATTTTTCTACATGGGGATTATGGGTTTAGTATTGTTTATAAATATACATAGTAACCTATTTAACCCATTTCTGAAAAGAATATGCATATAATTACTTTTCTACATGGGGATTATGGGTGGAATATTGTTTATAAATATACATAAGAACCTATTTAACCCATTTCATATAAGAATATGCATATAATTATTTTTCTGCTGGGGGATTATAGGTGGAATATTGTTTATAAATATACATAGGAACCTAATTAACCCATTTCGGATAAGAATATGCATAAAATTATTTTTCTACATGGGGATTATGGGTGGACTATTGTTAATAAATATACATAGCAACCTATTTAACCCATTTCTGATAAGAATATGCATATAATTATTTTCTACATTGGGACTATGGGTGGAATATTGTTTATAAACATAGATAGGAACCTATTTAACCCATTTCTAATAAGAATATGCATATAATTATTTTTCTAAATTGGAATTATGGGTGGAATATTGTTGCTAAAGATACATAGGAATATATTAAGCCTATTTCTGATATGAATATGCATAAAATTATTTTTCTACATTGGGATTATTGGTGGAATATTATTTATAAGTATACATAGGAACCTATGTAACCGATTTCTGATAAGAATATGAATATAATTATTTTTCTACATGGGGATTGTGGGTGGAATATTGTAGTCAACTATACATAGGACTATATTAAGTCTATTTCTGATATGAATATACATAATTTTTTTTTTACATAGGGATTATGGGTGGAATATTGTTTATAAATATACATAGCAACATATTAAATCTATTTCTGATATGAATATGCATACAATTATTTTTCTACATGGGGATTATGGGTGAACTATTGTTTATAAATATACATAGGAACCTATTTAACCCATTTTTGATAAGAATATGCATATAAATATTTTTCTGCATGGGGGTTATAGGTGGAATATTGTTTATAAATATACATAGTAACCTATTTAACCCATTTCTGAAAAGAATATGCATATAATTACTTTTCTACATGGGGATTATGGGTGGAATATTGTCTATAAATATACATAGGAACCTATTTAACCCATTTCTGATAAGAATATGCATATAATTATTTTTCTGCATGGGGATTATAGGTGGAATATTGTTTATAAGTATACATAGGAACCTATTTAACCCATTTCTGATAAGAATATGCATAAAATTATTTTTCTACATGGGGATTATGGGTGGAATATTTTTTATAAACATAGATAGGAACCTATTTAACCCATTTCTAATAAGAATATGCATATAATTATTTTCTACATTGGGATTATGGGTTTGAATATTGTAGTTAAAGATACATGGGAATATATTAAGCCTATTTCTGATATGAATGTGCATAAAATATTTTTTCTACCTTGGGATTATGGGTAGAATATTGTTTATAAATCTACATAGCAACATATTAAATCTATTTCTGATATGAATATGCATACAATTATTTTTCTACATGGGGATTATGTGTGGAATATTGTTTATAAATATACATAGTAACATATTTAACCCATTTCTGAAAAGAATATACATATAATTCTTTTTCTACATTGGTATTATTAGTGGAATATTGTTTATAAATATACATAGGAACCTATTTAACCTGTTTCTGATAAGAATATGCATATAATTATTTTTCTGCATGGGGATTATAGTTGGAATATTGTTTATAAACATAGATAGGAACCTATTTAACCCATTTCTAATAAGAATATGCATATAATTATTATTCTACATTGGGATTACGGGTAGAATATTTTTAATAAATATACATAGCAACCTATTTAACCCATTTCTGATAAGATTATGCATATGATTATTTTCTCCATGGGGATTATGGGTGGAATATTGTTTATAAATATACATAGCAAAATATTAAACCTATTTCTGATAAGAATATGCATATAATTATTTTTCTACATTGGGACTATGGGTGGAATATTGTTTATAAACATAGATAGGAACATATTTAACCCATTTCTAATAAGAATATGCATATAATTATTTTTCTACATTGGGATTATGGGTGGAATATTGTTGTTAAAGATACATAGGAATATATTAAGCCTATTTCTGATATGAATATGCATGAAATTATTTTTCTACATTGGGATTATGGGTGGAATATTGTTTAAAAATATATATATAGGAACCTATTTAACCCATTTCTGATAAGAATATGCATATACTTATTTTTCTGCATGGGGATTATAGGTGGAATATTGTTTATAAATCTACATAGGAACCTATTTAACCCATTTCTGATAAGAATATGCATAAAATTATTTTTCTACATGGGGATTATGGGTGGAATATTTTTTATAAACATAGATAGGAACCTATTTAACCCATTTCTAATAAGAATATGCATATAATTATTTTCTACATTGGGATTATGGGTGGAATATTGTAGTTAAAGATACATGGGAAGGGGCGTGGCCTGGACGGCAATGTGAGCGGACGCGTCTGAGCAGAGCTCCGCCGGCGATATATCCTGACAGCGATCTCCTGCACATTTTTCACCGGCAAACCGATCCACAACGAGGGTAACTAATCCAGCCACCCCCTGGTCTAACATGTCTCCTCCGAGAAAAAGTACCGCGGCATCCTCCTCCCTAGATAGGTACCGCCGTGTAGACCGGGACCTGGGGGGACAAGATGGCGCCTCGGCAACATCTCCTGCAGCCCAGCAAGATGAACACGAGGCAGCAGACACTAACAGAGTCCTTGAGGCGATCTCAGTGTGCCAAGCTACACTGACCTCCAAAATAGAAGAAGTAAAGGTGGACATTTCACTGATTCGCCAGGACATGACTAAGATCCGGGAACGGGTCACAGAAACGGAGGCCAGGATAAGCCGAGCGGAGGACATAATTCACCCCTTACAGCACAGCCAAGAGGACATGCAGCGTCAACTCCAACAACTCGCTCAAAAACACGACGAGCTCGAGAACCGGGCCCGCAGATCCAATGTACGATTCATCGGCTTACCGGAGGGTGCGGAGGGCCCTGACCCAGCCACATTTTTGGAAAAGCTTCTCATCAACACATATGGCCGGGAGGCCTTTTCTACTACATTCGTGGTGGAACGTGCCCACCGTATGCCTGCTCGCCGTCCCCCTGAAGGCGCACCGCCGCGCACGTTTATAGCAAAACTATTGAATTTCAGGGACCGAGACACCATTCTACGTATGGCAAGAACCAAGGGGAATATACCATTCCAATCGGGTCACGTGATGGCCTTTCCGGACTTTTCAGCAGAAGTACAAAAACAGCGGGCTCGATTTGGTGAAATTAAACGACGCCTAAGGGCCCACAACCTGAAATATGCAATGCTGTTTCCTGCTCGCCTTCGGGTGGTTGGAGAAGACCGCGCACACTTCTTCGAAGATCCGGCTCAAGTAGTGGCCTGGCTGGATCACCGAGAGGCAGAAAGGAATCGCCCAACCAGCTAGGCTTTTGGCTCCGCGGATCCGGCGTCTGTAAGTTGCCTTCCTTACCTTACTCTCCCCGTGAACATTGACACTCATACGAAACTCACAAAGGGCCCTTGTGTCACCCCTGTGCCCACTATGAGTATGGGAAGACTTACTCCACACAAATGAGTGACTTAGAGATTGCTCGTCCAAAAGGACTTACCCAGAACACATCAATTTTACAAGCCACTGATCAGCACCAGCGAAAACTTTTTTCCTTCCAGATACATGCTTCAAAACGGCAATCAGAACTTCTACACAATAACCCCCTTACTAGAAAGGCCTCTAACAACCCCTGGAGGAGGGGGAGGAGAAGATATATGGAGTATGGTACCCTGTGCTGTTACACCCCTTTTTTTTTCTTTTTTTTTTTTTTTTTTTCTTCTTTAAGTTACCATTTTATAGAAATGTCATAAATGTTTACTATATATCACGGCGGAGTGGTCGGCTATATACCGATTACTGCTAATCAATGCCGTTTGTTTTTTTGCATTGCCAACTTTATACCAGCGTTTGTTCGCCCTCACTGGTGGCGTGTGCTTTGCTATATTGGGCGATGATACGCCCCCAGTGGACGGAGGTTAGGATCGTGCGTGGTACGTCTGTCTATATGAGTGGACTGTCGTCCTCGCACGACCGCACAGGTTTTGGGATTTATGCCCCAACCAAGTTTGGGAGGTGGAGGGCAGGGAGGGGGGAGGGGAATTGTTATTTGTTACAATTATGGTTATGGATAGATGGCACAACAGTAAGCACTGATAGATACCCTAAATGGCACAGTATAAGAATGCATGGTTGGGAGCCTTCTGAGCGGAGGACATTAGGGACCCGAGCACACCCCATTGACATGCGTCTCGATACTCACAAACAATCCAAACATGACTAGTGTAAAGTTCCTAACTTGGAACGTTAGAGGTATCAGAGATAAGATCAAACGATCCGCGATTTTTGGATGCCTTAAATCATATCGCGCCGACATTACGGTCCTTACTGAGACGCATGTCACTGGACACCTTCAGAGCGCATTAAAACGTCCCTGGATAGGATGGTCATACCATGCCACCCACACCCCATACTCACGAGGGGTCTCAATACTAATAGCCAAGTTTGTTCCATTCAGCTGTATATCAGTAAAGACTGACCCCCAGGGCAGATTCATTTTCCTGCACTGCACCATATCAGGCACACAATACCTCATTCTGGCGTTCTACATACCCCCACCATACACTTCCACCTTGATTAACGAAGGACTTCTATACATGACTCAACACCCCTCATTGCCAACCATTTGGCTAGGGGATTTCAACATGATACTGGACTCATCCGCCGATAGACTACAGATAAATCGAGATATTCAACCCTCTACCATTACCAGATTAGGACGCACATTGACAGAGTTTTCTCTCACGGACACATGGAGACATCAACACCCGGGTGATAGAGTATTCTCCTGTTTTTCTGCATCACACTCCTCCATGTCACGAATAGACATGATACTCATTTCGGACACTCTACTCCCCCAGTTGACAGACTCAGGCTACCATACAAGATCCCTTTCCGATCATGCCCCATGTTGGGCCTCCCTATCACTATCCCCGCCACCGGGACCTAGGCTGTGGCGCCTCCATCCCTTTTGGCTGGCGACTTTGGAGGATCAGGAAGACATACCGGGAGAATGGCACCATTTCTTTAACACTAACAATCACACTGCACCCGTGGGCACGGTCTGGGAATCATTCAAACTGCACGTTAGGGCCCTACTAACAGCCCGTATAAATAGACTAAAAACCACCTCGAGCACAGTGCTCCACGAGGCAACCGAGAAACTAGACAAGATTACACATGAATTTAACACAGACCCCACACTGGACAAAGCCTCAGCACTTAAACTGTATACCCGAATGTTAGATCAACTGCATTTTGAAAAGGCCAAACAAAAACTATTTTTCACGAAACAAAAAGTTTTTGAACAAGGCGAAAGGGCGGGTAAACTATTGGCGTACTTGGCTAAACAAGACACCAGGCCTCCGGTGGTTGTCTCCCTGAGGGGCATGGGTGATGTGTTGCAAACGGACCCCATCAGGGTGGCAGACACTTTTAGGGCGTACTATGCAGACCTGTACTCATCTAAGGTGCAGGTCACCGCAGAGGAAACTGGGGTGTTCTTGCGGGACATTCCCTTTCCCCAAATATCGGAATCACAATTGGAGGCCCTTGAGGCCCCGCTTACTGTGGACGAGATCTCGGCGGCGGTGGCTTCCCTGGCGCCTGCTAAGGCCCCCGGGATGGACGGCCTGCCGTTGGATTTCTACGCAGCCTACTCGGACGTGCTGGTGCCCGAGCTACTAAGGTTGTACAACCATATTTTTGAGTCTGAGTCCCTTCCCCTCTCACTTAGACAAGCGGTGATTATAGTGCTTCCCAAGCCGGGTAAGGACCCACTGTATCCCGAATCCTACCGCCCAATCTCCTTACTTCAGGCCGATATTAAGATCTTGGCCAAAGTACTTGCGATGCGCCTAAACCAAATCATTTTATCCCTAATTCATCCGGATCAGACGGGCTTCATGCCGGGAAAAAACACGGCTATGAATTTACGCCGCTTACATATGAATGTCTCGGCGGTACACGAGGAGTCGGGTGGCAGGGTGGTGGTAGCATTGGACGCCGCCAAGGCGTTCGATTCTGTGGAATGGGGATACCTTTGGGAGTGTTTGAGGGGGTTTGGGTTTGGACCCAATTTCATAAAGTGGGTTAAGCTACTTTACTATCTGCCTGAAGCCAGGGTGTCGGTGAACGGGAGAACGTCTGACCCATTCCCCCTTGAAAGAGGGACTAGACAAGGCTGCCCACTTTCCCCGCTCCTTTATGCCTTGGCGGTGGAGCCACTCGCCATATCCCTCAGGAACAACCCAGAGATACAGGGCCTTAGAATTGAAAACCTGACCGAAAAGGTCAGTTTATACGCTGACGACATGCTCTTATATCTAGAAGACTCTGGCTTATCACTACAGTCTGCTCTCACCACAATTGAAAACTTCGGAAAACACTCGGGACTACGTATGAATTGGGCAAAGTCACAAATCCTTCCTCTAGATATTTCACCGCCCAATAAACTATCAGCGAATCTTCCTTTGCAGAGGGTGGCATGCATTCAATATCTGGGAATTAAAATAACTAGGGACCCCATGGAATTTTTAGACAACAATGTAGAACCTCTTTTCTCCTACCTTAAATCACACATGCAGGTATGGGCACGGCTCCCACTGGGGATCATGGGTAGGGTCAACCTTATCAAAATGATCATAATGCCAAAGTTTCTATATGTTTTCTGGAACTCACCAATATTGATCCCTCTAAAAGTCTTTAAAACAATTGACAAGCTTATTAACTCATTCATCTGGGGCTCGGGTAGACACAAGCTGGCATGGAACACCCTTAAAAACCCCACCACATCAGGAGGAACAGCCCTACCCGACTTTCATTCATACTATATAGCCGCACAACTGTCTCATTTTTATCACATTCACAACACAGATAGCGTTAAATACCAGACTCTGGTTTGCAATAAACCCAATAAAAATACCCATACCCCCTTACAGGTATTGTTTAGAGGTAGCTCAGGTCGAAGGGGAACGGCTGGCCGGGGACCCCTATTGAAACAACATAGACGAGTATGGGAGATAGCCTTAAAACTGACCGATACAGACTTTTTTCACTCGCATACCCCCCTGTGGCACAACCCACAATTAAGAGAACTACTTTCGATTCCCGGGGCAGTTAAATGGGCTATGAAAGGCATAATCTTCCTTCATCAAGTAATCACCCCAACGGGAATAAGAGATTTTAATTCTCTGAGAGATGAGTTCCAATTGCCCACACATATGCTATTTAACTACAGACAACTCACACATGCCCTACAGGCACAATTTGCTACGGGCTTCCCAAACCCACAAGTGCTGCCTTTGGTGGATGTTATAACGGGCGCAGATCCAACCAAACTGATATCAACCCTGTACTCAGCCCTGCGGGCGCGCTCGGTTGCGGGCATAATTAATACAGCAAAGGTTAGATGGGAAGAGGATATAGGCCCAGTGGAAGAAGACGACTGGGACGAGATTCTAGAAAATGTTAAAAAAACCTCCCCCAGACTTCCAGAACGTATGACGCTGTTGTACATAATTCACAAGTCCTATCTCACGCCAGCTAGACTAGTCAAATTCTCCCAAACCCAAGACACTCAATGTCCAAGATGTATGAGTCCGTCAAGCTCTTTTTTCCACCTTATATGGGATTGTCCGGTTATCCAAACCTATTGGCATCAAATTATTAAATTTCTTCATGATGAAATGGGTTCCCCAGTTCAGGTGGATCCAAGGTTGTGTGTGTTGGGGTTGCTCCCAGATGTTACCATAGACAAATTCACTGCTACTTTTCTATACGAAACACTATTTTGCGCTAGAAAACTGGTGGCAAAACACTGGATGAGGGCCTCCCCTCCTACTTTTCAGGAATGGATCAAAATGGTAAATCTGTCCCTACCTTACAAAAAGGTTATATACAAACACAGGGGATGTCCGGCTAAATACGACAGGATTTGGAATACATGGCTTAACAATACCAACACATGTGATGCATAGGTGGGTGTGGGGCGGTGGAAGTGTTACGTGGAGCTGTCCTGGTTCTGCAAGGCTAGGTTATCATACCATGGGTCGGAAAATCGGAGACTATATGTGCCTTACCAGCAAATCTCAAGTGCCATTATACAAAGTGCCAGAGTTATTAGTTTTTATTAATATATTTTTTTTTTTTTTTTTCTCTAGTTTATTTTCTCACAAAAGGCTTGTACATGTATATAAAACTACATAACCACTCAGGAAATATGCAAAGTGTAAAATATGCCTATATACTGTCTACATGTATGGTCTTTCTTCTGTATGTCTATTAATATTACAAATAAACTTGTTCATTAATAAAAAAAAAGATACATGGGAATATATTAAGCCTATTTCTGATATGAATGTGCATAAAATATTTTTTCTACCTTGGGATTATGGGTAGAATATTGTTTATAAATCTACATAGCAACATATTAAATCTATTTCTGATATGAATATGCATACAATTATTTTTCTACATGGGGATTATGTGTGGAATATTGTTTATAAATATACATAGTAACATATTTAACCCATTTCTGAAAAGAATATACATATAATTCTTTTTCTACATTGGTATTATTGGTGGAATATTGTTCATAAATATACATAGGAACCTATTTAACCTGTTTCTGATAAGAATATGCATATAATTATTTTTGTGCATGGGGATTATAGTTGGAATATTGTTTATAAACATAGATAGGAACCTATTTAACCCATTTCTAATAAGAATATGCATATAATTATTTTTCTACATTGGGATTACGGGTAGAATATTTTTAATAAATATACATAGCAACCTATTTAACCCATTTCTGATAAGATTATGCATATGATTATTTTCTCCATGGGGATTATGGGTGGAATATTGTTTATAAATATACATAGCAAAATATTAAACCTATTTCTGATAAGAATATGCATATAATTATTTTTCTACATTGGGACTATGGGTGGAATATTGTTTATAAACATAGATAGGAACATATTTAACCCATTTCTAATAAGAATATGCATATAATTATTTTTCTACATTGGGATTATGGGTGGAATATTGTTGTTAAAGATACATAGGAATATATTAAGCCTATTTCTGATATGAATATGCATAAATTTATTTTTCTACATTGGGATTATGGGTGGAATATTAATTATAAGTATACATAGGAACCTATGTAACCGATTTCTGATAAGAATATGCATATAATTATTTTTCTACATGGGGATTGTGGGTGGAATATTGTAGTCAAACATACATAGGAATATATTAAGTCTATTTCTGATATGAATATACATAAAATTATTTTTCTACATAGGGATTATGGGTGGAATATTGTTTATAAATATACATAGGAACCTACCGTATTTATCGGCGTATAACACGCACCGGCGTATAACACGCACCTCAATTTAGGAGGGAATTTTAAGGAAAAAAAAGTTTTAGGAGGGAAGTTGAAGGGAAAAAACTTACATTTAAATGCCCATCATTGCAGCCTTCTCAGTGCAGCCTTGCCCCAGTCCAGCCTTGCCCAGTGCAGCCTTGTCAGTGCAGCCTTGTCAGTGCAGCCATGTCAGTGCAGCCATGTCAGTGCAGCCTTGCTAGTGCAGCCATGTCAGTGCAGCCATGTCAGTGCAGCCTTGCTAGTGCAGCCATGTCAGTGCAGCCTTCCCCAGTCCAGCCTTGCCCCAGTCCAGCCTTGCTGAAGCCTGTGAGCTTCAAAATCGCCGACCGCGATTTGAAAATGGCGCCGCCGGCGCCGAAATACACAGAGCCGATCCTCGGCTCTTCTTGGCGGCTCTCGTTTACTTTCGGTTCCACTCGGACGGTGAGCGGAGCTATCCGAAACTAGCCGAGTATACTCGGCTAGGTTCGGGCAGCGCTCGAGTGAAACCGAAAGCCGCCGAGAAGAGCCGAGGACCGGCACTGTGTATTTCGGCACCGGCGGCGCCATTTTCAAATCGCGGTCAGCGATTTTTTAATTCTGACAGGTCAGGATCGCAGGGGATCGGCGTATATCACGCACCCGCGATTTTCCCCTGATTTTAAGTGGAAAAATTGCGCGTTATACGCCAATAAATACGGTATTTAACCCATTTCTGATAAGAATATGCATATAATTATTTTTCTGCAAAGGGATTAAAGGTGGAATATTGTTTATAAATATACATAGGAACCTATATAACTAATTTCTGAAAAGAGTATGCACATAATTATTTTTCTACATTTGGATTATGGTTTGAATATTGTTTATAAATATACATAGAAACATATTAAACCTATTTCTGATATGAATATGCATATAATTATTTTTCTACATAGGGATTATGTTTGGAATATTGTTTATAAATATACATAGTAACCTATTTAACCAATTTCTGAAAAGAATATGCATATAATTATTTTTCTACATTTGGATTATGGTTGGAATATTTTTTCTAAATATAAATAGGAAACTATTTAACCCATTTCTGATAAGTATATGCATATAATTATTTTTCTACACGAGGATTATGGATGGAATATTGTTAATAAATATGCATAGCAACATATTAAACCTATTTCTGTTATGAATATGCATATAATAATTTTTCTACATCGGGATTATGAGTGGAATATTGTTTATAAATATAGATAGCAACCTATTTCTGATTTAAATATGCATAAAATTATTTTTCTACATTGGGTTATTGGAATATTGTTTATAAATATACATAGGAACCTATCTACCCTATTTCTGATAGGAATATGAATATAATTATTTTTCTTCATGTGGATTATGGGCAGAATATTGTTTAAAAATATACATAGGAACCAACATAACCCATTTCTGATAAGAATATGCATATAATTTTTTTTACATGGGGATTATAGGTTGAAGATTGTTTATAGATATAGATAGCAACATATTAAGCCTATTTCTGAAAAGAATATGCATATAATTATTTTTCTACACGGGAATTATGGGTGGAATATTCTTTATAAATATACTTAGCAACCTATTTAACCCATTTCTCATAGGTATATGAATATAATTATTTTTCTACATGGGGATTATGGGTGGAATATTGTTTATAAATATACATAGGAACCTATTTAACCCATTTATGATAAGAATATGCATATAATTATTTTTCTACATGGGAAATATGGGTAAAATATTGTATATAAATATACATAGGAATCTATTTAACACATTTCTGATAAGAATATGCGTATAATTTTTTTTTCTACATGGGGATTATGGGAGGAATATTGTTTTTAATTATACATAGGAACCTATTTAACCCATTTCTGAAAAGAATATGCATATAATTATTTTTCTACATGGGGATTATGTGTGGAATATTGTTTATAAATATATATAGGAACCTATTTAACCCATTTCTGATAAGAATATGTATATAAATATTTTTCTGCCTAGGGATTAGAGGTGGAATATTGTTTATAAATATACATAGGAACCTATATAACCCATTTCTGAAAAGAGTATGCATATAATTATTTTTCTACATTTGGATTATGGTTTGAATATTGTTTATGAATATATATAGAAACCTATTAAACCTATTTCTGATATGAAAATGCATATAATTATTTTTCTACATGGGGATTATGGTTGGAATATTTTTTTATAAATATACATAGTAACCTATTTAACCAATTTCTGAAAATAATATGCATATAATTATTTTTCTACATTTGGATTATGGTTGGAATATTGTTTATAAATATACATAGGAACCTATTTAACCCATTTCTGATAAGTATATGCATATAATTATTTTTCTACACGAGGATTATGGATGGAATATTATTAATAAATATGCATAGCAACATATTAAACCTATTTCTGTTATGAATATGCATATAATTATTTTTCTACATCGGGATTATGGGTGGAATATTGTTTATGAATATAGATAGCAACCTATTTCTGATTTAAATATGCATACAATTATTTTTCTACATGGGGATTATGGGTGGAATATTGTTTATAAATATACATAGGAACCTATTTAACCCATTTCTGATAAGAATATGCATAAAATTATTTTTCTACATGGGGATTATAGGATGAAGATTGTTTATAGATATAGATAGCAACATATTAAGCCTATTTCTGATAAGAATATGCATATAATTATTTTTCTACATGGGGATTATGGGTGGAATATTGTTTATAAATATACATAACAACATATTAATACTATTTCTGATATGAATATGCATATCATTATTTTTCTACATGGGGAATATGGGTGAAATATTGTTAATAAATACACATAGGAACGTATTTAACCCATTTCTGATAACAATATGCATATAATTATTTTTCTGCATGGGGATTATAGGTGGAATATTGTTTATAAATATAGATAGGAACCTATTTAACACATTTCTGATAAGAATATGCATAAAATTATTTTTCTACATGGAGATTATGGGTGGAATATTTTTTATAACCATACATAGTAACCTATTTAACCCATTTATGATAAGAAAATGCATATAATTATTTTTTTACATGGGGATTATGGGTGGAATATTGTTTATAAATATACATAGCAACATATTAATACTATTTCTGATATGAATATGCATATAATTATTTTTCTACATGGGGATTTTGGGTGAAATATTGTTAATAAATACACATAGGAACCTATTTAACCCATTTATGATAAGAATATGCATATAATTGTTTTTCTACATGGGGATTATGGGAGGAATATTGTTTTTAATTATACATAGGAACCTATTTAACCCATTTCTGAAAAGAATATGCATATAATTATTTTTCTACATGGGGATTATGGGTGGAATATTGTTTATAAATATACATAGCAAAATATTAAACCTACTTCTGATAAGAATATGCATATAATTATTTTTATACATTGGGACTATGGGTGGAATATTGTTTATAAACATAGATAGGAACATATTTAACCAATTTCTAATAAGAATATGCATATAATTATTTTTGTACATTGGGATAATGGGTGGAATATTGTAGTTAAAGACACATAGGAATATATTAAGCCTATTTCTGATATGAATATGCATAAAATTATTTTTCTACTTTGGGATTATGGGTGGAATATTATTTATAAGTATACATAGGAACCTATGTAGCCCATTTATGATAAGAATATGCATATAATTATTTTTCTACATGGGGATTGTGGGTGGAATATTGTAGTTCAACATACATAGGAATATATTAAGTTTATTTCTGATATGGTATATGGATAAAATTATTTTTCTACATTATTATGGGTGGAATATTGTTTATAAATATATATAGGAACCTATCTAACCCATTTCTGATAAGAATATGCATAAAAATTTTTTTCTACATGGGGATTATGGGTGGATTATTGTTTATAAATATACATAGGAACCTATTTAACCAATTTCTAATAAGAATATGCGTATAATTGTTTTTCTACATGGGGATTATGGCTGGAATATTGTTTATAAATATACATAGTAACCTATTTAACCCATTTCTGATAAGAATATGCATATACTTATTTTTCTGCATGGGGATTATAGGTGGAATATTGTTTATAAATCTACATAGGAACCTATTTAACCCATTTCTAATAAGAATATGCATAAAATTATTTTTCTACATGGGGATTATGGGTGGAATATTTTTAATAAATATACATAGCAACCTATTTAACCCATTTCTGATAAGAATATGCAAATAATTATTTTCTACATGGGGGTTATGGGTGGAATATTGTTTATAAATATACAGAGCAAAATATTAAACCTATTTCTGATAAGAATATGCATACAATTATTTTTCTAAATGGGGATTATGGGTGAACTATTGTTTATAAATATACATAGGAACCTATTTAACCCATTTCTGATAAGAATATGCATAAAAATATTTTTCTACATGGGGATTATGGGTGGAATATTGTATATAAATATACATAGGAACCTATTTAACCCATTTTTGATAAGAACATGCATATAAATATTTTTCTGCATCTTGGTTATAGGTGGAATATTGTTTATAAACATACATAGTAACCTATTTAACCCATTTCTGAAAAGAATATGCATATAATTACTTTTCTACATGGGGATTATGGGTGGAATTTTGTCTATAAATATACATAGGAACCTATTTAACCCATTTCTGATAAGAATATGCATAAAATTATTTTTCTACATGGGGATTATGGGTGGAATATTTTTTATAAACATAGATAGGAACCTATTTAACCCATTTCTAATAAGAATATGCATATAATTATTTTTTACATTGGGATTATGGGTGGAATATTGTAGTTAAAGATACATGGGAATATATTAAGCCTATTTCTGATATGAATGTGCATAAAATATTTTTTCTACCATGGGATTATGGGTGGAATATTGTTTATAAATCTACATAGCAAGATATTAAACCTATTTCTGATATGAATATGCATATAATTATTTTTCTACATTGGTATTATGGGTGGAATATTGTTTATAAATATACATAGGAACCTATTTAACCAATTTCTGATAAGAATATGCATATAATTATTTTTCTGCATGGGGATTATAGTTGGAATATTGTTTATAAATATACATAGGAACCTATTTAATCCATTTCTGATAAGAATATGCATAAAATTATTTTTTTACATGGGGATTATGGGTGGAATAATTTTTATAAATATACATAGTAACCTATTTAACCCATTTCTGATAAGAATATGTATATAATTATTTTTCTACATGGGGATTATGGGTGGAATATTGTTTATAAATATACATAGCAAAATATTAAACCTATTTCTGATAAGAATATGCATATAATCATTTTTCTACATTGGGACTATGGGTGGAATATTGTTGATAAACATAAATAGGAACCTATTTTACCCATTTCTGATAAGAATATGCATATAATTATTTTCTACATTGGGACTATGGGTGGAATATTGTTTATAAACATAGATAGGAACCTATTTAACCCATTTCTAATAAGAATATGCATATAATTATTTTTCTACATTAGGATTACGGGTAGAATATTTTTAATAAATATACATAGCAACCTATTTAACCCATTTCTGATAAGATTATGCATATGATTATTTTCTCCATGGGGATTATGGGTGGAATATTGTTTATAAATATACATAGCAAAATATTAAACCTATTTCTGATAAGAATATGCATATAATTATTTTTCTACATTGGGACTATGGGTGGAAAATTGTTTATAAACATAGATAGGAACATATTTAACCCATTTCTAATAAGAATATGCATATAATTATTTTTCTACATTGGGATTATGGGTGGAATATTGTTGTTAAAGATACATAGGAATATATTAAGCCTATTTCTGATATGAATATGCAAAAAATTATTTTTCTACATTGGGATTATGGGTGGAATATTATTTATAAGTATACATAGGAACCTATATAACCGATTTCTGATAAGAATATGCATATAATTATTTTTCTACATGGGGATTGTGGGTGGAATATTGTAGTCAAACATACATAGGAATATATTAAGTCTATTTCGGATATGAATATACGTAAAATTATTTTTCTACATAGGGATTATGGGTGGAATATTGTTTATAAATATATATAGGAACCTATTTAACCCATTTCTGATAAGAATATGCATATACTTATTTTTCTGCATGGGGATTATAGGTGGAATATTGTTTATAAATCTACATAGGAACCTATTTAACCCATTTCTGATAAGAATATGCATAAAATTATTTTTCTACATGGGGATTATGGGTGGAATATTTTTAATAAATATACATAGCAACCTATTTAATCAATTTCTGAAAAGAATATGCATATAATTATTTTGCTACATGGGGATTATGGTTGGAATATTGTTTATAAATATACAAAGAAACATATTAAACCTACTTCTGATATGAATATGCATATAATTATTTTTCTACATTGGTATTATGGGTGGAATAATGTTTATAAATATACATAGGAACCTATTTAACCCATTTCTGATAAGAATATGCATATAATTATTTTTCTGCATGGGGATTATGGGTGGAATATTGTTTATAAACATACATAGGAACCTATTTAACCCATTTCTGATAAGAATATGCATATAATTATTTTTCTGCAAAGGGATTAAAGGTGGAATATTGTTTATAAATATACATAGGAACCTATATAACTAATTTCTGAAAAGAGTATGCATATAATTATTTTTCTACATTTGGATTATGGTTTGAATATTGTTTATAAATATACATAGAAACATATTATTCCAATTTCTGAAAAGAATATGCATATAATTTTTTTTCTACATTTGGATTATGGTTGGAATATTTTTTCTAAATATAAATTGGAACCTCTTTAACCCATTTCTGATAAGTATATGCATATAATTATTTTTCTACATGAGGATTATGGATGAAATATTGTTAATAAATATGCATAGCAACATATTAAACCTATTTCTGTTATGAATATGCATATAATAATTTTTCTACATCGGGATTATGAGTGGAGTATTGTTTATAAATATAGATAGCAACCTATTTCTGATTTAAATATGCATACAATTATTTTTCTGCATGGGGATTATGGCTGGAATATTGTTTATAAATATACATATGAACCTATCTAACCCATTTCTGATAGGAATATGCATATAATTATTTTTCTACATGTGGATTATGGGCAGAATATGGTTTAAAAATATACATAGGAACCAAATTAACCCATTTCTGATAAGAATATGCATATAATTTTTGTTCTACATGGGGATTATAGGTTGAAGATAGTTTATAGTTATAGATAGCAACATATTAATCCTATTTCTGATAAGAATATGCATATAATTATTTTTCTACATGGGGATTATGGGTGTTATATTGTTTATAAATATACATAGGAACCTATTTAACCCATTTCTGATAAGAATATGCATATAATTATTTTTCTGCAAAGGGATTAGAGGTGGGATATTGTTTATAAATATACATAGGAACCAATATAACCCATTTCTGAAAAGAGTATGCATATAATTATTTTTCTACATTTGGATTATGGTTTGAATATTGTTTATAAATATACATAGAAACATATTAACCTATTTCTGATATGAATATGCATATAATTATTTTTCTACATGGGGATTATGGTTGGAATATTGTTTATAAATATACATAGTAACCTATTTAACCAATTTCTGAAAAGAAAATTCATATAATTATTTTTCTACATTTGGATTAAGGTTGGAATATTATTTCTAAATATAAATAGGAACCTATTTAACCCATTTCTGATAAGTATATGCATATAATTATTTTTCTACTCGACGATTATGGATGGAATGTTGTTAATAAATATGCATAGCAACATATTAAACCTATTTCTGTTATGAATATGCATATAATAATTTTTCTACATCGGGACTATGAGTGGAATATTGTTTATAAATATAGATAGCAACCTATTTCTGATTTAAATATGCATAAAATTATTTTTCTTCTTGGGGATTATGGCTGGAATATTGTTTATAAATATACATATGAACCTATCTAACCAATTTCTGATAGGAATATGCATAAAATTATTTTTCTACATGTGGATTATGGGCAGAATATGGTTTAAAAATATACATAGGAACCAAATTAACCCATTTCTGATAAGAATATGCATATAATTTTTGTTCTACATGGGGATTATAGGTTGAAGATAGTTTATAGTTATAGATAGCAACATATTAAGCCTATTTCTGATAAGAATATGCATATAATTATTTTTCTACATGGGGATTATGGGTGGAATATTGTTTATAAATATACATAGCAACCGATTTAACCCATTTCTGATAAGAATATGCATATAATTATTTTTCTACATGGGAAATATGAGTAGAATATTGTATATAAATATACATAGGAATCTACTTAACACATTTCTGATAAGAATATGCGTATAATTGTTTTTCTACATGGGGATTATGGGAGGAATATTGTTTTTAATAATACATAGGAACCTATTTAACCCATTTCTGAAAAGAATATGCATATAATTATTTTTCTACATGGGGATTATGGGTGTTATATTGTTTATAAATATACATAGGAACCTATTTAACCCATTTCTGATAAGAATATGCATATAATTATTTTTCTGCAAAGGGATTAGAGGTGGAATATTGTTTATAAATATACATAGGAACCTATATAACCCATTTCTGAAAAGAGTATGCATATAATTATTTTTCTACATTTGGATTATGGTTTGAATATTGTTTATAAATATACATAGAAACATATTAAACCTATTTCTGATATGAATATGCATATAATTATTTTTCTACATGGGGATTATGGTTGGAATATTGTTTATAAATATACATAGTAACCTATTTAACCAATTTCTGAAAAGAAAATGCATATAATTATTTTTCTACATTTGGATTAAGGTTGGAATATTGTTTCTAAATATAAATAGGAACCTATTTAACCCATTTCTGATAAGTATATGCATATAATTTTTTTTCTACAAGACAATTATGGATGGAATATTGTTAATAAATATGCATAGCAACATATTAAACCTATTTCTGTTATGAATATGCATATAATTTTTTTTCTACATCGGGATTATGAGTGGAATATTGTTTATAAATATAGATAGCAACCTATTTCTGATTTAAATATGCATAAAATTATTTTTCTACATGGGGATTATGGCTGGAATATTGTTTATAAATATACGTATGAACCTATCTAACCCATTTCTGATAGGAATATGCATATAATTATTTTTCTACATGTGGATTATGGGCAGAATAAGATTTAAAAATATACATAGGAACCAAATTAACCCATTTCTGATAAGAATATGCATATAATTTTTGTTCTACATGGGGATTATAGGTTGAAGATAGTTTAAAGTTATAGATAGCAACATATTAAGCCTATTTCTGTTAAGAATATGCATATAATTATTTTTCTACATGGGGATTATGGGTGCAATATTGTTTATAAATATACATAGCAACCGATTTAACCCATTTCTGATAAGTATATGAATATAATTATTTTTCTACATGGGGATTGTGGGTGGTATATTGTTTATAAATATACATAGGAACCTATTTAACCCATTTATGATAAGAATATGCATATAATTATTTTTCTACATGGGAAATATGGGTAGAATATTGTATATAAATATACATAGGAATCTATTTAACACATTTCTGATAAGAATATGCGTATAATTGTTTTTCTACATGGGAATTATGGGAGGAATATTGTTTTTAATAATACATAGGAACCTATTTAACCCATTTCTGAAAAGAATATGTATATAATTATTTTTCTACATGGGGATTATGGGTGTTATATTGTTTATAAATATACATAGGAACCTATTTAACCCATTTCTGATAAGATTATGCATATAATTATTTTTCTACAAAGGGATTAGAGGTGGAATATTGTTTATAAATATACATAGGAACCTATATAACCCATTTCTGAAAAGAGTATGCATATAATTATTTTTCTACATTTGGATTATGGTTTGAATATTGTTTATAAATATACATAGAAACATATTAAACTTATTTCTGATATGAATATGCATATAATTATTTTTCTACATGGGGATTATGGTTGGAATATTGTTTAGAAATATACATAGTAACCTATTTAACCAATTTCTGAAAAGAAAATGCATATAATTATTTTTCTACATTTGAATTATGGTTGGAATATTGTTTCTAAATATAAATAGGAACCTATTTAACCCATTTCTGATAGGTATATGCATATAATTATTTTTCTACACGACGATTATGGATGGAATATTGTTAATAAATATGCATAGCAACATATTAAACCTATTTCTGTTATGAATATGCATATAATAATTTTTCTTCATCGGGATTATGGGTGAAATATTGTTTATGAATATACATAGCAACCTATTTCTGATTTAAATATGCATAAAATTATTTTTCTGCATTGGGATTATGGGTGGAATATTGTTTATAAATATACATAGGAACCAACTTAACCCATTTCTGATAAGAATATGCATATAATTTTTTTTACATGTCGATTATAGGTTGAAGATTGTTTATAGATATAGATAGCAACATATTAAGCCTATTTCTGAAAAGAATATGCATATAATTATTTTTCTACACGGGGATTATGGGTGGAATAATGTTTATACATATACATAGCAACCTATTTAACCCATTTCTCATAGGTATATGAATATAATTATTTTTCTACATGGGGATTATGGGTGGAATATTGTTTATAAATATACATAGGAACCTATTTAACCCATTTATGATAAGAATATGCATATAATTATTTTTCTACATGGGAAATATGGGTAGAATATTGTATATAAATATACATAGGAATCTACTTAACACATTTCTGATAAGAATATGCGTATAATTGTTTTTCTACATGGGGATTATGGGAGGAATATTGTTTTTAATTATACATAGCAACCTATTTAACCCATTTCTGAAAAGAATATGCATATAATTATTTTTATACATAGGGATTATGGGTGTTATATTGTTTATAAATATACATAGGAACCTATTTAAACCATTTCTGATATGAATATGCATATAATTATTTTTCTGCTAAGGGATTAGAGGTGGAATATTGTTTATAAATATACATAGGAGCCTATATAACCCATTTCTGAAAAGAGTATGCATATAATTATTTTTCTACATTTGTAATGGTTTGAATATTGTTTATAAATAGACATAGAAACATATTAACCTATTTCTGATATGAATATGCATATAATTATTTTTCTACATGGGGATTATGGTTGGAATATTGTTTATAAATATACATAGTAACCTATTTAACCAATTTCTGAAAAGAAAATTCATATAATTATTTTTCTACATTTGGATTAAGGTTGGAATATTGTTTCTAAATATAAATAGGAACCTATTTAACCCATTTCTGATAAGTATATGCATATAATTATTTTTCTACACGACGATTATGGATGGAATGTTGTTAATAATTATGCATAGCAACATATTAAACCTATTTCTGTTATGAATATGCATATAATAATTTTTCTACATCGGGACTATGAGTGGAATATTGTTTATAAATATAGATAGCAACCTATTTCTGATTTAAATATGCATAAAATTATTTTTCTACTTGGGGATTATGGCTGGAATATTGTTTATAAATATACATATGAACCCATCTAACCCATTTCTGATAGGAATATGCATAAAATTATTTTTCTACATGTGGATTATGGGCAGAATATGGTTTAAAAATATACATAGGAACCAAATTAACCCATTTCTGATAAGAATATGCATATAATTTTTGTTCTACATGGGGATTATAGGTTGAAGATAGTTTATAGTTATAGATAGCAACATATTAAGCCTATTTCTGATAAGAATATGCATATAATTATTTTTCTACATGGGGATTATGGGTGGAATATTGTTTATAAATATACATAGCAACCGATTTAACCCATTTCTGATAAGAATATGCAAATAATTATTTTTCTACATGGGAAATATGGGTAGAATATTGTATATAAATATACATAGGAATCTACTTAACACATTTCTGATAAGAATATGCGTATAATTGTTTTTCTACATGGGGATTATGGGAGGAATATTGTTTTTAATAATACATAGGAACCTATTTAACCCATTTCTGAAAAGAATATGCATATAATTATTTTTCTACATGGGGATTATGGGTGTTATATTGTTTATAAATATACATAGGAACCTATTTAACCCATTTCTGATAAGAATATGCATATAATTATTTTTCTGCAAAGGGATTAGAGGTGGAATATTGTTTATAAATATACATAGGAACCTATATAACCCATTTCTGAAAAGAGTATGCATATAATTATTTTTCTACATTTGGATTATGGTTTGAATATTGTTTATAAATATACATAGAAACATATTAAACCTATTTCTGATATGAATATGCATATAATTATTTTTCTACATGGGGATTATGGTTGGAATATTGTTTAGAAATATACATAGTAACCTATTTAACCAATTTCTGTAAAGAAAATGCATATAATTATTTTTCTACATTTGAATTATGGTTGGAATATTGTTTCTAAATATAAATAGGAACCTATTTAACCCATTTCTGATAGGTATATGCATATAATTATTTTTCTACACGACGATTATGGATGGAATATTGTTAATAAATATGCATAGCAACATATTAAACCTATTTCTGTTATGAATATGCATATAATAATTTTTCTTCATCGGGATTATGGGTGAAATATTGTTTGTAAATATACATAGCAACCTATTTCTGATTTAAATATGCATAAAATTATTTTTCTACATTGGGATTATGGGTGGAATATTGTTTATAAATATACATAGGAACCTATCTAACCTATTTCTGATAAGAATATGCATATAATTATTTTTCTTCATGTGGATTATGGGCAGAATATGGTTTAAAAATATACATAGGAACCAATTTAACCCATTTCTGATAAGAATATGCATATAATTTTTTTTACATGGCGATTATAGGTTGAAGATTGTTTATAGATTTAGATAGCAACATATTAAGCCTATTTCTGAAAAGAATATGCATATAATTATTTTTCTACACGGGGATTATGGGTGGAATAATGTTTATAAATATACATAGCAACCTATTTAACCCATTTCTCATAGGTATATGAATATAATTATTTTTCTACATGGGGATTATGGGTGGAATATTGTTTATAAATATACATAGGAACCTATTTAACCGATTTATGATAAGAATATGCATATAATTATTTTTCTACATGGGAAATATGGGTAGAATATTGTATATAAATATACATAGAAATCTATTTAACACATTTCTGATAAGAATATGCGTATCATTTTTTTTTCTACATGGGGATTATGGGAGGAATATTGTTTTTAATTATACATAGCAACCTATTTAACCCATTTCTGAAAAGAATATGCATATAATTATTTTTCTACATGGGGATTATGGGTGTTATATTGTTTATAAATATACATAGGAACCTATTTAAACCATTTCTGATATGAATATGCATATAATTATTTTTCTGCTAAGGGATTAGAGGTGGAATATTGTTTATAAATATACATAGGAGCCTATATAACCCATTTCTGAAAAGAGTATGCATATAATTATTTTTCTACATTTGGATTATGGTTTGAATATTGTTTATAAATAGACATAGAAACATATTAAACCTATTTCTGATATGAATATGCATATAATTATTTTTCTACATGGGGATTATGGTTGGAATATTGTTTATAAATATACATAGTAACCTATTTAACCAATTTCTGAAAAGAAAATGCATATAATTATTTTTCTACGTTTGGATTAAGGTTGGAATATTGTTTCTAAATATAAATAGGAACCTATTTAACCCATTTCTGATAAGTATATGCATATAATTTTTTTTCTACAAGACAATTATGGATGGAATATTGTTAATAAATATGCATAGCAACATATTAAACCTATTTCTGTTAAGAATATGCATATAATTTTTTTTCTACATCGGGATTATGAGTGGAATATTGTTTATAAATATAGATAGCAACCTATTTCTGATTTAAATATGCATAAAATTATTTTTCTACATGGGAATTATGGCTGGAATATTGTTTATAAATATACATATGAACCTATCTAACCCATTTCTGATAGGAATATGCATAAAATTATTTTTCTACATGTGGATTATGGGCAGAATAAGATTTAAAAATATACATAGGAACCAAATTAACCCATTTCTGATAAGAATATGCATATAATTTTTGTTCTACATGGGGATTATAGGTTGAAGATAGTTTAAAGTTATAGATAGCAACATATTAAGCCTATTTCTGATAAGAATATGCATACAATTATTTTTCTACATGGGGATTATGGGTGGAATATTGTTTATAAATATACATAGCAACCGATTTAACCCATTTCTGATAAGTATATGAATATAATTATTTTTCTACATGGGGATTGTGGGTGGAATATTGTTTATGAATATACATAGGAACCTATTTAACCCATTTATGATAAGAATATGCATATAATTATTTTTCTACATGGGAAATATGGGTAGAATATTGTATGTTAATATACATAGGAATCTATTTAACACATTTCTGATAAGAATATGCGTATAATTGTTTTTCTACATGGGGATTATGGGAGGAATATTGTTTTTAATAATACATAGGAACCTATTTAACCCATTTCTGAAAAGAATATGCATATAATTATTTTTCTACATGGGGATTATGGGTGTTATATTGTTTATAAATATACATAGGAACCTATTTAACCCATTTCTGATAAGATTATGCATATAATTATTTTTCTGCAAAGGGATTAGAGGTGGAATATTGTTTATAAATATACATAGGAACCTATATAACCCATTTCTGAAAAGAGTATGCATATAATTATTTTTCTGCATTTGGATTATGGTTTGAATATTGTTTATAAATATACATAGAAACATATTAAACTTATTTCTGATATGAATATGCATATAATTATTTTTCTACATGGGGATTATGGTTGGAATATTGTTTAGAAATATACATAGTAACCTATTTAACCAATTTCTGAAAAGAAAATGCATATAATTATTTTTCTACATTTGAATTATGGTAGGAATATTGTTTCTAAATATAAATAGGAACCTATTTAACCCATTTCTGATAGGTATATGCATATAATTATTTTTCTACACGACGATTATGGATGGAATATTGTTAATAAATATGCATAGCAACATATTAAACCTATTTCTGTTATGAATATGCATATAATAATTTTTCTTCATCGGGATTATGGGTGAAATATTGTTTATAAATATACATAGCAACCTATTTCTGATTTAAATATGCATAAAATTATTTTTCTACATTGGGATTATGGGTGGAATATTGTTTATAAATATACATAGGAACCTATCTAACCTATTTCTGATAAGCATATGCATATAATTATTTTTCTTCATGTGGATTATGGGCAGAATATGGTTTAAAAATATACATAGGAACCAACTTAACCCATTTCTGATAAGAATATGCATATAATCTTTTTTACATGTCGATTATAGGTTGAAGATTGTTTATAGATATGGATAGCAACATATTAAGCCTATTTCTGAAAAGAATATGCATATAATTATTTTTCTACACAGGGATTATGGGTGGAATAATGTTTATAAATATACATAGCAACCTATTTAACCCATTTCTCATAGGTATATGAATATAATTATTTTTCTACATGGGGATTATGGGTGGAATATTGTTTATAAATATACATAGGAACCTATTTAACCCATTTATGATAAGAATATGCATATAATTATTTTTCTACATGGGAAATATGGGTAGAATATTGTATATAAATATACATAGGAATCTACTTAACACATTTCTGATAAGAATATGCGTATAATTGTTTTTCTACATGGGGATTATGGGAGGAATATTGTTTTTAATTATACATAGCAACCTATTTAACCCATTTCTGAAAAGAATATGCATATAATTATTTTTCTACATGGGGATTATGGGTGTTATATTGTTTATAAATATACATAGGAACCTATTTAAACCATTTCTGATATGAATATGCATATAATTATTTTTCTGCTAAGGGATTAGAGGTGGAATATTGTTTATAAATATACATAGGAGCCTATATAACCCATTTCTGAAAAGAGTATGCATATAATTATTTTTCTACATTTGGATTATGGTTTGAATATTGTTTATAAATAGAAATAGAAACATATTAAACCTATTTCTGATATGAATATGCATATAATTATTTTTCTACATGGGGATTATGGTTGGAATATTGTTTATAAATATACATAGTAACCTATTTAACCAATTTCTGAAAAGAAAATGCATATAATTATTTTTCTACATTTGGATTAAGGTTGGAATATTGTTTCTAAATATAAATAGGAACCTATTTAACCCATTTCTGATAAGTATATGCATATAATTATTTTTCTACACGACAATTATGGATGGAATATTGTTAATAAATATGCATAGCAACATATTAAACCTATTTCTGTTATGAATATGCATAAAAAAATTTTTCTACATCTGGATTATGAGTGGAATATTGTTTATAAATATAGATAGCAACCTATTTCTGATTTAAATATGCATAAAATTATTTTTCTACATAGGGATTATGGCTGGAATATCGTTTATAAATATACATATGAACCTATGTAACCCATTTCTGATAGGAAATATGCATATAATTATTTTTCTACATGTGGATTATGGGCAGAATATGGTTTAAAAATATACATAGGAACCAAATTAACCCATTTCTGATAAGAATATGCATATAATTTTTGTTCTACATGGGGATTATAGGTTGAAGATAGTTTATAGTTATAGAAAGCAACATATTAAGCCTATTTCTGATAAGAATATGCATATAATTATTTTTCTACATGGGGATTATGGGTGTTATATTGTTTATAAATATACATAGGAACCTATTTAACCCATTTCTGATAAGAATATGCATATAATTATTTTTCTGCAAAGGGATTAGAGGTGGAATATTGTTTATAAATATACATAGGAACCTATATAACCCATTTCTGAAAAGAGTATGCATATAATTATTTTTCTACATTTGGATTATGGTTTGAATATTGTTTATAAATATACATAGAAACATATTAAACCTATTTCTGATATGAATATGCATATAATTATTTTTCTACATGGGGATTATGGTTGGAATATTGTTTAGAAATATACATAGTAACCTATTTAACCAATTTCTGTAAAGAAAATGCATATAATTATTTTTCTACATTTGAATTATGGTTGGAATATTGTTTCTAAATATAAATAGGAACCTATTTAACCCATTTCTGATAGGTATATGCATATAATTATTTTTCTACACGACGATTATGGATGGAATATTGTTAATAAATATGCATAGCAACATATTAAACCTATTTCTGTTATGAATATGCATATAATAATTTTTCTTCATCGGGATTATGGGTGAAATATTGTTTGTAAATATACACAGCAACCGATTTCTGATTTAAATATGCATAAAATTATTTTTCTACATTGGGATTATGGGTGGAATATTGTTTATAAATATACATAGGAACCTATCTAACCTATTTCTGATAAGAATATGCATATAATTATTTTTCTTCATGTGGATTATGGGCAGAATATGGTTTAAAAATATACATAGGAACCAACTTAACCCATTTCTGATAAGAATATGCATATAATTTTTTTTACATGGCGATTATAGGTTGAAGATTGTTTATAGATATAGATAGCAACATATTAAGCCTATTTCTGAAAAGAATATGCATATAATTATTTTTATACACGGGGATTATGGGTGGAATAATGTTTATAAATATACATAGCAACCTATTTAACCCATTTCTCATAGGTATATGAATATAATTATTTTTCTACATGGGGATTATGGGTGGAATATTGTTTATAAATATACATAGGAACCTATTTAACCCATTTATGATAAGAATATGCATATAATTATTTTTCTACATGGGAAATATGGGTAGAATATTGTATATAAATATACATAGGAATCTATTTAACACATTTCTGATAAGAATGTGCGTATAATTTTTTTTTCTACATGGGGATTATGGGAGGAATATTGTTTTTAATTATACATAGCAACCTATTTAACCCATTTCTGAAAAGAATATGCATATAATTATTTTTCTACATGGGGATTATGGGTGTTATATTGTTTATAAATATACATAGGAACCTATTTAACCATTTCTGATATGAATATGCATATAATTATTTTTCTGCTAAGGGATTAGAGGTGGAATATTGTTTATAAATATACATAGGAGCCTATATAACCCATTTCTGAAAAGAGTATGCATATAATTATTTTTCTACATTTGGATTAAGGTTGGAATATTGTTTCTAAATATAAATAGGAACCTATTTAACCCATTTCTTTTTTTTTTTTTCAAAAGGTTTTATTGAAATTTTTACAGAATAACAGGTAGAGTTTGACATACAGTTCAGTGAAGCAGGTCACATTCTTTCAATAGGCATTGATAGGTAAAAACAGGGAATACAAGAGCAGTTGATAGAGAGTGAATACGGGCGTATGGCCCTGGTAGTTAATAAAGTAAATATTGATATATGTACGAACTGTGGGTGTTGGCTCGATGAGATCGGATGTAGTGTGCAGGGGGAGGTTCAGACCGTGTTGTGAACACCTCCGATTACGTTCACCCCTAAATGGAACCTTCGCTGTGAACGAAAAGGGAGGAACAGGGAGAGACATGAGATATGTTTAATTATAACGGTCTGGTGAGTGACGGATGGATATGCCGAAAGAGGTTAAATACATCCGAAGCTCAAGCCAAGCCTAAGGAGTGTCAGTCGTGTGGGGGAGATCTGTTAGTGACGAAAAAGGAAGGGTAGTGAGTGTGTAAGAAAATGTTATGATCAGATCTGGTGCGCCTGAGTATGTCAGGTCAATGTCGTTCGAGGGGGGGAGAACGGGGTAATAGGGGATAGAGGGGGTGTTAGGGGGGGTCGGTAGGAGACAGGCCGCAGAGAGTTCTCAGGGGTGAGGAAGGGATGAAGATGATAAGGTCGAGCGTGTTTGGGGCTGTCTGTAGTGGAGCCAACATGCCCAGGTGGTCTGGAATTTAGTGGGTGTGTCTTTGGCTTGGGCAATGAGTTGTTCCATATTCGCTATCCTGTCCACCCTGCGGATCCATTCCTCTAACGTGGGAGGGGCGGGATGTCTCCAATGTGCAGGGATACACAGGTTGGCTGCGTTGATCAGATGTACAGTTAGAGATTTTTTGTAGGAGCCGGGGGATCCTGGGGTGTGGTGCAATAAGTAGCGGGCAGGGGAGAAGTCTGGGGTGTAAGTAGTGATTTGAGAGATTAGCTGATGGATTTCTGACCAGAATGGTTGTATGAGGGGGCATTCCCACCATATGTGGAGCAGGGTACCACGAGAGGCATTACACCTCCAGCATGTCGGAGGGACTGAAGGGTGGAAGTGGTGTATCTTGTTGGGGGTCCGATACCATTTTGAGAACAATTTGTATCTATTTTCCTGTGTCGTGACGTTGATGGAGCCTTTATGCATGAGGGTGAATATGTGCTCCCATTCCGTGGGGGTGAGGTCTAGTGTCAGTTCTTTTTCCCACTGTTGTATAATTTTGTCCTCTTTGACCTTATGACCTGAGAATAGAAGGGAGTAGTTTACAGAAATTAGGTGACCCTGAGGTTCTGTAGAGGTGCAGAGAGATTCAAACTGGGTGAGATCCCTGTGCCAGAGGGAGGATTGCCTGGATGATTGAAGGCAATGTCTCACTTGTAAATATTTGTAGAAGGGTATGTCATGGTTGGGCATTTTGGCAGAAAGGGTGTGGAAAGGGAGGAGAATCCCATTGTGATAGAAATTCTGCGCCCTAGTTTGCGAGACGAGAGAGTCCAATGTTGGGTCTTTTAAGGTGAGTCCAGGGGGGAAGTCTGGGTTATTGTCCAAAGGGGTCATGGGGCCTGGCGAGGTCGAAAGGGTGAACAATTTGCAAGTTCTTTTGAAAAGAGAGAGTGTGGTACCGATGAGAGGGTGTGAGGTTCTCTGGGAACATTTGTGTGGTTTATCCAAGGTGCGTTGGCGATGGGGAGGTCTGCGAACGAAGCTTCCAGGGTGATCCAGTCCTTTGAGGGACGGTGGACATGCCAATCCACCAGTCTGGTCAGGTGGCAGGCCCAATAGTATTTTTGGAGATCTGGGAGACCCAGACCCCCCCTTAGTTTGGGAAGAATTAACCTATCCCAGCTAAGGCGTGGATGTTTGGAGGCCCACACAATGGTCCTGCAGAGAAGTCTGTAGGAGGCAAAGAAGGAAGGTGGTAGTGCGATTGGGATGGCTTGGAGGAGATATAGAAGTCTGGGAAGAATATTCATCTTTAATATTGCGATTCTGCCCATCCAAGAAAATGAGCCTAGATTCCATTTCTTTAGGTCATCTTGGATGGATCTAATCAGCGGAGGGAAATTTTTGGTGTACAGGTCTGTTAGATGGGTGGTAATTTTTATCCCCAGGTATGTGATTTCAGATCTTTCCCAGATGAAAGGAAAGTTACTCCGGCAAAGGTCTACCGTTTCCTTCGGTAAGGTGATATTTAAGGCTTTGGATTTTTCAAAATTTATTTGAAGATTGGATAAGTTTTTGAAAAGAGCAAAGTCCGCCAGGAGGTTGGGGATAGTCGTTATTAGGGTCCGTCAGAAAGAGTAAGATATCGTCGGCGTAGGCCGCTAGTTTATATTGCTTTTGTCGGATGTCAATTCCTCTGATAGCAGGGTTATTTCTCAGTTTGCAGAGTAAGGGTTCTATCGTCATGATGAAAATTAGGGGTGATAGGGGGCATCCCTGGCGGGTCCCATTGGATACAGAGAAGGCGTCCGACAAGCCACCATTAATCCGTATTCTAGCGGTCGGCGAGGTGTATAGTGCTAGGATCATTTGTAACATACGTGGTGGAAGGCCAGCTGCCCGTAGGGTGGCTTCCATGTAGTCCCAAGCGACCCGGTTGAACGCCTTCTCTGCATCCAGGGAGAGAAAGAATCCTCTTGTAGTGGTTTTAACCTACTTGGTCAAGAGAGATAAGGGATGGAATAAAGGGGAGAATGCGGTTGGCAAGAACTTTAGCGTATAGCTTTAAATCCACGTTGAGAAGGGATATGGGGCGGTAACTGGGGACTAATGTGGGGTCTTTGCCCTGTTTTGGAATAAGTGTGATATGGGCTTCCAGTAAATCTTTGTGAGCGGTGGAAGGTGTTGTAAGGTCATTAAGTGCTTTTGTTAAATGTGGTACAAGAATAGTCGGGAATGTTCTGTAGTAGGCTGTCGTGAGGCCATCCGGTCCTGGGCTTTTGCCTGTCTTCATTTGTTTTAAGGCCTCGAGGATTTCGTTTGTTGATATTGGGAGATCCAGTGTATGTGAGTCCTCAGGGGAGAGCGGGGTAGGGCCAAATTGTGTTAAGAAGTCAGTAAGTGTTTTTGTGCGATCTTCCGCTGTGCCTGTCGTCTGAGTAGGTGAAAGGTTATACAAGTTTGTGAAATATTGGACGAATTGCGCCGAAATACCTTCATTGGTGACCACTGCCTCTCCATTGGGGTTGATGAGCTTGTGGACTGTACGAGAGGCTTTCTTGGTTTGAAGAGCCCTCGCCAGAAGTTTACCGGCTTTATTGCCGAATTCGTAGTAAAGTTTTTGAGACAGTGCGAACTTGCGTTTAACCGTTGCCGTCAGTGTTTCTAAGAGTTCTTCTCTAGCCTGGGAGAGGTCATCCATTGACGCGATAGATAGGGAGGCCTTATGTGTCTGTTCTAGGGCGTGGATACGGGCCGTCAGCTCCTCAATGCGGGTGTTTGTAAGTTTGTTTCGGTGTGCAGCTATGGCCATCAGTTCTCTGCGGATGACACATTTGTGAGCCGCCCATGTGATTGTAGGTGTTGTGGCAGGAGTAGCGTTTTCTTGAAAGAAGTTGGAGAGGCAGGTGGTCAGTCTTTGAACGTACATCTCGTCCGTCAGTAAAGAGCTGTCTAGTCGCCAAATGCATGTCTTTATGTTGGGTGAGCCCCAACGCAAGGTCATGGAGATGGGGTTATGGTCTGAGAGTATGGCCGGGTCTATGGTGGCTGTAGAGAGGCATGAGAGGTCAGTTTGTGAGAGAAAGAAGTGGTCAAGTCTAGAGTACTTATTGTGTGGAATGGAGAAGAAGGTAAAGTCTTTTTCTTTGGGATGTAATGTACGCCAGGTGTCATGAAGAAGTAGATTATGTAGCTGTTGCTTGATCGACTTTAGTGCCCGGTAGGATAGAGAGGAGGCCCCATTGGACGTGTCTAAGGAGGGGGTTAAGGGTATGTTGAAGTCGCCGCCCAAAATGAGGGTCCCCGATTGGAAGCTAGAAAGTTGTTGGAGGGTGTTTCGGAAGAAGGTGACTTGGCCAGTGTTGGGAGCATAGATGTTGGCGATTGTGATACGTAATTGGTGCAAGGTGCCTTTGATGAAGAGAAATCGACCTAGCGGGTCAGTTTGTACGTCAGAAATTTGGATTGGACAATGTTTAGAAATGAGTATGGAAACGCCTTTTGATTTTGCCTCCGGGTTGGAGGAGTGGAAGGCTGTGGGGAAGAAGTGGTTTTTCAGTTTGGGGATAGAATCTGTCCTGAAATGGGTCTCCTGTATAAGAGCAATATGTGTTTTGGCTCGTTGTAGAGAGTACAGGAGTTGGGACCATTTTTCGGGCACGTTGAGTCCTCGTATGTTTATGGAAAGCAGTTTGAGGGAGTGTAGCTGTGTCTGGGACAAATCCATGGGGACACTGGAATTCTGCGGACCTGTCATTGGCATATGGGGGGGAAAGGCCAAAGGGGGATACGGGGCAGAGGGGAGGTGGAGTCCGGTAAGCCAGAGAAGGGTGAGGTTTAAGGGTGTATGTATCTGGGGAAAGGCCGACGAGGTGTGGGACTATGTGTCCGACGACCTCGGGTGTCTTTAGTCGGCGTGGGACAGGACGCGAGCAGTGAGGGAGCCCCAACAGGGGTGACTACACCACTGCTCGATCCCACGTGGGGGTTAACCAAAAGCCCTGGCTGAGAGGGAAAAACTAGGGGTGATGAGCAGCGGACGGGAAGTGAGCAGCGACCACAGGGAGGCGCGTCGAGGTTAAGTAGGAGGTGTTAGTTATGTATTGTCCGGAGGGGACCAAAAACTGTCCTAACAGGGGAATATCTTGGTGGAGCAATGAGTTAGGATTAGGGCGGGGCATGCGGAAGCCTATGGTCATGGGAGTTGCATGGGCCTGTAGAGAAGAAAAGCAAGTAGAGAGTATCCATCTAAGCCTGTGGGAGGAGGCACTCTAGAGATTCAGGCCCCTGTCCCGGGGCATTCGTCATTCGTTATTCCCGGGGGAGGGGGGGGGGAGTTAGAGGTGGACAGAGGAGGTAAAGACCTGTTGTACTCGAAACATATAGCAGGGTACGCTATCATGTCTAGGAGGTGTGTAAACAATTGTCTTAATAAAACAAGTCTAACTGCTCGGACTAAGCAATAAGAGATTGGTAATCAAGAAGAAACAATGAACACTTGAGATAAACAATTAATTCGTATATAGATGTTCAGAGTACATAAAACATAGGTGCAACAATGCCCTCGTGCTGGTATATTCAATTATGGAGCTGGGACTGACACTTCATCCTCTAGCTAAGTCAATATGATGACGGCCAGCTTAACCGGACCCAACTATGCATGGAGAGGCGGCCGGTCAGCAGAGTAGAGTGGGAGTCCCAGGTCAAAAGGGTACGTAACAAAAAAAAAAAAAAAAAAAAACAGACTTTAGTTAGAGATAAGGTTGTGTCATTGAATGCAGCCCCCTAGGGTAAGAGTTGCAGTACAAAAATACTTGCGGATTGCGAAGGTTGTAGGCGTAAGAGTGAAGAGTCCAGGATTCTTCTCTGCTGATCTGCGGTAAGAGGAAAGAGGGAGTGGCGACCTTCGGATCACATTGAGGATGGATGGTTGCGTCCGTTCAGAGATCAGTGACAGGTGAGTAATGGTCTTGCCTGGAACCAGATTCAGGGATCGAAGCAGAACGGCGGAGATGTGCTGCAATCGGGGAGCCTGTCTGTGTCAGTCCTGATTCAAGACTCTTGATGGTTCCATCTCATCTGGCGGTGGGAGCGGAGAAAGCGATCTGCGAGCGGAAGTCCGTGTCACTTGTAGGCTGAGACACCCGGAAGTCCGCGGTGTACGAGTCGCGCTGGAGTGTATCCGTTGTGTGGGGTGCGACAGGGAGGAGCTGGTAGTGCGTCCCGAAGAGGGCGGTCATCCTGTCGAAGTGCGTTGTGGGAGTTGTAGTATCTGATGTAGATAAATGTTGCTGGGCAGAGGAGGGAGTGGGCGATAAGGCGGGCTGCCATAAACGGTGGATATGACTCGTGTCCGAAATAACACAGGCTAGACGGCCAAAACAATGAAAATAGAGTAAAAACAGATTTAGAAACAAAATCCAGTAACTGGCAGGCAAAAAGACTGATCAATGTCAGAAAACGTCAACGAAAACCAGTATAACAAGTTCTGAAAGGCCCTGGAGCTGATTAACGGTCCCTGCAAGCCCTCCTAGACCGCGGTGAGTCAGTGGGACTGCCAGCAGGGTACCCCGAACGAGGGCCGGTAGGATGCCTGGTGGCGGAAGGGGATCGCCTCCTGCGGTACCTCGTTCCTTGTGCCTCCATCGGTTCCTCCAAAGGGGCAGCCTTTTTAGCAACCTTGTGGCGGAATTCGGCGTACCAGTTCGGTACGTCTATGAGCGGTATTCCCATGGCACCGCAGAAGTGCGGCAGATCTTCAGGCACTTTCAAGAGGGCTGTGCGGCCCATCGTGGTGGCTGATAGGCAGAATGGATATTTCCATTTGTACGGGATGCCTTTTGAGCGGAGGGTATCCAGGAGAGGTTTCAGGTCCCGACGGTGTTGCAGGGTGATTCCTGACAGATCTTGAAATATCTGTATTGTATGCCCTTCATGAAGAATCTGCGTTCTACCCCTTGCCTGTCGGAGAATCTCTTCCTTAATTGCATAGTTGACAATACAGCATACGATGTCGCGCGGCGGGTCTGTATCTCTCCCCTTGGGTCTCAAGGCCCTATGGATTCTCTCCATAGCGACCGCTGTTTGCGGCGCTCTGCCTAGCAGATTGTTGAAGAGGCTGGTCACTGCAGCGGGCATGTTGTTTCCCTCGAACGATTCTGGCAGACCCCGTATCCTGAGATTGTGTCTTCGGCCTCTGTTATCGAGGTCTTCTAAATGACGCTGCATGTCCCTCATCTGTAGTGTATGAGAGTCAATCCGGGTGGCAGCTTTGCATAGTATTGTCTCGTGGCGATCTACTGTTTTTTCAGTGATGTGTACTCGGTCATTCAGAGAGCGTATGTCCAGTCTGAGTTCTGAGATGGCGGCAGAAAGGGTGTCCTTTATGTCGTCTGCAATCGCCCGTAAATCTTGCATATTGAGAGGAGGGTGTGGGGTGAGCTCGATGTCTGCTCCGGTTATTCGGGACTGTGACTGAGGGGACCTCGTTTGCTCCGTAGGTGATGAAGGCAGAGGCTGTGTGTGGGTCGGTCCGTGGCGGGAAGCCGCCATGTTCTCTCTCTGGGAGCGGAACATCTCCGGGATATTGCGGTTTAACCCCACCGTTTAGTTCCCGGGGAGAGCGGGATCAGGAGGCAGAGGAGTTTCGGGAGGCAGTCACCATCGTTTGTGAAAGGAACGGGGTTAGCAATCCTCCAAAGTTAGTCAGGATATCCCTGTGGTGGCAGGAGCTCGGGGATTAGGCTTCCATCTCCATGCCAGGTCAGGCCACGCCCCCTATTTAACCCATTTCTGATAAGTATATGCATATAATTATTTTTCTACACGACGATTATGGATGGAATATTGTTAATAAATATGCATAGCAACATATTAAACCTATTTCTGTAATGAATATGCATATAATTATTTTTCTACATCGGGATTATGGGTGGAATATTGTTTATAAATATAGATAGCAACCTATTTCTGATTTAAATATGCATAAAATTATTTTTCTACATAGGGATTATGGGTGGAATATTGTTTATAAATATACATAGGAACCTATCTAACCTATTTCTGATAAGAATATGCATATAATTATTTTTCTTCATGTGGATTATGGGCAGAATATGGTTTAAAAATATACATAGGAACCAACTTAACCCATTTCTGATAAGAATATGCATATAATTTTTTTTACATGGCTATTATAGGTTGAAGATTGTTTATAGATATAGATAGCAACATATTAAGCCTATTTCTGAAAAGAATATGCATATAATTATTTTTCCACACGGGGATTATGGGTGGAATATTGTTTATAAATATACATAGCAACCTATTTAACCCATTTCTCATAGGTATATGAATATAATTATTTTTCTACATGGGGATTATGGGTGGAATATTGTTTATAAATATACATAGGAACCTATTTAACCCATTTATGATAAGAATATGCATATAATTATTTTTCTACATGGGAAATATGGGTAGAATATTGTATATAAATATACATAGGAATCTATTTAACACATTTCTTATAAGAGTATGCGTATAATTTTTTTTTCTACATGGGGATTATGGGAGGAATATTGTTTTTAATTATACATAGGAACCTATTTAACCCATTTCTGAAAAGAATATGCATATAATTATTTTTCTACATGGGGATTATGGGTGGAATATTGTTTATAAATATATATAGGAACCTATTTAACCCATTTCTGATAAGAATATGCATATAAATATTTTTCTGCCTAGGGATTAGAGGTGGAATATTGTTTATAAATATGCAAAGGAACCTATATAACCCATTTCTGAAAAGAGTATGCATATAATTATTTTTCTACATTTGGATTATGGTTTGAATATTGTTTATCAATATATATAGAAACCTATTAAACCTATTTCTGATATGAAAATGCATATAATTATTTTTCTACATGGGGATTATGGTTGGAATATTATTTATAAATATACATAGTAACCTATTTAACCAATTTCTGAAAATAATATGCATATAATTATTTTTCTACATTTGGATTATGGTTGGAATATTGTTTATAAATATACATAGGAACCTATTTAACCCATTTCT
This sequence comes from Aquarana catesbeiana, assembly GCA_037953035.1. NCBI lineage: Eukaryota > Metazoa > Chordata > Amphibia > Anura > Ranidae > Aquarana > Aquarana catesbeiana. Next base: position 5,141,039 of record JBBHAA010000868.1, read on the forward strand.
GATAAGTATATGCATATAATTATTTTTCTACACAAGGATTATGGATGGAATATTATTAATAAATATGCATAGCAACATATTAAACCTATTTCTGTTATGAATATGCACATAATTATTTTTCTACATCGGGATTATGGGTGGAATATTGTTTATAAATATAGATAGCAACCTATTTCTGATTTAAATATGCATACAATTATTTTTCTACATGGGGATTATGGGTGGAATATTGTTTATAAATATACATAGGAACCAATTTAACCCATTTCTGATAAGAATATGCATAAAATTATTTTTCTACATGTGGATCATGGGCAGAATATGGTTTAAAAATATACATAGGAACCAATTTAACCCATTTCTGATAAGAATATGCATAAAATTATTTTTCTACATGGGGATTATGGGTGGAATATTGTTTATAAATATACATAACAACATATTAATACTATTTCTGATATGAATATGCATATCATTATTTTTCTACATGGGGAATATGGGTGAAATATTGTTAATAAATACACATAGGAACCTATTTAACCCATTTCTGATAACAATATGCATATAATTATTTTTCTGCATGGGGATTATAGGTGGAATATTGTTTATAAATATAGATAGGAACCTATTTAACACATTTCTGATAAGAATATGCATAAAATGATTTTTGTACATGGAGATTATGGGTGGAATATTTTTTATAAACATACATAGTAACCTATTTAACCCATTTATGATAAGAATATGCAAAGAATTATTTTTCTACATGGGAATTATGGGTAGAATATTGTATATAAATATACATAAGAATCTATTTAACACATTTCTGATAAGAATATGCGTATAATTGTTTTTCTACACGAGGATTATGGATGGAATATTGTTAATAAATATGCATAGCAACATATTAAACCTATTTCTGTTATGAATATGCATATAATAATTTTTCTACATCGGGATTATGGGTGGAATATTGTTTATAATTATAGATAGCAACCTATTTCTGAATTAAATATGCATAAAATTATTTTTCTACATGTGGATTATGGGTGGAATATTGTTTATAAACATACATAGGAACCTATCTAACCCATTTCTGATAAGAATATGCATATAATTATTTTTCTACATGTGGATTATGGGTAGAATATGGTTTAAAAATATACATAGGAGCCAATTTAACCCATTTCTGATAAGAATATGCATATAATTATTTTTCTGCATGGGGATTATAAGTGGAATATTGTTTATAAATATACATAGGAACCTATTTAACCCATTTCTGATAACAATATGCATATAATTATTTTTTTGCATGGGGATTATAGGTGGAATATTGTTTATAAATATACATAGCAATCTATTTAACCAATTTCTGATAAGAGTATGAATATATTTATTTTTCTTCATGGGGATTATGGGTGGAATATTGTTTATAAATATACATAGGAACCTATTTAACCCATTTCTGATAAGAATATGCATATAATTATTTTTCTGCAAAGGGATTAGAGGTGGAATATTGTTTATAAATATACATAGGAACCTATTTCTAATTTGAATATGCATAGAATTATTTTTCTGCGTGGGGATTATGGGTGGAATATTGTTTATAAAAATACATAGGAACCTATTTAACCCCTTTCTGATAAGAATATGCATATAATTATTTTTCTACATGTGGATGATGGGCAGAATATGGTTTAAAAATATACATAGGAACCTATTTAACCCATTTCTGATAAGAATATGCATATAATTTTTTTCTACATGGGGATTATAGGTTGAAGATTGTTTATAGATTTAGATAGCAACATATTAAGCCTATTTCTGATAAGAATATGCATATAATTATTTTTCTACATGGGGATTATGGGTGGAATATTGTTTATAAATACTCATAGCAACATATTAATACTATTTCTGATAAGAATATGCATATAATTATTTTTCTACATGGGGATTATGGGTGGAATATTGTTTATAAATATACATAGGAACCTATTTAACCCATTTCTGATAAGAATATGCATATAATTATTTTTCTGCAAAGGGATTAGAGGTGGAATATTGTTTATAAATATACATAGGAGCCTATATAACTAATTTCTGAAAAGAGTATGCATATAATTATTTTTCTACATTTGGATTATGGTTTGAATATTGTTTATAAATGTACATAGAAACCTATTAAACCTATTTCTGATATGAAAATGCATATAATTATTTTTCTACATGGGGATTATGGTTGGAATATTATTTATAAATATACATAGTAACCTATTTAACCAATTTCTGAAAATAATATGCATATAGTTATTTTTCTACATTTGGATTATGGTTGGAATATTGTTTATAAATATACATAGGAACCTATTTAACCCATTTCTGATAAGTATATGCATATAATTATTTTTCTACACAAGGATTATGGATGGAATATTATTAATAAATATGCATAGCAACATATTAAACCTATTTCTGTTATGAATATGCATATAATTATTTTTCTACATCGGGATTATGGGTGGAATATTGTTTATAAATATAGATAGCAACCTAATTCTGATTTAAATATGCATAAAATTATTTTTCTACATGTGGATTATGGGTGGAATATTGTTTATAAATATACATAGGAACCAATTTAACCCATTTCTGATAAGAATATGCATAAATTTATTTTTCTACATGGGGATTATAGGAAGAAGATTGTTTATAGATATTGATAGCAACATATTAAGCCTATTTCTGATAAGAATATGCATATAATTATTTTTCTACATGGGGATTATGGGTGGAATATTGTTTATAAATATACATAACAACATATTAATACTATTTCTGAGATGAATATGCATATCATTATTTTTCTACATGGGGAATATGGGTGAAATATTGTTAATAAATACACATAGGAACCTATTTAACCCATTTCTGATAACAATATGCATATAATTATTTTTCTACATGGGGATTATAGGTGGAATATTGTTTATAAATATAGATAGGAACCTATTTAACACATTTCTGATAAGAATATGCATAAAATTATTTTTGTACATGGAGATTATGGGTGGAATATTTTTTATAACCATACATAGTAACCTATTTAACCCATTTATGATAAGAATATGCAAAGAATTATTTTTCTACATGGGAATTATGGGTAGAATATTGTATATAAATATACATAGGAATCTATTTAACACATTTCTGATAAGAATATGCGTATAATTGTTTTTCTACACGAGGATTATGGATGGAATATTGTTAATAAATATGCATAGCAACATATTAAACCTATTTCTGTTATGAATATGCATATAATAATTTTTCTACATCGGGATTATGGGTGGAATATTGTTTATAATTATAGATAGCAACCTATTTCTGATTTAAATATGCATAAAATTATTTTTCTACATGGGGATTATGGGTGGAATATTGTTTATAAATATACATAGGAACCTATCTATCCCATTTCTGATAAGAATATGCATATAATTATTTTTCTACATGTGGATTATGGGTAGAATATGGTTTAAAAATATATATAGGAGCCAATTTAACCCATTTCTGATAAGAATATGCATATAATTATTTTACTGCATGGGGATTATAAGTGGAATATTGTTTATAAATATACATAGGAACCTATTTAACCCATTTCTGATAACAATATGCATATAATTATTTTTTTGCATCGGGATTATAGGTGGAATATTGTTTATAAATATACATAGCAATCTATTTAACCCATTTCTGATAAGTATATGCATATAATTATTTTTCTACACAAGGATTATGGATTAAATATTATTAATAAATATGCATAGCAACATATTAAACCTATTTCTGTTATGAATATGCATATAATTATTTTTCTACATCGGGATTATGGGTGGAATATTGTTTATAAATATAGATAGCAACCTAATTCTGATTTAAATATGCATAAAATTATTTTTCTACATGTGGATTATGGGTGGAATATTGTTTATAAATATACATAGGAACCAATTTAACCCATTTCTGATAAGAATATGCATAAAATTATTTTTCTACATGGGGATTATAGGAAGAAGATTGTTTATAGATATTGATAGCAACATATTAAGCCTATTTCTGATAAGAATATGCATATAATTATTTTTCTACATGGGGATTATGGGTGGAATATTGTTTATAAATATACATAACAACATATTAATACTATTTCTGAGATGAATATGCATATCATTATTTTTCTACATGGGGAATATGGGTGAAATATTGTTAATAAATACACATAGGAACCTATTTAACCCATTTCTGATAACAATATGCATATAATTATTTTTCTGCATGGGGATTATAGGTGGAATATTGTTTATAAATATAGATAGGAACCTATTTAACACATTTCTGATAAGAATATGCATAAAATTATTTTTGTACATGGAGATTATGGGTGGAATATTTTTTATAACCATACATAGTAACCTATTTAACCCATTTATGATAAGAATATGCAAAGAATTATTTTTCTACATGGGAATTATGGGTAGAATATTGTATATAAATATACATAGGAATCTATTTAACACATTTCTGATAAGAATATGCGTATAATTGTTTTTCTACACGAGGATTATGGATGGAATATTGTTAATAAATATGCATAGCAACATATTAAACCTATTTCTGTTATGAATATGCATATAATAATTTTTCTACATCGGGATTATGGGTGGAATATTGTTTATAATTATAGATATCAACCTATTTCTGATTTAAATATGCATAAAATTATTTTTCTACATGGGGATTATGGGTGGAATATTGTTTATAAATATACATAGGAACCTATCTATCCCATTTCTGATAAGAATATGCATATAATTATTTTTCTACATGTGGATTATGGGTAGAATATGGTTTAAAAATATATATAGGAGCCAATTTAACCCATTTCTGATAAGAATATGCATATAATTATTTTACTGCATGGGGATTATAAGTGGAATATTGTTTATAAATATACATAGGAACCTATTTAACCCATTTCTGATAACAATATGCATATAATTATTTTTTTGCATCGGGATTATAGGTGGAATATTGTTTATAAATATACATAGCAATCTATTTAACCAATTTCTGATAAGAGTATGAATATATTTATTTTTATTCATGGGGATTATGGGTGGAATATTGTTTATAAATATACATAGGAACCTATTTAACCCATTTCTGATAACAATATGCATATAATTATTTTTCTGCAAAGGGATTAGAGGTGGAATATTGTTTATAAATATACCTAGGAACCTATTTCTGATTTAAATATGCATAGAATTATTTTTCTGCATGGGGATTATGGGTGGAATATTGTTTATAAATATACATAGGAACCTATTTAACCCCTTTCTGATAAGAATATGCATATAATTATTTTTCTACATGTGGATTATGGGCAGAATATGTTTAAAAATATACATAGGAACCTATTTAACCCATTTCTGATAAGAATATGCATATAATTTTTTTCTACATGGGGATTATAGGTTGAAGATTGTTTATAGATTTAGATAGCAACATATTAAGCCTATTTCTGATAAGAATATGCATATAATTATTTTTCTACATGGGGATTATGGGTGGAATATTGTTTATAAATATACATAGCAACATATTAATACTATTTCTGATATGAATATGCATATATTTTTTTTTCTACATGGGGATTATGGGTGAAATATTGTTAATAAATACACATAGGAACCTATTTAACCCATTTCTGATAACAATATGCATATAATTATTTTTCTGCATGGGGATTATAGGTGGAATATTGTTTTTAAATATACATAGGAACCTATTTAACCCATTTCTGATAACAATATGCATATAATTATTTTTTTGCATGGGGATTATAGGTGGAATATTGTTTATAAATATACATAGCAATCTATTTAACCAATTTCTGATAAGAATATGAATATATTTATTTTTCTACATGGGGATTATGGGTGGAATATTGTTTATAAATATACATAGGAACCTATTTAACCCATTTCTGATAATAATATGCATATAATTATTTTTCTGCAAGGGGATTAGGAGGTGGAATATTGTTTATAAATATACATAGCAACCTATTTCTGATTTAAATATGCATAGAATTATTTTTCTGCATGGGGATTATGGGTGGAATATTGTTTATACATATACATAGGAACCTATCTAACCTATTTCTGATAAGAATATGCATATAATTATTTTTCTTCATGTGGATTATGGGCAGAATATGTTTTAAAAATATACATAGGAACCAACTTAACCCATTTCTGATAAGAATATGCATATAATTTTTTTTACATGGCGATTATAGGTTGAAGATTGTTTATAGATATAGATAGCAACATATTAAGCCTATTTCTGAAAAGAATATGCATATAATTATTTTTATACACGGGGATTATGGGTGGAATAATGTTTATAAATATACATAGCAACCTATTTAACCCATTTCTCATAGGTATATGAATATAATTATTTTTCTACATGGGGATTATGGGTGGAATATTGTTTATAAATATACATAGGAACCTATTTAACCCATTTATGATAAGAATATGCATATAATTATTTTTCTACATAAGAAATATGGGTAGAATATTGTATACAAATATACATAGGAATCTATTTAACACATTTCTGATGAGAATATGCGTATAATTTTTTTTTTCTACATGGGGATTATGGGAGGAATATTGTTTTTAATTATACATAGCAACCTATTTAACCCATTTCTGAAAAGAATATGCATATAATTATTTTTCTACATGGGGATTATGGGTGTTATATTGTTTATAAATATACATAGGAACCTATTTAAACCATTTCTGATATGAATATGCATATAATTATTTTTCTGCTAAGGGATTAGAGGTGGAATATTGTTTATAAATATACCTAGGAGCCTATATAACCCATTTCTGAAAAGAGTATGCATATAATTATTTTTCTACATTTGGATTATGGTTTGAATATTGTTTATAAATAGACATAGAAACATATTAAACCTATTTCTGATATGAATATGCATATAATTATTTTTCTACATGGGGATTATGGTTGGAATATTGTTTATAAATATACATAGTAACCTATTTAACCAATTTCTGAAAAGAAAATGCATATAATTATTTTTCTACATTTGGATTAAGGTTGGAATATTGTTTCTAAATATAAATAGGAACCTATTTAACCCATTTCTGATAAGTATATGCATATAATTTTTTTTTCTACACGACGATTATGGATGGAATATTGTTAATAAATATGCATAGCAACATATTAAACCTATTTCTGTTATGAATATGCATATAATTTTTTTTCTACATCGGGATTATGAGTGGAATATTGTTTATAAATATAGATAGCAACCCATTTCTGATAGGAATATGCATATAATTATTTTTCTACATGTGGATTATGGGCAGAATATGGTTTAAAAATATACATAGGAACCAAATTAACCCATTTCTGATAAGAATATGCATATAATTTTTGTTCTACATGGGGATTATAGGTTGAAGATAGTTTATAGTTATAGATAGCAACATATTAAGCCTATTTCTGATAAGAATATGCATATAATTATTTTTCTACATGGGGATTATGGGTGGAATATTGTTTATAAATATACATAGCAACCGATTTAACCCATTTCTGATAAGTATATGAATATAATTATTTTTCTACATGGGGATTATGGGTGTTATATTGTTTATAAATATACATAGGAACCTATTTAACCCATTTCTGATAAGAATATGCATATAATTTTTTTTCTGCAAAGGGATTAGAGGTGGAATATTGTTTATAAATATACATAGGAACCTATATAACCCATTTCTGAAAAGAGTATGCATATAATTATTTTTCTACATTTGGATTATGGTTTGAATATTGTTTATAAATATACATAGAAACATATTAAACCTATTTCTGATATGAATATGCATATAATTATTTTTCTACATGGGGATTATGGGTGGAATATTGTTTAGAAATATACATAGTAACCTATTTAACCAATTTCTGAAAAGAAAATGCATATAATTATTTTTCTACATTTGAATTATGGTTGGAATATTGTTTCTAAATATAAATAGGAACCTATTTAACCCATTTCTGATAGGTATATGCATATAATTATTTTTCTACACGACGATTATGGATGGAATATTGTTAATAAATATGCATAGCAACATATTAAACCTATTTCTGTTATGAATATGCATATAATACGTTTTCTTCATCGGGATTATGGGTGAAATAGGGTTTATAAATATACATAGCAACCTATTTCTGATTTAAATATGCATAAAATTATTTTTCTACATTGGGATTATGGGTGGAATATTGTTTATAAATATACATAGGAACCTATCTAACCTATTTCTGATAAGAATATGCATATAATTATTTTTCTTCATGTGGATTATGGGCAGAATATGGTTTAAAAATATACATAGAAACCAACTTAACCCATATCTGATAAGAATATGCATATAATTTTTTTTACATGGCGATTATAGGTTGAAGATTGTTTATAGATATAGATAGCAACATATTAAGCCTATTTCTGAAAAGAATATGCATATAATTATTTTTCTACACGGGGATTATGGGTGGAATAATGTTTATAAATATACATAGCAACCTATTTAACCCATTTCTCATAGGTATATGAATATAATTATTTTTGTACATGGAGATTATGGGTGGAATATTGTTTATAAATATACATAGGAACCTATTTAACCCATTTATGATAAGAATATGCATATAATTATTTTTCTACATGGGAAATATGGGTAGAATATTGTATATAAATATACATAGGAATCTATTTAACACATTTCTGATAAGAATATGCGTATAATTTTTTTTTTCTACATGGGGATTATGGGAGGAATATTAATTATAAATATACATAGCAACATATTAATACTATTTCTGATATGAATATGCATATAATTATTTTTCTCCATGGGGATTATAGGCGGAATATTGTTTATAAATATACATAGGAACCTATTTAACACATTTCTGATAAGAATATGCATAAAATTATTTTTCTATATTGGGATTATGGGTAGAATATTTTTTATAACCATACATAGTAACCTATTTAACCCATTTATGATGAGAATATGTATATAATTATTTTTCTACATGGGAATTATGGGTAGAATATTGTATATAAATATACATAGGAACCTATTTAACACATTTCTTATAAGAATAGGCGTATAATTGTTTTTCTACATGGGGATTATGAGAGGAATATTGTTTTTAATTATACATAGGAACCTATTTAACCAATTTTTGAAAGAAAATATGCATATAATTATTTTTCTACATGGGGATTATGGGTGAAATATTGTTTATAAATATACATAGGGCAGACGTCCCTGTTTGCAGTTACTGTTGGAACACTTTATCACTAACCCATTTTCTTTTTCCTTAAAACATAGGTTTTATGTTAATGTTCCATCCCCCTTGCTCCCTGTGAGGGGAGATTGCCTGTGACAACAGGCCACATACCTCCCCAGTCCTTTACCACCCTAAACCTCACCATCCCCCCCTCATCCCCCCCCCATCCCCCCCCTCTCCCCCCTTCTCATCCCTCTCCTCTCCCTCCCCCCATACATCCCTTATTAAAACTGTTAGCATTTTGTAGCTGGATATAGAAGCCCTCTGGGCTGCTTATAAGTTGAGATACTCAGTGAGATAGGCCTTGCCTAGCTAAGATGTGTACCCATTCAGTATTTACGTAGCAGCACAGAGTTCTGAGAAGCTAAGTTTATAGTTCTTATGTACTGCATCTTTGATAAATGTTGCCCGGCGTGTGCGGGCTCCTCTGTGCATAACCCGCTGTACCCCCCACTTAGGCCCTTCAGCGCCCACAGCGGTATTAGCTGAAATGTTGTGTACAACACTACTAGTGAGGCTTTTGCGGCCTCGTTCTCCTCCTCTCTCTCCTGTACTTCTTTTCTTACTTCTAAACCTAATTTTCTTCTCCAGTTTCGCCACTAGAGGTCTCCCCTCTCCCTCTTTCTCCCCCACCTCCCATTCCTTGGAGACAGCGAGCTTCCATGGTCTTTATTATTATACACACAGTAAATTTATCCTTACATGGCAGCACAACCCTCCCTAAAGATCTCCTCGCTTAATTGCAGAGGTCTCAACGTCCCGGAGAAGAGACGACAAATATTATACCATTTTCATAAAATAAAAACCCAAATCCTCCTCCTACAGGAAACTCACTTTAGAACAGATAAATGTCCACAATTTCTCCATAAACAATTTCCTGTTTGGTACCATAGTACCAACCCCTCCGCAAAATCTAAAGGGGTCTCTATAGCATTTCACGCCTCCTTCACTCCAGATGTCCTTGACACATATATTGACCCTTTGGGAAGATATATTTTTCTTAAATTGTCTTATCTGAATACCATTTATACTGTCATTAACATATATTCTCCCAACCAGAATCAACAACAATTCCTTTCATCAGTGATCTCCCGTTTGAAAAGATTCTGCACGGTTAACATGATCCTGGGAGGGGACCTCAATGCCGCCCTGATACCTCGTCTTGATTCATCCACTGGTAAGTCCTCGATCTCCCCGACCTCCCTGACCAACATTAGAGCACTTCTATCTGACCTATCCTTAATAGACACCTGGAGGATGTTGCATCCTAACACTAAAGACTACACATTTTTTTCTCCCGCACATAACTCCTACAGTAGACTGGACTACCTCTTCGTTTCCCAATCTTTATTAGATTGCACACCCTCAGCCTCTATCGGTCTTACCCTTTGGTCAGACCACGCCCCCATTCACTTGAGCCTAGGACATATTCCAACATGCAAACGGAGCTCCTCCTGGAGACTTAACGATAATCTATTGTTCGATTCCGTATGCTCGCAGGACATTCTACAGACCATCAGACACTTTATTGCAGATCATGCCCAAGACACCACTAACCCGTTCACTAAATGGGAGGCGCTTAAATGCGTACTCAGGGGCAAATTAATCCAACATGGAGCCCGACTGAAACATGCCCGCACTGCGGATATAACACGACTTCTCTCCACCATTGCCAAACTAGAAGAATCGCACAAAACGGACCTAACTAGCTCATCTCTCCTAGAACTCACCAACGCGAGAAGAGACCTCCTGCATATTTTTGCGGAGAGGTCTCTTGTCGCCCGAGACAAGGGAAGGTTCAATCACTACTCACAAGCCAATAAATGTGGCAGACATCTAGCGCACACCCTCCAACCTCGCCAAGCCAGGCGACCTATACCGCTAATAAACTCCCCCGTTAAAGGTAAACTCATACAGAACTCAGCTATTGCCGAGGAATTTCGCACATATTATTCCGCTCTCTATAATCTCACCCCCCAGAATCCACGCTCTACACCTACCCCACAGGACTTGTCCTCCTACATCCAAGAGACAGCACTCCCATCTCTTCCTCTTTCGGAAACGGAAGACCTTGAGACCTCCCTGTCCGAAGAAGAATTTCTATTCGCTATTAAAAATCTTAAGAACGGCAAGAGTCCAGGTCCAGACGGATTCTCTCCCCGCTTCTACAAAACGTTTGCGACGCAACTATCCCCACTACTAGCAAAGGCATTTAACGCCATTGATGAAAACATTGCCCTCTCCCCATCCATACTCCAGGCCCAGATAGTTGTAATCCCTAAACCCGGAAAAGACCCCTCCATTTGCCCCAATTATAGACCAATATCCCTCCTAAATGTTGATCTAAAATTGTATGCTAAGATCCTTGCAAACCGCCTCTCCCCTCTGCTACCACAAATTATACACAGAGACCAGGTGGGCTTCGTTCCTGGCCGTGAAGCCAGGGACAACACCACCAAGACCATACATCTGATCACATATGCTCACCGTCATCATATACCTGCTTGCCTCCTCTCCTGTGACGCAGAGAAGGCCTTTGATAGGGTCAGCTGGTCTTTCCTCCGAGCTACCCTTTCCCAACTGGGTCTTGGCCCGAAAATGCTGACGCGAATCATGTCCCTCTATTCCGCTCCCTCCGCCACAGTACTAGTGAATGGTAACCAGTCAGAAAAATTTATGATATCTAACGGCACCAGACAAGGCTGTCCTCTCTCCCCCCTCCTGTTCGCCCTAGTAATTGAGCACCTAGCACAGGCCATAAGATCTAACCCTAATATACAGGGGATACAAACCCCATCGTCCCACTGTAAACTCTCCTTATATGCCGACGATCTCCTTCTCTACGTCACACAACCTCACATCAGCATACCCTCCATATTGGCCGAGATAGACAGATTTGGTAGTCTTAGTAATTACAAGCTAAACATCTCTAAAACGGAAGCCCTGAACCTTTCACTATCACAAGTTACCCTCGCTTCCCTCAAATCCAACTTCTCGTTTCAATGGCGACCAAACTCCATCTCTTATTTAGGTACAGCTATACCCCAACAAACCTCCGATATATATTCCCTGAACTTTAGCCCTTTACTCCAAAAGCTGAGAAAGTTGACCGAAGAACGGACAGACTTATCTTTATCCTGGATAGGACGTATCAACACATTAAAAATGGACATACTCCCCAAATTATTATACCTATTCCAAGCCCTACCCATCGCTCTTCCCTCCACGTACTTCCGCGCCCTCCGTTGGCTATCAAATTCATCTGGAAAGGCAATCACCCAAGACTGAAACACAAACTATTATGCTCTCCCATCACCAAAGGGGGTTTGGGCCTACCGGACTTTGAAATGTATCATACGTCCGCAGTCCTATCCCGTATCCTTGAGTGGTTCCCTCGCCCTATGACCAAAGTAGCCACGATGGTAGAACAGGACTTGTCTACATATGACCTACGAGCGCTTCTTTGGGGTTATGGAAAGATATATAAATCCCTCACGACATTATCCCCCCTTACTAGAGATGCACTGACAATTTGGTACCGCAAAAGAGACACACTCTCACTATCCTCGGAACCCAGCCCCCTTACATCCCTGTTTGATAACCCAAACCTTCCTGAAGGACACTCAACCCACTCCTTAGACGTATACAATAGAGATTTATGGCCCACTGCCCACCAATTTGTCGACTGCACCCTAGGCACCTTCCTATCTACCCCCACAGACGTCTACTCTAAGATAACATGGCTCACCCGCGGACACCTAAACTCCTATTGTAAGACCCTACATGAATCCAGACAAACACATAGACCCTTGACTGGATTTGAACTACTATGCACCCTCCCCGAAACTCCACGACACACTTTATCATTGATATACAAATCAAATATAGACCATACCCACGACACTCTACCTAACTACACTGCCAAATGGTCAGCGGAGGTCGGGAAAGATATAACAGAGGCGGAATGGGGGAAAGCCTTCCTCTTCACGAACAAAACCTCCGTATCAAGTTATACACAAGAGAAAAACTACAAATTGATGTCGAGGTGGTATCGGGTCCCAACTACTCTCAGGATCATGTTCCCATCTAACTCAGACAGATGCTGGAGATGTAACACGATGGAAGGTACTTATATACATCCCTGGTGGGAATGTGATGTTATTCTCCAATTCTGGGCTCAAATTTTTCAAATCTACTCGGAAGTATATAACAAGCCACTATTACCATCACCCTCTATAGCCCTCCTTTCCATCCTCCCAGGGACAGTCAAATCGCAAAAAAACGGCCTTCTGAAATTTTTCGTTAGTGCTGGTAGACAACTCATACCCAGACACTGGAAAACTACCACGCCCCCCTCCTTAATAGAATGGGTCGAAGAGGTAAACAATTACATGCTAATGGAGGAAATGCAGGCCCAAGCCCTAGACAAATACGCTAAATTCTCTTTTGTCTGGAGTATCTGGAGGAGTTACTCTACCTCAGACAAACTCAAACAAAGACTCTCTGCTAAGAACCCCCCATAGGGACTGAACAACCCTTACTCACTATACTCATTATTTATAGTGAAGATCCCATATATATATATATATATATATATGTAGACCAAGCTCGCTGTCTCCTTATCTCTCCTTACCCCCCCACCCCCCTCCCCTCTCTATCTCCTTTCTATTCTATACCCATTCTGCCTTTTTCTATTCTAATTTTCCTACCTCTTCCCTTTTCTAGATCTCCGATATAATCCTTTTAGATGCAATATGAATATAGGACCTCCCGTGGAAATGGAGATCCAAAGTTTCTGATACTAACCTTTCTGATATAACCTATGCACACGTTGATTACTCTAGGCTACCTATGTTTAGGGGTGCAGCAGGCTCCCAAAGGGGCATCCCAGCATAGAGTAGTTAATGCCTAAATGTTAACATACACCTGTCGTATAGGTTTGAAGTCACACATCACCTATCATAACTCTGATACCTGGGAATGTTTGCACTATCTCAATATTTAAAAAATATAATTGTTTAGTAGGAGACTATAAGTCAGGTAACTGACACTGTTTACACTTTTGTATTCTGTCTTCCTTTTTGTCAATGTTAATATTCTTTATATTCTCGCAAAACATCAATAAAAACTTATTGAACCATAAATATACATAGGAACCCACTTAACCCATTTCTGATAAGAATATGCATATAATTATTTTTCTGCAAAGGGATTATAGGTGGAATATTGTTTATAAATATACATAGGAACCTATTTAACCCATTTCTGATAAGTATATGCATAAAATTATTTTTCTACATGAGGATTATAAATGGAATATTGTTAATAAATATGCATAGAAACATATTAAACCTATTTCTGTCATGAATATGCATATAATTATTTTTCTACATGGGAATTATGGGTGGAATATTGTAGTTAAACATATATAGGAATATATTAAACCTATTTCTGATTTGAATAAGCATTAAATTATTTTTCTACATCAGGATTATGGGTGGAATATTGTTTATAAATATAGATAGCAACATATTAAACCCATTTGTGATATGAATATGCACATAATTATTTTTCTACATGGGGATTATGGATGGAATATTGTTAATAAATATACATTGCAACATATTATACCTATTTCTGCTATGAATATGTATGTAATTATTTTTCTACATGGGATTATGGGCTGAATATTGTAGATAAACATACATAGAAATATATTAAACCTATTTCTGATAAAAATATGCATATCATTATTTTTCTACATCTGGATTATGGGTGGAATATTGTTTATAAATATATATAGGAACCTAGTTAACCCATTTCTGATAAGAATGTGCATGTAATTATTTTTCTACATGGGAATTATTGGTGGAATATTGTTTTTAAATGTACATAGGAACCTATTTAACCCTTTTCTGATAAGAATATGCATATAATTCTTTTTCTACATGGGGATTATGGGTAGAATATTGATTATAAATATAGATAGCAACACATTAAACCTATTTTTGATATGAATATGCAAGTAATTATTTTTCTACATGGGATTTATAGGTGGAATATTGTGTATAAAAATACATAGGAACCTATTTAACCCTTTTCTGATAAGAATATGCATATAATTATTTTTCTACATGGGGATTATGGGTGGAAAATTGTTTATAAATATACATAGCAACCTATTTAACCCATTTTTGATAAGAATATGCATATAATAATTTTCTACATAGGAATAAGGGGCGGAATATTGTTTATAAATATACATAGCAACATATTATACCCATTTCTGATATGAATATGAATATAATTCTTTTTTTTACATGGGTATTATGGGTGGAATATTGTCTATAAATATACATAGTAACCTATTTAACCCATTTCTGAAAAGAATATGTATATAATTATTTTTCTACATGCTGATTATGGTTGGAATATTGTTTATAAATATACATAGCGACATATTAAAGCTATTTGTGATATGAATATGCATATCTTTATTTTTCTACATGGGGATTATGGGTGGAATATTAATTATAAATATACATAGCAACATATTAATACTATTTCTGATATGAATATGCATATAATTATTTTTCTCCATGGGGATTATAGTCGGAATAATGTTTATAAATATACATAGGAACCTATTTAACACATTTCTGATAAGAATATGCATAAAATTATTTTTCTATATTGGGATTAAGGGTAGAATATTTTTTATAACCATACATAGTAACCTATTTAACCCATTTATGATAAGAATATGTATATAATTATTTTTCTACATGGGAATTATGGGTAGAATATTGTATATAAATATACATAGGAACCTATTTAACACATTTCTTATAAGAATATGCGTATAATTGTTTTTCTACATTGGGATTATTTGAGAAATATTGTTTTTAATTATACAAAGAAACCTATTTAACCAATTTTTGAAAGAAAATATGCATATAATTATTTTTCTGCAAAGGGATTATAGGTGGAATATTGTTTATAAATATACATAGGAACCTATTTAACCCATTTCTGATAAGTATATGCATATAATTATTTTTCTACATGGGGATTATGGATGGAATATTGTTAATAAATATACATTGCAACATATTATACCTATTTCTGATATGAATATGTATGTAATTATTTTTCTACATGGGATTATGGGCTGAATATTGTAGACAAACATACATAGCAATATATTAAACCTATTTCTGATAAAAATATGCATATCATTATTTTTCTACATCTGGATTATGGGTGGAATATTGTTTATAAATATATATAGGAACCTAGTTAACCCATTTCTGATAAGAATGTGCATGTAATTATTTTTCTACATGGAAATTATGGGTGGAATATTGTTTTTAAATGTACATAGGAACCTATTTAACCCTTTTATGATAAGAATATGCATATAATTCTTTTACTACATGGGGATTATGGGTAGAATATTGATTATAAATATAGATAGCAACACATTAAACCTATTTTTGATATGAATATGCATACAATTATTTTTCTACATGGGAATTATGGGTGGAATATTCCTTACAAATATACATAGGAACCTATTTAACCCATTTCTGATAAGAATATGCAAGTAATTATTTTTCTACATGGGATTTATGGGTGGAATATTGTGTATAAAAATACATAGGAACCTATTTAACCCATTTCTGATAAGAATATGCATATAATTATTTTTCTACATGGGAATTATGGGTGGAAAATTGTTTATAAATATACATAGCAACCCATTTTTGATAAGAATATGCATATAATAATTTTCTACATAGGAATAAGGGGCGGAATTTTGTTTATAAATATACATAGCAACATATTATACCTATTTCTGATATGAATATGAATATAATTCTTTTTTTAAATGGGTATTATGGGTGGAATATTGTCTATAAATATACATAGTAACCTATTTAACCCATTTCTGAAAAGAATATGTATATAATTATTTTTCTACATGCTGATTATGGTTGGAATATTGTTTATAAATATACATAGTGACATATTAAAACTATTTGTGATATGAATATGCATATCATTATTTTTCTACATGGGGATTATGGATGGAATATTGTTAATAAATATACATAGCAACACATTAAACCTATTTCTGATAAGAATATGCATATAATTATTTTTCTACATGGGGATGATGCGTGGAATATTTCTTAGAAATATACATAGGAACATATTTAACCCATTTCTGATAATAATATGCAAATACTTATTTTTCTACATTGGGATTATGGGTGGAATATTGTGTATAAATATGCATGGGAACCTATTTAACCCATTTCTGATAAGAATATGCATATAATTATTTTTCTACATGGGGATTATGGATGGAAAATTGTTTATAAATATACATAGCAAACTATTTAACCCATTTCTGATAAGAATATGCATATAATAATGTTTCTACATGGGGATTATGGGCGGAATATTGTTTATAAATAGACATAGGAACCTATTTAACCCATTTCTGATAAGTATATGCATATAATTATTTTTCTACATGAGGATTATGGATGGATTATTGTTAATAAATATACATAGCAACATATTACACCTATTTCTGATAAGAATATGCATATAATTATTTTTCTACATCGGGATTATGGTTTGAATATTGTTTATAAATATGCATAGAAACATATTAAACCTATTTCTGATATGAATATGCATATAATTATTTTTCTACATGGGGATTACGGTTGGAATATTGTTTATAAATATACATAGTAACCTATTTAACCAATTTCTGAAAAGAATATGCATATAATTATTTTTCTACATTTGAATTATGGTTGGAATATTGTTTATAAATATACATAGGAACCTATTTAACCCATTTCTGTTATGAATATGCATATAATTATTTTTCTACATGGGAATTATATGTGGAATATTGTAGTTAAACATACAAAGGAATATATTAAACCTATTTCTGATTTGAATAAGCATTAAATTATTTTTCTACATCGGGATTATGGGTGGAATATTGTTTATAAATTTAGATAGCAACATATTAAACCCATTTGTGATATGAATATGCATATAATTATTTTTCTACATGGGGATTATGGATGGAATATTGTTAATAAATATACATTGCAACATATTATACCTATTTCTGATATGAATATGTATGTAATTATTTTTCTACATGGGATTATGGGCAGATAATTGTAGATAAACATACATAGCAACATATTAAACCTATTTCTGATAAAAATATGCATATCATTATTTTTCTACATCTGGATTATGGGTGGAATATTGTTTATAAATATACATAGGAACCTATTTAACCCATTTCTGATAAGTATATGCATATAATTATTTTTCTACACAAGGATTATGGATGGAATATTGTTAATAAATATGCATAGCAACATATTAAAACTATTTCTGTTATGAATATGCATATAATTATTTTTCTACATGGGAATTATGTGTGGAATATTGTAGTTAAACATACATAGGAATATATTAAACCTATTTCTGATTTGAATAAGCATTACATTTTTTTTCTACCATGGGATTATGGGTGGAATATTGTTTATAAATATATAAATAGGTACCTATTCAACCCATTTCTGAAAAGAATATGCATATAATTCTATTTCTACATGGGGATTATGGGTGGAATATTGTTTATAAATATAGATAGCAACCTATTTCTGATTAGAATATGCATAAAATTATTTTTCTACATTGGGATTATGAGTGGAATACTGTTTATAAATATACATAACAACCTATTTAAGTCATTTCTGATAAGAATATGCATATAATTATTTTTCTACATGGGGATTATGGGTGGAATGTTTTAGTTAAACATACATATCAATATATTAAACCTATTCCTGATATGAATATGCATAAAATTATGTTTCTACAAATGGATTATGGGTGGAATATTGTTTATAAATATACATAGGAACCTATTTAACCCATTTCTGAAAAGAATATGCATATAATTATTTTTCTACATGCTGATTATGGTCGGAATATTGTAGATAAACATACATAGCAACATATTAAACTCATTTCTGATAAGAGTATGAATATAATTATTTTTCTCCATGGGGATTATGGGTGGAAAATTGTTTATAAATATAAATAGCAACCTAATAAACCCATTTCTGTTAAGAATATTCATATAATTATTTTTCTATATGGGGATTATGGGTGGACTATTGTACTTAAACATACATAGGAATATATTAAACCTATTTCTGATATGAATATGCATAAAAAAATTCTACATAGAGATTATAGTCAGAATATTGTTTATAAATATACATAGTAACCTATATACCCCATTTCTGATAAGAATATGCATATAATTATTTTTTCTACATGGGGATTATAGATGGAATATTGTTAATACATATACATAGGAACATATTAAACCTACTTCTGATATGATTATGCATATCATTATTTTTACACATGATGATTATGGGTAGAATATTTTACATAAACATACATAGCAACATATTAAACCTATTTTTTTAACCAAATATGCATATCATTATTTTTCTACATGTGGATTATGGGTGAACTATTGTTTATAAATATACTTAGGAAACTATTTAACCCATTTCTGATAAGAATATGTATATAATTATTTTTCTACATGGGGATTATGGTTAGAATATTGTTTATAAATATAGATAGCAACATATTAAACCTATTTTTGATAAGAATATGCATATAATTATTTTTCTATATGTGGATAATGGTTGGAATATTGTTTATAAATATACATAGCAACATATGAATATGCATATAATTATTTTTCTACATGGGGATTATGGATGAAATATTGTTAATAAATATACATTGCAACATATTATACGTATTTCTGATATGAATATGTATGTAATTATTTTTCTACATGGGATTATGGGCAGATAATTGTAGATAAACATACATAGCAACATATTAAACCTATTTCTGATAAAAATATGCATATCATTATTTTTCTACATCTGCATTATGGGTGGAATATTGTTTATAAATATATATAGGAACCTATTTAACCCATTTCTGATAAGAATGTGCATATAATTATTTTTCTATATGGGAATTATGGGTGGAATAATGTTTATAAATATACATAGGAACCTATTTAATCCTTTTATGATAAGAATATGCATATCATTATTTTTCTACATTGGAAATTATGGGTAGAATATTGTATATAAATATGCATAATAAACTATTTAACACATTCTGATAAGAAAATGCGTATAATTGTTTTTCTGCAATGGGATTATAGGTGGAATATTGCTTATAAATATAGATAGCAACACATTAAACCTATTTCTGATATTAATATGCATACAATTATTTTTCTACATGGGGATTATGGGTGGAATATTCCTTACAACTATACATAGGAAACTATTTAACCCATTTCTGATAAAAATATGCAAATAATTATTTTTCTACATCCGTATTATGGGTGGAATATTGTGCATAAATATACATTGGAACCCATTTAACCCATTTCTGATAAAAATATGCATATAATTATTTTTCTACTTGGGGATTATGAATGGAAAATTGTTAATAAATATATTACAACATATTACACCTATTTCTGATATGAATATGCATATAATTATTTTTCTACATGGGGATTATGGGTTTAATATTATTAATAAATACACATAGGAACCCATTTAACCCATTTCTGATAACAATATGCATATAATTATTTTACTGCATTTGGATTATGGGTGGAATATTGTGTATAAATATACATAGGAACCTATTTAACACATTTCTGATAAGAATATGCATAAAATTATTTTTCTACATGGGGATTATGGGTGGAATATTTTTTATAACCCTATATAGTAACCTATTTAACCCATTTATGATAAGAATATGCATATAATTATTTTTCTACATGGGAAATATGGGTAGAATATTGTATATAAATATACATAGGAACCTATTTAACACATTTCTGATAAGAATATGCGTATAATTGTTTTTCTACATGGAGATTATGGGAGGAATATTGTTTTTAATTATACATAGGAACCTATTTAACCAATTTTTGAAAGAAAATATGCATATAATTATTTTTCTACATGGGGATTATGGGTGAAATATTGTTTATAAATATACATAGGAACCCACTTAACCCATTTCTGATAAGAATATGCATATAATTATTTTTCTGCAAAGGGATTATAGGTGGAATATTGTTTATAAATATACATAGGAACCTATTTAACCCATTTCTGATAAGTATATGCATATAATTATTTTTCTACATGAGGATTATAAATGGAATATTGTTAATAAATATGCATAGAAACATATTAAACCTATTTCTGTCATGAATATGCATATAATTATTTTTCTACATGGGAATTATGGGTGGAATATTGTAGTTAAACATACTTAGGAATATATTAAACCTATTTCTGATTTGAATAAGCATTAAATTATTTTTCTACATCAGGATTATGGGTGGAATATTGTTTATAAATATAGATAGCAACATATTAAACCCATTTGTGATATGAATATGCACATAATTATTTTTCTACATGGGGATTATGGATGGAATATTGTTAATAAATATACATTGCAACATATTATACCTATTTCTGCTATGAATATGTATGTAATTATTTTTCTACATGGGATTATGGGCTGAATATTGTAGATAAACATACATAGAAATATATTAAACCTATTTCTGATAAAAATATGCATATCATTATTTTTCTACATCTGGATTATGGGTGGAATATTGTTTATAAATATATATAGGAACCTAGTTAACCCATTTCTGATAAGAATGTGCATGTAATTATTTTTCTACATGGGAATTATTGGTGGAATATTGTTTTTAAATGTACATAGGAACCTATTTAACCCTTTTCTGATAAGAATATGCATATAATTCTTTTTCTACATGGGGATTATGGGTAGAATATTGATTATAAATATAGATAGCAACACATTAAACCTATTTTTGATATGAATATGCAAGTAATTATTTTTCTACATGGGATTTATGGGTGGAATATTGTGTATAAAAATACATAGGAACCTATTTAACCCTTTTCTGATAAGAATATGCATATAATTATTTTTCTACATGGGGATTATGGGTGGAAAATTGTTTATAAATATACATAGCAACC
The DNA here is from genome assembly GCA_037953035.1 of Aquarana catesbeiana. NCBI lineage: Eukaryota > Metazoa > Chordata > Amphibia > Anura > Ranidae > Aquarana > Aquarana catesbeiana. Next base: position 5,163,739 of record JBBHAA010000868.1, read on the forward strand.
TATTTAACCCATTTTTGATAAGAATATGCATATAATAATTTTCTACATAGGAATAAGGGGCGGAATATTGTTTATAAATATACATAGCAACATATTATACCCATTTCTGATATGAATATGAATATAATTCTTTTTTTACATGGGTATTATGGGTGGAATATTGTCTATAAATATACATAGTAACCTATTTAACCCATTTCTGAAAAGAATATGTATATAATTATTTTTCTACATGCTGATTATGGTTGGAATATTGTTTATAAATATACATAGCGACATATTAAAGCTATTTGTGATATGAATATGCATATCATTATTTTTCTACATGGGGATTATGGGTGGAATATTAATTATAAATATACATAGCAACATATTAATACTATTTCTGATATGAATATGCATATAATTATTTTTCTCCATGGGGATTATAGTCGGAATAATGTTTATAAATATACATAGGAACCTATTTAACACATTTCTGATAAGAATATGCATAAAATTATTTTTCTATATTGGGATTAAGGGTAGAATATTTTTTATAACCATACATAGTAACCTATTTAACCCATTTATGATAAGAATATGTATATAATTATTTTTCTACATGGGAATTATGGGTAGAATATTGTATATAAATATACATAGGAACCTATTTAACACATTTCTTATAATAATATGCGTATAATTGTTTTTCTACATTGGGATTATGTGAGAAATATTGTTTTTAATTATACATAGAAACCTATTTAACCAATTTTTGAAAGAAAATATGCATATAATTATTTTTCTACATGGGGATTATGGGTGAAATATTGTTTATAAATATACATAGGAACCCACTTAACCCATTTCTGATAAGAATATGCATATAATTATTTTTCTGCAAAGGGATTATAGGTGGAATATTGTTTATAAATATACATAGGAACCTATTTAACCCATTTCTGATAAGTATATGCATATAATTATTTTTCTACATGAGGATTATAAATGGAATATTGTTAATAAATATGCATAGAAACATATTAAACCTATTTCTGTCATGAATATGCATATAATTATTTTTCTACATGGGAATTATGGGTGGAATATTGTAGTTAAACATACTTAGGAATATATTAAACCTATTTCTGATTTGAATAAGCATTAAATTATTTTTCTACATCAGGATTATGGGTGGAATATTGTTTATAAATATAGATAGCAACATATTAAACCCATTTGTGATATGAATATGCACATAATTATTTTTCTACATGAGGATTATGGATGGAATATTGTTAATAAATATACATTGCAACATATACCTATTTCTGCTATGAATATGTATGTAATTATTTTTCTACATGGGATTATGGGCTGAATATTGTAGATAAACATACATAGAAATATATTAAACCTATTTCTGATAAAAATATGCATATCATTATTTTTCTACATCTGGATTATGGGTGGAATATTGTTTATAAATATATATAGGAACCTAGTTAACCCATTTCTGATAAGAATGTGCATGTAATTATTTTTCTACATGGGAATTATTGGTGGAATATTGTTTTTAAATGTACATAGGAACCTATTTAACCCTTTTCTGATAAGAATATGCATATAATTCTTTTTCTACATGGGGATTATGGGTAGAATATTGATTATAAATATAGATAGCAACACATTAAACCTATTTTTGATATGAATATGCAAGTAATTATTTTTCTACATGGGATTTATGGGTGGAATATTGTGTATAAAAATACATAGGAACCTATTTAACCCTTTTCTGATAAGAATATGCATATAATTATTTTTCTACATGGGGATTATGGGTGGAAAATTGTTTATAAATATACATAGCAACCTATTTAACCCATATTTGATAAGAATATGCATATAATAATTTTCTACATAGGAATAAGGGGCGGAATATTGTTTATAAATATACATAGCAACATATTATACCCATTTCTGATATGAATATGAATATAATTCTTTTTTTACATGGGTATTATGGGTGGAATATTGTCTATAAATATACATAGTAACCTATTTAACCCATTTCTGAAAAGAATATGTATATAATTATTTTTCTACATGCTGATTATGGTTGGAATATTGTTTATAAATATACATAGCGACATATTAAAGCTATTTGTGATATGAATATGCATATCATTATTTTTCTACATGGGGATTATGGGTGGAATATTAATTATAAATATACATAGCAACATATTAATACTATTTCTGATATGAATATGCATATAATTATTTTTCTCCATGGGGATTATAGTCGGAATAATGTTTATAAATATACATAGGAACCTATTTAACACATTTCTGATAAGAATATGCATAAAATTATTTTTCTATATTGGGATTAAGGGTAGAATATTTTTTATAACCATACATAGTAACCTATTTAACCCATTTATGATAAGAATATGTATATAATTATTTTTCTACATGGGAATTATGGGTAGAATATTGTATATAAATATACATAGGAACCTATTTAACACATTTCTTATAATAATATGCGTATAATTGTTTTTCTACATTGGGATTATGTGAGAAATATTGTTTTTAATTATACATAGAAACCTATTTAACCAATTTTTGAAAGAAAATATGCATATAATTATTTTTCTACATGGGGATTATGGGTGAAATATTGTTTATAAATATACATAGGAACCCACTTAACCCATTTCTGATAAGAATATGCATATAATTATTTTTCTGCAAAGGGATTATAGGTGGAATATTGTTTATAAATATACATAGGAACCTATTTAACCCATTTCTGATAAGTATATGCATATAATTATTTTTCTACATGAGGATTATGGATGGAATATTGTTAATAAATATGCATAGAAACATATTAAACCTATTTCTGTCATGAATATGCATATAATTATTTTTCTACATGGGAATTATGGGTGGAATATTGTAGTTAAACATACATAGGAATATATTAAACCTATTTCTGATTTGAATAAGCATTAAATTATTTTTCTACATCAGGATTATGGGTGGAATATTGTTTATAAGTATAGATATCAACATATTAAACCCATCTGTGATATGAATATGCACATAATTATTTTTCTACATGGGGATTATGGATGGAATATTGTTAATAAATATACATTGCAACATATTATACCTATTTCTGATATGAATATGTATGTAATTATTTTTCTACATGGGATTATGGGCTGAATATTGTAGACAAACATACATAGCAATATATTAAACCTATTTCTGATAAAAATATGCATATCATTATTTTTCTACATCTGGATTATGGGTGGAATATTGTTTATAAATATATATAGGAACCTAGTTAACCCATTTCTGATAAGAATGTGCATGTAATTATTTTTCTACATGGAAATTATGAGTGGAATATTGTTTTTAAATGTACATAGGAACCTATTTAACCCTTTTCTGATAAGAATATGCATATAATTCTTTTACTACATGGGGATTATGGGTAGAATATTGATTATAAATATAGATAGCAACACATTAAACCTATTTTTGATATGAATATGCATACAATTATTTTTCTACATGGGAATTATGGGTGGAATATTCCTTACAAATATACATAGGAACCTATTTAACCCATTTCTGATAAGAATATGCAAGTAATTATTTTTCTACATGGGATTTATGGGTGGAATATTGTGTATAAAAATACATAGGAACCTATTTAACCCATTTCTGATAAGAATATGGATATAATTATTTTTCTACATGGGGATTATGGGTGGAGTATTGTTTATAAATATACATAGTAACCTATTTAACCCATTTCTGAAAAGAATATGCATATAATTACTTTTCTACATGGGGATTATGGGTGGAATATTGTTTATAAATATACATAGGAATCTATTTAACCCATTTCATATAAGAATATGCATATAATTATTTTTCTGCTCGGGGATTATAGGTGGAATATTGTTTATAAATATACATAGGAACCTAATTAACCCATTTCGGATAAGAATATGCATAAAATTATTTTTCTACATGGGGATTATGGGTGGACTATTGTTAATAAATATACATAGCAACCTATTTAACCCATTTCTGATAAGAATATGCATATAATTATTTTCTACATTGTGACTATGGGTGGAATATTGTTTATAAACATAGATAGGAACCTATTTAACCCATTTCTAATAAGAATATGCATATAATTATTTTTCTACATTGGGATTATGGGTGGAATATTGTTGCTATAGATACATAGGAATATATTAAGCCTATTTCTGATATGAATATGCATAAAATTATTTTTCTACATTGGGATTATTGGTGGAATATTATTTATAAGTATACATAGGAACCTATGTAACCGATTTCTGATAAGAATATGCATATTTATTATTTTTCTACATGGGGATTGTGGGTGGAATATTGTAGTCAAACATACATAGGAATATATTAAGTCTATTTCTGATATGAATATACATACATTTTTTTTTTACATAGGGATTATCGGTGGAATATTGTTTATAAATATACATAGCAACATATTAAATCTATTTCTGATATGAATATGCATACAATTATTTTTCTACATGGGGATTATGGGTGAACTATTGTTTATAAATATACATAGGAACCTATTTAACCCATTTCTGATAAGAATTGGCATAAAAATATTTTTCTACATGGGGATTATGGGTGGAATATTGTTTATAAATATACATAGGAACCTATTTAACCCATTTTTGATAAGAATATGCATATAAATATTTTTCTGCATGGGGGTTATAGGTGGAATATTGTTTATAAATATACATAGTAACCTATTTAACCCATTTCTGAAAAGAATATACATATAATTACTTTTCTACATGGCGATTATGGGTGGAATATTGTCTATAAATATACATAGGAACCTATTTAACCCATTTCTGATAAGAATATGCATATAATTATTTTTCTGCATGGGAATTATAGGTTGAATATTGTTTATAAGTATACATAGGAACCTATTTAACCCATTTCTGATAAGAATATGCATAAAATTATTTTTCTACATGGGGATTATGGGTGGAATATTTTTTATAAACATAGATAGGAACCTATTTAACCCATTTCTAATAAGAATATGCATATAATTATTTTCTACATTGGGATTATGGGTGGAATATTGTAGTTAAAGATACATGGGAATATATTAAGCCTATTTCTGATATGAATGTGCATAAAATATTTTTTCTATCTTGGGATTATGGGTGGAGTATTGTTTATAAATCTACATAGCAACATATTAAATCTATTTCTGATATGAATATGCATACAATTATTTTTCTACATGGGGATTATGTGTGGAATATTGTTTATAAATATACATAGTAACATATTTAACCCATTTATGAAAAGAATATACATATAATTATATTTCTACATGGGGATTATGGTTGGAATATTGTTTATAAATATACATAGAAACATATTAAACCGATTTCTGATATGAATATGCATATAATTATTTTTCTACATTGGTATTATTGGTGGAATATTGTTTATAAATATACATAGGAAAATATTTAACCTGTTTCTGATAAGAATATGCATATAATTATTTTTCTGCATGGGGATTATAGTTGGAATATTGTTTATAAATATACATAGGAACCTATTTAATCCATTTCTGATAAGAATATGCATAAAATTATTTTTCTACATGGGGATTATGGGTGGAATAATTTTTATAAATATACATAGTAACCTATTTAACCCATTTCTGATAAGAATATGTATATAATTATTTTTCTACATGGGGATTATGGGTGTAATATTGTTTATAAATATACATAGCAAAATATTAAACCTATTTCTGATAAGAATGTGCGTATAATCATTTTTCTACATTGGGACTATGGATGGAATATTGTTTATAAACATAAATAGGAACCTATTTAACCCATTTCTGATAAGAATATGCATATAATTACTTTCTACATTGGGACTATGGGTGGAATATTGTTTATAAACATAGATAGGAACCTATTTAACCCATTTCTAATAAGAATATGCATATAATTATTTTTCTACATTGGGATTACGGGTAGAATATTTTAAATAAATATACATAGCAACCTATTTAACCCATTTCTGATAAGATTATGCATATGATTATTTTCTCCATGGGGATTATGGCTGGAATATTGTTTATAAATATACATAGCAAAATATTAAACCTATTTCTGATAAGAATATGCATATAATTATTTTTCTACATTGGGACTATGGGTGGAATATTGTTTATAAACATAGATAGGAACATATTTAACCCATTTCTAATAAGAATATGCATATAATTATTTTTCTACATTGGGATTATGGGTGGAATATTGTTGTTAAAGATACATAGGAATATATTAAGCCTATTTCTGATATGAATATGCATAAAATTATTTTTTTACATTGGGATTATGGGTGGAATATTAAATATAAGTATACATAGGAACCTATGTAACCGATTTCTGATAAGAATATGCATATAATTATTTTTCTACATGGGGATTGTGGGTGGAATATTGTAGTCAAACATACATAGGAATATATTAAGTCTATTTCTGATATGAATATACATAAAATTATTTTTCTACATAGGGATTATGGGTGGAATATTATTTATAAATATATATAGGAACCTATTTAACCCATTTCTGATAAGAATATGCATATACTTATTTTTCTGCATGGGGATTATAGGTGGAATATTGTTTATAAATCTACATAGGAACCTATTTAACCCATTTCTGATAAGAATATGCATAAAATTATTTTTCTACATGGGGATTATGGGTGGAATATTTTTAATAAATATACATAGCAACCTATTTAATCCATTTCTGAAAAGAATATGCATATAATTATTTTTCTACATGGGGATTATGGTTGGAATATTGTTTATAAATATACATAGAAACATATTAAACCTATTTCTGATATGAATATGCATATAATTATTTTTCTACTTTGGTATTATGGGTGGAATATTGTTTATAAATATACATAGGAACCTATTTAACCCATTTCTGATAAGAATATGCATATAATTATTTTTCTGCATGGGGATTATAGTTGGAATATTGTTTATAAATATACATAGGAACCTATTTAATCCATTTCTGATAAGAATATGCATAAAATTATTTTTCTACATGGGGATTATGGGTGGAATAATTTTTATAAATATACATAGTAACCTATTTAACCCATTTCTGATAAGAATATGTATATAATTATTTTTCTACATGGGGATTATGGGTGGAATATTGTTTATAAATATACATAGCAAAATATTAAACCTATTTCTGATAAGAATATGCATATAATCATTTTTCTACATTGGGACTCTGGGTGGAATATTGTTTATAAACATAAATAGGAACCTATTTAACCCATTTCTGATAAGAATATGCAAATAATTATTTTCTACATTGGGATTATGGGTAGAATATTTTTAATAAATATACATAGCAACCTATTTAACCCATTTCTGATAAGATTATGCATATGATTATTTTCTCCATGGGGATTATGGGTGGAATATTGTTTATAAATATACATAGCAAAATATTAAACCTATTTCTGATAAGAATATGCAGATAATTATTTTTCTACATTGGGACTATGGGTGGAATATTGTTTATAAACATAGATAGGAACATATTTAACCCATTTCTAATAAGAATATGCATATAATTATTTTTCTACATTGGGATTATGGGTGGAATATTGTTGTTAAAGATACATAGGAATATATTAAGCCTATTTCTGATATAAATATGCATAACATTAGTTTTCTACATTAGGATTATGGGTGGAATATTATTTATAAGTATACATAGGAACCTATGTAACCGATTTCTGATAAGAATTTGCATATAATTATTTTTCTACATGGGGATTGTGGGTGGAATATTGTAGTCAAACATACATAGGAATATATTAAGTCTATTTCTGATATGAATATACATAAAATTATTTTTCTACATAGGGATTATGGGTGGAATATTGTTTATAAATATACATAGGAACCTATTTAACCCATTTCTGATAAGAATATGCATATAATTATTTTTCTGCAAAGGGATTAAAGGTGGAATATTGTTTATTAATATACATAGGAACCTATATAACTAATTTCTGAAAAGAGTATGCATATAATTATTTTTCTACATTTGTATTATGGTTTGAATATTGTTTATAAATATACATAGAAACATATTAAACCAATTTCTGAAAAGAATATGCATATAATTATTTTTCTACATTTGGATTATGGTTGGAATATTTTTTCTAAATATAAATAGGAACCTATTTAACCCATTTCTGATAAGTATATGCATATAATTATTTTTCTACACGAGGATTATGGATGGAATATTGTTAATAAATATGCATAGCAACATATTAAACCTATTTCTGTTATGAATATGCATATAATAATTTTTCTACATCGGGATTATGAGTGGAATATTGTTTATAAATATAGATAGCAACCTATTTCTGATTTAAATATGCATAAAATTATTTTTCTACATGGGGATTATGGCTGGAATATTGTTTATAAATATATATATGAACCTATCTAACCCATTTCTGATAGGAATATGCATATAATTATTTTTCTACATGTGGATTATGGGCAGAATATGGTTTAAAAATATACATAGGAACCAAATTAACCCATTTCTGATAAGAATATGCATATAATTTTTGTTCTACATGGGGATTATAGGTTGAAGATAGTTTATAGTTATAGATAGCAAAATATTAAGCCTATTTCTGAAAAGAATATGCATATAATTATTTTTCTACATGGGGATTATGGGTGGAATATTGTTTATAAATATACATAGGAACCTATTTAACCCATTTATGATAAGAATATGCATATAATTATTTTTCTACATGGGAAATATGGGTAGAATATTGTATATAAATATACATAGGAATCTATTTAACACATTTCTGGTAAGAATATGCATATAATTTTTTTTTCTACATGGGGATTATGGGAGGAATATTGTTTTTAATTATACATAGCAACCTATTTAACCCATTTCTGAAAAGAATATGCATATAATTATTTTTCTACATGGGGATTATGGGTGTTATATTGTTTATAAATATACATAGGAACCTATTTAACCCATTTCTGATATGAATATGCATATAATTATTTTTCTGCTAAGGGATTAGAGGTGAAATATTGTTTATAAATATACATAGGAGCCTATATAACCCATTTCTGAAAAGAGTATGCATATAATTATTTTTCTACATTTGGATTATGGTTTGAATATTGTTTATAAATAGACATAGAAACATATTAAACCTATTTCTGATATGAATATGCATATAATTATTTTTCTACATGGGGATTATGGTTGGAATATTGTTTATAAATATACATAGTAACCTATTTAACCAATTTCTGACAAGAAAATGCATATAATTATTTTTCTACATTTGGATTAAGGTTGGAATATTGTTTCTAAATATAAATAGGAACCTATTTAACCCATTTCTGATAAGTATATGCATATAATTATTTTTCTACACGATGATTATGGATGGAATATTGTTAATAAATATGCATAGCAACATATTAAACCTATTTCTGTTATGAATATGCATATAATTATTTTTCTACATCGGGATTATGGGTGGAATATTGTTTATAAATATAGATAGCAACCTATTTCTGATTTAAATATGCATAAAATTATTTTTCTACATGGGGATTATGGGTGGAATATTGTTTATAAATATACATAGGAACCTATCTAACCTATTTCTGATAAGAATATGGATATAATTATTTTTCTTCATGTGGATTATGGGTAGAATATTTTTAATAAATATACATAGCAACCTATTTAACCCATTTCTGATAAGATTATGCATATGATTATTTTCTCCATGGGGATTATTGGTGGAATATTGTTTATAAATATACATAGCAAAATATTAAACCTATTTCTGATAAGAATATGCATATAATTATTTTTCTACATTGGGACTATGGGTGGAATATTGTTTATAAACATAGATAGGAACATATTTAACCCATTTCTGATAAGATTATGCATATGATTATTTTCTCCATGGGGATTATGGGTGGAATATTGTTTATAAATATACATAGCAAAATATTAAACCTATTTCTGATAAGATTATGGATATGATTATTTTCTCCATGGGGATTATGGGTGGAATATTGTTGTTAAAGATACATAGGAATATATTAAGCCTATTTCTGATATGAATATGCATAAAATTATTTTTCTACATTGGGATTATGGGTGGAATATTATTTATAAGTATACATAGGAACCTATGTAACCGATTTCTGATAAGAATATGCATATAATTATTTTTCTACATGGGGATTTTGGGTGGAATATTGTAGTCAAACATACATAGGAATATATTAAGTCTATTTCTGATATGAATATACATAAAATTATTTTTCTACATAGGGATTATGGGTGGAATATTGTTTATAAATATATATAGGAACCTATTTAACCCATTTCTGATAAGAATATGCATATACTTATGTTTCTGCATGGGGATTATAGGTGGAATATTGTTTATAAATCTACATAGGAACCTATTTAACCCATTTTTGATAAGAATATGCATAAAATTATTTTTCTACATGGGGATTATGGGTGGAATATTTTTAATAAATATACATAGCAACCTATTTAATCCATTTCTTTTTTTTTTTTTAAAGGGTAAATTTTATTGAAATTCGCAGGTTTTTACATCTTTATGTCACAATTTACTTTTACAGTTCAATTGCTTATATTACAAAATGCAGTAAACTGGAAACATTCGTCTATATCCAATATTTGTCAGCCTCACAAATAATAATGCATTTTTATTAAATAAAAGAAACAAAAAAAAAAAAAAAAAAACATTGCTCATATGTATCATTGTACTATTTCTTTGGTTGGTCCCTTACGTTTCCAACAGCTCTGTGTGCTTTATTATTAAATCTTTAGCGTAGGTTTGGTTCATGCCACCCTACTATCCCACCTTCACATACACATTTTTTTTTTTAACCAAGAAACTTTTATACATCAATTTCTCCTGATATATTTGTGATCCATTTCCCCCAAATTTTATTGAACTTTTTATTACTTCCTCTAGCCTGGTAAGTGAGTTTATACATTGGAAGGGCACTGCTAACTAATTTCAACCAGTCCTCTAGGGAGGGAGGGTTCTGCTCCCTCCACTTGAGGGCCAGAGCCTTCTTGGCATAACAAAATAATATGCGCAGAAGGGTTTTCTGTGATGCGGATAGATCCTCCATCTCCAGGTCTCCAAGAAGACACCTGGCCGGAGAATATATATTAGGGAGTTCAAGCTTTTCCTCCACATACGCGAGGATCTTCCCCCAGTAAACCATGATCTGGGGGCATTGCCACACCATATGGAAGAAATCTCCCTCCTCCGCTTTGCAACGGGGGCACTCCGGGGAATCCCTCCCTCCCATTCTGTGCAGTCTTTTTGGGGTGTAATACATCCTATGTAGGTAATTGAATTGAAGCATTTTGTCTTTAGCCGCGATCATTGATGACACCGTAGTGTCCAGTACCTCCTGCCATGTCTCCTCTGTAAGGGATGGAATATCTGCTTTCCACTGTATAGCTACCCTGTCCAACCCGAAAGAAGAAGACGGCAGCAGGGCTGAGTAGTATCTGGAGATCAATTTTGTATGATCAGCTTCAGCAATGAGTTTTTCCAGTGCTGATGGGGAGAGATTTACCTCAACTCCACCATATTGCGCCCTAACGGCATGTCTCAACTGTAGATATCTGAAAAAAAAGGTATTAGGTATGTCATATTCCGTCTTCAAATCTATAAAGGATCTAAAGATTCCAGTCCTAAACAGTTGACGTGCATATTTTATCCCGTAGATGGCCCAACATGCTCCATCCGGAATCTTGGCTATTTCTGAGAGCTGCGGGTTATGCCACAGCGGCGCATTAGGAGATTCTGCTAAGCTAGATCCTCCTAATAACTTATTACATATATGAAATATTTTATATGAGAGTTTCAAAATATTAGATCCCTTGTTTGGATATGGCCCATTTCTAAATAGGACATTGATTAGTGCTTCGTACGAGTGAACCTGGGCTGCCTGAGTGGCCACCGATGCTATGTTCAACCGTGGGAAGTGCCACCAATGCACATGTGTTAATTGGGCAGCTAGGTAATAATATCTGAGGTTCGGAAAAGCCAGTCCGCCTGACCTTATGGGTAAGTGAAGTGTTTCCATAGATATTCTGGCAGGTTTAGGTCCCCATAGAAAAGTGACTAATGTTTTATTTATTTCTATAAACCATTTCTTAGGAATATATACCGGTGCATGCCAAAGTAGGTACAGAAACCTGGGCAGGTAAATCATTTTAAATATGTTAATTCGCCCCAAGAGGCTTAGGGGTAATTTAGCCCAGGTCTGTGCACTTTCCTTCAGACACTTCCATACCGGCACCAAGTTAATCGACACATACGATTTTATCGGTAACTGTATCTCGACTCCCAGGTATCGAAACCTGGAGACCACAGCCAGTGATATCCCCTGGAGGAGCTTCGGGACATATGCAGAGTCAAAGGGAAACATTACGGATTTACTCCAGTTCACTTTGAACCCGGAGTATCTTCCAAAGTTGGATATTCTATCTAGTGCTATGGGTAGTGACCCCTCAACCTCCTCTAAATATAAAAGCATATCATCTGCATATAATGATGTTTTTTCTTCCCATTCGTTGATTTTGCAGCCTTTGATCTGTTTATCTGCCCTCAGCAGTGCCGCCAATGGCTCTATTGCCAGGGCAAACAGCAGGGGCGACAAAGGGCACCCCTGCCGTGTGCCCCTAGCTATGTTGAAGGCTCCCGTGATAGAGTTGTTAACCCTCAATCTAGCCCTAGGCTCCGCATATAGGAGCCTGACCCATTTCACAAATCTTGGGCCGAAACCCAACCGCTCAAGGACCGCTATGAGGTACGGCCATTCTATCGAGTCAAACGCCTTATGGGTGTCTAGTGACACCACCACCCGAGTGTCGGGAGTAGGGCCTTTTGATTGCAGTATGGTATAAAGGCGTCTCAAATTTATGGCAGTTGACCTCTCAGGAATGAATCCTGTCTGATCAGGATGAATAATAGATGCTATCACTTTATTCAAACGTTTCGCTAGAATTTTAGCTAGAATTTTTGCGTCAACATTAATAAGGGATATAGGCCGATATGATTCGCATAAATTATGGTCCTTGTGCGGCTTGGGAATCAGCACTATCAGTGCTTCTCTCAATGATTCTGGTAAAATACCTCTATCAAACGCATCTTCATACATCTCAACCAGCTTAGGGGCCAAAGTCTCCGCATATGCTCCATACCACTCGACTGGGAAACCATCCAGTCCAGGGGTCTTGTTAGGTTTCAGGGACTTTATAGCTAACAATACTTCATCTATTGTAAGTTGATCATCCAGTTCTTCTACTACCTCCCTTGTGAGCTCTGTCAGGGGTATTGGGGCTAGATATGTCCGAACCTCCTCCAACCCATAGTCTACCCTCGACTCGTAAAGATTTTTGTAGAATGACAAAAATGCATCTGCGACATCATCATGCGATGTACAGATTTTACCATCTGTGTCACATATTCTTGGGATAGAGGTTGGAGCTTGCTGAGAGTGCGCCAAGTATGCCATTAGTCTGCTGTTTTTATCTCCAAATTCAAAGATCCTCTGACTTTGGTAAAGTAGTTTTTTCTGAGTTTTTTCTATCATCAGCAAATCTAGGTTTCTCATGTTCTCCCTCCATATCCTATAGGCGTCTGAGTTGGGATTTTTAATGTATTCTACTTCAGATTCAGTGGCCTTCTGTTCCGCCTCTCTGACCTTCCATCCTTTATCTGACTGCAGTTGTTTGACTACACCTGATATGGATCCCCGGAGTGTGGCTTTGAATGCATCCCACGTGACCCCAATCGGAACCTCATTCCTGTTTTCTAACCAGAAATTATTAATAGATGTCGCAGTAGACCTCTCGAAGCACTCCTCATCAAGCCACAAGGGGGCTAACCTCCATACCACATAGCCCCTTGGCTTCTCCATATCTATGGATAGAAGCATGGGTGAGTGATCCGAGATGGCCCTCGGCAGATATTGAACATCCAGCACCCTTGGTAATAGGTCCCTGGACACAAAGCACAAATCTATCCTTGAAAGTGTATTAAAGGTGGGGGAGAAACATGAGTACTCTTTACCATCAGGGTGTTTCCACCTCCATGCTTCTACTAAGTCATATGGTCTTACACAGGCCTCTAATGGTGAGCCTCCTACCGGAGCCATCTTGAATCTATCCTTTTCCGTGGATAACACAGCATTTAAATCTCCAGCCAAAATTATTGGACCTTCCGCCATTTGTATTACCTCAGCCATCATTCCCTCCCATACCTTAATTGTAAATGGGGGTGGTATATATACCGCCACTAAGGTATAAGGTTGGTTATTAATAATTATAGCGAGCGCCACATATCTACCCATAGGATCCGATTTAACCGTTTTGACTGTGTAAAGAAGGGACTTGGCCAGTAGCACAGAAACCCCTCTGGCGTAACTGGAGTAGGTAGAGTGAAATGCTCTTCCCACATAAGCCCTATGAAGGGCTAGCGTCTTGGACCCCACTAAATGTGATTCTTGGAGGAATATAATATGTGGCCTTCGCTTTAGGATGTATTTAAATACTAGAGCTCTCTTAATTTTAGAGTTGAGACCCCTCACATTCCACGAGAGGATATTAAGGGACTGCGTCATCGTAAGAACAAGGCATAATAACATCAAAATTTGGTTTGTGGAGCAGTATTAACCCATCAGGTCCACCCCCTCGGGGGTGTTTAACACCTTTATCCTTTACATTTTTCTTCATAGAGTAATATGTAGGTATATACTTCTTATCTATGAGTGCCAGTAAGTGATACCATAAACTTAAGTACAGATATAGATTTTTTGTTTCCCCCTCCTGATACCCTTCTTTCCATTGCCTGAGCGACATTAAATATGTAAGGTATCCTGCAGCAACATAAACAAACG
Source organism: Aquarana catesbeiana (assembly GCA_037953035.1). Classification (NCBI taxonomy): domain Eukaryota; kingdom Metazoa; phylum Chordata; class Amphibia; order Anura; family Ranidae; genus Aquarana; species Aquarana catesbeiana. The sequence continues at coordinate 5,178,896 of JBBHAA010000868.1, forward strand.
GCAGAACCAAAAATAAAAAAAGGTGAACAAAAAGAGCGAAGTCCATTCTTGCGAACACTGCACCTGGTCCAAAACCATGCTTCACATTGCCTAAGCAGCAGTGTTTCCGCAAGATGCCCTGTAGTTTCATAAAAAAACACCAGAACCAGAACGAAGAGAAAAAAAAAAACCATAATAAAAAAAAAACACCTTTGCGATCAACATAATTGATCCGAACTCCCTGTCCCCCCACCCTGCCTGTAGCCCCTAACTTCCCACAGACTTTTACCCCTAACATTAACTCCAAGAAAATTGTTTCCTAAAGGGGGGGTATTCTTCCTGTACCAGCCGGTCAGGAAGCTTTAGGAATAGGTATGCGTAGGTTCACAGAGCTTGACCCCTAAACCGCGTTATTTGTAGAAAACATATTAATGTTCCTGTCTGGTTGAATGTTCACAGAATCTTGTAGGCTGGCATCCATCCGGTATAATGATCGTTGGTAATATCGTACAGATTGTAGCACAACAGGATTCTGTTTATCGCTTCTTCCCAAGATATCTCCCACGTGTCTTTTGCTGATAGTTCTAGCCGACTAGATCATCACATCTTTACCCCTGTCCCAGGGATTCCAGCCATCTATTCGCCTCCTTAGGTGACATAAAGAATTGTGTCTGTCCCTTGTGAACCACCCGGAGTTTAGCTGGGTAAATCATACTGTATGGTAAGCTGCGTTCTCTCAGGCGCTGTTTCACACTTTGAAATGCTGCCCTTTGTTTCTGTGTGGCTGCAGAAAAATCTGGGAAAATGGAGATTCTGTTATTGTTATGCATTAGCTCAGGTAGATTGCGGGCCTTTCTCAAGATGGTTTCCTTGTCCCTGAAGTACAGAAAGCGTGCCAACATAGGTCTAGGATACCTCCCAGGGACTGGGGCTCTCAATGGGATCCTGTGTGCACGTTCTATAGCGAACAAGTGGGAGAAATTCTCTGCCCCAAATACCTGTTTAAGCCAAGACAGCAGGAATTCCTCCGGGTTTTTCCCTTCTGTGCCTTCCGGGAATCCCAGGAACCGAAGGTTGTTCCTTCTCAGCCTGTCCTCAATGTCTCCCAGTTTGGCTTCCTGGGACTTGTTGTCCGCCGACAGATCTCTGACTTGTATCAGTAGGGGGTTAAGATCATCCTCCACTGCACTGATCCTGTGTTCTGTTTGAGTGACTCTCTGCCGTACCTTCTGCACATCATCTTTGAGCAGTGCAAAGTCCACTCTGATAGTTTCAATTTGTGTGGATAAAGCTGCATGGCAGCTCTTAATGGTGTCCATAATTTGTAACAGCGTCGGTTCACCACCCTGAGTGCCGGAGCCGCTCTCCTCAGATTCCGATTCTGGAGAGGGCAGGGGACGAGCCAGCGGGTCTGTCGGATCCAGCCAGTCACTATCCCCCTCGGTCCACTCACGATCTGGCTGAGCTGCTGTACTAGGCCGCGCTTTCCCCCGCCGGGCGCCATCTTGGGAATCCTCATGTGCATATTTCGCCAGCTTCTCTGCGGGCGTCGGTTCCACACTCGGCCCGTATTTCACCATCTCTGGGTGCCTGAGGCTATCCGTTATCCTTTCCGGTTATTTTGGGGTGGAATGATACAACCTACAGGTCGTCAGGATTCGTCAGGATGGTAACGCGGTCGGAGCTCTGGAGAAAAGCCTCCTCACATACCGGAAGTCAGACACGCCCCCTCATTTAATCCATTTCTGATAAGAATATGCATAAAATTATTTTTCTACATCGGGATTATGGGTGGAATAATTTTTATAAATATGCATAGTAACCTATTTAACCCATTTCTGATAAGAATATGTATATAATTATTTTTCTACATGGGGATTATGGGTGGAATATTGTTTATAAATATACATAGCAAAATATTAAACCTATTTCTGATATGAATATGCTGATAATCATTTTTCTACATTGGGACTATGGGTGGAATATTGTTTATAAACATAAATAGGAACCAATTTAACCCATTTCTAATAAGAATATGCATATAATTATTTTTCCACATTGGGACTATGGGTGGAATTTTTTTTTTTTTCAAAACATTTTTATTGAGTTTTACAAATTGATGAATGAATGAGGTGGTGGGGGCCCGTGGTGGAAGACAGTTCTATGCATTCAGGGATAGCTGGCAGGAGAGAAGGTTGGTGTGTATGTGGTGATGTGGCATATCAGTCGGTGAATTTCTGACCAGAATGGTTGTATACAGGTGCATTCCCACCAGATGTGAAGTAGGGTACCGCGGGCAGCATTACATCTCCAGCAGGTTGGGGGAATAGTGGGGTGAAAGTAATGGACCTTATCCGGCTTCCTATACCATTTGGAGAAAAGTTTATATCTATTTTCCTGAGTGGAAACGTTGATGGAGCCCTTGTGCATCAGGGTGAATATGCTTTCCCAATCAGATGGGGAGAGGTCTATGGATAAGACATGCTCCCATTTTCTCAAAATTTCGTCATCCTTTATCTTGGTTCGGGAAAACAGGAGTGAGTATATTGTTGAGATTAGGTGGCCTTGGGGTTCTGTGTTGGAGCAGAGAATTTTGAGCTGTGTAAGATCCCTATGCCACGGGGGGTTGCGTTGGTGAGATTGGAGGAAGTGTCTCAATTGTAAGTATTTATAAAAGGGTATGTCATGGTTAGGCAGTTGTGCCGCTAGAGTAGGGTAGGGTAGAAGGGTCCCATTCATGAAGAATTCCTGGGCTCTGGCTTTTGAAGAGGGTGTTTCAAGGGTTTCTTTCAGTTTCAACCCTGGGAGGAAGTCTGGGTTGTCAATCAAAGGGGTCATTGGTCCTGGTGCAGGGATAAAAGCGAGTTTTTTGCACGCCAGTTTGAAAATCAATAATGTGGTGCCAATGAGCGGGTGTGCTAGTAAGTCTCTGGGTATGTGAGTTGGGTCAATCCAGGGCAAGTCAGCTATGGTTCGGCTGGATCCAGTCTTTGGTAGAGCGATGGACATACCAATCTACCAGTCTGGTCAGTTGACATGCCCAATGATACTTTTGAAGGTCTGGGAGACCAAGGCCTCCCAGTCGCTTGGGGAGAACCAACCTCTCCCAGCTGAGACGTGGGCGTTTAGCAGCCCACACAAAGGACCTGCAAATATATTTATAAGAAGAAAAGAAGGAGGCCGGTATCTTAATCGGTATGGTTTGGAGGAGGTAGAGGATTCTGGGCAGGATATTCATTTTGATCACCGCTATTCTACCCATCCAAGAGAAAAAGCCTAGATGCCATTTCTAGAGATCACCCTGGATGCACTGGAGCAGCGGTAAGAAATTTTTGGTGTATAAATCCTTTAAGTTGGTGGTGATTTTGATGCCGAGGTAGGATATTTCAGAATGTTCCCAAACAAAGGGGAAGTTACGCTTGCATAGGTTGACAGTTTCAATTGGTAGGGTTACATTGAGGGCTTTGGATTTGACGAAATTGATTTGAAGGTTGGATAAAGATTTGAAAAGGGCGAAGTCAGCTAGATGGTTGGGGAGGGTCGTGATCGGGTCTGTGAGGAAAAGTAGGATGTCATCGGCATAGGCGGCCATTTTATAATGATTACGATGGATGTCTATGCCTTTGATAGTGGGATTAAGTCTAATTTTACGGAGCATGGGTTCCAAAGTCAGTATAAATGACGCGTCCCATTGGATACAGAGAAGGCGTCCGACAGACCCCCATTTATCCGGAGTCTGGCCTTCGGAGAGGCGTAAAGGGCCATGATCATTTGGAGCATGCGGGGCGGTAGTCCGACCGCCCGAAGCGCGGCCTCCATGTAGTCCCATGCCACCATGTCGAACGCCTTCTCTGCATCCAACGAGAGGAAGAAGCTCTGTGTGGGGATGATTTAGATAACCAGTAGTGAATGTTTAGGGCTTTCGTGGTGTTGTCTCTGGCCTCCCGACCAGGGACAAAGCCCACCTGATCAAGTGAAACCAGAGTTGGAATGAAGGGGAGAATGCGATTAGCTAGTGCTTTGGCGTACAACTTTAGGTCCACATTGAGTAGGGAAATGCTGCGGTAGTTGGTGACTAAGGTGGGTTCCTTTCCCTGTTTAGGTATAAGTGTGATGTGGGCTTCATTATGTGCGGCCGAGTCCGGTGAAAGGTTGTTGAGGGCTTTGGTTAGGTGTGGGAGGAGAATGGTCGGGAAGGATTTGTAATAGCTGGCTGAGAAGCCATCAGGACCCAGGCTTTTGCCCGTCTTCATCTGTTTTAATGCGGTGAGGAGTTCATCAGTAGAGAGGGGAAGGTCTAGGGTTTGTGAATCTTCAGAGGAGAGCGGGGTCGGACCAAATTGTGTTAAGAAGTCGTTAATGGCCGTTAGACGGTTAACGGTAGAGTCAGTGGGTTGGGACTTGGGAAGGTTGTAGAGTTTGGAGAAGTACTGTATGAATTGGGACGAGATGCCTTCATTAGTAACCACTGCATCGCCCCTGGCGTCGTGAAGTTTGTGAATGGCGTGTGACGCTTTTCATAATTGAAGGGCTCTTGCCAAAAGTTTGCCTGCTTTGTTGCCAAACTCGTAATATAATTTGTGTGTCAAAGCAAACTTGCATTTTAGTTTGGTGTTTAATACATCCAAAAGATCTTCCTGAGGCTGAGACAGTTCGGATAGAGCGGAGTTAGCAAGGGAGGCTTTATGTTTTTGTTCGAGCGAATGCGCGCGGTTAATTCAGTTATGCGGGTGGTTTGAAGTCTATTTCGGTGAGCTGCCATAGCCAATAGTTCGCCTCGGATGACACATTTGTGTGCAGCCCAGGTGACTGTGGGTGCTACGTCTGTGGAAGAGTTTTCCTGAAAATAGTTTGCTAGGCATGTGGTCAGTCTTTGAATTTTGATCTCGTCAGTGAGTATGCGTCTTCCTATGGTGGGAGGGTAGTTGTAGGGTCATGGAGATGGGGTTGTGGTCCGAAAGGATTGCTGGGTCAATGGTGGCTTTGGTAAGGTGCGAAAGGTCGTTTTGTGAAAGAAAGAAGTGGTCCAGTCTAGAGTATTTTTTGTGCGGGGCGGAGAAGAAAGTAAAATCTTTATCTTTGGGATGTAACCTGCACCACGTGTCGTGAAGTAGTAAGTTACTGAGTTGTTGTTTGATCGCCCTTAAGGCCCTGTAAAGTAGAGAAGATGTGCCGGTCGAGGTGTCGACCGTAGGGGATATTAAAGTCGCCACCAAGAATGAGGGTTCCTATTTGGAAGCTGGAGAGCAGTTGAAGGGTATTGCGAAAGAAGGAGACTTGGCCTGAATTAGGGGCGTATATGTTGGCGATCGTGAGGGGCATGTGGTGTAGCGTGCCTTTTAGAAAGAGGAAGCGTCCCAGCGGGTCTCTTTGGACCTCGGTCACCTGGAAGGGGCAGTTTTTTGAAATGAGGATAGATACTCCTTTAGATTTTGCCTCTGAGTTAGAGGAGTTAAAGGCTGTGGGGAAATGTTGGTCTTTAAGTTTGGGGATGGAGTTGGTGCGGAAGTGGGTTTCCTGTAAGAGGACGATATGTGCTTTAGAATGTTTTAGAGAATATTGAAGTTTAGACCGCTTTTCGGGTGTGTTAAGGCCCCTAATGTTCAGGGAGTCTAGTTTGAGAGTGTGGTGTTGAGGGTGTCTAGCCACCGGAGGTGGGTGCATGACTTGTAGGTTCGCCATAGGTGGAATGCGGGCGTGATAGGACGGAAGGGGGGGTGAAGGGAAAGGGTCAGGAGGGCAGGGGTTAAATTAGGTTCAAGGGTGTGAACGAATAGGTCTGATCCGAGGAGGTGTGGGACAGATTGTCCAACAGCCTCGAAGGTATGTGATCGGAGTGGTACAGAGCGCGAACGGCACACGATCACCTGTCAGGGGGGTCGTGCACCGACGCAGCTCCGTGTGGGGGTTGACCTTAACGAAGGCAGGGAGAGACTGAAAAAAGTAGGGGATATTAGTAAGAACATGAGCAGTCACCATAGGATTGTTATATAGCAACAAAAAGAGGTAATTCAGACGTATGTTGCTAAGCTGTGTCCTGCGTATGCTTCGGTGGGGGATAAAAAGTATGAGCGGAGGAGTTTTGATACTGTAGCCTAGTCCTACGTCCCGGAAACGTAATAATGGGGTCATCTGCTGAGGAATGGTACGTGTATGAGTGGTTCGCTGTCCCAGGGATCGATCACCCGACCCCTGGGAGAGCAGACCACCAGGTGTAACCCCCCTGTTCAGCGAGTAACGGTAGCTGTTCAAAGGGGAGGGCCTTGGCGGGTGGTGTGTGCCAGGGAGGGAGGACGGAGAATGGTGAGAGCGTGGCAATAAATGTAGCCCAACCTTAAGGGGTGTATCGCCTCTATCGCGACCCCTAGGGTTGGTACGCCAAACCAAACTGTAGGCAATGCATAGGTAGATAAACAGTGCAAACAAGCAAAAAGAAGAAACAAATAATAAGCAAAAAAAAAAAAAAGAAAGGTACATGGTATGTTAACCTGGGCGACATTGGGATGTCATCTGAAAGTTCCAGACGGGACAGACCAGCACGGGCGTTCCGTTTGAGAGTTCCAGCAGTGGCAGGCAAGAGGGGGATCGGACATGCACGGTATGTGGAGCGGTTCTTCTGCAATCTCCGGGGAATCGGAGAAAGGTTTAAGTCCGGCTGTGGCAACGTCGAGGTAGTCCATGTGACGGTTGCAGGGAGATGAGGTGAGGTGGGCACAACGAAAAAAGTCAGGACCCCAAGGTGGAAAGTTCAAAACGGGCACTGAAAAATCAAGGAGAGCTCCGTGCCACTGTAGTAATAATAAAAAAACAACAATAAGTAAAAAGGAAAAAGGAAAACTCAAAGCTCCCGGGAGAGTACCGGTTTAGTTTAGGCACTGACGGGTGTTATCGGTCCTGTTAGACAGGTATTAGCGGTCCCTGCGTGTTCTTCTGTACCGCGGTGCGGACATGGGGCTTGCATCCCTGGGGCCATTGTGGTGACCGGAGTGGTTGCGGATGGTAGAGGGTGAGCGTCTCCGGCGGTATCTGGATGGTTGAGCGTCCATGGGCTCTTCACGAAGTGTGTTACGGCGTGAGGCTGTGTTGCGGAAGGCTGCGTACCAGTCCGGTACCGGGACCTCCTGAATGCCCAGCGTGTTACAGAAGTGAGGCAGGTCTTCAGGCACCCTGAGGAGAGCGGTGCGGCCGTGCGCTGTGGCCGAGAGGCAGAAGGGAAACTTCCATTTGTATGGGATACGTTTCCCTTTGAGGGCATCCAGCAGGGGTTTCAGATCTCTCCTATGCTGCAGAGCAGATCTTGGTAGATCTGAATGGGGGCTCCCTCGTGAAGGATTTGTTGCTGATCCCTGGCTCGCTGCATGATTTCCTCCTTCAACTTGTATTCAATGATGCAGCAGATTATGTCCCTTGGGGGGTCATTATCTCTACCTTTGGGACGGAGAGCGCGGTGAATTCTTTCCATATCGATGGGGGTCTGCGGGGACCGGTGGAGGAGACCATTAAATATGCTCACTGCTGCTTGCTGGATGCGGTCTCCCTCAACGGACTCCGGCACGCCTCTGAGCCTTAAATTGTGCCACCGACCCCTGTTGTCGAGGTCTTCGAGGTGTCTCTGGATATCCCTCATCTGCATTGTGTGACAGTCTATGCAATCAGTATTGGAGATGATAGCTGCGTCATGTTGGTCAGTCACCTTCTCTACAACATGTACATGGTCATTCAGGGCGCGTATATACATTGCAACCTATTTAACCCATTTCTGATAAGAATATGCATATAATTATTTTTCTGCATGGGGATTATAAGTGGAATAATGTTTATAAATATACATAGTAACCTATCTAAACCATTTCTGATAAGAATATGCATAAAATTATTTTTCTATATGTGGATTATGGGTGGAATATTGTTTATAAACATAGATAGGAACCCATTTAACCAATTTCTAATAAGAATATGAATATAATTATTTTTGTACATTGAGATTATGGGTGGAATATTGTAGTTAAAGGTACATAGGAGTATATTAAGCCTATTTCTGATATGAATATGCATATAATTATTTTTCTACATGGGGTTTATGGGTGGAATATTGTTTATAAATATATATATAAACATATTAAACCTATTTCTGATAAGAATGTGCATATAATTATTTTTCTACATTGGGATTATGGGTGGAATATTGTTTATAAATATACATGGCAACCTATTTAACCCATTCCTGATAAGAATATGTATATAATTATTTTCTACATGGGGATTATGGGTGGAATATTGTTTATAAATTTACATAGGAACCTATTTAACCCATTTCTGATAAGAATATGGATATAATTATTTTTCTACATGGGGATTATGGGTGGAATATTGTTTATAAATATACATAGTAACCTATTTAACCCTTTTCTGAAAAGAATATGCATATAATTATTTTTCTACATGGGGATTATGGTTGGAATATTGTTTATAAATATACATAGAAACATATTTAACCCATTTCTGATAAGAATATGCATATTTTTTTTTCTACATAGGGATTTGGGTGAAATATTGTAGTTAAACACACATAGGAATATATTAAACCTATTTCTGATATGAATATGCATATAATTATTTTTCTACATGGGGAATATGGTGGAATATTGTTAATAAATATACATAGCAAAATATTACACCTATTTCTGATAAGAATATGCATATAATTATTTTTCTACATGGGGATTATGGGTGAAATATTGTTAATAAATATACACAGGAACCTATTTAACCCATTTCTAATAACAATATGCATATAATTATTTTTCTGCATGGGGATTATAAGTGGAATATTGTTTATAAATATACATAGGAACCTATATAACCCATTTCTGAAAACAGTATGCATATAATTATTTTTCTACATTTGGATTATGTAGATAAATATACATAGAAACATTATAAACCTATTTCTGATATGAATATGCATATAATTATTTTTCTACATGGGGATTATGGTTGGAATGTTGTTTATAAATATACATAGTAACCTATTTAACCAATTTCTGAAAAGAATATGCATATAATTATTTTTCTACATTTGGCTTATGCTTGGAATATTGTTTATAAATATATATAGGAACCTATTTAACCCATTTCTGATAAGCATATGCATATAATTATTTTTCTACACGAGGATTATGGATGGAATATTGTTAATAAATATGCATAGCAACATATTAAACCTATTTCTGTTATGAATATGCATATAATTATTTTTCTACATGGGAATTATGGGTGGAATATTGTCGTTAAACATACATAGGAATATATTAAACCTATTTCTGATTTGAATAAGCATTAAATTATATTTCTACATCGGGATTATGGGTGGAATATTGTTTATAAATTTATAAATAGGAACCTATTTAACCCATTTCTGATAAGAATATGCATATAATTCTTTTTCTACATGAGGATTATGGGTGGAATATTGTTTATAAATATAGATAGCAACCAATTTCTGATTAGAATATGCATATAATTATTTTTCTACATGGGGATTATGGGTGGAAAATTGTTTATAAATATACATAGGAAACTATTTAACCCATTTCTGATAAGTATATGGATATAATAATTTTTCTACATGGGGATTATGGGCGGAATATTGTTTATAAATATACATAGGAAACTATTTAACCCATTTCTGATAAGTATATGCGTAAAATTATTTTTCTACATGGGGATTATGGGTGGAAAATTGTTTATAAATATACACAGCAACCCAATTAACCCATTTCTGATGAGAATATGCATATAATTATTTTTCTATATGGGGATTATGGGTGGAATATTGTACTTAAACATACTTAGGAATATATTAAACCTATTTCTGATATGAATATGCATAAAAAAATTCTACATAGAGATTATAGTCAGAATATTGTTTATAAATATACATAGTAACCTATATACCTCATTTCTGATAAGAATATGCACATAATTGTTTTTCTACATGGGGATTATGAATGGAATATTTTAATACATATACATAGGAACATATTAAACCTATTTCTGATATGATTATGCATATCATTATTTTTTCACATGGGGATTATGGGTAGAATATTTTACATAAACATACATAGCAACATATTAAACCTATTTCTGATAAAAATATGCATATCATTATTTTTCTACATGTGGATTATGGGTGGACTATTGTTTAAAAATATACATAGGAACCTATTTAACCCATTTCTGATAACAATATGCATATAATAATTTTTCTACATGGGAATTATTGGTGGAATAGTGTTTATAAATTATACATAGCAACCTATTTAACCAATTTCTGATAAGAATATGCATATAATAATTTTTCTACGTCGGGATAATGGGCGGAATATTGTTTATAAATATACAAAGCAACATATTAAACCTATTTCTGATATAAATATGAATATAATTATTTTTTTACATGGGTATTATGGGTGGAATATTGTCTATAAATATACATGGTAACCTATTTAACCCATTTCTGAAAAGAATATGCATATAATTATTTTTCTACATGCTGATTATGGTTGTAATATTGTTTATTAATATACATAGCGACATAAGAAACCTATTTGTGATATGAATATGCATATAATTATTTTTCTACATGGGGATTATGGATGGAATATTGTTAATAAATATACATAGCAACATATTAAACCTATTTCTGATAAGAATATGTATATAATTTTTTTTCTACATGGGGATTATGGGTGGAATGTTTCTTAGAAATATACATAGGAACATATTTAACCCATTTCTGATAAGAATATGCAAATAATTATTTTTCTACATCGGGATTATGGGCGGAATATTGTTTATAAATGTACATAGGAACCTATTTAACCCATTTCTGATAAGAATATGCATATAATTATTTTTCTACATGGGGATTAGGGTGGGAAATTGTTTATAAATATACATTGCAACCTATTTAACCCATTTCTGATAAGAATATGCATATAATTATTTTTCTACATGGGGATTAGGGTGGAAAATTGTTTATAAATATACATTGCAACCTATTTAACCCATTTCTGATAAGAATTTGCATATAATTATTTTTCTACATGAGGATTATGGATGGAATATTGTTAATAAATATGCATAGCAACATATTAAACCTATTTCTGTTATGAATATGCATATAATTATTTTTCTACATGGGAATTATGGGTGGAATATTGTAGTTAAACATACATAGGAATATATTAAACCTATTTCTGATTTGAATAAGCATTACATTTTTTTTCTACATGGGAATTATGGGTGGAATATTGTTTATAAATATATAAATAGGAACCTATTTAACCCATTTCTGATAAGAATATGCATATAATACTTTTTCTACATGGGGATTATGGGTGGAATATTGTTTATAAATATAGATAGCAACCTATTTCTGATTAGAATATGCATACAATTATTTTTCTACATTGGGATTATGAGTGGATTACTGTTTATAAATATACATAGCAACCTATTTAAGTCATTTCTGATAAGAATATGCATATAATTATTTTTCTACACGGGGATTATGGGTGGAATGTTTTAGTTAAACAGCTCAATATATTAAACCTATTCCTGATATGAATATGCATACAATTATGTTTCTACATATGGATTATGGGCGGAATATTGTTTATAAATATACACAGGAACCTATTTAACCCATTTCTGATAAGAATATGCATATAATTATTTTTCAACACGAGGATTATGCATGGAATATTGTTAATAAATATACATAGCAACATATTAAACCTATTTCTGTTTTGAATATGCATATAATTATTTTTCTACATGGAGATTATGGGTGGAATGTTGTTTATAAATATACATAGCAACATATTAAACCTATTTCTGATATGAATATGCATATAGTTATTTTTCTATATGGGGATTATGGGTGGAATATTGTTTATAAATATACATAGGAACATATTTAACCCATTTCTGATAAGAACATGCATATAATTATTTTTCTACATGGGGATTATGGGTGGAAATTTGTTTATAAATATACATAGCAACCTATTTAACCCATTTCTGATAAGAATATGCATATAATTATTTTTCTACATGGGGATTATGGGTGGAATGTTTTAGTTAAACATACATATCAATATATTTAACCTATTCCTGATATGAATATGCATAAAATTAAGTTTCTACATATGGATTATGGGCAGAATATTGTTTATAAATATACATAGGAACCTATTTAACCCATTTCTGATAAGAATATGCATATAATTATTTTTCTACACGAGGATTATGGCAGGAATATTGTTAATAAATATACATAGCAACATATCAAACCTATTTCTGATAAAAATATACATATAATTATTTTTCTACATGGAGAATATGGGTGGAATGTTGTTTATAAATATACATAGCAACATATTAAACCTATTTCTGATATGAATATGCATATAGTTATTTTTCTATATGGGGATTATGGGTGGAATATTGTTTATAAATATACATAGGAACATATTTAACCCATTTCTGATAAGAATATGCATATAATTATTTTTTTACATGGGGATTATGGGTGGAAATTTGTTTATAAATATACATAGCAACCTATTTAACCCATTTCTGATAAGAATATGCATATAATTATTTTTCTACATGGGGATTATGGGTGGAATGTTTTAGTTAAACATACATATCAATATATTTAACCTATTCCTGATATGAATATGCATAAAATTATGTTTCTACATATGGATTATGGGTGGAATATTGTTTATAAATATACATAGGAACCTATTTAACCCATTTCTGATAAGAATATGCATATAATTTTTTTTTCTACATTTGGATTATGGGCAGAATATTGTTTATAAATATACATAGGAACCTATTTAACCCATTTCTGAAAAGAATATGCATATAATTATTTTTCTACATGGGGATTATGGGTGGAATATTGTTTATAAATATACATAGGAACCTATGTAACCCATTTCTGATAAGAATATGCATATAATTATTTTTCTGCAAAGGATTATAGGTGGAATATTGTGTATAAATATACATAGGAACCTATATAACCCATTTCTGAAAAGAGTATGCATATAATTATTTTTCTACATTTGGATTATGGTTTGAATATTGTTTATAAATATACATAGAAACATATTAAACCTATTTCTGATATGAACATGCATATCATTATTTTTCTACATGGGGATTATGGTTGGAATATTTATAAATATATTTACTATGTATATTTATAAATATACATAGTAACCTATTTAACCAATTTCTGAAAAGAATATGAATATAATTATTTTTCTACATTTGGATTATGATTGGAATATTGTTTATAAATATACATAGGAACCTATTTAACCCTTTTCTGATAAGTATATGCATATAATTATTTTTCTACACGAGGATTATGGATGGAATATTGTTAATAAATATGCATAGTAACATATTAAACCAATTTCTGATAAGAATATGCATATAAATATTTTTCTACATGGGGATTATGGGTGGAATTTTTTTATAAATATACATAGGAACCTATTTAACCCATTTCTGATAAGAATATGCTTATAATTATTTTTCTACATGGGGATTATGGGTGGAAAATTGTTTAGAAATATACATAGCAACCCAATTAACCCATTTCTGATGAGAATATGCATATAATTATTTTTCTATATGGGGATTATGGGTGGAATATTGTACTTAAACATACTTAGGAATATATTAAACCTATTTCTGATATGAATATGCATAAAAAAATTCTACATAGAGATTATAGTCAGAATATTGTTTATAAATATACATAGTAACCTATATACCTCATTTCTGATAAGAATATGCACATAATTGTTTTTCTACATGGGGATTATGAATGGAATATTTTAATACATATACATAGGAACATATTAAACCTATTTCTGATATGATTATGCATATCATTATTTTTTCACATGGGGATTATGGGTAGAATATTTTACATAAACATACATAGCAACATATTAAACCTATTTCTGATAAAAATATGCATATCATTATTTTTCTACATGTGGATTATGGGTGGACTATTGTTTAAAAATATACATAGGAACCTATTTAACCCATTTCTGATAACAATATGCATATAATAATTTTTCTACATGGGAATTATTGGTGGAATAGTGTTTATAAATTATACATAGCAACCTATTTAACCAATTTCTGATAAGAATATGCATATAATAATTTTTCTACGTCGGGATAATGGGCGGAATATTGTTTATAAATATACAAAGCAACATATTAAACCTATTTCTGATATAAATATGAATATAATTATTTTTTTACATGGGTATTATGGGTGGAATATTGTCTATAAATATACATGGTAACCTATTTAACCCATTTCTGAAAAGAATATGCATATAATTATTTTTCTACATGCTGATTATGGTTGTAATATTGTTTATTAATATACATAGCGACATAAGAAACCTATTTGTGATATGAATATGCATATAATTATTTTTCTACATGGGGATTATGGATGGAATATTGTTAATAAATATACATAGCAACATATTAAACCTATTTCTGATAAGAATATGTATATAATTTTTTTTCTACATGGGGATTATGGGTGGAATATTTCTTAGAAATATACATAGGAACATATTTAACCCATTTCTGATAAGAATATGCAAATAATTATTTTTCTACATCGGGATTATGGGCGGAATATTGTTTATAAATGTACATAGGAACCTATTTAACCCATTTCTGATAAGAATATGCATATAATTATTTTTCTACATGGGGATTAGGGTGGAAAATTGTTTATAAATATACATTGCAACCTATTTAACCCATTTCTGATAAGAATATGCATATAATTATTTTTCTACATGGGGATTAGGGTGGAAAATTGTTTATAAATATACATTGCAACCTATTTAACCCATTTCTGATAAGAATTTGCATATAATTATTTTTCTACATAAGGATTATGGATGGAATATTGTTAATAAATATGCATAGCAACATATTAAACCTATTTCTGTTATGAATATGCATATAATTATTTTTCTACATGGGAATTATGGGTGGAATATTGTAGTTAAACATACATAGGAATATATTAAACCTATTTCTGATTTGAATAAGCATTACATTTTTTTTCTACATGGGAATTATGGGTGGAATATTGTTTATAAATATATAAATAGGAACCTATTTAACCCATTTCTGATAAGAATATGCATATAATACTTTTTCTACATGGGGATTATGGGTGGAATATTGTTTATAAATATAGATAGCAACCTATTTCTGATTAGAATATGCATACAATTATTTTTCTACATTGGGATTATGAGTGGATTACTGTTTACAAATATACATAGCAACCTATTTAAGTCATTTCTGATAAGAATATGCATATAATTATTTTTCTACACGGGGATTATGGGTGGAATGTTTTAGTTAAACAGATCAATATATTAAACCTATTCCTGATATGAATATGCATACAATTATGTTTCTACATATGGATTATGGGCGGAATATTGTTTATAAATATACACAGGAACCTATTTAACCCATTTCTGATAAGAATATGCATATAATTATTTTTCAACACGAGGATTATGCATGGAATATTGTTAATAAATATACATAGCAACATATTAAACCTATTTCTGTTTTGAATATGCATATAATTATTTTTCTACATGGAGATTATGGGTGGAATGTTGTTTATAAATATACATAGCAACATATTAAACCTATTTCTGATATGAATATGCATATAGTTATTTTTCTATATGGGGATTATGGGTGGAATATTGTTTATAAATATACATAGGAACATATTTAACCCATTTCTGATAAGAACATGCATATAATTATTTTTCTACATGGGGATTATGGGTGGAAATTTGTTTATAAATATACATAGCAACCTATTTAACCCATTTCTGATAAGAATATGCATATAATTATTTTTCTACATGGGGATTATGGGTGGAATGTTTTAGTTAAACATACATATCAATATATTTAACCTATTCCTGATATGAATATGCATAAAATTAAGTTTCTACATATGGATTATGGGTGGAATATTGTTTATAAATATACATAGGAACTTATTTAACCCATTTCTGATAAGAATATGCATATAATTTTTTTTCTACATTTGGATTATGGGCAGAATATTGTTTATAAATATACATAGGAACCTATTTAACCCATTTCTGATAAGAATATGCATATAATTATTTTTCTACACGAGGATTATGGCAGGAATATTGTTAATAAATATACATAGCAACATATTAAACCTATTTCTGATAAGAATATACATATAATTATTTTTCTACATGGAGAATATGGGTGGAATGTTGTTTATAAATATACATAGCAACATATTAAACCTATTTCTGATATGAATATGCATATAGTTATTTTTCTATATGGGGATTATGGGTGGAATATTGTTTATAAATATACATAGGAACATATTTAACCCATTTCTGATAAGAATATGCATATAATTATTTTTTTACATGGGGATTATGGGTGGAAATTTGTTTATAAATATACATAGCAACCTATTTAACCCATTTCTGATAAGAATATGCATATAATTATTTTTCTACATGGGGATTATGGGTGGAATGTTTTAGTTAAACATACATATCAATATATTTAACCTATTCCTGATATGAATATGCATAAAATTATGTTTCTACATATGGATTATGGGTGGAATATTGTTTATAAATATACATAGGAACCTATTTAACCCATTTCTGATAAGAATATGCATATAATTTTTTTTTCTACATTTGGATTATGGGCAGAATATTGTTTATAAATATACATAGGAACCTATTTAACCCATTTCTGAAAAGAATATGCATATAATTATTTTTCTACATGGGGATTATGGGTGGAATATTGTTTATAAATATACATAGGAACCTATGTAACCCATTTCTGATAAGAATATGCATATAATTATTTTTCTGCAAAGGATTATAGGTGGAATATTGTGTATAAATATACATAGGAACCTATATAACCCATTTCTGAAAAGAGTATGCATATAATTATTTTTCTACATTTGGATTATGGTTTGAATATTGTTTATAAATATACATAGAAACATATTAAACCTATTTCTGATATGAACATGCATATCATTATTTTTCTACATGGGGATTATGGTTGGAATATTTATAAATATATTTACTATGTATATTTATAAATATACATAGTAACCTATTTAACCAATTTCTGAAAAGAATATGAATATAATTATTTTTCTACATTTGGATTATGATTGGAATATTGTTTATAAATATACATAGGAACCTATTTAACCCTTTTCTGATAAGTATATGCATATAATTATTTTTCTACACGAGGATTATGGATGGAATATTGTTAATAAATATGCATAGTAACATATTAAACCAATTTCTGATAAGAATATGCATATAAATATTTTTCTACATGGGGATTATGGGTGGAATTTTTTTATAAATATACATAGGAACCTATTTAACCCATTTCTGATAAGAATATGCTTATAATTATTTTTCTACATGGGGATTGTGGGTGAAATATTGTTTATAAATATACATAGTAACCTATTTAACCCATTTCTGGAAAAAAATATGCATATAATTATTTTTCTACATGGGGATTATGGTTGGATTATTGTTTATAAATATACATAAAAACATATTAAACCTATTTCTGATGTGAATATGCATATCATTATTTTTTCTACATAGGGATTATGGGTGGAATATTGTTTATAAATATAAATAGGAATCTATTTAACCCATTTCTGATAAGAATGTGTATATAATTATTTTTCTGCAAAGGGATTATAGGTGGAATATTGTTTATAAATATACATAGGAAGCTATATAACCCATTTCTGAAAAGAGTATGCATATAATTATTTTTCTACATTTGGATTATGGTTTGAATATTGTTTATAAATATACATAGAAACATATTAAACCTATTTCTGATATGAATATGCATATAATTATTTTTCTACATGGGGATTATGGTTGGAATATTATTTATAAATATACATAGTAACCTATTTAACCAATTTCTGAAAAGAATATGCATATAATTATTTTTCTACATTTGGAATATGGTTGGAATATTGTTTATAAATATACATAGGAACCTATTTAACCCATTTCTGATAAGTATATGCATATAATTATTTTTCTACACGAGGATTATGGATGGAATATTGTTAATAAATATGCATAGCAACATATTAAACCTATTTCTGTTATGAAAATGCATATAATTATTTTTCTACATCGGGATTATGGGTGGAATATTGTCTATAAATATAGATAGCAACCTATTTCTGATTTAAACATGCATACAATTATTTTTCTACATGGGGATTATGGGTGGAATATTGTTTATAAATATACATAGGAACCTATTTAACCCATTTCTGATAAGAATATGCATATAATTATTTTTCTACATGTGGATTATGGGCAGAATATGATTTAAAAATATACATAGGAACCTATTTAACCCATTTCTGATAAGAATATGCATATAATTTTTTTCTACATGAGGATTATAGGTTGAAGATTGTTTATAGAAATAGATAGCAACATATTAAGCCTATTTCTGATAAGAATATGCATATAATTATTTTTCTACATTGTGATTATGGGTGGAATATTGTTTATAAATATACATAGCAACATATTAATACTATTTCTGATATGAATATGCATATAATTATTTTTCTACATGGGGATTATGGGTGAAATATTGTTAATAAATACACATAGAAACCTATTTAACCCATTTCTGATAACAATATGCATATAATTATTTTTCTGCATGTGGATTATAGGTGGAATATTGTTTATAAATATACATAGGAACCTATTTAAACCATTTCTGATAACAATATGCATATAATTATTTTTTTGCATGGGGATTATAGGTGGAATATTGTTTATAAATATACATAGGAACCTATTTAACACATTTCTGATAAGTATATGCATATAATTATTTTTCTACATGAGGATTATGGATGGAATATTGTTAATAAATATGCATAGCAACATATTAAACCTATTTCTGTTATGAATATGCATATAATTATTTTTCTACATCGGGATTATGGGTGGAATATTGTTTATAAATATAGATAGCAACCTATTTCTGCTTTAAATATGCATAAAATTATTTTTCTACATGGGGATTATGGGTGGAATATTGTTTATAAATATACATAGGAACCTATTTAACCCATTTCTGATAAGAATATGCAGATAATTATTTTTTTGCATGGGGATTATAGGTGAAATATTGTTTATAAATACACATAGGAACCTATTTAACACATTTCTGATAGGAATATGCATAAAATTATTTTTCTACATGGGGATTATGGGAGGAATATTGTTTTTAATTATACATAGGAACCTATTTAACCCATTTCTGAAAAGAATATGCATATAATTATTTTTCTACATGGGGATTATGGGTGGAATATTGTTTATAAATATACATAGGAACCTATTCAACCCATCTCTGATAAGAATATGCATATAATTTTTTTTCTGCAAAGGGATTGTAGGTGGAATATTGTTTATAAATATACATAGGAACCTATATAACCCATTTCTGAAAAGAGTATGGATATAATTATTTTTCTACATTTGGATTATGGTTTGAATATTGTTTATAAATATACATAGAAACATATTAAACCTATTTCTGATATGAATATGCATATAATTATTTTTCTACATGGTGATTATGGTTGGAATATTATTTATAAATATACATAGTAACCTATTTAACCAATTTCTGAAAAGAATATGCAGATAATTATTTTTCTACATTTGGATTATAGTTGGAATATTGTTTATAAATATACAAAGGAACCTATTTAACCCATTTCTGATAAGTATATGCATATAATTTTTTTTATGCACAAGGATCATGGATGGAATATTGTTAATAAATATGCATAGCAACATATTAAACCTATTTCTGTTATGAATATGCATATAATTATTTTTCTACATCGGGATTATGGGTGGAATATTGTCTATAAATATAGATAGCAACCTATTTCTGATTTAAATATGCAAAAAATTATTTTTCCACATGGGGATTATGGGTGGAATATTGTTTATAAATATACATAGGAACCTATTTAACCCATTTCTGATAAGAATATGCATATTATAATTTTTCTACATATGGATTATGGGCAGAATATGGTTTAAAAATATACATATAGGAACCTAATAATCCCCATGTAGAAAAACAATTATACGCATATTCTTATTAGAAATGTGCTAAATAGATTCCTATGTATATTTATATACAATATACGTACATAGTGACTGAACAAGCTAATGCCACCCTCATCGCTTTTCCTAATTTTTTGGACGGAATCCCCTCTCCATCATTGGTATTTCAACCAGGGCTCTGGGCCTAACGGACGCATTGCTGTCACATTCTACCTTCTCCTGCGAGGCATCTCACACTGGGCCCTTTGCACTACTTCTCAACTTTAAGAACCATTAGGCACCATGATGGACTAGAAGGTCCGTGGTCCAGCTCCTCGCCTGGCTGCCTTGTCCTCCCCTCTTCTTTTTTGTTTTTGCACTTTTGGGGGGTCCAGGTTCCACAATCTCCTTTTTCCTTTTGTTGAGATGTACTGTTTATCCCCCCTTTTTTTTTCTTTCGCACATCTTTCTCCCACCCTGTTTATGTGTTGGAATGGACTGGACGGAAGGATGGGCTAATCGTCCCCTTGGTGGTCACCCACCTAGGCCTCACCTCACCAGGTGACAGTCCACTGAGGGACTCCGAGTCTTCACCCGGGTGGTTTTTTGGTTGATACCCCCCTCCCGGGTGAGCTCTGTAATTTATTGTTGTTTTGTTTTCTTTTCCTTATCCTCATCCCCTTCCCGCCTTTTCCCTCCCTACCCCTTCTACTTCCCCACCTAACCCCCTCAAGCCCCCATCCTCCCCCCTCCCACCCCCCCCACTTCTCCTCTTGATATTATTTTATTATTTTGTGTCTTAGATCACTTTCTAAAGCTAACTGTTTATTGCTTTGATCTTCAGGTTGCCTTTTGACTGACTGAACCATGCACAGGGGAACCAGAGGAGGTGTGACCGATCAGCTATCATCCAAGTCAGGTACGCCGTCACTAAAGGTACTGTCCTACAATGTCAGGGCGCTCTGCTCTCCACATAAGCGCAACAGGCTTTGGCTGGAGCTAAAGAGACTGGGGGCCCAGGTGGTTTTCCTGCAGGAGACTCACTTCAGGGAACAGTCCCTCCCAAAGATACCCACACATCTATACACCCAATGGTTCTTTAGCAACTCCCCGGTGGCCAAATCACGAGGTACAGCCATTGCATTCCATAAGTCATGCCCATTCCAACTTTCGGAGAGTAAGGTTGACTCGCAAGGCAGATACGTCTTTGTGAAGGGGGTCTTGGCCAACACAAAATTTACATTTGCGACTCTCTACGCACCCAATGCCCAACAACTCTCCTTTATTGATTCTGTGCTAGATAAGTTGAACGAAGTCAGGGAGGGACACCTAATTCTTGGAGGGGATTTTAACGTGAGCCCAGATCCGCTCGTTGACACATCCCGTGGCCGCCCCACTCACTCCCTTCCTCAAGCATTTTCGCAAGACACTGCAAAATAGCTTCCTTATAGACACGTGGAGAGCTCTTCATGCATCGGAGAGGGACTACAGCTACTACTCGGGGGTGCATGACGTTTATACACGCATAGACCTTATGTGTGTGGATCATGACACACTTGAGTTGCTGCAGTCAGCTGAAATAGGCAATATCACTATTTCAGATCATGCCCCAGTATGGGCCGTATTACGGGTTCCAGATGAAACACGGAAGGCCTGGTCGTGGAGGCTTAACGAAAACCTACTGGACGATGCCTCGGTGGTAGCTAAGGTCTCTGAGACTATTACATATTATTTTGCAGAGAATGTGTCCGAGGATATGGCAGACGGAGTGGTGTGGGAAAGCCATAAGGCGGTACTCAGGGGTGAATTGATCTCCCTGGCTTCCAAACTTAAAAGGGAAAGACAGATTGACTTCAAGAGGGTGCTGACAGCTTTGCAGGAAGAGGAACTTAAACACAAACGTCAGGGGGATGCTAACACCCGCGAACGGCTGACTGAACTGAGGGAGTTGTTTTCTCGCCTCCTTGACCATCACGCACGCAGACAACTACGCCACCTTTCACATAAATACTACGAACAGGGAAATAAGTGAGGCAGAATGCTAGCTAGAGCGCTTCGGAAGAGAAGACTGACAGCTCACGTACACTCGCTCCGGTCCCCTGACGGCACGGCTACATTACACTCCTCCGGGATCGCCTCAATCTTTAGAGATTATTATGCAGACTTATATCACCTAGATAAAGATATCTCACACACAGGACGGTCAGCAAAACTAAAAGCGATTGGCGACTATCTCGCCGCAGCTGGACTCCCCTCCTTGACGCCAGAGCAGCAGCTGGACCTTGATTCCCCCGTCTCCCCTCAGGAGATTATTTCAACAGTGAAGGCCCTACCTAATGGAAGGAGCCCTGGCCCGGATGGATACTCCAAAGCGTATTATGCAAAGTTTCTCCCCCTGCTACAAAACCATATGTGCAGGTATTTCAACTCTTTAGCCACAAACCACCAGATTCCCCCTGAGGCTTTACTGGCCCACATCACTGTGCTGCCGAAGGAGGGCAAGGACCCCACTCTCCCAC
Source organism: Aquarana catesbeiana (assembly GCA_037953035.1). Lineage (NCBI taxonomy): Eukaryota > Metazoa > Chordata > Amphibia > Anura > Ranidae > Aquarana > Aquarana catesbeiana. The sequence continues at coordinate 5,201,736 of JBBHAA010000868.1, forward strand.
AAAGCTATCGACCAATATCACTACTTAACGTCGATATAAAAATTTTTGCTAAGATTATGGCAAATAGACTTAAACACGTCTTGCCCTCCTTTATTCACCCCGATCAAACGGGATTTATTTCAGGTAGAGAAGCTAGGGACAATTCCATCCGGGCCATGCAGCTCATACAATGAGCATGTTCCCATAAGAATTCCACCTCCTACCTTATTCTGTCCACGGATGCCGAAAAGGCTTTTGACAGGATAGATTGGTCATACCTTAAGGCGGTTCTGGAGGCTTGGGAACTGGGCCCTCATCTGCTCAGATGGATCATGGCGCTTTACTCGACCCCCAGCGCGAAGGTCAAAGTAAATGGCCATCTATCCTTGGGATTCCCCATACGGAATGGCACGAGGCAGGGGTGCCCCCTCTCCCCCCTACTGTTCGCTCTGGCTATGGAGCCTCTGCTTCGAACAATACGGGCAAACGCCGATATTAGAGGGGTGACGGGGTCTACGGAACACAAACTGTCGGCCTATGCCGACGACGTGCTCTTTCATTTGACCCAGCCCTTGGTGTCACTGCCAAACCTTATGAGGGAACTAAAAATTTTCGGTCATGTGTCAAACTTTAAAATAAACTTTTCGAAATCCGAAATTCTGCCCATTACCATTCCTATAAAGATGGCTACTGACTTACAACAAGCTTTCCCATTTAGATGGGCTAAAACGTCTATTAAGTACTTGGGTATCCAACTTACAAATCGATTTGACACTATTTACTCGGCTAATTTCCCCACCCTTTTGAGCATGGTGCGTAGAGACTTACAGAACTGGACCAAGACCTCCTTCACATGGCTGGGCAAACTTAGCATACTCAAGATGAACATCCTTCCTAGGGTGCTCTTTTATTTACAGATGCTGCCTGTTCCCCTCCCCAGGAGCTTCTTTGCCCAGCTTCGAAGCCTGATGATTAACTTCATTTGGCATGGTAAAAAGCCAAGAATGGCGGTGTCTATACTACAGAAGGCCAAGGAAATGGGAGGCTTGGGTCTCCCGGATATACGACGATACTATAGAGCCATTGCGATCCAACATATCCTTAACTGACGACATCACGGGGGTTCAAAAATGTGGGTCTCGGAGCTTAGCAGGCCGGGACTTGTCATACGTACCCTGGCTACCCCGTGAACACAGAGGACTCTCACAGACGTCCTCACCGCTAACCACTCACATCCTACGGGTCTGGGACCGCACAAATGCTCTGTATGCTTTGGTGCCCCCGGGCTCCCCATTGGCACCGCTGGGGGGATATAGGTGGTTCCCTCCTGGGGAGCAGAGGACCTTTTGCGGTACCTGGGTTACAGACGGCAATTATAGTTACGGCAAATTTGTGGATAAGGGCAAGCTAATACCCCTAGACGCCTTGCGGAATAGCCACGGCAGATTCCCCATGGACTGGTGGAGGCACCAGCAACTCCAACACTTTATTGCAACAGAGGGGACCCCGATGAGAGGGCTAGACACTATCACCACACTAGAAAGTCTTTTCGGGGGGCGTGGCTTGCCTTGAGAGAAGATGGCTGCCTGATCACTTAGCTCCCTCTCACCACAGCCAAACTTCTGCAATTTAGGGGTTACACAGCAACCATCCGCCCCCCCTAATAATGGGCACATCTTCCCGTGGGTCATCGCACAGCAGATCCCGATCCCCGAGAGAAATCTCCAGCCGGGGGAGCCAAACGATACCGGAGATCTTCCGGACACAGCGCCCAACAATGGCGACCTCTCTCCCCACCTCGGCCTCATCTCAGTCTCACACGGAGATTGTCCTCACCCCCACCGACGCAGGCAACATCCAGCAAACACCTGCTTTACCTTCCCAACGCCAACCGAGCCTACAGGATTTACAAGCAGTCGCGGCCGACATCAAAAACACGCTTTTCTCAGCCATTTCTGACCTGCGCCACGAGCTACAGGCTATCACAGGCCGCATACAGCAGGTGGAAAATAAAGCTGCACAGCAACAAGCGATAGTAAAAGGCGTCCAGCACACAGTGGATCATCATTCTATGCAGCTGAGAGATCTTCAACGTCATGTTGAAGATCTTGACAACCGTGGTCGAAGACACAACCTACGGGTTAGGGGAATACCTGAATCGGTTGAACAAGATGACATCCTCCCGGTGGTGACAGGACTCTTTAATTATATTCTAAACCGCCCAGAACAAACGGTAATCACCATGGATCGTATCCACCGTGCACTCCGCCCCAAAGGAAGAGAATCGGACCCCCCCAGGGACATTATTTGCTTTGTGAACGATTTCTCTATCAAAGAAGAAATCCTCCAAAAAGCCCGCGAAAAATCGACCCTGGAATACAATGGCGGACCCGTCTCCATATTCCAAGATCTCTCTGCTATTACGCTACGTCACCGCAAGGACCTACGCCCTCTACTGGAGACCTTAAGAACCAGAGGAATCAGGTACCGCTGGAAGTTCCCCTTTGGCCTTTTCGCATCACACCAAGGCCGCTCTGCTCTTCTAAGGGTACCGGAAGACCTGGACAATTTCTGCCGTACACTAGATGTACCCTTCACACCGGTCCCGAACTGGTACGCGGAATTCAACCTACAATCCTACACTCACAACCATCCCATGGAAGAACCGATGGACGCTCACAGCTTTCGAAGAAGACGCTCGCCATCCGCCACCAGAATCAACCCTCCTCAAGGTCCACAACACCATCCGACCAGCCCCATGTCAGCTCCCTTTCCTCGCAGAGCACGCCGAGACCGCTAACAAATGGGTCTCCAACGGGAGTAATCACAAGCCAAATTCCACCTCTTTCTACCAATGATCTCCCCACCTGTACTTACCGCGATGGCCGCCCGCCATTAACTCCCGACAGCTCCATTGCAGAAACTAAGTGACATCAGCAACAGACAACAGATTACAGGATAGACTGCGCCTGACTCCCCGGTACAACCGGAAAATTTACGATTCACCCCGATCAACTCTAACCGCGACTTACCTGCAGGATTCGACGAAGGACAACATCTAAATACCCAAAACCACTTGTTCCTGCTCGACTGATCTCACCATATGGACACGGCCACACTACCAGGAACTCTCGACCGAGAACTCTTATGCAGAACCATCCAGCCCTCCGTGCACGGAACACAGAAGAAATCGGAACTATCCACCGGACACAGTCCTTTCCTTCCTGAGTTCTAGCTAAACCAGCGCATGTTATGGGTAATATATGTTGTGTAACGTTTAGTAGGGCCATATACAGCAAGGAACAAAGTTATACTCCTAGCCACAGACCTTTTTCATAGTTATACACAAAATACAATATTTAAGGTTGAGAAATTATAATAGCGCCTACGGAAATAATTCCAACCATCCTACACCCACTTACCTGCTAACCTATCCCATCGCTACACCCATATGTGCACATGGAACTAGAGCTGTACTTGCCTAACAATGCTCCCTAGGCAACCACAACTCAATGCCATACCTAGGCTAGCACATACAAACAGTATTGAACATGTGTTACCCAAATTGCCTCCGTTTTCCTGTCGTTCTCGGGCACTTACAATACTTAAGACATAGATAGGCACCCATCTGTCTCTGTGACCCCTCTCACGCTACCATCCTAAACTGGCGGTGGAGATTGCCCTACATAGGCCCTGGGACGCACACATTTGACACACTTTACAATACATTTATAAATACCATAGGGACTTACTACACACGCTCCTCCTAATCCATACGCTAAACACAACACCAAATGGGTACTAGGGAGCATGAAACAGGGAAAATGGGGGCCTAAGCAATTTTGCTCCCACCCCACACCATGCCACAACACAACACAAGGGCGGACAAGAATGGAGGCAGAGAGGCCTCATCCAGTTCATCCTCTGTCCGCAACATAATATTAAGCCCAGGCAACAATACCCGAGGCTACTGTCGTCCCCCAAAAACACAGGTGCGGTGCCCCTACCACCCCCAGAATAGTTGAGCAGAAACGCTGGGAGGCTCCACAGTTCACACTTTTTCTGATAAAGATTAATATAAAGTTATAGATGACTTGTGTTTATCCTACAAATTGTTTTTGATGGTTTGCAGCAATAGATGGTTATAGGGAAAAGGACCAGTTGTTAGAAAGCTAGCGTCCTGCAACCTCCCTGAAGTTACTTTTGCAATTACTAAGGTCAGTAATATTATAGGGCCCTTTTTCAGTGGGCACAATTCCACGATCTATCGCAGAACCTCCTCTGCATACACAACTTTGATTCTCTCGACATACGACACCTCCTTAATCTATTCATTTTTCTTCTAACTCATGACAGCCCAAATCTAAAATCTAGTTCCAAACTCCAACTGATTCTCCACACCCTCTACCTTTAATCTCAATCCACTCCGGCCACCTTTACATTACTAACAATAATTTCCCACATATACCCCCAAACCACTCACCTCGGACCTTACAAGTCACTCACTTACATACCAACCTTTCTATAAGTAGATTGTTTTCTCTCAAGCCAAAAACCAACCCCCACACAGTGGTCAAACTTCAATTCCTAAACCCATAACCAACAATCCGCCCTAACACCACTGAATTTACCCGGTGTATACAATTCTGTGGCACCGAGTACCGACTCAGGTGCGCGGAACGCCACAAGGTACCGGTTCCCCAACCCCCTACCCTACTCCAGTGCCATTTTCCCCAATTCCTACTGACTCTAACTAATACCCCCTTTTAAGTTTTGCCCCTCAGCCTGCCACAGCTCAACCCACAACTCAACTCACATACAAACGACTCTCCCATGGCTCCCAAAATCAGCAACATGCAGAAACCCACGCTCAACATTGTCTCGCTCAACGTAAAGGGCCTCAATACCCCAGAAAAACGTTCTAAACTCCTTCTTACCATGCAAAGGCTCAAAGCCAGCATCATAATGATACAGGAAACGCATTTTCGTACCAATAACACCCCTAAACTTTCCAACGCCTACTTTCCTACAGCGATACACGCCACTAACCCCCAACATAAAACGAAAGGAGTATCAATCCTTATCGCAAAACACTGCCCTCTCCGCATCACTGATTCTCTCATTGACCCCGACGGCAGGTATCTTTTCCTAAAGGGCTCGATTCAATCCAAAACGGTAACGCTAGCAAATATCTATGCCCCAAACAAACACCAAGTATCATTTTTTCGATCAATCAACACGGCCTTAACGACATTCCAGGAAGGCACTCTTATACTGGGAGGAGACTTCAATGTCCCCTTGAACCCCATTCAAGACACATACACAGGAACTACATCCATACCTTACAAAGCCCTGAAAAACATTAAAACACTGCTGAAACGGCTACTACTCCATGGCGCACCCTCTACCCAGACACGAGGGATTACACCTTCTACTCGGCACCACACCATCGATACTCTAGAATAGATTACCTCTTCCTAACCCAAAATGACCTACCCCTGCTCCAACGAGCCTCAATCGAGCCTATGACTATATTTGACCATCATCCTATCTCCATGTCCCTACAATTACCCGATACCACACCTCGCTCGACAATATGGAGGTTAGACTCCTCTTTGCTCACTGACCCCTCAATCTCGACAGACACAACAGCCACCTTAAAACACTTCTTCCTAGAATATAACCCAGACGACACATCCCCAATTAACAATTGGGAAGCCCACAAAAGCGTAATTCGGGGTTCCTTCCTAGCAGCAGCAGCCAAGAGAAATAAAGAAAAAAGAAAAACACACTCAGATCTGATCGAAAAAATAAGCAAACTTGAAGGGCTACATAAACAATCCCAAGCACTTTCCGCCATGAATGAACTGATCCAAGCTAGGAAAGATCTATTAGACTTATTAGATAAACAGATACAGCGTAAATACATACTCGCCAAGAAAAAATATTACGAATTTGGCAACAAAGCTAGTAAAATGTTGGCCAGAGCATTACAAATTTCCAGATCTAACAGAACTATACACTACGTCAACAACCCCTTAGGACATAAGATTACCAAAACCCCTGACATCGCACGACAATTTGTACAGTACTATAGCAAACTATACAACTTAGCCACCCCTCCTCCCCCTATAGATGGCACCACTCGATCTCAAATGATATCTGATTTCCTTAAACAATATGGCCCAACCCACAAGACTTAAATGCCCCAATCACTCGAGCGGAAGTTGACAAGGCCCTAAAACAAATGAAAACGGGCAAAAGCCCTGGACCGGACGGCCTTACAGCCGGTTACTACAAAACATATGCAGAAATACTTACCCCTTCCCCCGGAATCCGGTCGATCCCCCCGAGACCTTCTAACAGCTCATATAACAGTAATACCCAAGCCAGACAAAGACCATTCCTTAGTCACGAACTACAGACCTATCTCACTACTTAACGTAGATGTCAAATGGTACGCCAAAACATTAGCTAACAGACTTTTACCTCTACTCCCCCATCTTATTGGCCTTGACCAAGTGGGCTTTGTACCAGGGCGAGAAGCGAGGGATAATACCCTCAAAGCCATTAATATTCACCACTGGCTCACGACTACTAGGACCGAAGGATTCCTGCTGAAAGAAACACTCAAAGCCGTAGGACTCCCACAAACGATGTTAAATTATGTCTCGGCACTATACTCTAATCCTACTACAAAAGTCCAAGTTAATGGCCACCTGTCGGATGCCTTCTCCGTGTCGAATGGAACTCGCCAGGGTTGCCCACTCTCCCCTTTAATTTTCATTCTGACCCTGGAACCTCTTCTTAGACGCATTAATGAGAACCCAGATATTAAGGGCATCCGAATTAATCAACACACATATAAACTAGCAGCATTTGCCGACGACATTCTCCTCTTCCTCACCAACCCGCTCACCTCTATCCCTAACCTACTTAATGACTTTCACACCTTTCACGCCATCTCAAACTTCCAAATCAACTTTTCAAAATCACATGCCCTCAACATCTCTCTACCTGCAGAAATGTGTCAACAATGCCAAAACTCCTTCCCCTTCACATGGAACAAGCACGCAATCCCATACTTAGGTATTCAGTTACCATCCTCCTTAAATGACCTATACACCCTGAACTACACCCCTCTCCTTCGAAATATACAAGTGGACCTTACAAAATGGTCCTCGGGTCAATTCTCATGGTTTGGCAGGGCCGCCATCATAAAAATGAATATTTTACCCAGAATCTTATACTTTCTACAAACTATCCCAATTAAAATACCACCCACCTTCTTTTCAACGTACCGTACCGCCTGCACGAATTTTATATGGGGGACAAAACACCCGAGAATCAGCTTTATGAGACTTACAGCACCCAAACTCCTAGGGGGTTTGCCAGACACACGCAAATACCAACTGGCATGTCACCTAGCGAGAATCATCGATTGGATTGTACACCCCAAACATAAAGAATGGGTCCAACTTGAACAGTCACTTTCGACTGTACCAATCCAAAACCTTCCATGGGTCGAGACCCCTCTTTTATACCCCCAGAATACAATCAACATCCCCTCATTCACCCTACTCTGCTATCATTCCGCAATGCATGTAGCTCTAATAACATCTCCTCAATTAAAGGCCCAATGACACCCTTACGATTAAACCCTGAATTCACTCCTGGTATGCACTCATCTTTCCTAACTGATATATGGCCCCATCAGCCCGCTAGATCTAAACATTTCTTTGACGGAGATCGCCTCCTCTCTCAAACTGAACTGGCTTCCAAAGCGGGGGCTGAAAATTTTCCCTTCTGGACTTACGTCCAACTAAGAAACTTCTTTATCAAACCCAAGCCTACCCCAGACTGGTCCAGACCCACGACCCCATTTGAAGACTTATGCTTAAGTGATAAACCCCTTGCACACCTGATTTCACAAACATACAACCTATTATTTATTGACCAATCCAAACACACTCACTGGAACATCAGACAATGGGAACAAGACCTCTCCATACACCTGACTGACCAAGAGTGGACTGACATATACACCTTGATCCATAAGGGTTCGATGAACGTGCAGGTCCAAGAAAATGCCTATAAAATTTTTTCCAGATGGTACAGGACCCCGCTTCTACTACACCATTTCAGCCCACAAATACCACAAACCTGTTGGAGATGTGAGTCAGAAATAGGTTCCATGCTACACATCTGGTGGTCCTGCTCAAAGATCCAACCTTTCTGGAGAGAAGTCCAAACATTGATCACACAAATTACTACCTACTCCTTGGACTTTAACCCCTCAATGTTTTTACTAAATCACTCCTCGACACGTATACCATCCTATCACCGTTCACTGGCCATGCACCTGGTGAATGCAGCAAGAATGTGCATACCCCCCAAATGGCGCTCCTCAGAACCACCTACCATATCTGACTGGTTCAACGCATTAACCGAACTAAATTAATGGAAGATCTTATCCATCAGTCAAATGACACCCAAGCTAAGTTTACCAAAACTTGGACGTGCTGGATACACTTTACTTCAACGGCTGAATACAAAAAACACTTAACAGCCTATGGGCTGTGGCAGGACTGAACAAACCTTTTACCATCCCCCCCCCATACTTTCCATCACCACACATAGATCCAATTTACTTGTTTTTCGTTAACAACTAACCCCTTCTGTCACATTTCCTAAATGTCGATCTTCTTATTGATACACAGTACGTCTTTACAACACCTTGTTACATAAGCTTTCATTTCCATATTTTTATATTTAGTATAATATATATATATATTCTTATATTTAGTATAAGAAATCCTCAAATACACTTTTTCCTGAACCAAAGGATTAGTTAATTGTCAACTCTGAAAAGTTATATAGACCACCTGATGAGATTGTAACAGACGTTTAACATCTCCTTTATGCTTTGGCTCATGACCAACTATTGTATAGCCTATCGCCTACAATCTCTCACTCACAGCATCTGCGTCCGCGATATTGCATTTACCTGTGCATTTTTCCTTTTCATTTTATCATTGTATCTCCTGTTTTATACTGTCAATGTACATTTGAAACTTTCAATAAAAATCTGTTTAAAAAAAAAAAAAAAGAAAGTCTTTTCATAGAAGAAGAGCCAACTCCCCATTTGATTTCTGAGTTATATAGGCTATTAGGCTCAGTTTCCACCGCTGGTAAGCCAGCTTTCATAAGGGAATGGGAACGAGACCTAGGGATGGAGTTCACACCAGAACAACATCTACACATGTATAAACTAGCACACTCTAGCTCCATAGAGTCTAGAATGCAGGAAACTAACTACAAGCTTCTAACTCGCTGGTACCGTGTACCAGCTGTCACAGCACGTATCTACCCCTCGGTTTCTGACCGCTGCTGGCGAGGTTGCGGTCAGAAAGGCACCCTTCTTCATGTATGGTGGGAATGCCCAGTAATTAGGCCTTTCTGGATGGAAGTACAGACTGCCATTAAAAATGCCCTGCAGATTGAGATCCCGTTCTCCCCTGAGCATTTCCTCTTGCACCTCCCCACCCTCCCTCTAAGCCATTACAAAAAAAGCGCCCTTTCTCATCTATTAAATGCCGCTAAAAGGCTTGTACCTCTCTATTGGAAGCGTCCACAGGTTCCTACCTTAAAAGAATGGCTACAGAAGGTGGATGATATCAGAGAGGCGGAGGAGTGGGTGGCGAGGTGCAAAGATAGGAGTGAGTATAGTATTTGGGCTCAGTGGCAGAGATTCACCATCGACACTAATCCTGTGTCCTCTAGCATGGATGTTGCACTGTTGGAGTTGGCGGAGCCCTCCTTGAAGCTAAGGGGGCCTGTTTGTGGTGACGTGCGTGCCTGAATGGAACGTCTCACTGCCCTATTGATTGCACAAGGTGTAAACTTTTTCTTTCGTAATGCATGGTTCACAAGGTCTATAGTTGAAGGCTCATATGAGACGCTATGCGTCGCCAGTGACTACGGACAAGTTTTGTATCTCCTTTATTAAATGTTAGAGTCGTTACTTGTATAGACGTACTGGTCAGGGGCTCCGCCTGGTGACATAGGCACCTTTGTGACTGCATTGGCCCAATGGGATGCCCGCGGGGCGCTTCCCTTAGGTGAAGGTTAGTTGGAGGCCTGTGGCCCCCCTTCCGGGGGAATCCACCCAGTGGACATCTTAGGGCCTTGAATCAAAAACGAGACCCCTCCCTCCAGTACTAAAATGGAGGGCTAAGAAAGATGGGGCCGGCCAAGGCTGTTACGGCAGGACCCCCTTTTAGGACTCAGTATGACTGTTTAACAGTGTAATACAGTTTGGAGATGATTTAATCCCTCACCCCCTTCCCCCTCCCTCCCTTACTCCTACGTTTTATAAATTGTTCTACATTTTGTTTTGATATAAACATCTCGGTCTGCACTGGAAGAAATACAATGTAATGTGGTAAGAATGACCATAGACTATATGTTTATATGTTCTTTTTAATATATAAAATAAAAATAAAGATTACATAAAAAATAGGTTACTATGTATATTTATAAACAATATTCCAACCATAATCCCCATGTAGAAAAATAATTATATGCATATTCATATCAGAAATAGGTTTAATATATTTCTATGTATATTTATAAACAATATTCAAACCATAATCCAAATGTAGAAAAATAATTATATGCATACTCTTTTCAGAAATGGGTTATATAGGTTCCTATGTATATTTATAAACAATATTCCACCTCTAATCCCTTTGCAGAAAAATAATTATATGCATATTCTTATCAGAAATGGGTTAAATAGGTTCCTATGTATATTTATAAACAATATAACACCCATAATCCCCATGTAGAAAAAGAATATATTCTTACATACATACATATTCTTTTCAGAAATGGGTTAAATAGGTTCCTATGTATTATTAAAAATAATATTCCCTTCCTCACAGGTCAGGACCCCCTTTGCAACTTCAACGTCATTTACAGTCTCGAACGGAACCAGACAGGGATGCCCGCTATCACCTCTATTGTTCGCGCTATGTGTGGAACCCCTAGCGGCATCCATTAGGAATAACCGAGATATACGAGGGATTAAGGTTAGAGACAGAGAATTTAAAATCTCCCTCTTCGCCGATGATATCATCCTCACCCTGACCCAACTCCATGTTACCCTCCCGAACCTACATGCAGAACTAGACAGATTTCGCACCCTATCTGGGTATAAAATTAACGCCTCTAAATCAGAAGCGCTTCCCATCAATATCCCCCAGGCTGAGATCACGCTTCTACAATCTAACTTCCAGTACAACTGGAAAACAACTGCCCTGAAGTATTTGGGCACTTACATTACCCCACAATTTAACACACTATATCAAGAAAACTTCCCTCCCCTCTTCAACACAATTAGATCCTTACTACTTCAATGGAAAAAACATCGTATCTCTCTCTTAGGCCGAATCGCCTCTGTTAAGATGACCATCCTCCCGAAACTATTATACCTTTTCCAGACACTTCCCATACCTATACCAACTAAACAACTGAAAAAGCTGCAGTCAGACCTACTAGACTTCACGTGGAACTACAAAAGACACAGGATCCCAGGTTCAGTTCTGATGGCGTCGCGCAGTGAGGGGGGTCTAGCTTTCCCAAATATCATTAAATACTATCAGGCTGCGCAACTAAGAGCGGTGGCCTCATGGTTTACTCAAAAATCGTACAATAAGTGGACAGAGATTGAGAAATTATGGCTAGCCCCCATACACCCGAACAATCTATTATGGAACGCAAATGCGGATGTGGCTCCCGACCGCCTACTGGGTCCTATGGCCCTTTTACGGCAACTGTGGCGGAAGATAGCACAACCCAATAAATTGATCTCAGAGAGATCGACCCTAACTTCCTTTGTCTGCAATCCCAGGGTGCCGGATAGTCTCACACACCAGATGTCACATCCCTGGTCCTCCAGAAACTTATTCCACTTCGGAAATATAGTAGACCCCAGATCCCGTAGATTGTTGCCTTTCTCAGACTTGCAGACCAAATATAACCTACCGAGACAAGCATTTTATGGGTACCTACAAATACGACACTACGCATTAACCATTGCCCCAAACCTACAATTCTCGCCTCCATCCCCCTTTGAGAATATAATTCTAGCAGGCACCACACAGAAGGGACTAATTTCAGGAATCTATAAAATAATGAATGCTTTCCACATAGAGGAGAAAGGAAAACATCGCTACATGCTCAAATGGGAGAAGATTCTCAATGAAGAACTCTCACTGGAGATGTGGCAGATAATATGGAACCAAGCAGCGAAGAGTTCACTATGCACGCTTTATAAGGAAAATTCATATAAAATTCTTTGCTTCTGGTACATGACACCAGATGTAGTCCATTCAATCTTCCCTACAAGCTCAGACAAATGCTGGCGTTGCCAGGAAGTAAGAGGCACTTTTATACATATATACTGGACATGCCCAATAATCACCCCATACTGGGAGATGGTTCGGGATCTCCTCTCTCGTGTACTGGACACGGAGGTTCGGGAGTCTCCAAAATTTTTCCTGCTGGGTCTATCACCACTAAAACTTAGCAAACCTTACAAAAAATTAGTAAGACATATTCTCACAGCGGCACGCTGCTTGGTAGCTCTACATTGGAAACGTAGTACCCCGCCCTCTCCTGAAGATCTTTACTCTAGAATTAAAGATGTTGAACTAATGGAGAAAATGACAGCTAGAATACAAGATAAGCTGGAGGCCCACAACAGAGTCTGGGAACCATGGCACCTCCGGGAGGACACAACATGACCAGGTAACAACGCTAGGCGGATGGCTTACTACTTTTCTTTACTTCTTGCTCTCTTTCCCCCCTTTTCCCCCTCATTTTTTTTTTTTATCCTTTTATTTTTATCCCCCCTAAACCTGCATTAATATTGGTATCCAGGACCCTCACTCTCTGGGGGACTTCACCCCTTAATCTTTCCCCATATCATTATGGAAGAATGGGCTACACTTTATCACCAGAAATAAGCTTCCATTTATTTCTTTGTTTCCCAGGGGAATTATTAACAGCTACACTGTACTGATTGTTAGTCTAATACTGAAAGCGGTCATACTGGATATTTCATGTAATTTTTTTTTTTATTTACATGCTAAATCTTTATTTTGTATTGATAATACACTTAATAAAATGTTATTTGATAAAAAAAAAAAAAAAAAAAATAATATTCCTCCCATAATCCCCATGTAGAAAAAAATTATACGCATATTCTTATCACAAATGTGTTAAATAGATTCCTATGTATATTTATATACAATATTCTACCCATATTTCCCATGTAGAAAAATAATTATATGCATATTCTTATCATAAATGGGTTAAATAGGTTCCTATGTATATTTATAAACAACATTCCACCCATAATCCCCATGTAGAAAAATAATTATATTCATATACTTATCAGAAATGGGTTAAATCGGTTGCTATGTATATTTATAAACAATATTCCACCCATAATCCCTATGTAGAAAAATAATTATATGCATATTCTTATCAGAAATAGGCTTAATATGTTGCTATCTATATCTATAAACTATCTTCAACTATATTTATAATCCCCATGTAGAAAAAAATGATATGCATATGCTTATCAGAAATAGATTAGATAGGTTCCTATGTATATTTATATACAATATTCCACCCATAATCCCCATGTAGAAAAATAATTTTATGCATATTTAAATCAGAAATAGGTTGCTATCTATATTTATAAACAATATTCCACCCATAATCCCGATGTAGAAAAATAATTATATGCATATTCATAACAGAAATAGGTTTAATATGTTGCTATGCATATTTATTAGCAATATTCCATCCATAATCGTCGTGTAGAAAAATAATTATAAGCATATACTTATCAGAAATTAGTTAAATAGGTTCCTGTTTATATTTAGAAACAATATTCCAACCATAATCCAAATGTAGAAAAATAATTATATGCATACTCTTTTCAGAAATGGGTTATATAGGTTCCTATGTATATTTATAAACAATATTCCACCTCTAATCCCTTTGCAGAAAAATAATTATATGCATATTCCTATCAGAAATGGGTTAGATAGGTTCATATGTATATTTATAAACAATATTCCTCCCATAATCCCCATGTAAAAAAACAATTATACACATATTCTTATCAGAAATGTGTTAAATAGGTTCATATGTATATTTATAAACAATATTCCACCCATAATCCCCATGTAGAAAAATAATTATATGCATATTCTTATCAGAAATAGGCTTAATATGTTGCTATCTATAACTATAAACTATCTTCAACCTATAATCCCCATGTAGAACAAAAATTATATGCATATTCTTATCAGAAATGGGTTAAATTGGTTCCTATGTATATTTTTAAACCATATTCTGCCCATAATCCACATGTAGAAAAATAATTATATGCATATTCCTATCAGAAATGGGTTAGATAGGTTCATATGTATATTTATAAACAATATTCCACCCATAATCCCCATGTAGAAAAATAATTTTATGCATATTTAAATCAGAAATAGGTTGCTATCTATATTTATAAACAATATTCCACTCATAATCCCGATGTAGAAAATTATTATATGCATATTCATAACAGAAATAGGTTTAATATGTTGCTATGCATATTTATTAACAATATTCCATCCATAATCCTCATGTAGAAAAATATTTATATGCATATACTTATCAGAAATGGGTTAAATAGGTTCCTATTTATATTTAGAAAAAATATTCCAACGATAATCCAAATGTAGAAAAATGATTATATGCATATTCTTTTCAGAAATTGGTTAAATAGGTTACTATGTATATTTATAAACAATATTCCAAACATAATCCCCATGTAGAAAAATAATTATATGCATATTCATATCAGAAATAGATTTAATATGTTTCTATGTATATTTATAAACAATATTCAAACCATAATCCCCATGTAGAAAAATAATTATATGCATACTCTTTTCAGAAATGGGTTATATAGGTTCCTATGTATATTTATAAACAATATTCCACCTCTAATCCCTTTGCAGAAAAATAATTATATGCATATTCTTATCAGAAATGGGTTAAATAGGTTCCTATGTATATTTATAAACAATATAACACCCATAATCCCCATGTAGAAAAATAATATATTCTTCCATACATACATATTCTTTTCAGAAATGGGTTAAATAGGTTCCTATGTATTATTAAAAATAATATTCCTCCCATAATCCCCATGTAGAAAAAAATTATATGCATATTCTTATCACAAATCTGTTAAATAGATTCCTATGTATATTTATATACAATATTCTACCCATATTTCCCATGTAGAAAAATAATTATATGCATATTCTTATCATAAATGGGTTAAATAGGTTCCTATGTATATTTATAAACAACATTCCACCCATAATCCCCATGTAGAAAAATAATTATATTCATATACTTATCAGAAATGGGTTAAATCGGTTGCTATGTATATTTATAAACAATATTCCACCCATAATCCCTATGTAGAAAAATAATTATATGCATATTCTTATCAGAAATAGGCTTAATATGTTGCTATCTATATCTATAAACTATCTTCAACCTATAATCCCCATGTAGAAAAAAATTATATGCATATGCTTATCAGAAATGGGTTAAATTGGTTCCTATGTATATTTTTAAACCATATTCTGCCCATAATCCACATGTAGAAAAATAATTATATGCATATTCTTATCAGAAATGGATTAGATAGGTTCCTATGTATATTTATATACAATATTCCACCCATAATCCCCATGTAGAAAAATAATTTTATGCATATTTAAATCAGAAATAGGTTGCTATCTATATTTATAAACAATATTCCACCCATAATCCCAATGTAGAAAAATAATTATATGCATATTCATAACAGAAATAGGTTTAATATGTTGCTATGCATATTTATTAGCAATATTCCATCCATAATCGTCGTGTAGAAAAATAATTATATGCATATACTTATCAGAAATTAGTTAAATAGGTTCCTGTTTATATTTAGAAACAATATTCCAACCATAATCCAAATGTAGAAAAATAATTATATGCATACTCTTTTCAGAAATGGGTTATATAGGTTCCTATGTATATTTATAAACAATATTCCACCTCTAATCCCTTTGCAGAAAAATAATTATATGCATATTCCTATCAGAAATGGGTTAGATAGGTTCATATGTATATTTATAAACAATATTCCTCCCATAATCCCCATGTAAAAAAACAATTATACACATATTCTTATCAGAAATGTGTTAAATAGATTCCTATGTATATTTATATACAATATTCTACCCATATTTCCCATGTAGAAAAATAATTATATGCATATTCTTATCATAAATGGGTTAAATAGGTTCATATGTATATTTATAAACAATATTCCACCCATAATCCCCATGTAGAAAAATAATTATATGCATATTCTTATCAGAAATAGGCTTAATATGTTGCTATCTATAACTATAAACTATCTTCAACCTATAATCCCCATGTAGAACAAAAATTATATGCATATTCTTATCAGAAATGGGTTAAACTGGTTCCTATGTATATTTTTAAACCATATTCTGCCCATAATCCACATGTAGAAAAATAATTATATGCATATTCCTATCAGAAATGGGTTAGATAGGTTCATATGTATATTTATAAACAATATTCCACCCATAATCCCCATGTAGAAAAATAATTTTATGCATATTTAAATCAGAAATAGGTTGCTATCTATATTTATAAACAATATTCCACCCATAATCCCGATGTAGAAAAATAATTATATGCATATTCATAACAGAAATAGGTTTAATATGTTGCTATGCATATTTATTAGCAATATTCCATCCATAATCGTCGTGTAGAAAAATAATTATATGCATATACTTATCAGAAATTAGTTAAATAGGTTCCTGTTTATATTTAGAAACAATATTCCAACCATAATCCAAATGTAGAAAAATAATTATATGCATACTCTTTTCAGAAATGGGTTATATAGGTTCCTATGTATATTTATAAACAATATTCCACCTCTAATCCCTTTGCAGAAAAATAATTATATGCATATTCCTATCAGAAATGGGTTAGATAGGTTCATATGTATATTTATAAACAATATTCCTCCCATAATCCCCATGTAAAAAAACAATTATACACATATTCTTATCAGAAATGTGTTAAATAGGTTCATATGTATATTTATAAACAATATTCCACCCATAATCCCCATGTAGAAAAATAATTATATGCATATTCTTATCAGAAATAGGCTTAATATGTTGCTATCTATAACTATAAACTATCTTCAACCTATAATCCCCATGTAGAACAAAAATTATATGCATATTCTTATCAGAAATGGGTTAAATTGGTTCCTATGTATATTTTTAAACCATATTCTGCCCATAATCCACATGTAGAAAAATAATTATATGCATATTCCTATCAGAAATGGGTTAGATAGGTTCATATGTATATTTATAAACAATATTCCACCCATAATCCCCATGTAGAAAAATAATTTTATGCATATTTAAATCAGAAATAGGTTGCTATCTATATTTATAAACAATATTCCACTCATAATCCCGATGTAGAAAAATTATTATATGCATATTCATAACAGAAATAGGTTTAATATGTTGCTATGCATATTTATTAACAATATTCCATCCATAATCCTCGTGTAGAAAAATATTTATATGCATATACTTATCAGAAATGGGTTAAATAGGTTCCTATTTATATTTAGAAAAAATATTCCAACGATAATCCAAATGTAGAAAAATGATTATATGCATATTCTTTTCAGAAATTGGTTAAATAGGTTACTATGTATATTTATAAACAATATTCCAAACATAATCCCCATGTAGAAAAATAATTATATGCATATTCATATCAGAAATAGATTTAATATGTTTCTATGTATATTTATAAACAATATTCAAACCATAATCCCCATGTAGAAAAATAATTATATGCATACTCTTTTCAGAAATGGGTTATATAGGTTCCTATGTATATTTATAAACAATATTCCACCTCTAATCCCTTTGCAGAAAAATAATTATATGCATATTCTTATCAGAAATGGGTTAAATAGGTTCCTATGTATATTTATAAACAATATAACACCCATAATCCCCATGTAGAAAAATAATATATTCTTCCATACATACATATTCTTTTCAGAAATGGGTTAAATAGGTTCCTATGTATTATTAAAAATAATATTCCTCCCATAATCCCCATGTAGAAAAAAATTATACGCATATTCTTATCACAAATGTGTTAAATAGATTCCTATGTATATTTATATACAATATTCTACCCATATTTCCCATGTAGAAAAATAATTATATGCATATTCTTATCATAAATGGGTTAAATAGGTTCCTATGTATATTTATAAACAACATTCCACCCATAATCCCCATGTAGAAAAATAATTATATTCATATACTTATCAGAAATGGGTTAAATCGGTTGCTATGTATATTTATAAACAATATTCCACCCATAATCCCTATGTAGAAAAATAATTATATGCATATTCTTATCAGAAATAGGCTTAATATGTTGCTATCTATATCTATAAACTATCTTCAACCTATAATCCCCATGTAGAAAAAAATTATATGCATATGCTTATCAGAAATGGGTTAAATTGGTTCCTATGTATATTTTTAAACCATATTCTGCCCATAATCCACATGTAGAAAAATAATTATATGCATATTCTTATCAGAAATGGATTAGATAGGTTCCTATGTATATTTATATACAATATTCCACCCATAATCCCCATGTAGAAAAATAATTTTATGCATATTTAAATCAGAAATAGGTTGCTATCTATATTTATAAACTATATTCCACCCATAATCCCAATGTAGAAAAATAATTATATGCATATTCATAACAGAAATAGGTTTAATATGTTGCTATGCATATTTATTAGCAATATTCCATCCATAATCGTCGTGTAGAAAAATAATTATATGCATATACTTATCAGAAATTAGTTAAATAGGTTCCTGTTTATATTTAGAAACAATATTCCAACCATAATCCAAATGTAGAAAAATAATTATATGCATACTCTTTTCAGAAATGGGTTATATAGGTTCCTATGTATATTTATAAACAATATTCCACCTCTAATCCCTTTGCAGAAAAATAATTATATGCATATTCCTATCAGAAATGGGTTAGATAGGTTCATATGTATATTTATAAACAATATTCCTTCCATAATCCCCATGTAAAAAAAACAATTATACACATATTCTTATCAGAAATGTGTTAAATAGATTCCTATGTATATTTATATACAATATTCTACCCATATTTCCCATGTAGAAAAATAATTATATGCATATTCTTATCATAAATGGGTTAAATAGGTTCATATGTATATTTATAAACAATATTCCACCCATAATCCCCATGTAGAAAAATAATTATATGCATATTCTTATCAGAAATAGGCTTAATATGTTGCTATCTATAACTATAAACTATCTTCAACCTATAATCCCCATATAGAACAAAAATTATATGCATATTCTTATCAGAAATGGGTTAAACTGGTTCCTATGTATATTTTTAAACCATATTCTGCCCATAATCCACATGTAGAAAAATAATTATATGCATATTCCTATCAGAAATGGGTTAGATAGGTTCATATGTATATTTATAAACAATATTCCACCCATAATCCCCATGTAGAAAAATAATTTTATGCATATTTAAATCAGAAATAGGTTGCTATCTATATTTATAAACAATATTCCACCCATAATCCCGATGTAGAAAAATAATTATATGCATATTCATAACAGAAATAGGTTTAATATGTTGCTATGCATATTTATTAGCAATATTCCATCCATAATCGTCGTGTAGAAAAATAATTATATGCATATACTTATCAGAAATTAGTTAAATAGGTTCCTGTTTATATTTAGAAACAATATTCCAACCATAATCCAAATGTAGAAAAATAATTATATGCATACTCTTTTCAGAAATGGGTTATATAGGTTCCTATGTATATTTATAAACAACATTCCACCCATAATCCCCATGTAGAAAAATAATTATATTCATATACTTATCAGAAATGGGTTAAATCGGTTGCTATGTATATTTATAAACAATATTCCACCCATAATCCCTATGTAGAAAAATAATTATATGCATATTCTTATCAGAAATAGGCTTAATATGTTGCTATCTATATCTATAAACTATCTTCAACCTATAATCCCCATGTAGAAAAAAATTATATGCATATGCTTATCAGAAATGGGTTAAATTGGTTCCTATGTATATTTTTAAACCATATTCTGCCCATAATCCACATGTAGAAAAATAATTATATGCATATTCTTATCAGAAATGGATTAGATAGGTTCCTATGTATATTTATATACAATATTCCACCCATAATCCCCATGTAGAAAAATAATTTTATGCATATTTAAATCAGAAATAGGTTGCTATCTATATTTATAAACTATATTCCACCCATAATCCCAATGTAGAAAAATAATTATATGCATATTCATAACAGAAATAGGTTTAATATGTTGCTATGCATATTTATTAGCAATATTCCATCCATAATCGTCGTGTAGAAAAATAATTATATGCATATACTTATCAGAAATTAGTTAAATAGGTTCCTGTTTATATTTAGAAACAATATTCCAACCATAATCCAAATGTAGAAAAATAATTATATGCATACTCTTTTCAGAAATGGGTTATATAGGTTCCTATGTATATTTATAAACAATATTCCACCTCTAATCCCTTTGCAGAAAAATAATTATATGCATATTCCTATCAGAAATGGGTTAGATAGGTTCATATGTATATTTATAAACAATATTCCTTCCATAATCCCCATGTAAAAAAAACAATTATACACATATTCTTATCAGAAATGTGTTAAATAGATTCCTATGTATATTTATATACAATATTCTACCCATATTTCCCATGTAGAAAAATAATTATATGCATATTCTTATCATAAATGGGTTAAATAGGTTCATATGTATATTTATAAACAATATTCCACCCATAATCCCCATGTAGAAAAATAATTATATGCATATTCTTATCAGAAATAGGCTTAATATGTTGCTATCTATAACTATAAACTATCTTCAACCTATAATCCCCATATAGAACAAAAATTATATGCATATTCTTATCAGAAATGGGTTAAACTGGTTCCTATGTATATTTTTAAACCATATTCTGCCCATAATCCACATGTAGAAAAATAATTATATGCATATTCCTATCAGAAATGGGTTAGATAGGTTCATATGTATATTTATAAACAATATTCCACCCATAATCCCCATGTAGAAAAATAATTTTATGCATATTTAAATCAGAAATAGGTTGCTATCTATATTTATAAACAATATTCCACCCATAATCCCGATGTAGAAAAATAATTATATGCATATTCATAACAGAAATAGGTTTAGTATGTTGCTATGCATATTTATTAGCAATATTCCATCCATAATCGTCGTGTAGAAAAATAATTATATGCATATACTTATCAGAAATTAGTTAAATAGGTTCCTGTTTATATTTAGAAACAATATTCCAACCATAATCCAAATGTAGAAAAATAATTATATGCATACTCTTTTCAGAAATGGGTTATATAGGTTCCTATGTATATTTATAAACAATATTCCACCTCTAATCCCTTTGCAGAAAAATAATTATATGCATATTCCTATCAGAAATGGGTTAGATAGGTTCATATGTATATTTATAAACAATATTCCTCCCATAATCCCCATGTTAAAAAACAATTATACACATATTCTTATCAGAAATGTGTTAAATAGTTTCCTATGTATATTTATATACAATATTCTACCCATATTTCCCATGTAGAAAAATAATTATATGCATATTCTTATCATAAATGGGTTAAATAGGTTCATATGTATATTTATAAACAATATTCCACCCATAATCCCCATGTAGAAAAATAATTATATGCATATTCTTATCAGAAATAGGCTTAATATGTTGCTATCTATAACTATAAACTATCTTCAACCTATAATCCCCATGTAGAACAAAAATTATATGCATATTCTTATCAGAAATGGGTTAAATTGGTTCATATGTATATTTTTAAACCATATTCTGCCCATAATCCACATGTAGAAAAATAATTATATGCATATTCCTATCAGAAATGGGTTAGATAGGTTCATATGTATATTTATAAACAATATTCCACCCATAATCCCCATGTAGAAAAATAATTTTATGCATATTTAAATCAGAAATAGGTTGCTATCTATATTTATAAACAATATTCCACTGATAATCCCGATGTAGAAAAATTATTATATGCATATTCATAACAGAAATAGGTTTAATATGTTGCTATGCATATTTATTAACAATATTCCATCCATAATCCTCGTGTAGAAAAATATTTATATGCATATACTTATCAGAAATGGGTTAAATAGGTTCCTATTTATATTTAGAAAAAATATTCCAACGATAATCCAAATGTAGAAAAATGATTATATGCATATTCTTTTCAGAAATTGGTTAAATAGGTTACTATGTATATTTATAAACAATATTCCAAACATAATCCCCATGTAGAAAAATAATTATATGCATATTCATATCAGAAATAGATTTAATATGTTTCTATGTATATTTATAAACAATATTCAAACCATAATCCCCATGTAGAAAAATAATTATATGCATACTCTTTTCAGAAATGGGTTATATAGGTTCCTATGTATATTTATAAACAATATTCCACCTCTAATCCCTTTGCAGAAAAATAATTATATGCATATTCTTATCAGAAATGGGTTAAATAGGTTCCTATGTATATTTATAAACAATATAACACCCATAATCCCCATGTAGAAAAATAATATATTCTTCCATACATACATATTCTTTTCAGAAATGGGTTAAATAGGTTCCTATGTATTATTAAAAATAATATTCCTCCCATAATCCCCATGTAGAAAAAAATTATACGCATATTCTTATCACAAATGTGTTAAATAGATTCCTATGTATATTTATATACAATATTCTACCCATATTTCCCATGTAGAAAAATAATTATATGCATATTCTTATCATAAATGGGTTAAATAGGTTCCTATGTATATTTATAAACAACATTCCACCCATAATCCCCATGTAGAAAAATAATTATATTCATATACTTATCAGAAATGGGTTAAATCGGTTGCTATGTATATTTATAAACAATATTCCACCCATAATCCCTATGTAGAAAAATAATTATATGCATATTCTTATCAGAAATAGGCTTAATATGTTGCTATCTATAACTATAAACTATCTTCAACCTATAATCCCCATGTAGAACAAAAATTATATGCATATTCTTATCAGAAATGGGTTAAACTGGTTCCTATGTATATTTTTAAACCATATTCTGCCCATAATCCACATGTAGAAAAATAATTATATGCATATTCCTATCAGAAATGGGTTAGATAGGTTCATATGTATATTTATAAACAATATTCCACCCATAATCCCCATGTAGAAAAATAATTTTATGCATATTTAAATCAGAAATAGGTTGCTATCTATATTTATAAACAATATTCCACCCATAATCCCGATGTAGAAAAATAATTATATGCATATTCATAACAGAAATAGGTTTAATATGTTGCTATGCATATTTATTAGCAATATTCCATCCATAATCGTCGTGTAGAAAAATAATTATATGCATATACTTATCAGAAATTAGTTAAATAGGTTCCTGTTTATATTTAGAAACAATATTCCAACCATAATCCAAATGTAGAAAAATAATTATATGCATACTCTTTTCAGAAATGGGTTATATAGGTTCCTATGTATATTTATAAACAATATTCCACCTCTAATCCCTTTGCAGAAAAATAATTATATGCATATTCCTATCAGAAATGGGTTAGATAGGTTCATATGTATATTTATAAACAATATTCCTCCCATAATCCCCATGTAAAAAAACAATTATACACATATTCTTATCAGAAATGTGTTAAATAGGTTCATATGTATATTTATAAACAATATTCCACCCATAATCCCCATGTAGAAAAATAATTATATGCATATTCTTATCAGAAATAGGCTTAATATGTTGCTATCTATAACTATAAACTATCTTCAACCTATAATCCCCATGTAGAACAAAAATTATATGCATATTCTTATCAGAAATGGGTTAAATTGGTTCCTATGTATATTTTTAAACCATATTCTGCCCATAATCCACATGTAGAAAAATAATTATATGCATATTCCTATCAGAAATGGGTTAGATAGGTTCATATGTATATTTATAAACAATATTCCACCCATAATCCCCATGTAGAAAAATAATTTTATGCATATTTAAATCAGAAATAGGTTGCTATCTATATTTATAAACAATATTCCACTCATAATCCCGATGTAGAAAAATTATTATATGCATATTCATAACAGAAATAGGTTTAATATGTTGCTATGCATATTTATTAACAATATTCCATCCATAATCCTCGTGTAGAAAAATATTTATATGCATATACTTATCAGAAATGGGTTAAATAGGTTCCTATTTATATTTAGAAAAAATATTCCAACGATAATCCAAATGTAGAAAAATGATTATATGCATATTCTTTTCAGAAATTGGTTAAATAGGTTACTATGTATATTTATAAACAATATTCCAAACATAATCCCCATGTAGAAAAATAATTATATGCATATTCATATCAGAAATAGATTTAATATGTTTCTATGTATATTTATAAACAATATTCAAACCATAATCCCCATGTAGAAAAATAATTATATGCATACTCTTTTCAGAAATGGGTTATATAGGTTCCTATGTATATTTATAAACAATATTCCACCTCTAATCCCTTTGCAGAAAAATAATTATATGCATATTCTTATCAGAAATGGGTTAAATAGGTTCCTATGTATATTTATAAACAATATAACACCCATAATCCCCATGTAGAAAAATAATATATTCTTCCATACATACATATTCTTTTCAGAAATGGGTTAAATAGGTTCCTATGTATTATTAAAAATAATATTCCTCCCATAATCCCCATGTAGAAAAAAATTATACGCATATTCTTATCACAAATGTGTTAAATAGATTCCTATGTATATTTATATACAATATTCTACCCATATTTCCCATGTAGAAAAATAATTATATGCATATTCTTATCATAAATGGGTTAAATAGGTTCCTATGTATATTTATAAACAACATTCCACCCATAATCCCCATGTAGAAAAATAATTATATTCATATACTTATCAGAAATGGGTTAAATCGGTTGCTATGTATATTTATAAACAATATTCCACCCATAATCCCTATGTAGAAAAATAATTATATGCATATTCTTATCAGAAATAGGCTTAATATGTTGCTATCTATATCTATAAACTATCTTTCACCTATAATCCCCATGTAGAAAAAAATTATATGCATATGCTTATCAGAAATGGGTTAAATTGGTTCCTATGTATATTTTTAAACCATATTCTGCCCATAATCCACATGTAGAAAAATAATTATATGCATATTCTTATCAGAAATGGATTAGATAGGTTCCTATGTATATTTATATACAATATTCCACCCATAATCCCCATGTAGAAAAATAATTTTATGCATATTTAAATCAGAAATAGGTTGCTATCTATATTTATAAACTATATTCCACCCATAATCCCAATGTAGAAAAATAATTATATGCATATTCATAACAGAAATAGGTTTAATATGTTGCTATGCATATTTATTAGCAATATTCCATCCATAATCGTCGTGTAGAAAAATAATTATATGCATATACTTATCAGAAATTAGTTAAATAGGTTCCTGTTTATATTTAGAAACAATATTCCAACCATAATCCAAATGTAGAAAAATAATTATATGCATACTCTTTTCAGAAATGGGTTATATAGGTTCCTATGTATATTTATAAACAATATTCCACCTCTAATCCCTTTGCAGAAAAATAATTATATGCATATTCCTATCAGAAATGGGTTAGATAGGTTCATATGTATATTTATAAACAATATTCCTTCCATAATCCCCATGTAAAAAAAACAATTATACACATATTCTTATCAGAAATGTGTTAAATAGATTCCTATGTATATTTATATACAATATTCTACCCATATTTCCCATGTAGAAAAATAATTATATGCATATTCTTATCATAAATGGGTTAAATAGGTTCATATGTATATTTATAAACAATATTCCACCCATAATCCCCATGTAGAAAAATAATTATATGCATATTCTTATCAGAAATAGGCTTAATATGTTGCTATCTATAACTATAAACTATCTTCAACCTATAATCCCCATATAGAACAAAAATTATATGCATATTCTTATCAGAAATGGGTTAAACTGGTTCCTATGTATATTTTTAAACCATATTCTGCCCATAATCCACATGTAGAAAAATAATTATATGCATATTCCTATCAGAAATGGGTTAGATAGGTTCATATGTATATTTATAAACAATATTCCACCCATAATCCCCATGTAGAAAAATAATTTTATGCATATTTAAATCAGAAATAGGTTGCTATCTATATTTATAAACAATATTCCACCCATAATCCCGATGTAGAAAAATAATTATATGCATATTCATAACAGAAATAGGTTTAATATGTTGCTATGCATATTTATTAGCAATATTCCATCCATAATCGTCGTGTAGAAAAATAATTATATGCATATACTTATCAGAAATTAGTTAAATAGGTTCCTGTTTATATTTAGAAACAATATTCCAACCATAATCCAAATGTAGAAAAATAATTATATGCATACTCTTTTCAGAAATGGGTTATATAGGTTCCTATGTATATTTATAAACAACATTCCACCCATAATCCCCATGTAGAAAAATAATTATATTCATATACTTATCAGAAATGGGTTAAATCGGTTGCTATGTATATTTATAAACAATATTCCACCCATAATCCCTATGTAGAAAAATAATTATATGCATATTCTTATCAGAAATAGGCTTAATATGTTGCTATCTATATCTATAAACTATCTTCAACCTATAATCCCCATGTAGAAAAAAATTATATGCATATGCTTATCAGAAATGGGTTAAATTGGTTCCTATGTATATTTTTAAACCATATTCTGCCCATAATCCACATGTAGAAAAATAATTATATGCATATTCTTATCAGAAATGGATTAGATAGGTTCCTATGTATATTTATATACAATATTCCACCCATAATCCCCATGTAGAAAAATAATTTTATGCATATTTAAATCAGAAATAGGTTGCTATCTATATTTATAAACTATATTCCACCCATAATCCCAATGTAGAAAAATAATTATATGCATATTCATAACAGAAATAGGTTTAATATGTTGCTATGCATATTTATTAGCAATATTCCATCCATAATCGTCGTGTAGAAAAATAATTATATGCATATACTTATCAGAAATTAGTTAAATAGGTTCCTGTTTATATTTAGAAACAATATTCCAACCATAATCCAAATGTAGAAAAATAATTATATGCATACTCTTTTCAGAAATGGGTTATATAGGTTCCTATGTATATTTATAAACAATATTCCACCTCTAATCCCTTTGCAGAAAAATAATTATATGCATATTCCTATCAGAAATGGGTTAGATAGGTTCATATGTATATTTATAAACAATATTCCTTCCATAATCCCCATGTAAAAAAAACAATTATACACATATTCTTATCAGAAATGTGTTAAATAGATTCCTATGTATATTTATATACAATATTCTACCCATATTTCCCATGTAGAAAAATAATTATATGCATATTCTTATCATAAATGGGTTAAATAGGTTCATATGTATATTTATAAACAATATTCCACCCATAATCCCCATGTAGAAAAATAATTATATGCATATTCTTATCAGAAATAGGCTTAATATGTTGCTATCTATAACTATAAACTATCTTCAACCTATAATCCCCATATAGAACAAAAATTATATGCATATTCTTATCAGAAATGGGTTAAACTGGTTCCTATGTATATTTTTAAACCATATTCTGCCCATAATCCACATGTAGAAAAATAATTATATGCATATTCCTATCAGAAATGGGTTAGATAGGTTCATATGTATATTTATAAACAATATTCCACCCATAATCCCCATGTAGAAAAATAATTTTATGCATATTTAAATCAGAAATAGGTTGCTATCTATATTTATAAACAATATTCCACCCATAATCCCGATGTAGAAAAATAATTATATGCATATTCATAACAGAAATAGGTTTAGTATGTTGCTATGCATATTTATTAGCAATATTCCATCCATAATCGTCGTGTAGAAAAATAATTATATGCATATACTTATCAGAAATTAGTTAAATAGGTTCCTGTTTATATTTAGAAACAATATTCCAACCATAATCCAAATGTAGAAAAATAATTATATGCATACTCTTTTCAGAAATGGGTTATATAGGTTCCTATGTATATTTATAAACAATATTCCACCTCTAATCCCTTTGCAGAAAAATAATTATATGCATATTCCTATCAGAAATGGGTTAGATAGGTTCATATGTATATTTATAAACAATATTCCTCCCATAATCCCCATGTTAAAAAACAATTATACACATATTCTTATCAGAAATGTGTTAAATAGTTTCCTATGTATATTTATATACAATATTCTACCCATATTTCCCATGTAGAAAAATAATTATATGCATATTCTTATCATAAATGGGTTAAATAGGTTCATATGTATATTTATAAACAATATTCCACCCATAATCCCCATGTAGAAAAATAATTATATGCATATTCTTATCAGAAATAGGCTTAATATGTTGCTATCTATAACTATAAACTATCTTCAACCTATAATCCCCATGTAGAACAAAAATTATATGCATATTCTTATCAGAAATGGGTTAAATTGGTTCATATGTATATTTTTAAACCATATTCTGCCCATAATCCACATGTAGAAAAATAATTATATGCATATTCCTATCAGAAATGGGTTAGATAGGTTCATATGTATATTTATAAACAATATTCCACCCATAATCCCCATGTAGAAAAATAATTTTATGCATATTTAAATCAGAAATAGGTTGCTATCTATATTTATAAACAATATTCCACTGATAATCCCGATGTAGAAAAATTATTATATGCATATTCATAACAGAAATAGGTTTAATATGTTGCTATGCATATTTATTAACAATATTCCATCCATAATCCTCGTGTAGAAAAATATTTATATGCATATACTTATCAGAAATGGGTTAAATAGGTTCCTATTTATATTTAGAAAAAATATTCCAACGATAATCCAAATGTAGAAAAATGATTATATGCATATTCTTTTCAGAAATTGGTTAAATAGGTTACTATGTATATTTATAAACAATATTCCAAACATAATCCCCATGTAGAAAAATAATTATATGTATATTTATAAACAATATTCAAACCATAATCCCCATGTAGAAAAATAATTATATGCATACTCTTTTCAGAAATGGGTTATATAGGTTCCTATGTATATTTATAAACAATATTCCACCTCTAATCCCTTTGCAGAAAAATAATTATATGCATATTCTTATCAGAAATGGGTTAAATAGGTTCCTATGTATATTTATAAACAATATAACACCCATAATCCCCATGTAGAAAAATAATATATTCTTCCATACATACATATTCTTTTCAGAAATGGGTTAAATAGGTTCCTATGTATTATTAAAAATAATATTCCTCCCATAATCCCCATGTAGAAAAAAATTATACGCATATTCTTATCACAAATGTGTTAAATAGATTCCTATGTATATTTATATACAATATTCTACCCATATTTCCCATGTAGAAAAATAATTATATGCATATTCTTATCATAAATGGGTTAAATAGGTTCCTATGTATATTTATAAACAACATTCCACCCATAATCCCCATGTAGAAAAATAATTATATTCATATACTTATCAGAAATGGGTTAAATCGGTTGCTATGTATATTTATAAACAATATTCCACCCATAATCCCTATGTAGAAAAATAATTATATGCATATTCTTATCAGAAATAGGCTTAATATGTTGCTATCTATATCTATAAACTATCTTTAACCTATAATCCCCATGTAGAAAAAAATTATATGCATATGCTTATCAGAAATGGGTTAAATTGGTTCCTATGTATATTTTTAAACCATATTCTGCCCATAATCCACATGTAGAAAAATAATTATATGCATATTCTTATCAGAAATGGATTAGATAGGTTCCTATGTATATTTATATACAATATTCCACCCATAATCCCCATGTAGAAAAATAATTTTATGCATATTTAAATCAGAAATAGGTTACTATCTATATTGATAAACAATATTCCACCCATAATCGCAATGTAGAAAAATAATTATATGCATATTCATAACAGAAATAGGTTTAATATGTTGCTATGCATATTTATTAGCAATATTCCATCCATAATCGTCGTGTAGAAAAATAATTATATGCATATACTTATCAGAAATTAGTTAAATAGGTTCCTGTTTATATTTAGAAATGATATTCCAACCATAATCCAAATGTAGAAAAATAATTATATGCATACTCTTTTCAGAAATGGGTTATATAGGTTCCTATGTATATTTATAAACAATATTCCACCTCTAATCCCTTTGCAGAAAAATAATTATATGCATATTCCTATCAGAAATGGGTTAGATAGGTTCATATGTATATTTATAAACAATATTCCTCCCATAATCCCCATGTAAAAAAACAATTATACACATATTCTTATCAGAAATGTGTTAAATAGATTCCTATGTATATTTATATACAATATTCTACCCATATTTCCCATGTAGAAAAATAATTATATGCATATTCTTATCATAAATGGGTTAAATAGGTTCATATGTATATTTATAAACAATATTCCACCCATAATCCCCATGTAGAAAAATAATTATATGCATATTCTTATCAGAAATAGTTTTAATATGTTGCTATCTATAACTATAAACTATCTTCAACCTATAATCCCCATGTAGAACTAAAATTATATGCATATTCTTATCAGAAATGGGTTAAATTGGTTCCTATGTATATTTTTAAACCATATTCTGCCCATAATCCACATGTAGAAAAATAATTATATGCATATTCCTATCAGAAATGGGTTAGATAGGTTCATATGTATATTTATAAACAATATTCCACCCATTATCCCCATGTAGAAAAATAATTTTATGCATATTTAAATCAGAAATAGGTTGCTATCTATATTTATAAACAATATTCCACTCATAATCCCGATGTAGAAAAATTATTATATGCATATTCATAACAGAAATAGGTTTAATATGTTGCTATGCATATTTATTAACAATATTCCATCCATAATCCTCGTGTAGAAAAATATTTATATGCATATACTTATCAGAAATGGGTTAAATAGGTTCCTATTTATATTTAGAAAAAATATTCCAACGATAATCCAAATGTAGAAAAATAATTATATGAATATTCTTTTCAGAAATTGGTTAAATAGGTTACTATGTATATTTATAAACAATATTCCAAACATAATCCCCATGTAGAAAAATAATTATATGCATATTCATATCAGAAATAGATTTAATATGTTTCTATGTATATTTATAAACAATATTCAAACCATAATCCCCATGTAGAAAAATAATGATATGCATACTCTTTTCAGAAATGGGTTATATAGGTTCCTATGTATATTTATAAACAATATTCCACCTCTAATCCCTTTGCAGAAAAATAATTATATGCATATTCTTATCAGAAATGGGTTAAATAGGTTCCTATGTATATTTATAAACAATATAACACCCATAATCCCCATGTAGAAAAATAATATATTCTTACATACATACATACTCTTTTCAGAAATGGGTTAAATAGGTTCCTATGTATTATTAAAAATAATATTCCTCCCATAATCCCCATGTAGAAAAAAATTATACGCATATTCTTATCACAAATGTGTTAAATAGATTCCTATGTATATTTATATACAATATTCTACCCATATTTCCCATGTAGAAAAATAATTATATGCATATTCTTATCATAAATGGGTTAAATAGGTTCCTATGTATATTTATAAACAACATTCCACCCATAATCCCCATGTAGAAAAATAATTATATTCATATACTTATCAGAAATGGGTTAAATCGGTTGCTATGTATATTTATAAACAATATTCCACCCATAATCCCTATGTAGAAAAATAATTATATGCATATTCATATCAGAAATAGATTTAATATGTTTCTATGTATATTTATAAACAATATTCAAACCATAATCCCCATGTAGAAAAATAATGATATGCATACTCTTTTCAGAAATGGGTTATATAGGTTCCTATGTATATTTATAAACAATATTCCACCTCTAATCCCTTTGCAGAAAAATAATTATATGCATATTCTTATCAGAAATGGGTTAAATAGGTTCCTATGTATATTTATAAACAATATAACACCCATAATCCCCATGTAGAAAAATAATATATTCTTACATACATACATACTCTTTTCAGAAATGGGTTAAATAGGTTCCTATGTATTATTAAAAATAATATTCCTCCCATAATCCCCATGTAGAAAAAAATTATACGCATATTCTTATCACAAATGTGTTAAATAGATTCCTATGTATATTTATATACAATATTCTA
Organism: Aquarana catesbeiana; assembly: GCA_037953035.1. Taxonomy (NCBI): domain Eukaryota; kingdom Metazoa; phylum Chordata; class Amphibia; order Anura; family Ranidae; genus Aquarana; species Aquarana catesbeiana. The sequence continues at coordinate 5,234,711 of JBBHAA010000868.1, forward strand.
CCCATATTTCCCATGTAGAAAAATAATTATATGCATATTCTTATCATAAATGGGTTAAATAGGTTCCTATGTATATTTATAAACAACATTCCACCCATAATCCCCATGTAGAAAAATAATTATATTCATATACTTATCAGAAATGGGTTAAATCGGTTGCTATGTATATTTATAAACAATATTCCACCCATAATCCCTATGTAGAAAAATAATTATATGCATATTCTTATCAGAAATAGGCTTAATATGTTGCTATCTATATCTATAAACTATCTTTAATCTATAATCCCCATGTAGAAAAAAATTATATGCATATGCTTATCAGAAATGGGTTAAATAGGTTCCTATGTATATTTTTAAACCATATTCTGCCCATAATCCACATGTAGAAAAATAATTATATGCATATTCTTATCAGAAATGGATTAGATAGGTTCCTATGTATATTTATATACAATATTTCACCCATAATCCCCATGTAGAAAAATAATTTTATGCATATTTAAATCAGAAATAGGTTGCTATCTATATTTATAAACATTATTCCACTCATAATCCCGATGTAGAAAAATTATTATATGCATATTCATAACAGAAATAGGTTTAATATGTTGCTATGCATATTTATTAACAATATTCCATCCATAATCCTCGTGTAGAAAAATATTTATATGCTTATATGCTTACCAGATATACTTATCAGAAATGGGTTATATAGGTTCCTATTTATATTTAGAAAAAATATTCCAACGATAATCCAAATGTAGAAAAATAATTATATGCATATTCTTTTCAGAAATTGGTTAAATAGGTTACTATGTATATTTATAAACAATATTCCAAACATAATCCCCATGTAGAAAAATGATTATATGCATATTCATATCAGAAATAGATTTAATATGTTTCTATGTATATTTATAAACAATATTCAAACCATAATCCCCATGTAGAAAAATAATTATATGCATATTCTTTTCAGAAATGGGTTAAATAGGTTCCTATGTATAATTAAAAACAATATTCCTCCCATAATCCCCATGTAGAATAAGAATTATACGCATATTCATATCACAAATAGTATTAATATGTTGCTATGTATATTTATAAACAATATTCCACCCATAATCCCCATGTAGAAAAATAATTATATGCATATTCATATCAGAAATAGTATTAATATGTTGCTATGTATATTTATAAACAATATTTCAACCATAATCCCCATGTAGAAAAATAATTATATGCATATTCTTATCAGAAATAGGCTTAATATGTTGCTATCTAAATCTATAAACAATCTTCAACCTATAATCCCCATGTAGAAAAAAATTATATGCATATTCTTATCAGAAATGGGTTAAATAGGTTCCTATGTATATTTTTAAACCATATTCTGCCCATAATCCACATGTAGAAAAATAATTATATGCATATTCTTATCAGAAAAGGGTTAAATAGGTTCCTATGTATATTTATAAACAATATTCCACCCATAATCCCCATGCAGAAAAATAATTCTATGCATATTTAAATCAGAAATAGGTTCCTATGTATATTTATAAACAATAGTCCACCTCTAATCCCTTTGCAGAAAAATAATTATATGCATATTCTTATCAGAAATGGGTTAAATAGGTTCCTATGTATATTTATAAACAATATTCCACCTCTAATCCCTTTGCAGAAAAATAATTATATTCATATTCTTATCAGAAATTGGTTAAATAGATTGCTATGTATATTTATAAACAATATTCCACTTATAATCCCCATGCAAAAAAATAATTATATGCATATTGTTATCAGAAATGGGTTAAATAGGTTCCTATGTATATTTATAAACAATATTCCACCTATAATCCCCATGCAGAAAAATAATTATATGCATATTGTTATCAGAAATGGGTTAAATAGGTTCCTATGTGTATTTATTAACAATATTTCACCCATACTCATCATGTAGAAAAATAATTATATGCATATTCATATTAGAAATAGTATTAATATGTTGCTATGTATATTTATAAACAATATTCCACCCATAATCCCCATGTAGAAAAATAATTATATGCATATTCTTATCAGAAATAGGTTTAATATGTTGCTATCTAAATCTATAAACAATCTTCAACCTATAATCCCCATGTAGAAAAATAATTATATGCATATTCTTATCAGAAAAGGGTTAAATAATTTCCTATGTATATTTATAAACAATATTCCACCCATAATCCCCATGCAGAAAAATAATTCTATGCATATTTAAATCAGAAATAGGTTCCTATGTATATTTATAAACAATATTCCACCTCTAATCCCTTTGCAGAAAAATAATTATATGCATATTCTTATCAGAAATGGGTTAAATAGGTTCCTATGTATATTTATAAACAATATTCCACCCATAATCCCCATGTAGAAAAATAAATATATTCATATTCTTATCAGAAATTGGTTAAATAGATTGCTATGTATATTTATAAACAATATTCCACTTATAATCTCCATGCAAAAAAAAATTATATGCATATTGTTATCAGAAATGGGTTAAATAGGTTCCTATCTAAATCTATAAACAATCTTCAACCTATAACCCCCATGTAGAAAAAAATTATATGCATATTCTTATCAGAAATGGGTTAAATAGGTTCCGATGTATATTTTTTAAACCATATTCTGCCCATAATCCACATGTAGAAAAATAATTATATGCATATTCTTATCAGAAAAGGGTTAAATAATTTCCTATGTATATTTATAAACAATATTCCACCCATAATCCCCATGCAGAAAAATAATTCTATGCATATTTAAATCAGAAATAGGTTCCTATATATATTTATAAACAATATTCCACCTCTAATCCCTTTGCAGAAAAATAATTATATGCATATTCTTATCAAAAATGGGTTAAATAGGTTCCTATGTATATTTATAAACAATATTCCACCCATAATCCCCATGTAGAAAAATAAATATATTCATATTCTTATCAGAAATTGGTTAAATAGATTGCTATGTATATTTATAAACAATATTCCACTTATAATCTCCATGCAAAAAAATAATTATATGCATATTGTTATCAGAAATGGGTTAAATAGGTTCCTATGTATATTTATAAACAATATTCCACCTATAATCCCCAGGCAGAAAAATAATTATATGCATATTGTTATCAGAAATGGGTTAAATAGGTTCCTATGTGTATTTATTAACAATATTTCACCCATAATCCCCATGTAGAAAAATAATTATATGCATATTCTTATCAGAAATAGGTTTAATATGTTGCTATCTAAATCTATAAACAATCTTCAACCCATAATCCCCATGTAGAAAAAAATTATATGCATATTCTTATCAGAAATAGGTTAAATAGGTTCCTATGTATATTTTTAAACCATATTCTGCCCATAATCCACATGTAGAAAAATAATTATATGCATATTCTTATCAGAAAGGGGTTAAATAGGTTCCTATGTATATTTATAAACAATATTCCACCCATAATCCCCATGCAGAAAAATAATTCTATGCATATTTAAATCAGAAATAGGTTCCTATGTATATTTATAAACAATATAACACCCATAATCCCCATGTAGAAAAATAATATATTCTTACATACATACATACTCTTTTCAGAAATGGGTTAAATAGGTTCCTATGTATTATTAAAAATAATATTCCTCCCATAATCCCCATGTAGAAAAAAATTATACGCATATTCTTATCACAAATGTGTTAAATAGATTCCTATGTATATTTATATACAATATTCTACCCATATTTCCCATGTAGAAAAATAATTATATGCATATTCTTATCATAAATGGGTTAAATAGGTTCCTATGTATATTTATAAACAACATTCCACCCATAATCCCCATGTAGAAAAATAATTATATTCATATACTTATCAGAAATGGGTTAAATCGGTTGCTATGTATATTTATAAACAATATTCCACCCATAATCCCTATGTAGAAAAATAATTATATGCATATTCTTATCAGAAATAGGCTTAATATGTTGCTATCTATATCTATAAACTATCTTTAATCTATAATCCCCATGTAGAAAAAAATTATATGCATATGCTTATCAGAAATGGGTTAAATAGGTTCCTATGTATATTTTTAAACCATATTCTGCCCATAATCCACATGTAGAAAAATAATTATATGCATATTCTTATCAGAAATGGATTAGATAGGTTCCTATGTATATTTATATACAATATTTCACCCATAATCCCCATGTAGAAAAATAATTTTATGCATATTTAAATCAGAAATAGGTTGCTATCTATATTTATAAACAATATTCCACTCATAATCCCGATGTAGAAAAATTATTATATGCATATTCATAACAGAAATAGGTTTAATATGTTGCTATGCATATTTATTAACAATATTCCATCCATAATCCTCGTGTAGAAAAATATTTATATGCTTATATGCTTACCAGATATACTTATCAGAAATGGGTTATATAGGTTCCTATTTATATTTAGAAAAAATATTCCAACGATAATCCAAATGTAGAAAAATAATTATATGCATATTCTTTTCAGAAATTGGTTAAATAGGTTACTATGTATATTTATAAACAATATTCCAAACATAATCCCCATGTAGAAAAATGATTATATGCATATTCATATCAGAAATAGATTTAATATGTTTCTATGTATATTTATAAACAATATTCAAACCATAATCCCCATGTAGAAAAATAATTATATGCATATTCTTTTCAGAAATGGGTTAAATAGGTTCCTATGTATAATTAAAAACAATATTCCTCCCATAATCCCCATGTAGAATAAGAATTATACGCATATTCATATCACAAATAGTATTAATATGTTGCTATGTATATTTATAAACAATATTCCACCCATAATCCCCATGTAGAAAAATAATTATATGCATATTCATATCAGAAATAGTATTAATATGTTGCTATGTATATTTATAAACAATATTTCAACCATAATCCCCATGTAGAAAAATAATTATATGCATATTCTTATCAGAAATAGGCTTAATATGTTGCTATCTAAATCTATAAACAATCTTCAACCTATAATCCCCATGTAGAAAAAAATTATATGCATATTCTTATCAGAAATGGGTTAAATAGGTTCCTATGTATATTTTTAAACCATATTCTGCCCATAATCCACATGTAGAAAAATAATTATATGCATATTCTTATCAGAAAAGGATTAAATAGGTTCCTATGTATATTTATAAACAATATTCCACCCATAATCCCCATGCAGAAAAATAATTCTATGCATATTTAAATCAGAAATAGGTTCCTATGTATATTTATAAACAATAGTCCACCTCTAATCCCTTTGCAGAAAAATAATTATATGCATATTCTTATCAGAAATGGGTTAAATAGGTTCCTATGTATATTTATAAACAATATTCCACCTCTAATCCCTTTGCAGAAAAATAATTATATTCATATTCTTATCAGAAATTGGTTAAATAGATTGCTATGTATATTTATAAACAATATTCCACTTATAATCCCCATGCAAAAAAATAATTATATGCATATTGTTATCAGAAATGGGTTAAATAGGTTCCTATGTATATTTATAAACAATATTCCACCTATAATCCCCATGCAGAAAAATAATTATATGCATATTGTTATCAGAAATGGGTTAAATAGGTTCCTATGTGTATTTATTAACAATATTTCACCCATACTCATCATGTAGAAAAATAATTATATGCATATTCATATTAGAAATAGTATTAATATGTTGCTATGTATATTTATAAACAATATTCCACCCATAATCCCCATGTAGAAAAATAATTATATGCATATTCTTATCAGAAATAGGTTTAATATGTTGCTATCTAAATCTATAAACAATCTTCAACCTATAATCCCCATGTAGAAAAATAATTATATGCATATTCTTATCAGAAAAGGGTTAAATAATTTCCTATGTATATTTATAAACAATATTCCACCCATAATCCCCATGCAGAAAAATAATTCTATGCATATTTAAATCAGAAATAGGTTCCTATGTATATTTATAAACAATATTCCACCTCTAATCCCTTTGCAGAAAAATAATTATATGCATATTCTTATCAGAAATGGGTTAAATAGGTTCCTATGTATATTTATAAACAATATTCCACCCATAATCCCCATGTAGAAAAATAAATATATTCATATTCTTATCAGAAATTGGTTAAATAGATTGCTATGTATATTTATAAACAATATTCCACTTATAATCTCCATGCAAAAAAATAATTATATGCATATTGTTATCAGAAATGGGTTAAATAGGTTCCTATCTAAATCTATAAACAATCTTCAACCTATAACCCCCATGTAGAAAAAAATTATATGCATATTCTTATCAGAAATGGGTTAAATAGGTTCCGATGTATATTTTTTAAACCATATTCTGCCCATAATCCACATGTAGAAAAATAATTATATGCATATTCTTATCAGAAAAGGGTTAAATAATTTCCTATGTATATTTATAAACAATATTCCACCCATAATCCCCATGCAGAAAAATAATTCTATGCATATTTAAATCAGAAATAGGTTCCTATATATATTTATAAACAATATTCCACCTCTAATCCCTTTGCAGAAAAATAATTATATGCATATTCTTATCAAAAATGGGTTAAATAGGTTCCTATGTATATTTATAAACAATATTCCACCCATAATCCCCATGTAGAAAAATAAATATATTCATATTCTTATCAGAAATTGGTTAAATAGATTGCTATGTATATTTATAAACAATATTCCACTTATAATCTCCATGCAAAAAAATAATTATATGCATATTGTTATCAGAAATGGGTTAAATAGGTTCCTATGTATATTTATAAACAATATTCCACCTATAATCCCCAGGCAGAAAAATAATTATATGCATATTGTTATCAGAAATGGGTTAAATAGGTTCCTATGTGTATTTATTAACAATATTTCACCCATAATCCCCATGTAGAAAAATAATTATATGCATATTCTTATCAGAAATAGGTTTAATATGTTGCTATCTAAATCTATAAACAATCTTCAACCCATAATCCCCATGTAGAAAAAAATTATATGCATATTCTTATCAGAAATAGGTTAAATAGGTTCCTATGTATATTTTTAAACCATATTCTGCCCATAATCCACATGTAGAAAAATAATTATATGCATATTCTTATCAGAAAGGGGTTAAATAGGTTCCTATGTATATTTATAAACAATATTCCACCCATAATCCCCATGCAGAAAAATAATTCTATGCATATTTAAATCAGAAATAGGTTCCTATGTATATTTATAAACAATATTCCACCTCTAATCCCTTTGCAGAAAAATAATTATATGCATATTCTTATCAGAAATGGGTTAAATAGGTTCCTATGTATATTTATAAACAATATTCCACCCATAATCCCCATGAAGAAAAATAAATATATTCATACTCTTATCAGAAATTGGTTAAATAGATTGCTATGTATATTTATAAACAATATTCCACCTATAATCCCCATGCAAAAAAATAATTATATGCATATTGTTATCAGAAATAGTATTAATATGTTGCTATGTATATTTATAAACAATATCCCACCCATAATCCCCATGTAGAAAAATAATTATATGCATATTCTTATCAGAAATAGGCTTAATATGTTGCTATCTATATCTATAAACAATCTTCAACCTATAATCCCCATGAAAAAAAAAATAATATGCATATTCTTAATCAGAAATGGGTTAGATAGGTTCCTATTTATATTTATAAAAAATATTCCACCCATAATCCCCATGTAGAAAAATAATTTTATGCATAATTAAATCAGAAATAGGTTGCTATCTATGTTTATAAACAATATCCCACCCATAATCCCGATGTAGAAAAATAATTGTATGCATATTCATAACAGAAATAGGTTTAATATGTTGCTATGCATATTTATTAACAATATTCCATTCATAATCCTCGTGTAGAAAAATAATTATATGCATATTCTTATCAGAAATGGGTTAAATAGGTTCCTATGTATATTTATAAACAATATTCCAACCATAATCCAAATGTAGAAAAATAATTATATGCATATTATTTTCAGAAATTGGTTAAATAGGTTACTATGTATATTTATAAACAATATTCCAACCTTAATCCCCATGTAGAAAAATAATTATATGCATATTCATATTAGAAATGGGTTAAATTGGTTCCTATGTATATTTTTAAACCATATTCTGCCCATAATCCACATGTAGAAAAATAATTATATGCAAATATTCTTATCAGAAATGGGTTAAATAGGTTCCTATGTATATTTATAAACAATATTCCACCAATAATCCCCATGTAGAAAAATAATTTTATGCATATTTAAATCAGAAATAGGTTACTATCTATATTTATAAACAATATTCCACCCACAATCCCGATGTAGAAAAATAATTATATGCATATTCATAACAGAAATAGGTTTAATATGTTGCTATGCATATTTATTAACAATATTCCATCCATAATCCTCGTGTAGAAAAATAATTATATGCATATACTTATCAGAAATGGGTTAAATAGGTTCCTATGTATATTTATAAACAATATTCCAACCATAATCCAAATGTAGAAAAATAATTATATGCATATTATTTTCAGAAATTGGTTAAATAGGTTTCTATGTATATTTATAAACAATATTCCAATCATAATCCCCATGTAGAAAAATAATTATATGCATATTCATATCAGAAATAGGTTTAATGTGTTTCTATGTATATTTATAAACTATATTCAAACCATAATCCAAATGTAGAAAAATAATTATATGCATACTGTTTTCAGAAATGGGTTATATAGTTTCCTATGTATATTTATAAACAATATTCGACCTCTAATCCCTATGCAGAAAAATATTTATATGCATATTCTTATCAGAAATGGGTTAAATAGGTTCCTATGTATATTTATAAATAATATTCCACCCATAATCCCCATGCAGAAAAATAACTATATGCATATTCTTTTCAGAAATGGGTTAAATAGGTTCCTATGTATAATTAAAAACAATATTCCTCCCATAATCCCCATGTAGAAAAACAATTATACGCATATTCTTATCAGAAATGTGTTACATAGGTTCCTATGTATATTTATATACAATATTCTTTCCATAATTCCCAAGTAGAAAAATAATGTTACGCATATTCTTATCATAAATGGGTTAAATAGGTTACTATGTATAGTTATAAAAAATATTCCACCCATAATCCCCATGTAGAAAAATAATTTTATGCATATTCTTATCAGAAATGGGTTAAATAGGTACCTATGTGTATTTATTAACAATATTTCACACATAATCCCCATGTAGAAAAATAATTATATGCATATATATATCAGAAATAGTATTAATATGTTGCTATGTATATTTATAAACAATATTCCACCCATAATCCACATGTACAAAAATAATTATATGCATATTCTTATAAGAAATGCATTAAATATGTTCCTATGTATATTTATAAACAATATTCCACCCATAATCCCCATATAGAAAAATAACTATATGTATATTCATATCAGAAATAGGTTAAATATGTTGCTATGTATATTTATAAACAACATTCCACCCATAATCTCCAAGTAGAAAAATAATTATATGCATATTCTTATCAGAAATGGGTTAAATAGGTTGCTATGTATATTTATAAACAAATTTCCACCCATAATCCCCACGTAGAAAAATAATTGTATGCATATTCATATCAGAAATGTGTTGCTAATCCCATGTAGAAAAATAATTACATACATATTCATATCAGAAATAGGTATAATATGTTGCAATGTATATTTATTAACAATATTCCTACATAATCCCCATGTAGAAAAATAATTATATGCATACTCATATCACAAATGGGTTTAATATGTTGCTATGTATATTTATAAACAATATTCCAACCATAATCAGCATGTAGAAAAATAATTATATGCATATTCTCTTCAGTAATGGTTTAAATGGGTTACTATATATATTTATAAACAATATTCCACACATAATCCGAATGTAGAAAATAATTATATGTATATTCCTATCAGAAATGGGTTAAATAGGTTCCTATCTATGTTTATATACAATATTCCACCCATAATTCCTATGTAGAAAAATAATTATATGCATATTCTTATCAGAAATGGGTTAAATAATTTCCTATCCATATTTATAAACAATATTCCACCCATTATCCCCATATAGGAAAATATTTTTATGCATATACATATCAGAAATAGGCTTAATATATTCCTATAAATCTTTAACTACAATATTCCACCGATAATCTCAATGTACAAAAAAAATTATATGCATATTCTTATTAGAAATGGGTTAAATAGGTTTCTTTCTATGTTTATATACAATATTTCACCCATAATCCCCATGTAGAAAAATAATTTTATGCATATTCTTATCAGAAATGGGTTAAATAGGTTAATATGTATATTTATAAAATAATATTTCACCCACAATCCCCATGCAGAAAAATAATTATATGCATATTCTTATCAGAAATGGGTTAAATAGGTTCCTATGAATATTTATAAACAATATTCCACACATAATCTGAATGTAGAAAATAATTATATGAATATTCTTATCAGAAATTGGTTAAATAGGTTCCTATGTGTATTTATAAACAATAATCCATCCTTAATCCCAATGTAGAAAAATAATTATATGCATATTCTTATCAGAAATATGTTAAATAGGTTCAGAGGATGATGACGTCACGCGTAAGGACGGGACAGGCTTTACATGCTGTGATAGTGTCACGAGCCCGCCGCTCGTTGGAGATAGGAACAAGACTGTTTGTTTTTATGTGAGTACCCATGTTTTACCTAATAAAGCTACTGGTTTAAATAGTATTACGCTATTGGGGCTCCCCGTGTGTTTTTTATCCCCCTGTATTACCGAGGGAACCACTCCCCTGAAATTAGGACCGCGAGGATAGGTCTCTGCATCCTAGGAGGACCCCCCATAAGATTCTTGGTCATATGCACTTACTGCACTGAGTCAAGGAGGACCCCTGTAAAGATCTTGGTTAGATGTGCTTGCCCTATTACCTTAAGGTAAGGGGCCATCTTTTACGAGTGGTCTTACACGAAGCTGAGCACCGTGTGATATACATCAAACACCACGGAGCGACTGTTGCATGCCAGGACGCTACCATTACTATTTATAAAGAACTTTTTTTTCACATCTGGTGCATGCTAAATTATCCAAGTCACATTATTTATTATCATTGCTTGCTATAGTTCCGGATTATCCCTGAACTTTGCACTGGTTCACATTTATTTATTGTTGTATATTAATTTTTTTCATCTTGCACTTTGTCACTTTACGTGCTATTCCCTGTGCCACTTCATTTTAGTCACATAGATTTTGTGTTATGATGTGATGATTGTTTACACTTAAAAAAGATAATCTGTTTTTTTGCACATGGTTACAATTATGGATTAATGATTTAAGACACTACTTATGAATGAATTTATAGTTTATTTATTCTCACATTGATTTGTTTTTAGCCATCACTATTGTTTATTTATGAGTGGGATTTTGTATGATTATTGCCGACACTTTTTGGCGCTTTATAATTTTTTTAGTCACTTACTATCACCCTAAGGCTCCTAATAAGGGTGTCCAGGATTAGCGCAGCACCACTGAATATATTTATAATATTCCACCCATAATCCCCATGTAGAAAAATAATTATATCCATATTCTTATCAGAAATGGGTTAAATAGGTTCCTATGTATATTTATAAACAATATTCCACCTATAATCCCCATTCATATCAGAATTAGATTTAATATGTTGCTATGTATGTTTAACTACAATATTCCATCCATAATCCCAATGCAGAAAATAATTATATGCCTATTCTTATCAGACATCGGTTAAATAGGTTAGATGTAGGTTAGAATAGGTGTATATTTATAAACAAATTTCCACCCATAATCCCCATGCAGAAAAATAATAATTTGCATATTCTTATTAGAAATGGAGGAACAGTGTCCTATCATTGTTGCCAGTGGAGATATTTCGGGCCAGTATCGCATTGTTGGTGACAGTGGATAGAATAGTTACCTATCGTTGGACGAATAGTGACCAATCATTTTTTGTCAGTGTGAGAAATAATACCTCATTTTTGGTGTCAGTGGTAGCCATCATTAGTGTCAGGAGGTAGAATAGTGACCCATCATTGGTGTCAGTTGGAGAAATAGTGACCCATCGTCGGTGTCAACTTAGAGAAATATTTCCATATTGTTGGTGTCAGTGGAAGAAATAATCCATGGTATATGTGACTTATTGTTTGCTTGAGTAAAGGTAACGATATTAGAAACAAATAGAAGCGAATTAGAGACTGACTCAAGCCTGACTCAAGTTTTATTAAACCAACCCATATCTTAGCTATGCCTACATTCTGTCTTAATAAAGCCCTGTAACTTTATCTTTAACAATATATCCTGACTTCATTTAACACACTTATGTAGACTCACGTTAACTCGACTATTCCTAAACAGGTGTAAACCTTAATTTTACATCTAACTGTAAACCGTCTCATACACATAACATGTGTTTTCAGGACTTTTTTGATATTTTTTGATTTAGGTAATGCAGCTCATGTATACGGTCTAACTGGTAACCTCTGCGATTTTTAAGAGTAATATCTATCCTGAAAAGAAAGTAAACAATAAGGCTATGCAAAAATATAAATTTTGCATTCTACCAACGATCACTTGCTGTACTTATTTCAGAATTATTCAACTAGTTCGAATCCAAGTCAACGAGATCTCTGAAAGAGATGAACTCCAACATTTAATTGTTATGTGTTTTTTTAAATCTTTTTTTATGTTTTATTGCAATGATCATTTAATTAATATCAGTGCTATCTGTACTAGATTGAAGCATAAAATTCTCAGTCTGTGAGAGAAAAGTGCCCCATCATTGTGTCAGTGGAAGGGACAGTGAAACATCTTTAGATGATTGATTGATCATCCAATTAAAAGAGTAATAAAAAGCAGAAATACGGTTTACCTTAGATGTCAGATATTGTGGAGTTTCAGCATAGCATAGCACATATGTCAGGCGGTTTGAATTAGTTTCGAACCAGTAGCCGTTGAATGGTAAATTCAGGTAATTGCACTTGCAACTATCCAAAGATTAGCACTGAGATAGCTGATTTTAATTCAGTGATTATTGTGATTATTACCTATATTTTGCGGGTTGAATAGTTGAATAATTCGTAAATTAGCACAGTAAGGAGACGTTAAGAGTTTCCATAGCTTAGTTTAACACTATACTTTAATATATAATTGAATTATGTTCCAAATACCAATAGCAATAGATTTCAATGGATGAGTGATAGTTTCATTATAAATTTCATATATTTAGTTGTATTGAACAAAATTTTACCGTTGAAGCATGCTGAATATTTCCTGTGCTAAATATAGCTATCTGCTATATTTAGAATAATGCATCTATCTTACGTCTAAAGTAAGCTGTTTCACTTCTTATTGTTTACTTGAGTGAAGGTAAAACGAAAAGAGACCGACATTGTCCTCTATAGCTTCTTAATTAGGGTATTGGAAACTATTTCTCGGAAAATAAAGGGAGCCCTGCAACTTTATCTCAATGCGCGATGTCATCCTGACTTTATTAATGCGACTAAACGTCTTTACCGTCTCACACACTATTTTAGTTTTATCAACTCTTTGCGACTCTTTGTTATCAGGACTTTTTTGCTATATTTAGGGTAATGCAACCATGTAAACTGCTAACTGCTAACCCGACACACTGCGACTTTAAGAATAATATCTATCTCTTAAAGGATGTAAACGTGTATTGCATTCTACCAACGGTGTTGTGTTTGGCAAAAGTGGCAGAGATTGGCAGAGAAGGAGAAGATGTAATCCGTAGATGGGCCAGATTTCGAGTAATGCAAAAAAATCTGAGGCAGTGAGAGAGAAATAGTAACCCCTATTGTTGGTGTCAGGGGGATCATTGGTGTAAGTGAAAGGAGCCAGTAAAAAAATCATTGGTGTCAGTTGAAATAAATGACAAATAGGACTCGGTGTCCCATAATGTTACACAATATTTAGCAGTGCTTTAAGAAAACCAGTGCGAATTTTTATATTTTGAGAGATAAAATAAGATAGAGATAGATTAAAGATAAAATGTCGGAATAGCATTGAGATCAGATTGTTTGATAATTGCTGCATCACCCGTAAGACTCAAGAAGCAGCAGAATTTAATTAGACAGTTAACGAAGACTGGGGAATTGCTGAAATACTGTAAATTTTTCAAGATAGCACTACATTACACAATCCCTTTCCCTGGTAAGCAAAATGTCAGGAAACATGGATATATCTGTATATATAGCGAATAAACCCTTAGTGAGTTGTTTATATTGTTTGCGTGACACATCAAGGAGAGTGAGACTGTAAACTTTAGGATTTTTTTGCTTGCTGACAGGTTTGAGCGCTATTTGTATTACAGTAGATAGTAGATTACAACAACATATCTACTGAGATATTTGTCAGAAAAAATTGCAATACACGTTCCAAAACTATTACAACAGAAAAGCTGCCGGTTTGACTTGGATTCGAAAAATTCTTAAATAGGAATAGCAGTGAGAAGAAGGTTTGAAATGGATTCGAACTAGTTGAATATTTCTTAAATTAGTCCTGTGAAACAAACCCCATTGGTTTTGAGATACTTTAAGGATACTATAAAAGTGTTTATAGCTTACTTGAGAGTTTTCATAGCTTGGTTAATATAATCGAATTATGTTCAAATTACCAATATCCACTATATGAGCCAGATTTCAATGGCTCAGTATATTAGAAACGAATAGAAGCCTAGCTGATATTGTGCTCTATTTCGTGTATTTCTATTTCTCTTTGCTATTTCGACATTCGATCTTAATTAGGGTGTAGGCAACTATCAATTCGACAATATAAACCGTGAGCCCTGCAACACACTCACGTAGGATGTAAGCCTCAATTTTACATCTTAATGTAAACCATCTCACACAAATTGCTATCAGGATTTTTTTTTGCTATATTTAGGGTAATTCAACCATGTAAAAAGTTTTAATGCTAACCTAACACTGCGACTATCTGTTACAATTAATAACGATCAGTTTATCAGCTTATTCTAAAATAGTACCCCATTGTTGGTCTGACCCATCATTGGTGTCAGTGAAAGGAACAAATTCTTGTTGTCATTGTCAAAACTACAACCGCGTTGTTAGTATCAGTGGAAGGATTAGTCCTCATCATTGTCAGTTTAAGGAATATTTGAATTATCAGTTGTGTAAGGAATAAAGACCACATCATTGCTGTCAGTGTGAAAATAATAAAATGTGAGAATTTTGTGTTAGTGGGAGGAATAGATATGGCAGATACCATTACTGGTGTAGTTTGTGGATAAAGTTAAAGTCACAACAAAATCAATGCGCATTTTTAAATTTTCGATAGATAGTTGCAATTACAATACCCTATTTAGATAGAATGTCTAAATAGCAATGAAATCAGATTGTTTGATAATTGCTGCACAGTTACTTAATTACTTAATTACTTTGTTTTTGAAGACTAGGAAATTGCTTAAGTTACTGTAAATGTAACATTTAAAACCTAACTGTGAATTTGCATTACACAATCCGTATCCACTGGTCCACAGCAAAATGTCATGATATATCAGTGAGATGTTTTACATGGTTGAGTACACCCGGGGAGCACATTGCAGGGGCTTCTTTCTCTAAGTGATTCTTTCTACAAGTGATATGCACTTCAATCTCTGCTTCAAGTTCTGCCTCACCTGATCAATCCTTCTCTGTCTCTTTACAGGTATGTGTCAAATCAACCACATCTTCCACCGTTAACTGAAATTGGGATCTACCTGCTGTCTGTGTGTGTGTCTTCTCTATCTGTTGCCATGTGCGCACAACCATGACATTATTTGTTGCTCTGGACTGTTTTACCTGTTTTATGTGTTGATCTTATCTTGGCCTCTTGCTATTCTGAATTTTGAAGCAAAAAGTCCACTTTGATTGTTAGGCATTCTTATATCTTATTCTTATATCTTATTAATCATTCTCATGATTAATTAACGAACTTCAACCCCAACCTTATAACAGTATAAATTTGAGCATCCTTAAGGGGTGAGCACATTGCTCGGGGAGCACATTGCAGGGGCTTCTTTCTCTAAGTGATTCTTCCTACACAAGTGATATGCACTTCAATCTCTGCACTTCAGCGATTGCACGAAGCAAACAAAACAAGGCTCTCCTCCGCTCTGTAACATGCACTCTGTATACCACTGCTTCTGACACTCCTCTCCTCTCTCCTCAAACTCTCTTACTTTCACCTCCCCTCTCCACCCGCCTGCTTATACGTATTACTACCCTGCCTTCTATGTTCTCCCTACCTGTTCCTTCCAACTCTCGCTCATTCTACATCCATACACTGATAAAACTCCAGTACTCTGAGACATGCCCCTTCACATAAATCACTGTCCCACATTACCTCCCTCACCCTCCTGCTTCTCCTAATCTCTGGTGACATATTCCCAAACCCTGGGCCACCATCATCTGTCCCTTGCCCATTGCTCCCATCCCCCTACACCCTCTGGCAGGAGCCGTAACCCACAGAACTTGGTCTCTATTCCTCTTTCCAAAACCATCTTCCCCCTTTTCCTGTGCCCTGTGGAATGCACGTTCTTTCTGCAACAAACTCACTGCCCTTCACGACCTCTTTATCACAAATTCCTTTAACCTACTTGGCTTCCTGAATCGGATACTATTTCTCCTGCTTCCCTCTCCCATGGGGGCCTGCTTTGGACCAAGTGGACGGAAGGGAGGTGGAGTGGGAATCCTTCTAGCCCCATGCAGCACCTATCAGGTTCTTCACCCACCTCAGAACACTCTCCTCTTTTGAGGCACATTGCATTCGTCTTTTCTCTCCCATTTCTCTAAGAATTGCTGTCATCTACCGGCCCCTTTCTTGATGACTTCTCTGCCTGGCTACCCTAACTTTCTCTCTTCTGAAATCCCCACAATTATTCTTGGGGACTTCAACATCCCTGTCAACACTAACGCTACTATTACTTCTAAACTTCTCAGTCTAACCTCATCGCTTGACCTGAATCAATGGATACAGGCTCCTACCCACTCCAACGGCAACACCCTTGACCTTGCCTTCTCCTATCTGTGCACTCCGTGCAACCTTTCCAACAATCCACTCCCACTCTCTGATCACCACCTTATTAGTTTTGCTCTCTCCTTGTCTTCCACCTCTTCTCCCTCCAACCGCCTAACAATTACATGTAGGGATTATGGGTGGAATATTGTTGTTAAAGATACATAGAAATATATTAAGCCTATTTCTGATATGAATATGCATAAAATTATTTTTCTACATTGGTATAATGGGTGGAATATTACTTATAATTATACATAGGAACCTATGTAACCCATTTCTGATAAGAATATTCATATAATTATTTTTCTACATTGGGATAATGGGTGGAATATTGTAGTTAAAGATACATAGGAATATATTAAGCCTATTTCTGATATGAATATGTATAAAATTATTTTTCTACATTGGGATTATGGGTGGAATATTGTTTATAAATATACAAAGCAACATAATAAATCTATTTCTGATATGAATATGTATATAAAAATGTTTTCTACATGAGGAGTATGGATGGAATTTTGTTAATAACTATACATAGGAACCTATTTAACCAATTTCTAATAAGAATATGCATATAATTATTTTTCTACAAGGGGATTATGGGTAAAACATTGTATATAAACTTACATATCAACATATTAAACCTATTTCTGATTTAAATATGCATATCATTATTTTTCTACATGTGGATTATGGGTGGAATATTGTTTATAAATATACATAGGAACCTATTTAACCCTTTTCTAATAAGAATATGCATATAATTATTTTTCTACATTGGGATTATGGGTGGGATATTGCAGTTAAACCTACATAGGAGTATATTAAGCCTATTTCTGATATGAATATGCATAAAATTATTTTTCTACATGGGGAATATGGGTGGGATATTGTTTATACATATACACAGCAACATATTAAACCCAATTCTGATAAGAATATGCATATTATTATTTTTCTACATGGGGATTATGGGTAGAATATTGTATATAAATATAATTTGGAACATATTAAACCTATTTGTGATGTGAATATGCATATAATTGTTTTTCTACATTGGGATTATGGGTAGACTATTGCAGATAAACATACATAACAACTTATTAAACCTATTTTTGATATGAATAGGCATATCATTATTTCTCTAAATGTGAATTATGGGTGGAATATTGTTTATAAGCATACATAGGAACCTATGTAACCCATTTCTGATAAGAATATGCATAAAATTATTTTTCTACATGGGGATTATGGGTGGAATATTGTTTATAAATATACATAGGAACCTATTTAACCCATTTCTGATAAGAATATGCATATAATTATTTTTCTGCATCGGGATTATAGGTGGAATATTGTTTATAAATATACATAGGAACCTATTTAACCCATTTCTGATAAGAATATGCATATAATTATTTTTCTACATGGGGATTATGGGTGGAATATTTTTAATAAATATACATAGCAACCTTTTTAACCCCATTTTGATAAGAATATGCATATAATTATTTTCTACATTGAGACTATGAGTGGAATATTGTTTATAAACATAGATAGGAACATATTTAACCCATTTCTTATAATAATATGCATATAATTATTTTTCTACATTGGGATTATGGGTGGAATATTGTTGTTAAAGATACATAGGAATATATTAAGCATATTTCAGATATGAATATGCATAAAATTATTTTTCTACATTGAGACTATGGGTGGAATATTGTTTATAAACATAGATAGGATCCTATTTAACACATTTCTAATAAGAATATGCATATAATTATTTTCTACATTGGGATTATGGGTGGACTATTGTAGTTAAAGATACATACGAATATATTAAGCCTATTTCTGATATGAATATGCATAAAATTATTTTCTACATTGGGATTATTGGTGGAATATTGTTTATAAGTATACATAGGAACCTATCTAACCCATTTCTGATAAGAATATTTATATAATTATTTTTCTACATTTTGAGTGTGGGTGGAATATTGTAGTTAAATATACATAGGAATATATTAAGTCTATTTCTGATATGAATATGCATACAATTATTTTTCTACATGGGGATTATGGGTGGAATATTGTTTATAAATATACATAGGAACCTATTTAACCCATTTCTGATAAGAATATGCATATAATTTTTTTTCTACATGGGGATTATGGGTGAACTGTTGTTTATAAATATACATAGGAACCCATTTAACCCATTTCTGATAAGAATATGCATATAATTACTTTTCTACATGGGGATTATGGGTGGAATATTGTATATAAAAATACATAGGAACATATTTACCCCATTTCAGATAAGAATATGCATATAATTATTTTTCTGCATGGGGATTGTAGGTGGAATTTTGTTTATAAATATACATAGGAACCTATTTAACCCATTTCTGATAAGAATATGCATAAAATTATTTTTCTACATGGGGATTATAGGTAGAATATTTTTAATAAATATACATAGCAACCTATTTAACCCATTTCTGATAAGATTATGCATATGATTATTTTCTCCATGGGGATTATGGGTGGAACATTGTTTATAAATATATATAGCAAAATATTAAACCTATTTTTGATAAGAATATGCATATAATTATTTTTCTACATTGGGACTATGGGTGGAATATTGTTTATAAACATAGATAGGAACATATTTAACCCATTTCTAATAAGAATATGCATATAATTATTTTTCTACATTGGGATAATGGGTGGAATATTGTAGTTAAAGATACATAGGAAAATATTAAGCCTATTTCTGATATGAATATGCATACAATTATTTTTCTACTTTGGGATTATGGGCGGAATATTATTTATAAGTATACATAGGAACCTATGTAACCCATTTCTGATAAGAATATGCATATAATTATTTTTCTACATGGGGATTGTGGGTGGAATATTGTAGTTAAACATACATAGGAATATATTAAGTTTATTTCTGATATGAATATGGATAAAATTATTTTTCTTCATTATTATGGGTGGAATATTGTTTATAAATATACATAGGAACCTATTTAACCCATTTCTGATAAGAATATGCATATAAATATTTTTCTACATGGGGTTTATGGGTGGATTATTGTTTATAAATATACATAGTAAGCTATTTAACCCATTTCTGATAAGAACATGCGTATAATTATTTTTCTACATGGGGATTATGGGTGGAATATTGTTTATAAATATACATAGGAACCTATTTAACCCATTTCTGATAAGACTATGCATATAATTATTTTTCTGCATGGGGATTATAGGTGGAATATTGTTTATAAATATACATAGGAACCTATTTAACCCATTTCTGATAAGAATATGCATAAAATTATTTTTCTACATGGGGTTTATGGGTGGAATATTGTTAATAAATATACATAGCAACCTATTTAACCCATTTCTGATAAGAATATGCATATAATTATTTTCTACATTGGGACTATGGGTGGAATATTGTTTATAAACATAGATAGGAACCTATTTAACCCATTTCTAATAAGAATATGCATATAATTATTTTTCTACATTGGGATTATGGGTAGAATATTTTTAATAAATATACATAGCAACCTATTTAACCCATTTCTGATAAGATAATGCATATGATTATTTTCTCCATGGGGATTTTGGGTGGAATATTGTTTATAAATATACATAGAAAAATATTAAACCTATTTCTGATAAGAATATGCATATAATTATTTTTCTACATTGGGACTATGGGTGGAATATTGTTTATAAACATAGATAGGAACATATTTAACTCATTTCTAATAAGAATATGCATATAATTATTTTTCTACATTGGGATAATGGGTGGAATATTGTAGTTAAAGACACATAGAAATATATTAAGCCTATTTCTGATATAAATAAGCATAAAATTATTTTTATACTTTGGGATTATGGGTGGAATATTATTTATAAGTATACATAGGAACCTATGTAGCCCATTTCTGATAAGAATATGCATATAATTATTTTTCTACATGGGAATTGTGGGTGGAATATTGTAGTTAAACATACATAGGAATATATTAAGTTTATTTCTGATATGGTATATGGATAAAATTATTTTTCTACATTATTATGGGTGGAATATTGTTTATATATGTAGATAGGAACCTATTTAACCCATTTCTGATAAGAATATGCATATAATTATTTTTCTATATGAGGTTTATGGGTGGATTATTGTTTATAAATATACATAGGAACCTATTTATCCCATTTCTGATAAGAATATGCGTATAATTATTTTTCTACATGGGGATTATGGGTGGAATATTATTTATAAATATACATAGTAACCTATTTAACCCATTTCTGAAAAGAATATTCATATAATTACTTTTCTACATGGGGATTATAAGTGGAATATTGTTTAAAAATATACATATTAACCTATTTAACCCATTTCTGATAAGACTATGCATATAATTATTTTTCTGCATATGGATTATAGGTGGAATATTGTTTATAAATATACATAGGAACCTATTTAACCCATTTCTGATAAGAATATGCATAAAACTATTTTTCCACATGGGGTTTATGGGTGGAATATTGTTAATAAATATACATAGCAACCTATTTAACCCATTTCTGATAAGAATATGCATATAAATATTTTCTACATTGGGACTATGGGTGGAATATTGTTTATAAACATAGATAGGAACCTATTTAACCCATTTCTAATAAGAATATGCATATAATTATTTTTTTTACAATGGGATTATGGGTGGAATATTGTTGTTAAAGATACATAGAAATATATTAAGCCTATTTCTGATATAAATATGCATAAAATTATTTTTCTACTTTGGGATTATGGGTGGAATAATATTTATAAGTATACATAGGAACCTATGTAGCCCATTTTTGATAAGAATATGCATATAATTATTTTTCTACATGGGGATTATGGGTGGAATATTATTTATAAGTATACATAGGAACCTATGTAACCCATTTCTGATAAGAATATGCATATAATTATTTTTCTACATGGGGATTGTGGGTGGAATATTGTAGTTAAACATACATATTAATATATTAAGTTTATTTCTGATATGAATATGGATAAAATTATTTTTCTACATTATTATGGGTGGAATATTGTTTATAAATATACATAGGAACCTATTTAACCCATTTCTGATAAGAATATGCATATAATTATTTTTCTACATGGGAATTATGGGTGGATTATTGTTTATAAATATACATAGGAACCTATTTAACCCATTTCTGATAAGAATATGCGTATAATTACTTTTCTACATCGGGATTATGGGTGGAATATTGTTTATAACTATACATAGGAACCTATTTAACCCATTTGTGATAAGAATATGCATATAATTATTTTTCTGCTCGGGGATTATAGGTGGAATATTGTTTATAAATATACATAGGAACCTAATTAACCCATTTCGGATAAGAATATGCATAAAATTATTTTTCTACATGGGGATTATGGGTGGACTATTGTTAATAAATATACATAGCAACCTATTTAACCCATTTCTGATAAGAATATGCATATAATTATTTTCTACATTGGGACTATGGGTGGAATATTGTTTATAAACATAGATAGGAACCTATTTAACCCATTTCTAATAAGAATATGCATATAATTATTTTTCTACATTGGGATTATGGGTGGAATATTGTTGCTAAAGATACATAGGAATATATTAAGCCTATTTCTGATATGAATATGCATAAAATTATTTTTCTACATGGGGATTATGGGTAGGATATTTTTTATACATATACATAGCCACATATTAAACCTATTTCTGATATGAATATGCATATTATTATTTTTCTATATGGGAATTATGGTTGGAATGTTCTATATAAATATACATAGGAACCTAGTTAACACATTTCTGATAAGAATATGCATAAAATTATTTTTCTACATGGGGATTATGGGTGGAATATTTTTTTATAAACATAGATAGGAACCTATTTAACCCATTTCTAATAAGAATATACATATAATTATTTCCTACATTGGGATTATGGGTGGAATATTGAAGTTAAAGATACATAGGAATATATTAAGCCTATTTCTGACATGAATATGTATAAAATTATTTTTCTACATTGGGATTATGGGTGGAATATTGTTTATAAATCTACATAGCAACATATTAAATCTATTTCTGATATGAATATGCGTACAATTATTTTTCTACATGGGGAATATGGGTGAACTATTGTTTATAAATATACATAGCAACATATTAAACCTATTTCTGATAAGATTATGCATATAATTATTTTTCTACATGGGGATTATGGTTGAAATATTGTTTATAAATATACATAGGAACCTATTTAACACATTTCTGATACAAATATGCAAATAATAATTTTTCTACATAGGGATTATGGATGGAATATTGTTTATAAATATAGATAGAAACATATTAAATCTATTTCAGATAAGAATATGCATATCATTATTTTTCTACATTATGATTAAGGGTGGAATATTGTTTATAAATATACATAGCAACCTATTTAACCCATTTCTGATAAGAATATGCATATAATTATTTTTCTACATTGGGATTATGGGTGGGATATTGCAGTTAAACCTACATAGGAATATATTAAGCCTATTTCTGATATGAATATGCATAAAATTATCTTTCTACATGGGGAATATGGGTGGGATATTGTTTATACATATACATAGCAACATATTAAACCTATTTCTGATATGAATATGCATATTATTATTTTTCTACATGGGGATTATGGGTAGAATATTGTAGATAAACATAAATAGCAACATATTAAACCTATTTCTGATAAAAATACGCATATCATTATATTTCTACATGTGGATTATGGGTTGAATATTGTTTATAAATATATATAGGAACCTATTTAACCCAATTCTGATAAGAATATGCATATAATTATTTTTCTACATGGGAATTATTGGTGGAATATTGTATATAAATATACTTTGGAACATATTAAACCTATTTGTGATGTGAATATGCATATAATTGTTTTTTACATTGGGATTATGGGTAGACTATTGCAGATAAACATACATAACAACATATTAAACCTATTTTTGATATGAATAGGCATATCATTATTTCTCTAAACGTGAATTATGGGTGGAATATTGTTTATAAGCATACATAGGAACCTATGTAACCAATTTCTGATAAGAATATGCATACAATTATTTTTCTACATGGGGATTATGAGTGGAATATTGTTTATAAATATACATAGGAACCTATTTAACCCATTTCTGATAAGAATATGCATATAATTATTTTTCTACATGGTAATTATGGGTGAACTATTGTTTAAAAAATATACATAGGAACCTATGTAACCCATTTCTGATAAGAATATGCATATAACTATTTTTCTACATTTGGATTGTGGGTGGAATATTGTAGTTAAACATACATAGGAATATATTAAGTCTATTTCTGATTTGAATATGCATACAATTATTTTTCTACATGGGGGTCATGGGTGGAATATTGTTTATAAATATACATAGGAACATATTTAACCCATTTCTGATAAGAATATGCATATAATTATTTTTCTACATGGGGATTATGGGTGGATTATTGTTTATAAATATACATAGTAACTTATTTAACCAATTTCTGAAAAGAATATGCATATAATTACTTTTCTACATGGGGATTATGGGTGGAATATTGTTTATAAATATACATAGGAACCTATTTAACCCATTTCTGATAAAAATATGCATAAAATTATTTTTCTACATGGGGACTATGGGTGGAATTTTTTTAATAAATATACATAGCAACCTTTTTAACCCAATTTTGATAAGAATATGCATATCATTATTTTCTACATTGGGACTATGAGTGGAATATTGTTTATAAACATAGATAGGAACCTATTTAACCCATTTCTTATAAGAATATGCATATAATTATTTTTCTATATCGGGATTATGGGTGGAATATTGTTGTTAAAGATACATAGGAATATATTAAGCATATTTCTGAAATGAATATGCATAAAATTATTTTTCTACATTGAGACTATGGGTGGAATATTGTTTATAAACACAGATAGGAACCTATTTAACCCATTTCTAATAAGAATATGCATATAATTATTTTCTACATTGGGATTATGGGTGGAATATTGTAGTTAAAGATACATACGAATATATTAAGCCTATTTCTGATATGAATATGCATAAAATTATTTTCTACATTGGGATTATGGGTGGAATATTGTTTATAAGTATACATAGGAACCTATCTAACCCATTTCTGATAAGAATATTTATATAATTATTTTTCTACATTTTGAGTGTGGTTGGAATATTGTAGTTAAATATACATAGGAATATATTAAGTCTATTTCTTATATGAATATGCATAAAATTATTTTTCTACATGGGGATTATGGGTGGAATATTGTTTATAAATATACATAGGAACCTATTTAACCCATTTCTGATAAGAATATGCATATAATTACTTTTCTACATGGGGATTATGGGTGGAATATTGTATATAAATATACATAGGAACCTATTTAACCCATTTCAGATAAGAATATGCATATAATTATTTTTATGCATTGGGATTATAGGTGGAATTTTGTTTATAAATATACATAGGAACCTATTTAACCCATTTCTGATAAAAATATGCATAAAATTATCTTTCTACATGGGGATTATGGGTAGAATATTTTTAATAAATATACATAGCAACCTATTTAACCCATTTCTGATAAGATTATGCATATGATTATTTTCTCCATGGGGATTATGGGTGGAATATTGTTGATAAATATACATAGCAAAATATTAAACCTATTTCTGATAAGAATATGCATATAATTATTTTTCTACATTGGGACTATGGGTGGAATTTTGTTTATAAACATAGATAGGAACATATTTAACCCATTTCTATTAAGAATATGCATATAATTATTTTTCTACATTGGGATAATGGGTGGAATATTGTAGTTAAAGATACATAGGAAAATATTAAGCCTATTTCTGATATGAATATGCATAAAATTATTTTTCTACTTTGGGATTATGGGTGGAATATTATTTATAAGTATACATAGGAACCTATGTAACCCATTTCTGATAAGAATATGCATATAATTATTTTTCTACATGGGGATTGTGGGTGGAATATTGTAGTTAAACATACATAGGAATATATTAAGTTTATTTCTGATATGAATATGGATAAAATTATTTTTCTACATTATTATGGGTCGAATATTGTTTATAAATATACATAGGAACCTATTTAACCCATTTCTGATAAGAATATGCATATAAATATTTTTCTACATGGGGTTTATGGGTGGATTATTGTTTATAAATATACATAGTAACCTATTTAACCCATTTCTGATAAGAATATGCCTATAATTATTTTTCTACATGGGGATTATGGGTGGAATATTGTTTATAAATATACATAGTAACCTATTTATCCAATTTCTGAAAAGAATATTCATATAATTACTTTTCTACATGGGGATTATGGTTGGAATATTGTTTATAAATATGCATAGGAACCTATTTAACCCATTTCTGATAAGACTATGCATATAATTATTTTTCTGCATGGGGATTATAGGTGGAATATTGTTTATAAATATACATAGGAACCTATTTAACCCATTTCTGATAAGAATATGCATAAAATTATTTTTTTACATGGGGTTTATGGGTGGAATATTGTTAATAAATATACATAGCCACCTATTTAACCCATTTCTGATAAGAATATGCATATAATTATTTTCTACATTGGGACTATGGTTGGAATATTGTTTATAAACATAGATAGGAACCTATTTAACCCATTTCTAAAAAAAATATGCATATAATTATTTTTCCACATTGGGATTATGGGTAGAATATTTTTAATAAATATACATAGCAACCTATTTAACCCATTTCTGATAAGAATATGCATATAAATATTTTCTACATTGGGACTATGGGTGGAATATTGTTTATAAACATAGATAGGAACCTATTTAACCCATTTCTAATAAGAATATGCATATAATTATTTTCTACATTGGGATTATGGGTGGAATATTGTAGTTAAAGATACATACGAATATATTAAGCCTATTTCTGATATGAATATGCATAAAATTATTTTCTACATTGGGATTATGGGTGGAATATTGTTTATAAGTATACATAGGAACCTATCTAACCCATTTCTGATAAGAATATTTATATAATTATTTTTCTACATTTTGAGTGTGGTTGGAATATTGTAGTTAAATATACATAGGAATATATTAAGTCTATTTCTTATATGAATATGCATAAAATTATTTTTCTACATGGGGATTATGGGTGGAATATTGTTTATAAATATACATAGGAACCTATTTAACCCATTTCTGATAAGAATATGCATATAATTACTTTTCTACATGGGGATTATGGGTGGAATATTGTATATAAATATACATAGGAACCTATTTAACCCATTTCAGATAAGAATATGCATATAATTATTTTTATGCATTGGGATTATAGGTGGAATTTTGTTTATAAATATACATAGGAACCTATTTAACCCATTTCTGATAAAAATATGCATAAAATTATCTTTCTACATGGGGATTATGGGTAGAATATTTTTAATAAATATACATAGCAACCTATTTAACCCATTTCTGATAAGATTATGCATATGATTATTTTCTCCATGGGGATTATGGGTGGAATATTGTTGATAAATATACATAGCAAAATATTAAACCTATTTCTGATAAGAATATGCATATAATTATTTTTCTACATTGGGACTATGGGTGGAATTTTGTTTATAAACATAGATAGGAACATATTTAACCCATTTCTATTAAGAATATGCATATAATTATTTTTCTACATTGGGATAATGGGTGGAATATTGTAGTTAAAGATACATAGGAAAATATTAAGCCTATTTCTGATATGAATATGCATAAAATTATTTTTCTACTTTGGGATTATGGGTGGAATATTATTTATAAGTATACATAGGAACCTATGTAACCCATTTCTGATAAGAATATGCATATAATTATTTTTCTACATGGGGATTGTGGGTGGAATATTGTAGTTAAACATACATAGGAATATATTAAGTTTATTTCTGATATGAATATGGATAAAATTATTTTTCTACATTATTATGGGTCGAATATTGTTTATAAATATACATAGGAACCTATTTAACCCATTTCTGATAAGAATATGCATATAAATATTTTTCTACATGGGGTTTATGGGTGGATTATTGTTTATAAATATACATAGTAACCTATTTAACCCATTTCTGATAAGAATATGCCTATAATTATTTTTCTACATGGGGATTATGGGTGGAATATTGTTTATAAATATACATAGTAACCTATTTATCCAATTTCTGAAAAGAATATTCATATAATTACTTTTCTACATGGGGATTATGGTTGGAATATTGTTTATAAATATGCATAGGAACCTATTTAACCCATTTCTGATAAGACTATGCATATAATTATTTTTCTGCATGGGGATTATAGGTGGAATATTGTTTATAAATATACATAGGAACCTATTTAACCCATTTCTGATAAGAATATGCATAAAATTATTTTTTTACATGGGGTTTATGGGTGGAATATTGTTAATAAATATACATAGCCACCTATTTAACCCATTTCTGATAAGAATATGCATATAATTATTTTCTACATTGGGACTATGGTTGGAATATTGTTTATAAACATAGATAGGAACCTATTTAACCCATTTCTAAAAAAAATATGCATATAATTATTTTTCCACATTGGGATTATGGGTAGAATATTTTTAATAAATATACATAGCAACCTATTTAACCCATTTCTGATAAGAATATGCATATAAATATTTTCTACATTGGGACTATGGGTGGAATATTGTTTATAAACATAGATAGGAACCTATTTAACCCATTTCTAATAAGAATATGCATATAATTATTTTCTACATTGGGATTATGGGTGGAATATTGTAGTTAAAGATACATACGAATATATTAAGCCTATTTCTGATATGAATATGCATAAAATTATTTTCTACATTGGGATTATGGGTGGAATATTGTTTATAAGTATACATAGGAACCTATCTAACCCATTTCTGATAAGAATATTTATATAATTATTTTTCTACATTTTGAGTGTGGTTGGAATATTGTAGTTAAATATACATAGGAATATATTAAGTCTATTTCTTATATGAATATGCATAAAATTATTTTTCTACATGGGGATTATGGGTGGAATATTGTTTATAAATATACATAGGAACCTATTTAACCCATTTCTGATAAGAATATGCATATAATTACTTTTCTACATGGGGATTATGGGTGGAATATTGTATATAAATATACATAGGAACCTATTTAACCCATTTCAGATAAGAATATGCATATAATTATTTTTCTGCATTGGGATTATAGGTGGAAGTTTGTTTATAAATATACATAGGAACCTATTTAATCCATTTCTGATAAGAATATGCATAAAATTATCTTTCTACATGGGGATTATGGGTAGAATATTTTTAATAAATATACATAGCAACCTATTTAACCCATTTCTGATAAGATTATGCATATGATTATTTTCTCCATGGGGATTATGGGTGGAATATTGTTGATAAATATACATAGCAAAATATTAAACCTATTTCTGATAAGAATATGCATATAATTATTTTTCTACATTGGGACTATGGGTGGAATTTTGTTTATAAACATAGATAGGAACATATTTAACCCATTTCTATTAAGAATATGCATATAATTATTTTTCTACATTGGGATAATGGGTGGAATATTGTAGTTAAAGATACATAGGAAAATATTAAGCCTATTTCTGATATGAATATGCATAAAATTATTTTTCTACTTTGGGATTATGGGTGGAATATTATTTATAAGTATACATAGGAACCTATGTAACCCATTTCTGATAAGAATATGCATATAATTATTTTTCTACATGGGGATTGTGGGTGGAATATTGTAGTTAAACATACATAGGAATATATTAAGTTTATTTCTGATATGAATATGGATAAAATTATTTTTCTACATTATTATGGGTGGAATATTGTTTATAAATATATATAGGAACCTATTTAACCCATTTCTGATAAGAATATGCATATAAATATTTTTCTACATGGGGTTTATGGGTGGATTATTGTTTATAAATATACATAGTAACCTATTTAACCCATTTCTGATAAGAATATGCCTATAATTATTTTTCTACATGGGGATTATGGGTGGAATATTGTTTATAAATATACATAGTAACCTATTTATCCAATTTCTGAAAAGAATATTCATATAATTACTTTTCTACATGGGGATTATGGGTGGAATATTGTTTATAAATATGCATAGGAACCTATTTAACCCATTTCTGATAAGACTATGCATATAATTATTTTTCTGCATGGGGATTATAGGTGGAATATTGTTTATAAATATACATAGGAACCTATTTAACCCATTTCTGATAAGAATATGCATAAAATTATTTTTTTACATGGGGTTTATGGGTGGAATATTGTTAATAAATATACATAGCCACCTATTTAACCCATTTCTGATAAGAATATGCATATAATTATTTTCTACATTGGGACTATGGTTGGAATATTGTTTATAAACATAGATAGGAACCTATTTAACCCATTTCTAAAAAAAATATGCATATAATTATTTTTCCACATTGGGATTATGGGTAGAATATTTTTAATAAATATACATAGCAACCTATTTAACCCATTTCTGATAAGAATATGCATATAAATATTTTCTACATTGGGACTATGGGTGGAATATTGTTTATAAACATAGATAGGAACCTATTTAACCCATTTCTAATAAGAATATGCATATAATTATTTTTTTTTACATTGGGATTATGGGTGGAATATTGTTGTTAAATATATATAGGAATATATTAAGCCTATTTCTGATATGAATATGCATAAAATTATTTTTCTACATTGGGATTATGGGTGGAATATTATTTATAAGTATACATAGGAACCTATGTAACCCATTTCTGATAAGAATATGCATATAATTATTTTTCTACATGGGGATTGTGGGTGGAATATTGTAGTTAAACATACATATTAATATATTAAGTTTATTTCTGATATGAATATGGATAAAATTATTTTTCTACATTATTATGGGTGGAATATTGTTTATAAATATACATAGGAACCCATTTAACCCATTTCTGATAAGAATATGCATATAATTATTTTTCTACATGGGAATTATGGGTGGATTATTGTTTATAAATATACATAGGAACCTATTTAACCCATTTCTGATAAGAATATGCATATAATTACTTTTCTACATGGGGATTATGGGTGGAATATTGTTTATAAATATACATAGGAACCTATTTAACCCATTTCTGATAAGAATATGCATAAAAAATTTTTTCTGCTCGGGGATTATAGGTGGAATATTGTTTATAAATATACATAGGAACCTAATTAACCCATTTCGGATAAGAATATGCATAAAATTATTTTTCTACATGGGGATTATGGGTGGACTATTGTTAATAAATATACATAGCAACCTATTTAACCCATTTCTGATAAGAATATGCATATAATTATTTTCTACATTGGGAGTATGGGTGGAATATTGTTTATAAACATAGATAGGAACCTATTTAACCCATTTCTAATAAGAATATGCATATAATTATTTTTCTACATTGGGATTATGGGTGGAATATTGTTGCTAAAGATACATAGGAATATATTAAGCCTATTTCTGATATGAATATGCATAAAATTATTTTTCTACTTTGGGATTATGGGTGGAATATTATTTATAAGTATACATAGGAACCTATGTAACCCATTTCTGATAAGAATATGCATATAATTATTTTTCTACATGGGGATTGTGGGTGGAATATTGTAGTTAAACATACATAGGAATATATTAAGTTTATTTCTGATATGAATATGGATAAAATTATTTTTCTACATTATTATGGGTGGAATATTGTTTATAAATATATATAGGAACCTATTTAACCCATTTCTGATAAGAATATGCATATAAATATTTTTCTACATGGGGTTTATGGGTGGATTATTGTTTATAAATATACATAGTAACCTATTTAACCCATTTCTGATAAGAATATGCCTATAATTATTTTTCTACATGGGGATTATGGGTGGAATATTGTTTATAAATATACATAGTAACCTATTTATCCAATTTCTGAAAAGAATATTCATATAATTACTTTTCTACATGGGGATTATGGGTGGAATATTGTTTATAAATATGCATAGGAACCTATTTAACCCATTTCTGATAAGACTATGCATATAATTATTTTTCTGCATGGGGATTATAGGTGGAATATTGTTTAAAAAATATACATAGGAACCTATTTAACCCATTTCTGATAAGAATATGCATAAAATTATTTTTTTACATGGGGTTTATGGGTGGAATATTGTTAATAAATATACATAGCCACCTATTTAACCCATTTCTGATAAGAATATGCATATAATTATTTTCTACATTGGGACTATGGTTGGAATATTGTTTATAAACATAGATAGGAACCTATTTAACCCATTTCTAAAAAAAATATGCATATAATTATTTTTCCACATTGGGATTATGGGTAGAATATTTTTAATAAATATACATAGCAACCTATTTAACCCATTTCTGATAAGAATATGCATATAAATATTTTCTACATTGGGACTATGGGTGGAATATTGTTTATAAACATAGATAGGAACCTATTTAACCCATTTCTAATAAGAATATGCATATAATTATTTTTTTTTACATTGGGATTATGGGTGGAATATTGTTGTTAAATATATATAGGAATATATTAAGCCTATTTCTGATATGAATATGCATAAAATTATTTTTCTACATTGGGATTATGGGTGGAATATTATTTATAAGTATACATAGGAACCTATGTAACCCATTTCTGATAAGAATATGCATATAATTATTTTTCTACATGGGGATTGTGGGTGGAATATTGTAGTTAAACATACATATTAATATATTAAGTTTATTTCTGATATGAATATGGATAAAATTATTTTTCTACATTATTATGGGTGGATTATTGTTTATAAATATACATAGGAACCTATTTAACCCATTTCTGATAAGAATATGCATATAATTACTTTTCTACATGGGGATTATGGGTGGAATATTGTTTATAAATATACATAGGAACCTATTTAACCCATTTCTGATAAGAATATGCATAAAATTATTTTTCTGCTCGGGGATTATAGGTGGAATATTGTTTATAAATATACATAGGAACCTAATTAACCCATTTCGGATAAGAATATGCATAAAATTATTTTTCTACATGGGGATTATGGGTGGACTATTGTTAATAAATATACATAGCAACCTATTTAACCCATTTCTGATAAGAATATGCATATAATTATTTTCTACATTGGGAGTATGGGTGGAATATTGTTTATAAACATAGATAGGAACCTATTTAACCCATTTCTAATAAGAATATGCATATAATTATTTTTCTACATTGGGATTATGGGTGGAATATTGTTGCTAAAGATACATAGGAATATATTAAGCCTATTTCTGATATGAATATGCATAAAATTATTTTTCTACATTGGGATTATGGGTGGAATATTGTTTATAAATATACATAGCAACACATTCAATCTATTTCTGATAAGAATATGCATAAAATTATTTTTCTACATGGGAATTATGGGTGGAATATTGTTTTTAAATATACATAGGAACCTATTTAACCCATTTCTGATAAGAATATGCATATAATTATTTTTCTACATGGGGGATTATGGGCAGAATATTGTAGATAAACATACAAAGCAACATATTAAACCTATTTCTGATGAAAACACGCATATCATTATTTCTAAATGTGGATTATAGGTGGAATATTGTTTATAAATATACATATTAACCTATTTAACCCATTTCTGATAAGAATATGCATATAATTATTTTTCTACATGGGGTTTATGGGTGGAATATTGTTTATAAATATAAATATAAACAAATTAAACCTATTTCTGATAAGAATGTGCATATAATTATTTTTCTACATTGGGATTATGGGTGGAATATTGTTTATAAATATACATAGCAACCTATTTAACCCATTCCTGATAAGAATATGTATATAATTATTTTTCTACATGGGGATTATGGGTGGAATATTGTTTATAAAATTACATAGGAACCTATTTAACCCATTTCTGATAAGAATATGGATATAACTATTTTTCTACATGGGGATTATGTGTGGAATATTGTTTATAAATATACATATTAACCTATTTAACCCATTTCTGATAAGAATATGCATATAATTATTTTTCTACATGGGGATTATGGTTGGAATATTGTTTATAAATATACATAGAAACATATTAAACCTATTTCTGATATGAATATGCATATAATTATTTTTCTACATTTGAATTATGGGTGGAATATTGTTTATAAATTTACATAGGAACCTATTTAACCCATTTCTGATAAGAATATGCATATTTTTTTTCTACATAGGGATTTGGGTGAAATATTGTAGTTAAACACAAATAGGAATATATTAAACCTATTTCTGATATGAATATGCATATAATTATTTTTCTACATGGGGAACATGGTGGAATATTGTTAATAAATATACATAGCTAAATATTACACCTATTTCTGATAAGAATATGCATATAATTTTTTTTCTACATGGGGATTATGGGTGAAATATTTTTAATAAATATACACAGGAACCTATTTAACCCATTTCTAATAACAATATGCATATAATTATTTTTCTGCATGGGGATTATAAGTGGAATATTGTTTATAAATATACATAGTAATCTATTTAACACATTTTTGATAAGAATATGCATATAATTATTTTTCTGCATGGGGATTATGGGCGGAATATTGTTTATAAACATAGATAGGAACCCATTTAACCAATTTCTGATAAGAATATGCATATTGTTATTTTTCTACATTGGGATTATGGGTGGACTATTG
Organism: Aquarana catesbeiana; assembly: GCA_037953035.1. Classification (NCBI taxonomy): domain Eukaryota; kingdom Metazoa; phylum Chordata; class Amphibia; order Anura; family Ranidae; genus Aquarana; species Aquarana catesbeiana. The sequence continues at coordinate 5,270,265 of JBBHAA010000868.1, forward strand.
CAGATAAACATACATAACAACATATTAAACCTATTTTTGATATGAATAGGCATATCATTATTTTTCTACATGTGAATTATGGGTGTAATATTGTTTATAAGCATACATAAGAACCTATGTACCCATTTCTGAAAAAAATATGCATATAATTATTTTTCTACATGGGGATTGTGGGTGTAATATTGTAGTTAAACATACATAGGAATATATTAAGTCTATTTCTGATATGAATATGCATAAAATTATTTTTCTACATGGGGATTATGGGTGGAATATTGTTTATAAATATACATAGGAACCTATTTAACCCATTTCTGATAAGAATATGCATATAATTATTTTTCTACATGGGGATTGTGGGTGGAATATTGTAGTAAAAACATACATAGGAATATATTAAGTTTATTTCTGATATGGTATATGGATAAAATTATTTTTCTACATTATTATGGGTGGAATATTGTTTATAAATATACATAGGAACCGATTTAACCCATTTCTGATAAGAATATGCATATAATTATTTTTCTGCATGGGGATTATAGGTGGAATATTGTTTATAAATATACATAGTAACCTATCTAAACCATTTCTGATAAGAATATGCATATAATTATTTTTGAATATTGAGATTATGGGTGGAATGTTGTAGTTAAAGGTACATAGGAATATATTAAGCCTATTTCTGATATGAATATGCATACAATTATTTTTTCTACATTGGGATTATGGGTGGAATATTGTTTATAAATATACATAGCAACACATTCAATCTATTTCTGATAAGAATATACATAAAATTATTTTTCTACATAGGGATTATGGGTGGAATATTGTTTTTAAATATACATAGGAACCTATTTAACCCATTTCTGATAAGAATATGCATATAATTATTTTTCTACATGGGGATTATGGGCAGAATATGGTTTAAAAATATACATAGGAACCTATTTAACCCATTTCTGATAAGAATATGGACATAATCTTTTTCTACATATGGATTATAGGTTAAAGATTGTTTATAGATATAGATAGCAACATATTAAGCCTATTTCTGATAAGAATATGCATATAATTATTTTTCTACATGGGGATTATGGGTGGAATATAGTTTATAAATATACATAGCAACATATTAATACTATTTCTGATATGAATATGCATATAATTATTTTTCTACATGGGGATTATGGGTGAAATATTGTTAATAAATACACATAGGAACCTATTTAACCCATTTCTGATAACAATATGCATATAATTATTTTTCTGCATGGGGATTATAGGTGGAATATTGTTTATAAATATACATAGGAACCTATTTAACCCATTTCTGATAACAATATGCATATTATTTTTTTTTGCATGGGGATTATAGGTGGAATATTGTTTATAAATATAGGAACCTATTTAACACATTTCTGATAGGAATATGCATAAAATTATTTTTCTACATGGGGATTATGGATGGAATATTTTTTATAAATATACATAGGAACCTATTTAACCCATTTCTGATAAGTATATGCATATAATTATTTTTCTACATGAGGATTATGGATGGAATATTGTTAATAAATATGCATAGCAACATATTAAACCTATTTCTGTTATGAATATGCATATAATTATTTTTCTACATTATGGGTGGAATATTGTTTATAAATATAGATAGCAACCTATTTCTGATTTAAATATGCATAAAATTATTTTTCTACATGTGGAATATGGGCAGAATATGGTTTAAAAATATACATAAGAACCTATTTAACCCATTTCTGAAAAGAATATGCATATAATTATTTTTTTACATTTGGATTATGGTTTGAATATTGTTTATAAATATACATAGAAACTTATTAAACCTATTTCTGATATGAATATGCATATAATTATTTGTCTACATGGGGATTATGGTTGGAATATTATTTATAAATATACATAGTAACCTATTTAACCAATTTCTGAAAAGAATATGCATATGATTATTTTTCTACATTTGGATTATGGTTGGATATTGTTTATAAATATACATAGCAACCTATTTAACCCATTTCTGATACGTATATTCATATCATTATTTTTCTACACGAGGATTATGGATGGAATATTGTTAATAAGTATGCATAGCAACATATTAAACCTATTTCTGTTATGAATATGCATATAAATATTTTTCTACAACGCGATTATGGGTTGAATATTGTCTATAAATATAGATAGCAACCTATTTCTGATTTAAACATGCATACAATTATTTTTCTGCATGGGGATTATGGGTGGAATATTGTTTATAAATATACATAGGAACCTATTTAATCCATTTCTGATAAGAATATGCATATAATTATTTTTCTACATGTGGATTATGGGCAGAATATGGTTTAAAAATATACATAAGAACCTATTTAACCCATTTCTGATAAAAATATGCATATAACTGCTTTCTACATGGGGATTATAGGTTGAAGATTGTTTATAGATATAGATAGCAACATATTAAGCCTATTTCTGATAAGAATATGCATATAATTATTTTTCTACATGGGGATTATAGGTTGAAGATTGTTTATAGATATAGATAGCAACATATTAAGCCTATTTCTGATAAGAATATGCATATAATTATTTTTCTACATGAGGATTATGGGTGGAATATTGTTTATAAATATACATAGCAACATATTAATATTATTTCTGATATGAATATGCATATAATTTTTTTTCTACATCGGGATTATGGGTGAAATATTGTTTATAAATATACATAGGAACCTATTTAATCCATTTCTGATAAGAATATGCATATAATTATTTTTCTGCAAAGGGATTATAGGTGGAATATTGTTTATAAATATACATAGGAACCTATATAACCCATTTCTGAAAAGAGTATGGATATAATTATTTGTTTACATTTGGATTATGGTTTGAATATTGTTTATGAATATACATAGAAACATATTAAACCTATTTCTGATATGAATATGCATATAATTTTTTTTCTACATGGGGATTATAGTTGCAATATTATTTATAAATATACATAGTAACCCTTTAACCAATTTCTGAAAAGAATATGCATAAAATTATTTTTCTACATTTGGATTATGGTTGGAATATTGTTTATAAATATACATAGGAACCTATTTAACCCATTTCTGATAAGTATATGCATATAATTATTTTTCTAGACGAGGATTATGGATGGAATATTTTTAATAAATATGCATAGCAACATATTAAACCTATTTCTGTTATGAATATGCATATAATTATTTTTCTACATCGGGATTATGGGTGGAATATTGTTTATAAATATAGATAGCAACCTATTTCTGCTTTAAATATGCATAAAATTATTTTTCTACATGGGGATTATGGGTGGAATATTGTTTTAAAATATACATAGGAAACTATTTAACCCATTTCTGATAAGAATATGCATAACATTATTTTTCTACATGGGGATTATAGGTTGAAGATTGTTTATAGATATAGATAGCAACATTTTAAGCCTATTTCTGATAAGAATATGCATATAATTATTTTTCTACATGGGGATTATGGGTGGAATATTGTTTATAAACATACATAGCAACATATTAATACTGTTTCTGATATGAATATGCTTATAATTATTTTTCTACATAGGGATTATGGGAGGCATATTGTTTTTAATTATACATAGGAACCTATTTAACCCATTTCTGAAAAGAATATGCATATAATTATTTTTCTACATGGGGATTATGGGTGGAATCTTGTTTATAAATATACATAGGAACCTATTCAACCCATCTCTGATAAGAATATGCATATAATTTTTTTTCTGCAAAGGGATTGTAGATGGAATATTGTTTATAAATATACATAGGAACCTATATAACCCATTTCTGAAAAGAGTATGGATATAATTATTTTTCTACATTTGGATTATGGTTTGAATATTGTTTATAAATATACATAGAAACATATTAAACTTATTTCTGATATGAATATGCATATAATTATATTTCTACATGGGGATTATGGTTGGAATATTATTTATAAATATACATAGTAACCTATTTAACCAATTTCTGAAAAGAATATGCAGATAATTATTTTTCTACATTTGGATTATGGTTGGAATATTGTTTATAAATATATAAAGGAACCTATTTAACCCATTTCTGATAAGTATATGCATATAATTTTTTTTATGCACGAGGATAATGGATGGAATATTGTTAATAAATATGCATAGCAACACATTAAACCTATTTCTGTTATGAATATGCATATAATTATTTTTCTACATGGGGATTATGGGTGGAATATTGATTTTAAATATACATAGGAACCTATTTAACCCATTTCTGATAAGAATATGCATAAAATTATTTTTATACATGGGATTTATGGGTGGAATATTGTTAATAAATATACATAGCAAGATATTAATACTATTTCTGATATGAATATGCATAAAATTATTTTTCTACATCGGGATTATGGGTGAAATACTGTTAATAAATACACATAGGAACCTATTTCTGATTTAAATATGCAAAAAATTATTTTTCCACATGGGGATTATGGGTGTAATATTGTTTATAAATATACATAGGAACCTATTTAAAGCATTTCTGATAAGAATATGCATATTATTATTTTTCTACATGTGGATTATGGGCAGAATATGGTTTAAAAATATACATAGGAAACTATTTAACCCATTTTTGATAAGAATATGCATATAATTATTTTTCTACATGGGGATTATGGGTGGAATATTGTTTATAAATATACATAGCAAGATATTAATACTATTTCTGATATGAATATGCATATAATTATTTTTCTACATGGGGATTATGGGTGAAATACTGTTAATAAATACACATAGGAACCTATTTAACCCATTTCTGATAACAATATGCATATAATTTTTTTCTGCATGGGGATTATAGGTGGAATACTGTTTATATATACACATAGGAACCTATTTAACACATTTCTGATAAGAATATGCATAAAATTATTTTTCTACATGGGGATTATGGGTGGAATATTTTTTTATAACCATACATAGTAACCTATTTAACCCATTTATGATAAGAATATGCATATAATTATTTTTCTACATGGGAATTATATGTAGAATATTGTATATAAATATACATAGGAACCTATTTCACCCATAATCCCCATGTAAAAAAATAATTATATACATATTTATATCAGAAATAGTATTAATATGTTGCTATGTATATTTATAAACAATATTCTACCCATTATCCCCATGTAGAAAAAGAATTATATGCATATTCTTATCAGAAATAGGCTTAATATGTTGCTATCTATATCTATAAACAATCTTAAACCTATAATCCCCATGTAGAAAAAAAATTATATGCATATTCTTATCAGAAATGGGTTAAATTGGTTCCTATGTATAATTTTATACCATATTCTGCCCATAATCCACATGTAGAAAAATAATTATATGCATATTCTTATCAGAAATGGGATAGATAGGTTCCTATGTATATTTATAAACAATATTCCACCCGTAATCCCCATGTAGAAAAATAATTTTATGCATATTTAAATCAGAAATAGGTTGCTATCTATATTTATAAACAATATTCCACCCATAATCTCGATGTAGAAAAATTATTATATGCATATTCATAACAGAAATATGTTTAATATGTTGCTATGCATATTTATTAACAATATTCCATGCATAATCCTCGTGTAGAAAAATAATTATATGCGTATACTTATCAGAAATGGGTTAAATAGGTTCCTATGTATATTTATAAACAATATAACACCCATAATCCCCATGTAGAAAAATAATTATATGCATATTCTTTTCAGAAATGGGTTAAATAGGTTCCTATGTATTATTAAAAACAATATTCCTCCCATAATCCCCATGTAGAAAAACAATTAAACACATATTCTTATCAGAAATGTGTTAAATAGATTCCTATGTATATTTATATACAATATTCTACCCATATTTCCCATGTAGAAAAATAATTATATGCATATTCTTATCATAAATAATCACATGTAGAAAAATAATTATATGCATATTCTTATCAGAAAATAATTATAAATAATTATATGCATATTCTTATCATAAATGGGTTAAATAGGTTCCTATGTATATTTATAAACAATATTCCACCCATAATCCCCATGTAGAAAAATAATTATATTCATATACTTATCAGAAATGGGTTAAATCGGTTGCTATGTATATTTATAAACAATATTCCACCCATAATCCCCATGTAGAAAAATAATTATATGCATATTCTTATCAGAAATAGACTTAATATGTTGCTATCTATAACTATAAACTATCTTCAACCTATAATCCCCATGTAGAACAAAAATTATATGCATATTCTTATCAGAAATGGGTTAAATTGGTTCCTATGTATATTTTTAAACCATATTTTGCCCATAATCCACATGTAGAAAAATAATTATATGCATATTCCTATCAGAAATGGGTTAGATAGGTTCATATGTATATTTATAAACAATATTCCACCCATAATCCCCATGTAGAAAAATATTTTTATGCATATTTAAATCAGAAATAGGTTGCTATCTATATTTATAAACAATATTCCATTCATAATCCTTGTGTAGAAAAATAATTATATGCATATAATTATCAGAAATGGGTTAAATAGGTTCCTATTTATATTTAGAAAAAATATTCCAAAATAATCCAAATGTAGAAAAATAATTATATGCATATTCTTTTCAGAAATTGGTTAAATAGGTTACTATGTATATTTATAAACAATATTCCAAACATAATCCCCATGTAGAAAAATAATTATATGCATATTCATATCAGAAATAGGTTTAATATGTTTCTATGTATATTTATAAACAATATTCAAACCATAATCCCCATGTAGAAAAATAATTATATGCATATTCTTTTCAGAAATGGGTTAAATAGGTTCCTATGTATAGTTAAAAACAATATTCCTCCCATAATCCCCATGTAGAAAAACAATTATACGCATATTCATATCACAAATAGTATTAATATGTTGCTATGTATATTTATAAACAATATTCCACCCATAATCCCCATGTAGAAAAATAATTATATGCATATTCATATCAGAAATAGTATTAATATGTTGCTATGTATATTTATAAACAATATTCCAACCATAATCCCCATGTAGAAAAATAATTATATGCATATTCTTATCAGAAATAGGCTTAATATGTTGCTATCTAAAACTATAAACAATCTTCAACCTATAATCCCCATGTAGAAAAAAAATATATGCATATTCTTATCAGAAATGGGTTAAATAAGTTCCCTATGTATATTTTTAAACCATATTCTGCCCATAATCCACATGTAGAAAAATAATTATATGCATATTCTTATCAGAAAAGGGTTAAATAGGTTCCTATGTATATTTATAAACAATATTCCACCCATAATCCCCATGCAGAAAAATAATTCTATGCATATTTAAATCAGAAATAGGTTCCTATGTATATTTATAAACAATATTCCACCTCTAATCCCTTTGCAGAAAAATAATTATATGGATATTCTTATCAGAAATAGGTTAAATAGGTTCCTATGTATATTTATAAACCAATATTCCACCCATAATCCCCATTTAGAAAAATAAATATATTCATATTCTTATCAGAAATTGGTTAAATAGATTGCTATGTATATTTATAAACAATATTCCACTTATAATTCCCATGCAAAAAAATAATTATATGCATATTGTTATCAGAAATGGGTTAAATAGGTTCCTATGTATATTTATAAAGAATATTCCTACCATAATCCCTATGTGGAAAAATAATTTTATGCATATTTAAATCAGAAATAGGTTGCTATCTATATTTATAAACAATATTCCACCCATAATCCCGATGTTGAAAAATTATTATATGCATATTCTTTTCAGAAATGGGTTAAATAGGTTCCTATGTATAATTAAAAACAATATTCTTCCCATAATTCCCATGTAAAAAAACAATTATACGCATATTCTTATCAGAAATGTGTTAAATAGATTCCTATGTATATTTATATACAATATTCTACCCATAATTCCCATGTAGAAAAATAATTCTTTGCATATTCTTATCATAAATGTGTTAAATAGGTTGCTATGTATGGTTTTAAAAAATATTCCACCTATAATCCCCATGCAGAAAAATAATTATATGCATATTCTTATCAGAAATAAGCTTAATATGTTGCTATCTATATCTATAAACAATCTTCAACCTATAATCCCCATGTAGAAAAAAATAATATGCATATTCTTATCAGAAATGGGTTAAATTGGTTCCTATGTATATTTTTAAACCATATTCTGCCCATAATCCACATGTACAAAAATAATTATATGCATATTCTTATCAGAAATGGGTTAGATAGGTTCCTATGTATATTTATAAAAAATATTCCACACATAATCCCCATGTAGAAAAATAATTTTATGCATAATTAAATCAGAAATAGGTTGCTATCTATATTTATAAACAATATTCCACCCATAATCCCGATGTAGAAAAATAATTATATGCATACTCATATCACAAATGGGTTTAATATGTTGCTATGTATATTTATAGACAATATTCCAACCATAATCAGCATGTAGAAAAATAATTATATGCATATTCTTATCAGAAATGGGTTAAATTGGTTCCTATGTATATTTATAAACAATATTCCACCCATAATCCCCATGTAGAAAAATAATTTTATGCATATTTAAATCAAAAATAGGTTGCTATCTATATTTATAAACAATATTCCACCCATAATCTCGATGTAGAAAAATTATTATATGCATATTCATAACAGAAATATGTTTAATATGTTGCTAATCCCATGTAGAAAAATAATTACATACATATTCATATCAGAAATAGGTATAATATGTTGCAATTTATATTTATTAACAATATTCCATACATAAATCCCCATGTAGAAAAATAATTATATGCATACTCATATCACAAATGGGTTTAATATGTTGCTATGTATATTTATAAACAATATTCCAACTATAATCAGCATGTAGAAAAATAATTATATGCATATTCTTTTCAGAAATGGTTTAAATGGGTTACTATGTATATTTATAAATAATATTCCACACATAATCCGAATGTAGAAAATAATTATATGTATATTCCTATCAGAAATGGGTTAAATAGGTTCTTATCTATGTTTATATACAATATTCCACCCATAATTCCTATGTAGAAAAATAATTATATGCATGTTTTTATCAGAAATGGGTTAAATAATTTCCTATCCATATTTATAAACAATATTCCACCCATTATCCCCATATAGAAAAATATTTTTATGCATACACATATCAGAAATAGGCTTAATATATTCCTATGAATCTTTAACTACAATATTCCACCGATAATCTCAATGTACAAAAAAAATTATATGCATATTCTTATTAGAAATGGGTTAAATAGGTTCATTTCTATGTTTATATACAATATTTCACCCATAATCCCCATGCAGAAAAATAATTATATGCATATTCTTATCAGAAATAATGGGTTAAATAGGTTGCTATGTATATTTATAAACAAATATCCACCCATAATCCCCACGTAGAAAAATAATTGTATGCATATTCATATCAGAAATAGGTTTAATGTGTTGCTAATCCCATGTAGAAAAATAATTACATACATATTCATATCAGAAAATAGGTATAATATGTTGCAATGTATATTTATTAACAATATTCCATACATAATCCCCATGTAGAAAAATAATTATATGCATACTCATATCACAAATGGGTTTAATATGTTGCTAACGTATATTTATAAACAATATTCAAACCATATTCAGCATGTAGAAAAATAATTATATGCATATTCTTTCAGAAATGGTTTAAATGGGTTAATATGTATATTTATAAACAATATTCCACACATAATCCGAATGTAGAAAATAATTATATGTATATTCCTATCAGAAATGGGTTAAATAGGTTCCTATCTATGTTTATATACAATATTCCACCCATTATCCCCATATAGAAAAATATTTTTATGCATATACATATCAGAAATAGTCTTAATATATTCCTATGAATCTTTAACTACAATATTCCACCGATAATCTTAATGTACAAAAAAAATTATATGCATATTCTTATTAGAAATGGGTTAAATAGGTGCCTTTCTATGTTTATATACTATATTTCACCCATAATCCCCATGTAGAAAAATAAATTTATGCATATTCTTATCAGAAGTGGGTTAAATAGGTTAATATGTATATTTATAAAATAATATTTCACCCACAATCCCCATGCAGAAAAATAATTATATGCATATTCTTATCAGAAATAGGTTAAATAGGTTCCTATGTATATTTATAAACAATATTATACACATAATCTGAATGTAGAAAATAATTATATGTATATTTTTATCAGAAATGGGTTAAATAGGCTCCTATGTGTATTTATAAACAATAATCCATCCTTAATCCCAATGTAGAAAAATAATTATATGCATATTCTTATCAGAAATAGGTTTAATATGTTGCTATCTATATTCATGAACAATATTCCACCCATAATTCCTATGTAGAAAAAATATTTTTATGCATATACATATCAGAAATATCTTTAACTACAATATTCCACCAATAATCTCAATGTACAAAAATAATTATATGCATATTCTTATTAGAAATGGGATAAATAGGTTCCTATCTATGTTTATAAACAATAATCCACCCATAATCCCCATGTAGAAAAATATATGCATATTCTTATCAGAAATGGGTTAAATAGGTTCCTATGTATATTTATAAACAATATTCCACCTATAATCCCCATGTAGAAAAATATTTGAATGCATATTCATATCAGAATTAGATTTAATATGTTTCTATGTATGTTTAACTACAATATTCCATCCATAATCCCAATGCAGAAAAATAATGATATGCATATACTTATCAGACATCGGTTAAATAGGTTATACTAGGTTAAATTTATATTTATAAACAAATTTCCACCCATAATCCCCATGCAGAAAAATAATAATTTGCATATTCTTATTAGAAATGGAGGAACAGTGTCCTATCATTGTTGCCAGTGGAGATATTTCGGGCCAGTATCGCATTGTTTGTGTCAGTTACCTATCGTTGGACGAATAGTTACCAATCATTTTTTGTCAGTGTGAGAAATAGCCATCATTAGTATCAGGAGGAAGAATAGTGACATTTGTGTCAGTTGGAGAAATAGTGACCCATCGTCGGTGTCACTTAGAGAAATATTTCCATATTGTTGGTGTCAGTGGAAGAAATAATCCATGGTATATGTGATTTATGGTTTGCTTGAGTAAAGGTAACGATATTAGAAACAAATAGAAGCGAATTAGAGACCGACTCAAGCCTATCGTTTTATTAAACCAACCCAACTTAGCTACATTCTGTCTTAATAAAGCCCTGTAACTTTATCTTTAACAAAATATCCTGACTTCATTTAACACAGTTATGTAGACTCACGTTAACGCGACTATTCCTAAACAAGGTGTAAACCTTAATCTTACATCTAACTGTAAACTGTCTCATACACATAACAAGTTTTTTCAGGACTTTTTTGCTATTTTTTGCTTTAGGTAATGAAGCTCATGTATACGGTCTAACTGGTAACCTTTGCGATTTTTAAGAGTAATATCTATCCTGAAAAGAAAGTAAACAATAAGGCTATGCAAAAATATAAATTTTGCATTCTACCAACGATCACTTGCTGTACTTATTTCAGAATTATTCAACTATTTCGAATCCAAGTCAGCCAAAATCCTGAAAGAGATGAACTCCACAATTTAATTTTTATGTTTTTTTTTTAAATCTTTATTTATGTTTTATTGCAATGATTATTTAATTAATATCAGTGCTATTTTGCTTGAAGCAAAAAATTCTCAGTCAGTGAGAGAAAAGTGCCCCATCATTGTGTCAGTGGAAGGGACAGTGAAACATCTTTAGATGATTAGCTGATTGATTGATCATCCAATTAAAAGAGTAATAAAAAGCAGAAATACGGTTTACCTTAGATGTCAGATATTGTGGAGTTTCAGCATAGCATAGCACATATGTCAGGCGGTTTGAATTAGTTTCGAACCAGTAGCCGTTGCACGGTAAGTTCAGGTAATTGCACTTCCAACTATCGAAACATTAGCACTGAGATAGCTGATTTTAATTCAGTGATTATTGTGATTATTACCTATATTTTGCGGGTTGAATAGTTGAATAATTCGTAAATTAGCACAGTAAGGAGACGTTAAGAGTTTCCATAGCTTAGTTTAACACTATACTTTAATATATAATTGAATTATGTTCCAAATACCAATATAAATAGTTTTCAATGGATGAGTGATAGTTTAATTATAAATTTCATTGGAAACTATTTCTCGGAAAATAAAGGGAGCCCTGCAAACTTCATCTCAATGCGCGATGTCATCCTGACTTTATTTATGATAATGTATACGTTAATGCGACTAAACGTCTTAACCGTCTCACACACTATTTTAGTTTTATCAACTCTTTGCGACTCTTTGTTATCAGGATTTTTTTGCTATATTTAGGGTAATGCAACCATGTAAACTGCTAACCCTCTGCGACTTTAAGAATAATATCTATCTCTTAAAGGATGTAAACGTGTATTGCATTCTACCAACAGTGTTGTGTTTGGCAAAAGTGGCAGAGATTGGCAGAGAAGGAGAAGATGTATTCCGTAGATGGGCCAGATTTCGAGTAATGCAAAAAAAATCTGAGCCAGTGAGAGAGAAATAGTACCCCTATTGTTGGTGTCAGTGGGATCATTGGTGTAAGTGAAAGGAGCCAGTAAAAAAAATCATTGGTGTCAGTTGAAATAAATGACAAATAGGACTCGGTGTCCCATAATGTTACACAATATTTAGCAGTGCTTTAAGAAAACCAGTGCGAATTTTTATATTTTGAGAGATAAAATAAGATAGAGATAGATTAAAGATAAAATGTCGGAATAGCATTAAGATCAGATTGTTTGATAATTGCTGCATCACCCGTAAGACTCAAGAAGCAGCAGAATTTAATTGGACAGTTAACGAAGACTGGGGAATTGCTGAAATACTGTAAATTTTTCAAGATAGCACTACATTACACAATCCCTTTCCCTGGTAAGCAAAATGTCAGGAAACATGGATATATCTGTATATATAGCGAATAAACCCTTAGTGAGTTGTTTATATTGTTTGCGTGACACATCAAGGAGAGTGAGACTGTAAACTTTAGGATTTTTTTGCTTGCTGACAGGTTTGAGCGCTATTTGTATTACAGTAGATAGTAGATTACAACAACATATCTACTGAGATATTTGTCAGAAAAAATTGCAATACACGTTCCAAAACTATTACAACAGAAAAGCTGCCGGTTTGACTTGGATTCGAATAATTCTTAAATAGGAATAGTTGTGAGAAGAAGGTTTGAAATTGATTCGAACTAGTTGAATATTTCTTAAATTAGTCCTGTGAAACAAACCCCATTGGTTTTGAGATACTTTAAGGATACTATAAAAGTGTTTATAGCTTACTTGAGAGTTTTCATAGCTTGGTTACTATAATCGAATTATGTTCAAATTACCAATATCCACTATATGAGCCAGATTTCAATGGCTGAGTATATTAGAAAAGAATAGAAGCCTAGCTGATATTGTGCTCTAATTCCGTGTATTTCTATTTCTCTTTGCTATTTCGACATTCGATCTTAATTAGGGTGTAGGCAACTATCAATTCGACAATATAAACCGTGAGCCCTGCAACACACTCACGTAGGATGTAAGCCTCAATTTTACATCTTAATGTAAACCATCTCACACAAATTGCTATCAGGACTTTTTTTGCTATATTAAGGGTAATTCAACTATGTAAAAAGTTTTAATTAATAACGATCAGTTTATCAGCTTATATAAGGAAAAAAAAAGACCACATCATTGCTGTCAGTGTGAAAATAATAAAATGTGAAAATTTTGTGTTAGTGGGAGGAATAGATATGACAGATACCATTACTGGTGTAGTTTGTGGATAAAGCTAAAGTCACAACAAAATCAATGCGCATTTTTAAATTTTCGATAGATAGTTGCAATTACAATACCCTATTTAGATAGAATGTCTAAATAGCAATGAAATCAGATTGTTTGATAATTGCTGCACAATTACTTAATTACTTAATTACTTTGGTTTTGAAGACTAGGAAATTGCTTAAGTTACTGTAAATGTAACATTTAAAACCTAACTGTGATATGCACTTCAATCTCAGCTTCAAGTTCTGCCTCACCTGATCAATCCTTCTCTGTCTCTTTACAGGTATGTGTCAAATCAACCACATCTTCCACCGTTAACTGAAATTGGGATCTACCTGCTGTCTGTGTGTGTGTGTTTCTTTGGTATGTGGCCTTCTCTATCTGTTGCCATGTGCGCACAACCATGACATTATTTGTTGCTCTGGACTGTGTTACCTAAGTTTTATGTGTTGATCTTATCTTGGCCTCTTGCTATTCTGACTTTTGAAGCAAAAAGTCCACTTTGATTGTTAGGCATTCTTATAGTTACTCATGATTAATTAACGAACTTCAACCCCAACCTTATAACAGTATAAATTTTAGCATCCTTAAGGGGTGAGCACATTGCTCGGGGAGCACATTGCAGGGGCTTCTTTCACTAAGTGATTCTTCCTACACAAGTGATATGCACTTCAATCTCTGCACTTCAGCGATTGCACGAAGCAAACAAAACAAGGCTCTCCTCCGCTCTGTAACATGCACTCTGTATACCACTGCTTCTGACACTCCTCTCCTCAAACTCTCTTACTTTCACCTCCCCTCTCCACCCGCCTGCTTATACGTATTACTACCCTGCCTTCTGTCTTCTCCCTACCTGTTCCTTCCAACTCTCGCTCATTCTACATCCATACACTGATAAAACTCCAGTACTCTGAGACATGCCCCTTCACATAAATCACTGTCCCACATTACCTCTCACTGTCCCACATTACCTCCCTCACCCTCCTGCTTCTCCTAATCTCTGGTGACATTTTCCCAAACCCTGGGCCACCATCATCTGTCCCTTGCCCATTGCTTCCATCCCCCTACACCCTCTGGCAGGAGCCGTAACCCACAGAACTTGGTCTCTATTCCTCTTTCCAAAACCATCTTCCCCCTTTTCTTGTGCCCTGTGGAATGCACGTTCTTTCTGCAAAAAACTCACTGCCCTTCACGACCTCTTTATCACAAATTCCTTTAACCTACTTGGCTTCCTGAATCGGATACTATTTCTCCTGCTTCCCTCTCCCATGGGGGCCTTCTTTGGACCAAGTGGACGGAAGGGAGGTGGGTGGGAATCCTTCTAGCCCCATGCAGCACCTATCAGGTTCTTCACCCACCTCAGAACACTCTCCTCTTTTGAGGCACATTGCATTCGTCTTTTCTCTCCCATTTCTCTAAGAATTGCTGTCATCTACCGGCCCCCTGGATCAGCCTTTCTTGATGACTTCTCTGCCTGGCTACCCTACTTTCTCTCTTCTGAAATCCCCACAATTATTCTTGGGGACTTCAACATCCCTGTCAACACTAACGCTACTATTACTTCTAAACTTCTCAGTCTAACCTCATCGCTTGACCTGAATCAATGGATACAGGCTCCTACCCACTCCAACGGAAACACCCTTGACCTTGCCTTCTCCTATCTGTGCACTCCGTGCAACCTTTCCAACAATTCACTCCCACTCTCTGATTACCACCTTATTACTTTTGCTCTCTCCTTGTCCTCCACCTCTTCTCCCTCCAACCGCCTAACAATTACACGTAGAAACCTTCGCCACCTCAACCCTTCTCTTTACTCTGCCACTGATCACCTCTATGACAAAATGTCACCTCTGTCCTGCCCCAACCTAGCTACTTTCATCTACAAGAGCTCACTCCCTAGACAAGCTTGCCCCCCCTCACTACACGCCTACTGCTACAACCCTGGCAAACAGATGACACCAGATGTCTCAGAAAACATAGCCGCGCTCTTGAGCGGCTTCACTTCAATATAAATCTGCCCTCACACAATATAAATCTGCCCTCCTAAAATACTACTCCTGCCTAAACACTGCCAAACAGACCTACTTTATCATACTCATTAACACCTTCTCATCCAGTCCACGTCAACTCTTCTCTACCTTCAACACTCTACTCTGCCCTCCACTGCCTCCACCCACATACTCACTCACTGCCCAGGAGATTGCCAATCACTTCAAAACTAACATTGATACAATTCATGAGGAGATCACCAATGCGCAAAAACCTCCCCATTACTTCCTACATTCAACCCTGCTACTATTACTGAGGTTGCCAAACTTTTATCTAGCACTCATCTAACCACTTGCCCCCTTGATCCTGTTCTCTCGCAAATCCTACGCTCACCCTCTGACTTGATTCTATGCTCTCTAACTCACATTTTCAACCTCTCCCTCTCTTGGTGGCATCTTCCCAAACTCTCTAAAACATGCGCTAGTCACCAATCTCAACAACTTACGTCCCATGTCCTTACTCTGCTTCTCCTCCAAACTTCTTAAAAGACTGGTCTACAACCAACTAAGCGACCATCTTGACCATGAATAAACTTCTTGATCCCCTTCAGTCCGGTTTTCGCCCTCAACACTCCACGGAAACTGCTCTCCTTAAACTCTCAAATGACCAACTAATGGCTAAAGCCAATAGACACTATTCTGTACTACTTCTCCTGGATCTCTCTGCTGCCTTTGACACAGTGGACCACCCCCTCCTCCTCAAAAAACTCCACTCCTTTGCTCTCCGTCACTGTACTCTTCGCTGGTTCTCATCCTACCTATCCCAAAACTCCTTCAGCGTCACTTACAACTCTACTTCCTCCTCTCCTCTTCCTTTTTCCGTTGGGATTCCCCAAGGTTCTGTTCTTGGACCACCTCCTTGGGTCAGTTGATTGACTCCCACGGCTTTAAATATCATTTCTATGCTGATGACACCCTATGCTGATCTCCACCCCCCAGCTCTCTCCATCTGTCTCCTCACGCATTACCAATTTACAAGCAGACATATCAGCCTTGATTGTCACCTCACTTTCTCAAACTCAAACTATCCAAAAACGAGCTCATGATATTTCCTCCCTCAGGTGCCACTTCCCCTGATTTCCCTGTCAAGATCAATGGCTCAACTATAAACCCATCTCCCCACGCCAAGGTCCTAGGTGTAATCCTGGACTCTGAACTAACCTTTCAACCCCACATTAAACCTATTTCTGATATGATTATGCATTACATTATTTTTCCACATGGGATTGTGGGTGGAATATTGTTTATAAATATATAAATATGAACCTATTTAACCCATTTCGGATAAGAATATGCATATAATTCTATTTCTACATGGGGATTATGGGTGGAATATTGTTTATAAATATAGATAGCAACCTATTTCTGATTAGAATATGCATAAAATTATTTTTCTACATTGGGATTATGAGTGGAATACTGTTTATAAATATACACAACAACCTATTTAAGTCATTTCTGATAAGAATATGCATATAATTATTTTTCTACATGGGGATTATGGGTGGAATGTTTTAGTTAAACATACATATCAATATATTAAACCTATTCCTGATATGAATATGCATAAAATTATGTTTCTACAAATGGATTATGGAATATTGTTTATAAATATACTTAGGAACCTATTTAACCCATTTCTGATAAGAATATGCATATAATTATTTTTCTACATGGGGATTTATGGTTGGAATATTGTTTATAAACATAGAAAGGAACCTATTTAACCCATTTCTGATAAGAATATGCATATAATTAATTTTCTACAATGGGAGTATGGGTGGAACATTGTAGTTAAAGATACATAGGAATATATTAAGCCTATTTCTGATATGAATATGCATAACATTATTTTTCTACACTGGGATTATGTGGGGAATATTGTTTATAAATATACAAAGCAACATAATAAATCTATTTCTGATATGAATATGCATATAAATATTTTTCTACATGAGGAGTATGGACGGGATATTGTTCATAAATATACATAATAACCTATTTAACCAATTTCTAATAAGAATATGCATATAATTATTTTTCTACACGGGTATTATGAGTAAAATATTGTATATAAACATACATAGCAACATATTAAACCTATTTCTGATTTAAATACGCATATCATTATTTTTCTACATGTGGATTATTGGTGGAATATTGTTTATAAATATACATAGGAAACTATTTAACCCATTTCTGATAAGAATATGCATGTAATTATTTTTCTACATTGGGATTATGGGTGGGATATTGCAGTTAAACATACATAGGAATATATTAAGTCTATTTCTGATATGAATATGCATAAAATTATTTTTCTACATGGGGATTATGGGTGGAATATTGTTTATAAATATAAATAGGAACCCATTTAACCCATTTCTGATAAGAATATGCATATAATAATTTTTCTGCATGGGGATTATAGGTGGAATATTGTTTATAAATATACATAGGAAGCTATTTAACCCATTTCTGATAAGAATATGCATAACATTATTTTTCTACATGGGGATTATGGGTGGAATATTTTTAATAATATACATAGCAACCAATTTAACCCATTTCTGAAAAGAATATGCATATAATTATTTTCTACATGGGGATTATGGGTGGAATATACATAGCAAAATATTAAACCTATTTCTGATAAGAATAAGCACATAATTATTTTTCTATATTGGGACTATGGGTTTATAAACATAGATAGGAACCTATTTAACCCATTTCTAATAAGACTATGCATATAATTATTTTTCTACATGGGGATTATGGGTGGGATATTGTAGTTAAATATACATAGGAATAGTCTATTTCTGATATGAATATGCATAAAATTATTTTTCTACATGGTGATTATGGGTGAAATAATGTTTATAAATATACATAGCAAAATATTAAACCTATTTCTGAAAAGAATATGCATATAATTATTTTTCTACATGTGGATTATATGTGAACTATTGTTTATAAATATACATAGGAACCTATGTAACCCTTTTCTAATAAGAATATGCATATAATTATTTTTAAACATGCAGTTAAACATACATAGGAATATATTAAGTCTATTTCTGACATGAATATGCATAAAATTATTTTTCTACATGGGGATTTGGGTGGAATGCTGTTTATAAATATAAATAGGAACCCATTTAACCCATTTCTGATAGGAATATGCATATAATTATTTTTCTGCATGGGGATTATAGGTGGAATATTGTTTATAAATATACATAGGAAGCTATTTAACCCATTTCTGATAAGAATATGCATATAATTATTTTCTACATGGGGATTATGGGTGGAATATTGTATATAAATATAGATAGGAACATATTTAACCCTTTTCTAATAAGAATATGCATATAATTATTTTTCTACATTGGGATAATGGGTGGAATATTGTAGTTAAAGATACATCGGAAAATATTAAGCCTATTTCTGATATGAATATGCATAAAATTATTTTTCTACTTTGGGATTATGGGTGGAATATTATTTATAAGTATACATAGGAACCTATGTAACCCATTTCTGATAAGAATATGCATATAATTATTTTTCTACATGGGGATTGTGGGTGGAATATTGTAGTTAAACATACATAGGAATATATTAAGTTTATTTCTGATATGAATATGGATACAATTATTTTTCTACATTATTATGGGTGGAATATTGTTTATAAATATACATAGGAACCTATTTAACCCATTTTTGATAAGAATATGCATATAATTATTTTTCTACATGAGGATTATGGGTGAACTATTGTTTATAAATATACATAGGAACCTATTTAACCCATTTCTGATAAGAATATGCATATAATTACTTTTCTACATGGGGATTATGGGTGGAATATTGTATATAAATATACATAGGAACATATTTAACCCATTTCTGATATGAATATGCATAAAATATTTTTCTACATGGGGATTATGGGTGGAATATTGTTTATAAATATACATAGGAACCTATTTAACCCATTTCTGATAAGAATATGCATATAATTACTTTTCTACATGGGGATTATGGGTGGAATATTGTATATAAATATACATAGGAACATATTTAACCCATTTCTGATATGAATATGCATAAAATTATTTTTCTACATGGGGATTATGGGTGGAATATTGTTTATAAATATACATAGGAACCTATTTAACCAATTTCTGATAAGAATATGCACATAATTTTTTTTCTACATGGGGATTACGGGTGAACTATTGTTTATAAATATACATAGGAACCTATTTAACCCATTTCTGATAAGAATATGCATATAATTACTTTTCTACATGGGGATTATGGGTGGAATATTGTATATAAATATACATAGGAACATATTTAACCCATTTCAGATAAGAATATGCATTAAATTATTTTTCTACCTGGGGATTATGGGTAGAATATTTTTAATAAATATACATAGCAACCTATTTAACCCATTTCTGATAAGATTATGCATATGATTATTTTCTCCATGGGGATTATTAGTGGAATATTGTTTATCAATATAAATAGCAAAATATTAAACCTATTTCTGATAAGAATATGCATATAATTATTTTTCTACATTGGGACTATGGGTGGAATATTGTTTATAAACATAGATAGGAACATATTTAACCCATTTCTAATAAGAATATGCATATAATTATTTTTCTACATTGGGATAATGGGTGGAATATTGTAGTTAAAGATACATAGGAAATATTAAGCCTATTTCTGATATGAATATGCATAAAATTATTTTTCTACTTTGGGATTATGGGTGGAATATTATTTATAAGTATACATAGGAACCTATGTAACCCATTTCTGATAAGAATATGCATATAATTATTTTTCTACATGGGGATTGTGGGTGGAATATTGTAGTTAAACATACATAGGAATATATTAAGTTTATTTCTGATATGAATATGGATAAAATTATTTTTCTACATTATTATGGGTGGAATATTGTATATAAATATACATAGGAACATATTTAACCCATTTCTGATATGAATATGCATAAAATTATTTTTCTACATGGGGATTATGGGTGGAATATTGTTTATAAATATACATAGGAACCTATTTAACCAATTTCTGATAAGAATATGCACATAATTTTTTTTCTACATGGGGATTACGGGTGAACTATTGTTTATAAATATACATAGGAACCTATTTAACCCATTTCTGATAAGAATATGCATATAATTACTTTTCTACATGGGGATTATGGGTGGAATATTGTATATAAATATACATAGGAACATATTTAACCCATTTCAGGTAAGAATATGCATTAAATTATTTTTCTACATGGGGATTATGGGTAGAATATTTTTAATAAATATACATAGCAACCTATTTAACCCATTTCTGATAAGATTATGCATATGATTATTTTCTCCATGGGGATTATTAGTGGAATATTGTTTATCAATATACATAGCAAAATATTAAACCTATTTCTGATAAGAATATGCATATAATTATTTTTCTACATTGGGACTATGGGTGGAATATTGTTTATAAACATAGATAGGAACATATTTAACCCATTTCTAATAAGAATATATATATAATTATTTTTCTACATTGGGATAATGGGTGGAATATTGTAGTTAAAGATACATAGGAAATATTAAGCCTATTTCTGATATGAATATGCATAAAATTATTTTTCTACTTTGGGATTATGGGCGGAATATTATTTATAAGTATACATAGGAACCTATGTAACCCATTTCTGATAAGAATATGCATATAATTATTTTTCTACATGGGGATTGTGGGTGGAATATTGTAGTTAAACATACATAGGAATATATTAAGTTTATTTCTGATATGAATATGGATAAAATTATTTTTCTTCATTATTATGGGTGGAATATTGTTTATAAATATACATAGGAACCTATTTAACCCATTTCTAAAAAGAATATGCATATAAATATTTTTCTACATGGGGTTTATGGGTGGATTATTGTTTATAAATATACATAGTAAGCTATTTAACCCATTTCTGATAAGAATATGCGTATAATTATTTTTCTACATGGGGATTATGGGTGGAATATTGTTTATAAATATACATAGGAACCTATTTAACCCATTTCTGATAAGACTATGCATATAATTATTTTTCTGCATGAGGATTATAGGTGGAATATTGTTTATAAATATACATAGGAACCTATTTAACCCATTTCTGATAAGAATATGCATAAAATTATTTTTCTACATGGGGTTTATGGGTGGAATATTGTTAATAAATATACATAGCAACCTATTTAACCCATTTCTGATAAGAATATGCATATAATTATTTTCTACATTGGGACTATGGGTGGAATATTGTTTATAAACATAGATAGGAACCTATTTAACCCATTTCTAATAAGAATATGCATATAATTATTTTTCTACATTGGGATTATGGGTAGAATATTTTTAATAAATATACATAGCAACCTATTTAACCCATTTCTGATAAGATTATGCATATGATTATTTTCTCCATGGGGATTTTGGGTGGAATATTGTTTATAAATATACATAGAAAAATATTAAACCTATTTCTGATAAGAATATGCATATAATTATTTTTCTACATTGCGACTATGGGTGGAATATTGTTTATAAACATAGATAGGAACATATTTAACTCATTTCTAATAAGAATATGCATATAATTATTTTTCTACATTGGGATAATGGGTGGAATATTGTAGTTAAAGACACATAGAAATATATTAAGCCTATTTCTGATATAAATATGCATAAAATTATTTTTCTACTTTGGGATTATGGGTGGAATATTATTTATAAGTATACATAGGAACCTATGTAGCCCATTTCTGATAAGAATATGCATATAATTATTTTTCTACATGGGGATTGTGGGTGGAATATTGTAGTTAAACATACATAGGAATATATTAAGTTTATTTCTGATATGAATATGGATAAAATTATTTTTCTACATTATTATGGGTGGAATATTGTTTATAAATATACATAGGAACCTATTTAACCCATTTCTGATAAGAATATGCATATAAATATTTTTCTACATGGGGTTTATGGGTGGATTATTGTTTATAAATATACATAGTAACCTATTTAACCCATTTTTGATAAGAATATGCGTATAATTATTTTTCTACATGGGGATTATGGGTGGAATATTGTTTATAAATATACATAGTAACTTATTTAACCAATTTCTGAAAAGAATATGCATATAATTACTTTTCTACATGGGGATTATGGGTGGAATATTGTTTATAAACATACATAGGAACCTATTTAACCCATTTCTGATAAAAATATGCATAAAATTATTTTTCTACATGGGGATTATGGGTGGAATATTTTTAATAAATATACATAGCAACATTTTTAACCCAATTTTGATAAGAATATGCATATAATTATTTTCTATATTGGGACTATGAGTGGAATATTGTTTATAAACATAGATAGGAACCTATTTAACCCGTTTCTTATAAAGAATATGCATATAATTATTTTTCTACATTGGGATTATGGGTGGAATATTGTTGTTAAAGATACATACGAATATATTAAGCCTATTTCTGATATGAATATGCATAAAATTATTTTCTACATTGGGATTATGGGTGGAATATTGTTTATAAGTATACATAGGAACCTATCTAACCCATTTCTGATAAGAATATGTATATAATTATTTTTCTACATTTTGAGTGTGGGTGGAATATTGTAGTTAAATATACATAGGAATATATTAAGTCTATTTCTGATATGAATATGCATAAAATTATTTTTCTACATGGGGATTATGGGTGGAATATTGTTTATAAATATACATAGGAACCTATTTAACCCATTTCTGATAAGAATATGCATATAAATATTTTTCCACATGGGGTTTATGGGTGGATTATTGTTTATAAATATACATAGTAACCTATTTAACCAATTTATGATAAGAATATGCGTATAATTATTTTTCTACATGGGGATTATGGGTGGAATATTGTTTATAAATATACATAGTAATCTATTTAACCCATTTCTGAAAAGAATATTCATATAATCACTTTTCTACATGGGGATTATGGGTGGAATATTGTTTATAAATATACATAGGAACCTATTTAACCCATTTCTGATAAGACTATGCATATAATTATTTTTCTGCATGGGGATTATAGGTGGAATATTGTTTATAAATATACATAGGAACCTATATAACCTATTTCTGATAAGAATATGCATAAAATTATTTTTCTACATGGGGTTTATGGGTGGAATATTGTTAATAAATATACACAGCAACCTATTTAACCCATTTCTGATAAGAATATGCATATAATTATTTTCTACATTGGGACTAAGGGTGGAATATTGTTTATAAACATACATAGCAACCTATTTAACCCATTTCTGATAAGATTATGCATATGATTATTTTCTCCATGGGGATTATGGGTGGAATATTGTTTATAAATATACATAGCAACCGATTTAACCCATTTCTGATAAGTATATGAATATAATTATTTTTCTACATGGGGATTATGGGTGGAATATTGTTTATAAATATACATAGGAACCTATTTAACCCATTTATGATAAGAATATGCATATAATTATTTTTCTACATGGGAAATATGGGTAGAATATTGTATATAAATATACATAGGAATCTATTTAACACATTTGTGATAAGAATATGCGTATAATTGTTTTTCTACATGGGGATTATGGAAGGAATATTCTTTTTAATAATACATAAGAACCTATTTAACCCATTTCTGAAAAGAATATACATATAATTATTTTTCTACATGGGGATTATGGGTGTTATATTGTTTATAAATATACATAGTAACCTATTTAACCCATTTCTGATAAGAATATGCATATAATTATGTTTCTGCAAAAGGGATTAGAGGTGGAATATTGTTTATAAGTATACATAGGAACCTATATAACCAATTTCTGAAAAGAGTATGCATATAATTATTTTTCTACATTTGGATTATGGTTTGAATATTGTTTATAAATATACATAGAAACATATTAAACCTATTTCTGATATGAATATGCATATAATTATTTTTCTACATGGGGATTATGGTTGGAATATTGTTTATAAATATGCATAGTAACCTATTTAACCAATTTCTGAAAAGAATATGCATATAATTATTTTTCTACATGTGGATTATGGGTAGAATATGGTTTAAAAATATACATAAGAACCTATTTAACCCATTTCTGATAAAAATATGCATATAATTTTTTTCTACATGGGGATTATAGGTTGAAGATTGTTTATAGATATAGATAGCAACATATTAAGCCTATTTCTGATAAGAATATGCATATAATTATTTTTCTACATGGGGATTATAGGTTGAAGATTGTTTATAGATATAGATAGCAACATATTAAGCCTATTTCTGATAAGAATATGCATATAATTATTTTTCTACATGAGGATTATGGGTGGAATATTGTTTATAAATATACATAGCAACATATTAATATTATTTCTGATATGAATATGCATATAATTATTTTTCTACATTGGGATTATGGGTGAAATATTGTTTATAAATATACATAGGAACCTATTTAATCCATTTCTGATAAGAATATGCATATAATTATTTTTCTGCAAAGGGATTATAGGTGGAATATTGTTTATAAATATACATAGGAACCTATATAACCCATTTCTGAAAAGAGTATGGATATAATTATTTTTTTACATTTGGATTATGGTTTGAATATTGTTTATGAATATACATAGAAACATATTAAACCTATTTCTGATATGAATATGCATATAATTATTTTTCTACATGGGGATTATAGTTGCAATATTATTTATAAATATACATAGTAACCCTTTTAACCAATTTCTGAAAAGAATATGCATATAATTTTTTTTCTACATTTGGATTATGGTTGGAATATTGTTTATAAATATACATAGGAACCTATTTAACCCATTTCTGATAAGTATATGCATATAATTATTTTTCTAGACGAGGATTATGGATGGAATATTTTTAATAAATATGCATAGCAACATATTAAATCTACTTCTGTTATGAATATGCATATAATTATTTTTCTAAATCAGGATTATGGGTGGAATATTGTTTATAAATATAGATAGCAACCTATTTCTGCTTTAAATATGCATAAAATTATTTTTCTACATGGGGATTATGGGTGGAATATTGTTTATAAATATACATAGGAACCTATTTAACCCATTTCTGATAAAAATATGCATATAATTATTTTTCTACATGTGGATTATGGGCAGAATATGGTTTTAAAATATACATAGGAAACTATTTAACCCATTTCTGATAAGAATATGCATATAATTTTTTTCTACATGGGGATTATAGGTTGAAGATTGTTTATAGATATAGATAGCAACATATTAAGCTTATTTCTGATAAGAATATGCATATAATTATTTTTCTACATGGGGATTATGGGTGGAATATTGTTTATAAACATACATAGCAACATATTAATACTATTTCTGATATGAATATGCTTATAATTATTTTTCTACATGGGAATTATGGGTGAAATATTGTTAATAAGTACACATAGGAACCTATTTGACCCATTTCTGATAACAATATGCATATAATTATTTTTCTGCATGGGGATTATAGGTGGAATATTGTTTATAAATATACATAGCAACCTACTTAACCCATTTCTGATAACAATATGCATATATTTTTTTTTTTTGCATGGGGATTATAGGTGAAATATTGTTTATAAATATACATAGGAACCTATTTAACACATTTCTGATAGGAATATGTATAAAATTATTTTTCTACATGGGGATTATGGGAGGAATATTGTTTTTAATTATACATAGGAACCTATTTAACCCATTTCTGAAAAGAATATGCATATAATTATTTTTCTACATGGGGATTATGGGTGGAATCTTGTTTATAAATATACATAGGAACCTATTCAACCCATCTCTGATAAGAATATGCATATAATTATTTTTCTACATGGGGATTACGGGTGAACTATTGTTTATAAATATACATAGGAACCTATTTAACCCATTTCTGATAAGAATATGCATATAATTACTTTTCTACATGGGGATTATGGGTGGAATATTGTATATAAATATACATAGGAACATATTTAACCCATTTCAGATAAGAATATGCATATAATTATTTTTCTACATGGGAATTATGGGTGGATTATTGTCTATAAATATACATAGGAACCTATTTAACCCATTTCTGATAAGAATATGCATATAATTACTTTTCTACATGGGGATTATGGGTGGAATATTGTTTATAAATATACATAGGAACCTATTTAACCCATTTCTGATAAGAATATGCATAAAATTATTTTTCTGCTCGGGGAGTATAGGTGGAATATTGTTTATAAATATACATAGGAACCTAATTAACCCATTTCGGATAAGAATATGCATAAAATTATTTTTCTACATGGGGATTATGGGTGGACTATTGTTAATAAATATACATAGCAACCTATTTAACCCATTTCTGATAAGAATATGCATATAATTATTTTCTACATTGGGGCTATGGGTGGAATATTGTTTATAAACATAGATAGGAACCTATTTAACCCATTTCTAATAAGAATATGCATATAATTATTTTTCTACATTGGGATTATGGGTGGAATATTGTTGCTAAAGATACATAGGAATATATTAAGCCTATTTCTGATATGAATATGCATAAAATTATTTTTCTACATTGGGATTATGGGTGGAATATTGTTTATAAACATACATAGCAACATATTAATACTATTTCTGATATGAATATGCTTATAATTATTTTTCTACATGGGAATTATGGGTGAAATATTGTTAATAGGTACACATAGGAACCTATTTGACCCATTTCTGATAACAATATGCATATAATTATTTTTCTGCATGGGGATTATAGGTGGAATATTGTTTTTAAATATACATAGGAACCTATTTAACCCATTTCTGATAAGAATGTGCATATAATTATTTTTCTACATGGGGATTATGGGCAGAATATTGTAGATAAACATACAAAGCAACATATTAAACCTATTTCTGATGAAAACACGCATATCATTATTTCTAAATGTGGATTATAGGTGGAATATTGTTTATAAATATACATATTAACCTATTTAACCCATTTCTGATAAGAATATGCATATAATTATTTTTCTACATGGGGTTTATGGGTGGAATATTGTTTATAAATATATATATAAACATATTAAACCTATTTCTGATAAGAATGTGCAGATAATTATTTTTCTACATTGGGATTATGGGTGGAATATTGTTTATAAATATACATAGCAACCTATTTAACCCATTCCTGATAAGAATATGTATATAATTATTTTTCTACATGGGGATTATGGGTGGAATATTGTTTATAAAATTACATAGGAACCTATTTAGCCCATTTCTGATAAGAATATGGATATAACTATTTTTCTACATGGGGATTATGGGTGGAATATTGTTTATAAATATACATAGTAACCTATTTAACCCTTTTCTGAAAAGAATATGCATATAATTATTTTTCTACATGGGAATTATGGTTGGAATATTGTTTATAAATATACATAGAAACATATTAAACCTATTTCTGATATGAATATGCATATAATTATTTTTCTACATTTGAATTATGGGTGGAATATTGTTTATAAATTTACATAGGAACCTATTTAACCCATTTCTGATAAGAATATGCATATTTTTTTTTCTACATAGGGATTTGGGTGAAATATTGTAGTTAAACACAAATAGGAATATATTAAACCTATTTCTGATATGAATATGCATATAATTATTTTTCTACATGGGGAACATGGTGGAATATTGTTAATAAATATACATAGCTAAATATTACACCTATTTCTGATAAGAATATGCATATAATTATTTTTCTACATGGGGATTATGGGTGAAATATTTTTAATAAATATACACAGGAACCTATTTAACCCATTTCTAATAACAATATGCATATAATTATTTTTCTGCATGGGGATTATAAGTGGAATATTGTTTATAAATATACATAGGAATCTATTTAACTCATTTTTGATAAGAATATGCAAATAATTATTTTTCTGCATGGGGATTATGGGTGGAATATTGTTTATAAACATAGATAGGAACCCATATAACCAATTTCTGATAAGAATATGCATATTATTATTTTTCTACATTGGGATTATGGGTGGACTATTGCAGATAAACATACATAACAACATATTAAACCTATTTTTGATATGAATAGGCATATCATTATTTTTCTACATGTGAATTATGGGTGTAATATTGTTTATAAGCATACATAAGAACCTATGTACCCATTTCTGAAAAAAATATGCATATAATTATTTTTCTACATGGGGATTGTGGGTGGAATATTGTAGTTAAACATACATAGGAATATATTAACTCTATTTCTGATATGAATATGCATAAAATTATTTTTCTACCTGGGGATTATGGGTGGAATATTGTTTATAAATATACATAGGAACCTATTTAACCAATTTCTGATAAGAATATGCACATAATTTTTTTTCTACATGGGGATTACGGGTGAACTATTGTTTATAAATATACATAGGAACCTATTTAACCCATTTCTGATAAGAATATGCATATAATTACTTTTCTACATGGGGATTATGGGTGGAATATTGTATATAAATATACATAGGAACATATTTAACCCATTTCAGATAAGAATATGCATTAAATTATTTTTCTACCTGGGGATTATGGGTAGAATATTTTTAATAAATATACATAGCAACCTATTTAACCCATTTCTGATAAGATTATGCATATGATTATTTTCTCCATGGGGATTATTAGTGGAATATTGTTTATCAATATACATAGCAAAATATTAAACCTATTTCTGATAAGAATATGCATATAATTATTTTTCTACATTGGGACTATGGGTGGAATATTGTTTATAAACATAGATAGGAACATATTTAACCCATTTCTAATAAGAATATGCATATAATTATTTTTCTACATTGGGATAATGGGTGGAATATTGTAGTTAAAGATACATAGGAAATATTAAGCCTATTTCTGATATGAATATGCATAAAATTATTTTTCTACTTTGGGATTATGGGTGGAATATTATTTATAAGTATACATAGGAACCTATGTAACCCATTTCTGATAAGAATATGCATATAATTATTTTTCTACATGGGGATTGTGGGTGGAATATTGTAGTTAAACATACATAGGAATATATTAAGTTTATTTCTGATATGAATATGGATAAAATTATTTTTCTACATTATTATGGGTGGAATATTGTATATAAATATACATAGGAACATATTTAACCCATTTCTGATATGAATATGCATAAAATTATTTTTCTACATGGGGATTATGGGTGGAATATTGTTTATAAATATACATAGGAACCTATTTAACCAATTTCTGATAAGAATATGCACATAATTTTTTTTCTATATGGGGATTACGGGTGAACTATTGTTTATAAATATACATAGGAACCTATTTAACCCATTTCTGATAAGAATATGCATATAATTACTTTTCTACATGGGGATTATGGGTGGAATATTGTATATAAATATACATAGGAACATATTTAACCCATTTCAGATAAGAATATGCATTAAATTATTTTTCTACATGGGGATTATGGGTAGAATATTTTTAATAAATATACATAGCAACCTATTTAACCCATTTCTGATAAGATTATGCATATGATTATTTTCTCCATGGGGATTATTAGTGGAATATTGTTTATCAATATACATAGCAAAATATTAAACCTATTTCTGATAAGAATATGCATATAATTATTTTTCTACATTGGGACTATGGGTGGAATATTGTTTATAAACATAGATAGGAACATATTTAACCCATTTCTAATAAGAATATGCATATAATTATTTTTCTACATTGGGATAATGGGTGGAATATTGTAGTTAAAGATACATAGGAAATATTAAGCCTATTTCTGATATGAATATGCATAAAATTATTTTTCTACTTTGGGATTATGGGCGGAATATTATTTATAAGTATACATAGGAACCTATGTAACCCATTTCTGATAAGAATATGCATATAATTATTTTTCTACATGGGGATTGTGGGTGGAATATTGTAGTTAAACATACATAGGAATATATTAAGTTTATTTCTGATATGAATATGGATAAAATTATTTTTCTTCATTATTATGGGTGGAATATTGTTTATAAATATACATAGGAACCTATTTAACCCATTTCTGATAAGAATATGCATATAAATATTTTTCTACATGGGGTTTATGGGTGGATTATTGTTTATAAATATACATAGTAAGCTATTGAACCCATTTCTGATAAGAATATGCGTATAATTATTTTTCTACATGGGGATTATGGGTGGAATATTGTTTATAAATATACATAGGAACCTATTTAACCCATTTCTGATAAGACTATGCATATAATTATTTTTCTGCATGAGGATTATAGGTGGAATATTGTTTATAAATATACATAGGAACCTATTTAACCCATTTCTGATAAGAATATGCATAAAATTATTTTTCTACATGGGGTTTATGGGTGGAATATTGTTAATAAATATACATAGCAACCTATTTAACCCATTTCTGATAAGAATATGCATATAATTATTTTCTACATTGGGACTATGGGTGGAATATTGTTTATAAACATAGATAGGAACCTATTTAACCCATTTCTAATAAGAATATGCATATAATTATTTTTCTACATTGGGATTATGGGTAGAATATTTTTAATAAATATACATAGCAACCTATTTAACCCATTTCTGATAAGATTATGCATATGATTATTTTCTCCATGGGGATTTTGGGTGGAATATTGTTTATAAATATACATAGAAAAATATTAAACCTATTTCTGATAAGAATATGCATATAATTATTTTTCTACATTGCGACTATGGGTGGAATATTGTTTATAAACATAGATAGGAACATATTTAACTCATTTCTAATAAGAATATGCATATAATTATTTTTCTACATTGGGATAATGGGTGGAATATTGTAGTTAAAGACACATAGAAATATATTAAGCCTATTTCTGATATAAATATGCATAAAATTATTTTTCTACTTTGGGATTATGGGTGGAATATTATTTATAAGTATACATAGGAACCTATGTAGCCCATTTCTGATAAGAATATGCATATAATTATTTTTCTACATGGGGATTGTGGGTGGAATATTGTAGTTAAACATACATAGGAATATATTAAGTTTATTTCTGATATGAATATGGATAAAATTATTTTTCTACATTATTATGGGTGGAATATTGTATATAAATATACATAGGAACATATTTAACCCATTTCTGATATGAATATGCATATAAATATTTTTCTACATGGGGTTTATGGGTGGATTATTGTTTATAAATATATATAGTAACCTATTTAACCCATTTTTGATAAGAATATGCGTATAATTATTTTTCTACATGGGGATTATGGGTGGAATATTGTTTATAAATATACATAGTAACTTATTTAACCAATTTCTGAAAAGAATATGCATATAATTACTTTTCTACATGGGGATTATGGGTGGAATATTGTTTATAAACATACATAGGAACCTATTTAACCCATTTCTGATAAAAATATGCATAAAATTATTTTTCTACATGGGGATTATGGGTGGAATATTTTTAATAAATATACATAGCAACATTTTTAACCCAATTTTGATAAGAATATGCATATAATTATTTTCTATATTGGGACTATGAGTGGAATATTGTTTATAAACATAGATAGGAACCTATTTAACCCGTTTCTTATAAAGAATATGCATATAATTATTTTTCTACATTGGGATTATGGGTGGAATATTGTTGTTAAAGATACATACGAATATATTAAGCCTATTTCTGATATGAATATGCATAAAATTATTTTCTACATTGGGATTATGGGTGGAATATTGTTTATAAGTATACATAGGAACCTATCTAACCCATTTCTGATAAGAATATGTATATAATTATTTTTCTACATTTTGAGTGTGGGTGGAATATTGTAGTTAAATATACATAGGAATATATTAAGTCTATTTCTGATATGAATATGCATAAAATTATTTTTCTACATGGGGATTATGGGTGGAATATTGTTTATAAATATACATAGGAACCTATTTAACCCATTTCTGATAAGAATATGCATATAAATATTTTTCCACATGGGGTTTATGGGTGGATTATTGTTTATAAATATACATAGTAACCTATTTAACCAATTTATGATAAGAATATGCATATAATTATTTTTCTACATGAGGATTATGGGTGAACTATTGTTTATAAATATACATAGGAACCTATTTAACCCATTTCTGATAAGAATATGCATATAATTACTTTTCTACATGGGGATTATGGGTGGAATATTGTATATAAATATACATAGGAACATATTTAACCCATTTCTGATATGAATATGCATAAAATTATTTTTCTACATGGGGATTATGGGTGGAATATTGTTTATAAATATACATAGCAAAATATTAAACCTATTTCTGAAAAGAATATGCATATAATTATTTTTCTACATGTGGATTATATGTGAACTATTGTTTATAAATATACATAGGAACCTATGTAACCCATTTCTGATAAGAATATGCATATAATTATTTTTCTACATGGATATTGTGGGTGGAATATTGTAGTTAAACATACATAGGAATATATTAAGTCTATTTCTGATATGAATATGCATAAAATTATTTTTCTACATGGGGATCATGGGTGGAATATTGTTTATAAATATACATAGGAACCTATTTAACCCATTTCTGATAAAAATATGCTTATAATTAGTTTTCTACATTGGGATTATGGGTGGAATATTGTTTATAAATATACATATTAACCTATTTAACCCATTTCTGAAAAGAATATGCATATAATTATTTTTCTACATTGGGATTATGGGTGGAATATTGTTGTTAAAGATACATAGAAATATATTAAGCCTATTTCTGATATGAATATGCATAAAATTATTTTTCTACATTGGTATAATGGGTGGAATATTACTTATAATTATACATAGGAACCTATGTAACCCATTTCTGATAAGAATATTCATATAATTATTTTTCTACATTGGGATAATGGGTGGAATATTGTAGTTAAAGATACATAGGAATATATTAAGCCTATTTCTGATATGAATATGTATAAAATTATTTTTCTACATTGGGATTATGGGTGGAATATTGTTTATAAATATACAAAGCAACATAATAAATCAATTTCTGATATGAATATGTATATAAAAATGTTTTCTACATGAGGAGTATGGATGGAATTTTGTTAATAACTATACATAGGAACCTATTTAACCAATTTCTAATAAGAATATGCATCTAATTATTTTTCTACATGGGGATTATGGGTAAAACATTGTATATAAACTTACATATCAACATATTAAACCTATTTCTGATTTAAATATGCATATCATTATTTTTCTACATGTGGATTATGGGTGGAATATTGTTTATAAATATACATAGGAACCTATTTAACCCATTTCTGATAAGAATATGCATATAATTACTTTTCTACATGGGGATTATGGGTGGAATATTGTATATAAATATAGATAGGAACATATTTAACCCTTTTCTAATAAGAATATGCATAAAATTATTTTTCTACATGTGGATTATGGGTGGAATATTATTTATAAGTATACATAGGAACCTATGTAACCCATTTCTGATAAGAATATGCATATAATTATTTTTCTACATGGGGATTGTGGGTGGAATATTGTAGTTAAACATACATAGGAATATATTAAGTTTATTTCTGATATGAATATGGATACAATTATTTTTCTACATTATTATGGGTGGAATATTGTTTATAAATATACATAGGAACCTATTTAACCCATTTTTGATAAGAATATGCATATAATTTTTTTTCTACATGGGGATTATGGGTGAACTATTGTTTATAAATATACATAGGAACCTATTTAACCCATTTCTGATAAGAATATGCATATAATTACTTTTCTACATGGGGATTATGGGTGGAATATTGTATATAAATATACATAGGAACATATTTAACCCATTTCTGATATGAATATGCATAAAATATTTTTCTACATGGGGATTATGGGTGGAATATTGTTTATAAATATACATAGGAACCTATTTAACCCATTTCTGATAAGAATATGCATATAATTACTTTTCTACATGGGGATTATGGGTGGAATATTGTATATAAATATACATAGGAACATATTTAACCCATTTCTGATATGAATATGCATAAAATTATTTTTCTACATGGGGATTATGGGTGGAATATTGTTTATAAATATACATAGGAACCTATTTAACCAATTTCTGATAAGAATATGCACATCATTTTTTTTCTACATGGGGATTACGGGTGAACTATTGTTTATAAATATACATAGGAACCTATTTAACCCATTTCTGATAAGAATATGCATATAATTACTTTTCTACATGGGGATTATGGGTGGAATATTGTATATAAATATACATAGGAACATATTTAACCCATTTCAGATAAGAATATGCATTAAATTATTTTTCTACCTGGGGATTATGGGTAGAATATTTTTAATAAATATACATAGCAACCTATTTAACCCATTTCTGATAAGATTATGCATATGATTATTTTCTCCATGGGGATTATTAGTGGAATATTGTTTATCAATATACATAGCAAAATATTAAACCTATTTCTGATAAGAATATGCATATAATTATTTTTCTACATTGGGACTATGGGTGGAATATTGTTTATAAACATAGATAGGAACATATTTAACCCATTTCTAATAAGAATATGCATATAATTATTTTTCTACATTGGGATAATGGGTGGAATATTGTAGTTAAAGATACATAGGAAATATTAAGCCTATTTCTGATATGAATATGCATAAAATTATTTTTCTACTTTGGGATTATGGGTGGAATATTATTTATAAGTATACATAGGAACCTATGTAACCCATTTCTGATAAGAATATGCATATAATTATTTTTCTACATGGGGATTGTGGGTGGAATATTGTAGTTAAACATACATAGGAATATATTAAGTTTATTTCTGATATGAATATGGATAAAATTATTTTTCTACATTATTATGGGTGGAATATTGTATATAAATATACATAGGAACATATTTAACCCATTTCTGATATGAATATGCATAAAATTATTTTTCTACATGGGGATTATGGGTGGAATATTGTTTATAAATATACATAGGAACCTATTTAACCAATTTCTGATAAGAATATGCACATAATTTTTTTTCTATATGGGGATTACGGGTGAACTATTGTTTATAAATATACATAGGAACCTATTTAACCCATTTCTGATAAGAATATGCATATAATTACTTTTCTACATGGGGATTATGGGTGGAATATTGTATATAAATATACATAGGAACATATTTAACCCATTTCAGATAAGAATATGCATTAAATTATTTTTCTACATGGGGATTATGGGTAGAATATTTTTAATAAATATACATAGCAACCTATTTAACCCATTTCTGATAAGATTATGCATATGATTATTTTCTCCATGGGGATTATTAGTGGAATATTGTTTATCAATATACATAGCAAAATATTAAACCTATTTCTGATAAGAATATGCATATAATTATTTTTCTACATTGGGACTATGGGTGGAATATTGTTTATAAACATAGATAGGAACATATTTAACCCATTTCTAATAAGAATATGCATATAATTATTTTTCTACATTGGGATAATGGGTGGAATATTGTAGTTAAAGATACATAGGAAATATTAAGCCTATTTCTGATATGAATATGCATAAAATTATTTTTCTACTTTGGGATTATGGGCGGAATATTATTTATAAGTATACATAGGAACCTATGTAACCCATTTCTGATAAGAATATGCATATAATTATTTTTCTACATGGGGATTGTGGGTGGAATATTGTAGTTAAACATACATAGGAATATATTAAGTTTATTTCTGATATGAATATGGATAAAATTATTTTTCTTCATTATTATGGGTGGAATATTGTTTATAAATATACATAGGAACCTATTTAACCCATTTCTGATAAGAATATGCATATAAATATTTTTCTACATGGGGTTTATGGGTGGATTATTGTTTATAAATATACATAGTAAGCTATTGAACCCATTTCTGATAAGAATATGCGTATAATTATTTTTCTACATGGGGATTATGGGTGGAATATTGTTTATAAATATACATAGGAACCTATTTAACCCATTTCTGATAAGACTATGCATATAATTATTTTTCTGCATGAGGATTATAGGTGGAATATTGTTTATAAATATACATAGGAACCTATTTAACCCATTTCTGATAAGAATATGCA
This sequence comes from Aquarana catesbeiana, assembly GCA_037953035.1. NCBI lineage: Eukaryota > Metazoa > Chordata > Amphibia > Anura > Ranidae > Aquarana > Aquarana catesbeiana. Next base: position 5,308,074 of record JBBHAA010000868.1, read on the forward strand.
TAAAATTATTTTTCTACATGGGGTTTATGGGTGGAATATTGTTAATAAATATACATAGCAACCTATTTAACCCATTTCTGATAAGAATATGCATATAATTATTTTCTACATTGGGACTATGGGTGGAATATTGTTTATAAACATAGATAGGAACCTATTTAACCCATTTCTAATAAGAATATGCATATAATTATTTTTCTACATTGGGATTATGGGTAGAATATTTTTAATAAATATACATAGCAACCTATTTAACCCATTTCTGATAAGATTATGCATATGATTATTTTCTCCATGGGGATTTTGGGTGGAATATTGTTTATAAATATACATAGAAAAATATTAAACCTATTTCTGATAAGAATATGCATATAATTATTTTTCTACATTGCGACTATGGGTGGAATATTGTTTATAAACATAGATAGGAACATATTTAACTCATTTCTAATAAGAATATGCATATAATTATTTTTCTACATTGGGATAATGGGTGGAATATTGTAGTTAAAGACACATAGAAATATATTAAGCCTATTTCTGATATAAATATGCATAAAATTATTTTTCTACTTTGGGATTATGGGTGGAATATTATTTATAAGTATACATAGGAACCTATGTAGCCCATTTCTGATAAGAATATGCATATAATTATTTTTCTACATGGGGATTGTGGGTGGAATATTGTAGTTAAACATACATAGGAATATATTAAGTTTATTTCTGATATGAATATGGATAAAATTATTTTTCTACATTATTATGGGTGGAATATTGTATATAAATATACATAGGAACATATTTAACCCATTTCTGATATGAATATGCATAAAATTATTTTTCTACATGGGGATTATGGGTGGAATATTGTTTATAAATATACATAGGAACCTATTTAACCAATTTCTGATAAGAATATGCACATAATTTTTTTTCTATATGGGGATTACGGGTGAACTATTGTTTATAAATATACATAGGAACCTTTTTAACCCATTTCTGATAAGAATATGCATATAATTACTTTTCTACATGGGGATTATGGGTGGAATATTGTATATAAATATACATAGGAACATATTTAACCCATTTCAGATAAGAATATGCATTAAATTATTTTTCTACATGGGGATTATGGGTAGAATATTGTTTATAAACATAGATAGGAACATATTTAACCCATTTCTAATAAGAATATGCATATAATTATTTTTCTACATTGGGATAATGGGTGGAATATTGTAGTTAAAGATACATAGGAAATATTAAGCCTATTTCTGATATGAATATGCATAAAATTATTTTTCTACTTTGGGATTATGGGCGGAATATTATTTATAAGTATACATAGGAACCTATGTAACCCATTTCTGATAAGAATATGCATATAATTATTTTTCTACATGGGGATTGTGGGTGGAATATTGTAGTTAAACATACATAGGAATATATTAAGTTTATTTCTGATATGAATATGGATAAAATTATTTTTCTTCATTATTATGGGTGGAATATTGTTTATAAATATACATAGGAACCTATTTAACCCATTTCTGATAAGAATATGCATATAAATATTTTTCTACATGGGGTTTATGGGTGGATTATTGTTTATAAATATACATAGTAAGCTATTGAACCCATTTCTGATAAGAATATGCGTATAATTATTTTTCTACATGGGGATTATGGGTGGAATATTGTTTATAAATATACATAGCAACCTATTTAACCCATTTCTGATAAGATTATGCATATGATTATTTTCTCCATGGGGATTATTAGTGGAATATTGTTTATCAATATACATAGCAAAATATTAAACCTATTTCTGATAAGAATATGCATATAATTATTTTTCTACATTGGGACTATGGGTGGAATATTGTTTATAAACATAGATAGGAACATATTTAACCCATTTCTAATAAGAATATGCATATAATTATTTTTCTACATTGGGATAATGGGTGGAATATTGTAGTTAAAGATACATAGGAAATATTAAGCCTATTTCTGATATGAATATGCATAAAATTATTTTTCTACTTTGGGATTATGGGCGGAATATTATTTATAAGTATACATAGGAACCTATGTAACCCATTTCTGATAAGAATATGCATATAATTATTTTTCTACATGGGGATTGTGGGTGGAATATTGTAGTTAAACATACATAGGAATATATTAAGTTTATTTCTGATATGAATATGGATAAAATTATTTTTCTTCATTATTATGGGTGGAATATTGTTTATAAATATACATAGGAACCTATTTAACCCATTTCTGATAAGAATATGCATATAAATATTTTTCTACATGGGGTTTATGGGTGGATTATTGTTTATAAATATACATAGTAAGCTATTGAACCCATTTCTGATAAGAATATGCGTATAATTATTTTTCTACATGGGGATTATGGGTGGAATATTGTTTATAAATATACATAGGAACCTATTTAACCCATTTCTGATAAGACTATGCATATAATTATTTTTCTGCATGAGGATTATAGGTGGAATATTGTTTATAAATATACATAGGAACCTATTTAACCCATTTCTGATAAGAATATGCATAAAATTATTTTTCTACATGGGGTTTATGGGTGGAATATTGTTAATAAATATACATAGCAACCTATTTAACCCATTTCTGATAAGAATATGCATATAATTATTTTCTACATTGGGACTATGGGTGGAATATTGTTTATAAACATAGATAGGAACCTATTTAACCCATTTCTAATAAGAATATGCATATAATTATTTTTCTACATTGGGATTATGGGTAGAATATTTTTAATAAATATACATAGCAACCTATTTAACCCATTTCTGATAAGATTATGCATATGATTATTTTCTCCATGGGGATTTTGGGTGGAATATTGTTTATAAATATACATAGAAAAATATTAAACCTATTTCTGATAAGAATATGCATATAATTATTTTTCTACATTGCGACTATGGGTGGAATATTGTTTATAAACATAGATAGGAACATATTTAACTCATTTCTAATAAGAATATGCATATAATTATTTTTCTACATTGGGATAATGGGTGGAATATTGTAGTTAAAGACACATAGAAATATATTAAGCCTATTTCTGATATAAATATGCATAAAATTATTTTTCTACTTTGGGATTATGGGTGGAATATTATTTATAAGTATACATAGGAACCTATGTAGCCCATTTCTGATAAGAATATGCATATAATTATTTTTCTACATGGGGATTGTGGGTGGAATATTGTAGTTAAACATACATAGGAATATATTAAGTTTATTTCTGATATGAATATGGATAAAATTATTTTTCTACATTATTATGGGTGGAATATTGTTTATAAATATACATAGGAACCTATTTAACCCATTTCTGATAAGAATATGCATATAAATATTTTTCTACATGGGGTTTATGGGTGGATTATTGTTTATAAATATATATAGTAACCTATTTAACCCATTTTTGATAAGAATATGCGTATAATTATTTTTCTACATGGGGATTATGGGTGGAATATTGTTTATAAATATACATAGTAACTTATTTAACCAATTTCTGAAAAGAATATGCATATAATTACTTTTCTACATGGGGATTATGGGTGGAATATTGTTTATAAACATACATAGGAACCTATTTAACCCATTTCTGATAAAAATATGCATAAAATTATTTTTCTACATGGGGATTATGGGTGGAATATTTTTAATAAATATACATAGCAACATTTTTAACCCAATTTTGATAAGAATATGCATATAATTATTTTCTATATTGGGACTATGAGTGGAATATTGTTTATAAACATAGATAGGAACCTATTTAACCCGTTTCTTATAAAGAATATGCATATAATTATTTTTCTACATTGGGATTATGGGTGGAATATTGTTGTTAAAGATACATACGAATATATTAAGCCTATTTCTGATATGAATATGCATAAAATTATTTTCTACATTGGGATTATGGGTGGAATATTGTTTATAAGTATACATAGGAACCTATCTAACCCATTTCTGATAAGAATATGTATATAATTATTTTTCTACATTTTGAGTGTGGGTGGAATATTGTAGTTAAATATACATAGGAATATATTAAGTCTATTTCTGATATGAATATGCATAAAATTATTTTTCTACATGGGGATTATGGGTGGAATATTGTTTATAAATATACATAGGAACCTATTTAACCCATTTCTGATAAGAATATGCATATAAATATTTTTCCACATGGGGTTTATGGGTGGATTATTGTTTATAAATATACATAGTAACCTATTTAACCAATTTATGATAAGAATATGCGTATAATTATTTTTCTACATGGGGATTATGGGTGGAATATTGTTTATAAATATACATAGTAATCTATTTAACCCATTTCTGAAAAGAATATTCATATAATCACTTTTCTACATGGGGATTATGGGTGGAATATTGTTTATAAATATACATAGGAACCTATTTAACCCATTTCTGATAAGACTATGCATATAATTATTTTTCTGCATGGGGATTATAGGTGGAATATTGTTTATAAATATACATAGGAACCTATATAACCTATTTCTGATAAGAATATGCATAAAATTATTTTTCTACATGGGGTTTATGGGTGGAATATTGTTAATAAATATACACAGCAACCTATTTAACCCATTTCTGATAAGAATATGCATATAATTATTTTCTACATTGGGACTAAGGGTGGAATATTGTTTATAAACATACATAGCAACCTATTTAACCCATTTCTGATAAGATTATGCATATGATTATTTTCTCCATGGGGATTATGGGTGGAATATTGTTTATAAATATACATAGCAACCGATTTAACCCATTTCTGATAAGTATATGAATATAATTATTTTTCTACATGGGGATTATGGGTGGAATATTGTTTATAAATATACATAGGAACCTATTTAACCCATTTATGATAAGAATATGCATATAATTATTTTTCTACATGGGAAATATGGGTAGAATATTGTATATAAATATACATAGGAATCTATTTAACACATTTGTGATAAGAATATGCGTATAATTGTTTTTCTACATGGGGATTATGGAAGGAATATTCTTTTTAATAATACATAAGAACCTATTTAACCCATTTCTGAAAAGAATATACATATAATTATTTTTCTACATGGGGATTATGGGTGTTATATTGTTTATAAATATACATAGTAACCTATTTAACCCATTTCTGATAAGAATATGCATATAATTATGTTTCTGCAAAAGGGATTAGAGGTGGAATATTGTTTATAAGTATACATAGGAACCTATATAACCAATTTCTGAAAAGAGTATGCATATAATTATTTTTCTACATTTGGATTATGGTTTGAATATTGTTTATAAATATACATAGAAACATATTAAACCTATTTCTGATATGAATATGCATATAATTATTTTTCTACATGGGGATTATGGTTGGAATATTGTTTATAAATATGCATAGTAACCTATTTAACCAATTTCTGAAAAGAATATGCATATAATTATTTTTCTACATGTGGATTATGGGTAGAATATGGTTTAAAAATATACATAAGAACCTATTTAACCCATTTCTGATAAAAATATGCATATAATTTTTTTCTACATGGGGATTATAGGTTGAAGATTGTTTATAGATATAGATAGCAACATATTAAGCCTATTTCTGATAAGAATATGCATATAATTATTTTTCTACATGGGGATTATAGGTTGAAGATTGTTTATAGATATAGATAGCAACTCATTAAGCCTATTTCTGATAAGAATATGCATATAATTATTTTTCTACATGAGGATTATGGGTGGAATATTGTTTATAAATATACATAGCAACATATTAATATTATTTCTGATATGAATATGCATATAATTATTTTTCTACATTGGGATTATGGGTGAAATATTGTTTATAAATATACATAGGAATCTATTTAATCAATTTCTGATAAGAATATGCATATAATTATTTTTCTGCAAAGGGATTATAGGTGGAATATTGTTTATAAATATACATAGGAACCTATATAACCCATTTCTGAAAAGAGTATGGATATAATTATTTTTTTACATTTGGATTATGGTTTGAATATTGTTTATGAATATACATAGAAACATATTAAACCTATTTCTGATATGAATATGCATATAATTATTTTTCTACATGGGGATTATAGTTGCAATATTATTTATAAATATACATAGTAACCCTTTTAACCAATTTCTGAAAAGAATATGCATATAATTTTTTTTCTACATTTGGATTATGGTTGGAATATTGTTTATAAATATACATAGGAACCTATTTAACCCATTTCTGATAAGTATATGCATATAATTATTTTTCTAGACGAGGATTATGGATGGAATATTTTTAATAAATATGCATAGCAACATATTAAACCTACTTCTGTTATGAATATGCATATAATTATTTTTCTAAATCAGGATTATGGGTGGAATATTGTTTATAAATATAGATAGCAACCTATTTCTGCTTTAAATATGCATAAAATTATTTTTCTACATGGGGATTATGGGTGGAATATTGTTTATAAATATACATAGGAACCTATTTAACCCATTTCTGATAAAAATATGCATATAATTATTTTTCTACATGTGGATTATGGGCAGAATATGGTTTTAAAATATACATAGGAAACTATTTAACCCATTTCTGATAAGAATATGCATATAATTTTTTTCTACATGGGGATTATAGGTTGAAGATTGTTTATAGATATAGATAGCAACATATTAAGCTTATTTCTGATAAGAATATGCATATAATTATTTTTCTACATGGGGATTATGGGTGGAATATTGTTTATAAACATACATAGCAACATATTAATACTATTTCTGATATGAATATGCTTATAATTATTTTTCTACATGGGAATTATGGGTGAAATATTGTTAATAAGTACACATAGGAACCTATTTGACCCATTTCTGATAACAATATGCATATATTTTTTTTTTGCATGGGGATTATAGGTGAAATATTGTTTATAAATATACATAGGAACCTATTTAACACATTTCTGATAGGAATATGTATAAAATTATTTTTCTACATGGGGATTATGGGAGGAATATTGTTTTTAATTATACATAGGAACCTATTTAACCCATTTCTGAAAAGAATATGCATATAATTATTTTTCTACATGGGGATTATGGGTGGAATCTTGTTTATAAATATACATAGGAACCTATTCAACCCATCTCTGATAAGAATATGCATATAATTATTTTTCTACATGGGGATTACGGGTGAACTATTGTTTATAAATATACATAGGAACCTATTTAACCCATTTCTGATAAGAATATGCATATAATTACTTTTCTACATGGGGATTATGGGTGGAATATTGTATATAAATATACATAGGAACATATTTAACCCATTTCAGATAAGAATATGCATATAATTATTTTTCTACATGGGAATTATGGGTGGATTATTGTTTATAAATATACATAGGAACCTATTTAACCCATTTCTGATAAGAATATGCATATAATTACTTTTCTACATGGGGATTATGGGTGGAATATTGTTTATAAATATACATAGGAACCTATTTAACCCATTTCTGATAAGAATATGCATAAAATTATTTTTCTGCTCGGGGAGTATAGGTGGAATATTGTTTATAAATATACATAGGAACCTAATTAACCCATTTCGGATAAGAATATGCATAAAATTATTTTTCTACATGGGGATTATGGGTGGACTATTGTTAATAAATATACATAGCAACCTATTTAACCCATTTCTGATAAGAATATGCATATAATTATTTTCTACATTGGGGCTATGGGTGGAATATTGTTTATAAACATAGATAGGAACCTATTTAACCCATTTCTAATAAGAATATGCATATAATTATTTTTCTACATTGGGATTATGGGTGGAATATTGTTGCTAAAGATACATAGGAATATATTAAGCCTATTTCTGATATGAATATGCATAAAATTATTTTTCTACATTGGGATTATGGGTGGAATATTGTTTATAAACATACATAGCAACATATTAATACTATTTCTGATATGAATATGCTTATAATTATTTTTCTACATGGGAATTATGGGTGAAATATTGTTAATAGGTACACATAGGAACCTATTTGACCCATTTCTGATAACAATATGCATATAATTATTTTTCTGCATGGGGATTATAGGTGGAATATTGTTTTTAAATATACATAGGAACCTATTTAACCCATTTCTGATAAGAATATGCATATAATTATTTTTCTACATGGGGATTATGGGCAGAATATTGTAGATAAACATACAAAGCAACATATTAAACCTATTTCTGATGAAAACACGCATATCATTATTTCTAAATGTGGATTATAGGTGGAATATTGTTTATAAATATACATATTAACCTATTTAACCCATTTCTGATAAGAATATGCATATAATTATTTTTCTACATCGGGTTTATGGGTGGAATATTGTTTATAAATATATATATAAACATATTAAACCTATTTCTGATAAGAATGTGCAGATAATTATTTTTCTACATTGGGATTATGGGTGGAATATTGTTTATAAATATACATAGCAACCTATTTAACCCATTCCTGATAAGAATATGTATATAATTATTTTTCTACATGGGGATTATGGGTGGAATATTGTTTATAAAATTACATAGGAACCTATTTAACCCATTTCTGATAAGAATATGGATATAACTATTTTTCTACATGGGGATTATGGGTGGAATATTGTTTATAAATATACATAGTAACCTATTTAACCCTTTTCTGAAAAGAATATGCATATAATTATTTTTCTACATGGGAATTATGGTTGGAATATTGTTTATAAATATACATAGAAACATATTAAACCTATTTCTGATATGAATATGCATATAATTATTTTTCTACATTTGAATTATGGGTGGAATATTGTTTATAAATTTACATAGGAACCTATTTAACCCATTTCTGATAAGAATATGCATATTTTTTTTTCTACATAGGGATTTGGGTGAAATATTGTAGTTAAACACAAATAGGAATATATTAAACCTATTTCTGATATGAATATGCATATAATTATTTTTCTACATGGGGAACATGGTGGAATATTGTTAATAAATATACATAGCTAAATATTACACCTATTTCTGATAAGAATATGCATATAATTATTTTTCTACATGGGGATTATGGGTGAAATATTTTTAATAAATATACACAGGAACCTATTTAACCCATTTCTAATAACAATATGCATATAATTATTTTTCTGCATGGGGATTATAAGTGGAATATTGTTTATAAATATACATAGGAATCTATTTAACACATTTTTGATAAGAATATGCATATAATTATTTTTCTGCATGGGGATTATGGGTGGAATATTGTTTATAAACATAGATAGGAACCCATTTAACCAATTTCTGATAAGAATATGCATATTATTATTTTTCTACATTGGGATTATGGGTGGACTATTGCAGATAAGCATACATAACAACATATTAAACCTATTTTTGATATGAATAGGCATATCATTATTTTTCTACATGTGAATTATGGGTGTAATATTGTTTATAAGCATACATAAGAACCTATGTACCCATTTCTGAAAAAAATATGCATATAATTATTTTTCTACATGGGGATTGTGGGTGGAATATTGTAGTTAAACATACATAGGAATATATTAACTCTATTTCTGATATGAATATGCATAAAATTATTTTTCTACCTGGGGATTATGGGTGGAATATTGTTTATAAATATACATAGGAACCTATTTAACCCATTTCTGATAAGAATATGCATATAATTATTTTTCTGCATGGGGATTATAGGTGGAATATTGTTTATAAATATACAAACAATATATAAACCATTTCTGATAAGAATATGCATAAAATTATTTTTCTATATGTGGATTATGATGGAATATTGTTTATAAACATAGATAGGAACCCATTTAACCAATTTCTAATAAGAATATGCATATAATTATTTTTGAATATTGAGATTATGGGTGGAATATTGTAGTTAAAGGTACATAGGAATATATTAAGCCAATTTCTGATAAGAATATACATAAAATTATTTTTCTACATAGGGATTATGGGTGGAATATTGTTTTTAAATATACATAGGAACCTATTTAACCCATTTCTGATAAGAATATGCATATAATTATTTTTCTACATGGGGATTATGGGCAGAATATGGTTTAAAAATATACATAGGAACCTATTTAACCCATTTCTGATAAGAATATGGGCATAATCTTTTTCTACATATGGATTATAGGTTAAAGATTGTTTATAGATATAGATAGCAACATATTAAGCCTATTTCTGATAAGAATATGCATATAATTATTTTTCTACATGGGGATTATGGGTGGAATATAGTTTATAAATATACATAGCAACATATTAATACTATTTCTGATATGAATATGCATATAATTATTTTTCTACATGGGGATTATGGGTGAAATATTGTTAATAAATACACATAGGAACCTATTTAACTCATTTCTGATAACAATATGCATATAATTATTTTTCTGCATGGGGATTATAGGTGGAATATTGTTTATAAATATACATAGGAACCTATTTAACACATTTCTGATAGGAATATGCATAAAATTATTTTTCTACATGGGGATTATGGGTGGAATATTTTTTATAAATATACATAGGAACCTATTTAACCCATTTCTGATAAGTATATGCATATAATTATTTTTCTACATGAGGATTATGGATGGAATATTGTTAATAAATATGCATAGCAACATATTAAACCTATTTCTGTTATGAATATGCATATAATTATTTTTCTACATTATGGGTGGAATATTGTTTATAAATATAGATAGCAACCTATTTCTGATTTAAATATGCATAAAATTATTTTTCTACATGTGGAATATGGGCAGAATATGGTTTAAAAATATACATAAGAACCTATTTAACCCATTTCTGAAAAGAATATGCATATAATTATTTTTTTACCTTTGGATTATGGTTTGAATATTGTTTATAAATATACATAGAAACTTATTAAACCTATTTCTGATATGAATATGCATATAATTATTTGTCTACATGGGGATTATGGTTGGAATATTATTTATAAATATACATAGTAACCTATTTAACCCATTTCTGTAAAGAATATGCATATGATTATTTTTCTACATTTGGATTATGGTTGGAATATTGTTTATAAATATACATAGGAACCTATTTAACCCATTTCTGATAAGTATATTCATATCATTATTTTTCTACACGAGGATTATGGATGGAATATTGTTAATAAGTATGCAGAGCAACATATTAAACCTATTTCTGTTATGAATATGCATATAAATATTTTTCTACATTGCGATTATGGGTTGAATATTGTCTATAAATATAGATAGCAACCTATTTCTGATTTAAACATGCATACAATTATTTTTATACATGGGGATTATGGGTGGAATATTGTTTATAAATATACATAGGAACCTATTTAATCCATTTCTGATAAGAATATGCATATAATTATTTTTCTACATGTGGATTATGGGCAGAATATGGTTTAAAAATATACATAAGAACCTATTTAACCCATTTCTGATAAAAATATGCATATAATTTTTTTCTACATGGGGATTATAGGTTGAAAATTGTTTATAGATATAGATAGCAACATATTAAGCCTATTTCTGATAAGAATATGCATATAATTATTTTTCTACATGGGGATTATAGGTTGAAGATTGTTTATAGATATAGATAGCAACATATTAAGCCCATTTCTGATAAGAATATGCATATAATTATTTTTCTACATGAGGATTATGGGTGGAATATTGTTTATAAATATACATAGCAACATATTAATATTATTTCTGATATGAATATGCATATAATTATTTTTCTACATCGGGATTATGGGTGAAATATTGTTTATAAATATACATAGGAACCTATTTAATCCATTTCTGATAAGAATATGCATATAATTATTTTTCTGCAAAGGGATTATAGGTGGAATATTGTTTATAAATATACATAGGAACCTATATAACCCATTTCTGAAAAGAGTATGGATATAATTATTTTTTTACATTTGGATTATGGTTTGAATATTGTTTATGAATATACATAGAAACATATTAAACCTATTTCTGATATGAATATGCATATAATTATTTTTCTACATGGGGATTATAGTTGCAATATTATTTATAAATATACATAATAACCCTTTTAACCAATTTCTGAAAAGAATATGCATATAATTATTTTTCTACATTTGGATTATGGCTGGAATATTGTTTATAAATATACATAGGAACCTATTTAACCAATTTCTGATAAGTATATGCATATAATTATTTTTCTAGACGAGGATTATGGATGGAATATTTTTAATAAATATGCATAGCAACATATTAAACCTATTTCTGTTATGAATATGCATATAATTATTTTTCTACATCGGGATTATGGGTGGAATATTGTTTATAAATATAGATAGCAACCTATTTCTGCTTTAAATATGCATAAAATTATTTTTCTACATGGGGATTATGGGTGGAATATTGTTTATAAATATACATAGGAACCTATTTAACCCATTTCTGATAAAAATATGCATATAATTATTTTTCTACATGTGGATTATGGGCAGAATATGGTTTTAAAATATACATAGGAAACTATTTAACCCATTTCTGATAAGTATATGCATATAATTATTTTTCTACATTGGGATTATAGGTTGAAGATTGTTTATAGATATAGATAGCAACATATTAAGCCTATTTCTGATAAGAATATGCATATAATTATTTTTCTACATGGGGATTATGGGTGGAATATTGTTTATAAACATACATAGCAACATATTAATACTATTTCTGATATGAATATGCTTATAATTATTTTTCTACATGGGAATTATGGGTGAAATATTGTTAATAGGTACACATAGGAACCTATTTGACCCATTTCTGATAACAATATGCATATAATTATTTTTCTGCATGGGGATTATAGGTGGAATATTGTTTATAAATATACATAGCAACCTATTTAACCCATTTCTGATAACAATATGCATATATTTTTTTTTTTGCATGGGGATTATAGGTGAAATATTGTTTATAAATATACATAGGAACCTATTTAACACATTTCTGATAGGAATATGTATAAAATTATTTTTCTACATGGGGATTATGGGAGGAATATTGTTTTTAATTATACATAGGAACCTATTTAACCCATTTCTGAAAAGAATATGCATATAATTATTTTTCTACATGGGGATTATGGGTGGAATCTTGTTTATAAATATACATAGGAACCTATTCAACCCATCTCTGATAAGAATATGCATATAATTTTTTTTCTGCAAAGGGATTGTAGGTGGAATATTGTTTATAAATATACATAGGAACCTATATAACCCATTTCTGAAAAGAGTATGAATATAATTATTTTTCTACATTTGGATTATGGTTTGAATATTGTTTATAAATATACATAGAAACATATTAAACCTATTTCTGATATGAATATGCATATAATTATTTTTCTACATGGGGATTATGGTTGGAATATTATTTATAAATATACATAGTAACCTATTTAACCAATTTCTGAAAAGAATATGCAGATAATTATTTTTCTACATTTGGATTATGGTTGGAATATTGTTTATAAATATATAAAGGAACCTATTTAACCCATTTCTGATAAGTATATGCATATAATTTTTTTTATGCACGAGGATCATGGATGGAATATTGTTAATAAATATGCATAGCAACATATTAAACCTATTTCTGTTATGAATATGCATATAATTATTTTTCTACATGGGGATTATGGGTGGAATATTGATTTTAAATATACATAGGAACCTATTTAACCCATTTCTGATAAGAATATGCATAAAATTATTTTTCTACATGGGGTTTATGGGTGGAATATTGTTAATAAATATACATAGCAAGATATTAATACTATTTCTGATATGAATATGCATAAAATTATTTTTCTACATCGGGATTATGGGTGAAATACTGTTAATAAATACACATAGGAACCTATTTCTGATTTAAATATGCAAAAAATTATTTTTCCACATGGGGATTATGGGTGTAATATTGTTTTTAAATATACATAGGAACCTATTTAATGCATTTCTGATTTAAATATGCATATTATTATTTTTCTACATGTGGATTATGGGCAGAATATGGTTTAAAAATATACATAGGAAACTATTTAACCCATTTCTGATAAGAATATGCATATAATTATTTTTCTACATGGGGATTATGGGTGGAATATTGTTTATAAATATACATAGCAAGATATTAATACTATTTCTGATATGAATATGCATATAATTATTTTTCTACATGAGGATTATGGGTGAAATACTGTTAATAAATACACATAGGAAACTATTATCCCATTTCTGATAACAATATGCATTTAATTTTTTTTCTGCATGGGGATTATAGGTGGAATACTGTTTATATATACACATAGGAACCTATTTAACACATTTCTGATAAGAATATGCATAAAATTATTTTTCTACATGGGGATTATGGGTGGAATATTTTTTTATAACCATACATAGTAACCTATTTAACCCATTTATGATAAGAATATGCATATAATTATTTTTCTACATGGGAATTATATGTAGAATATTGTATATAAATATACATAGGAACCTATTTCACCCATAATCCCCATGTAAAAAATAATTATATGCATATTCATATCAGAAATAGTATTAATATGTTGCTATATATATTTATAAACAATATTCTACCCATTATCCCCATGTAGAAAAAGAATTATATGCATATTCTTATCAGAAATAGGCTTAATATGTTGCTATCTATATCTATAAACAATCTTCAACCTATAATCCCCATGTAGAAAAAAAATGATATGCATATTCTTATCAGACATGGGTTAAATTGGTTCCTATGTATAATTTTATACCATATTCTGCCCATAATCCACATGTAGAAAAGTAATTATATGCATATTCTTATCAGAAATGGGATAGATAGGTTCCTATATATATTTATAAACAATATTCCACCCATAATCCCCATGTAGAAAAATAATTTTATGCATATTTAAATCAAAAATAGGTTGCTATCTATATTTATAAACAATATTCCACCCATAATCTCGATGTAAAAAAATTATTATATACATATTCATAACAGAAATATGTTTAATATGTTGCTATGCATATTTATTAACAATATTCCATCCATAATCCTCCTGTAGAAAAATAATTATATGCGTATACTTATCAGAAATGGGTTAAATAGGTTGCTATGTATATTTATAAACAATATAACACCCATAATCCCCATGTAGAAAAATAATTATATGCATATTCTTTTCAGAAATGGGTTAAATAGGTTCCTATGTATTATTAAAAACAATATTCCTCCCATAATCCCCATGTAGAAAAACAATTATACGCATATTCTTATCAGAAATGTGTTAAATAGATTCCTATGTATATTTATATACAACATTCTACCCATATTTCCCATGTAGAAAAATAATTATATGCATATTCTTATCATAAATAATCACATGTAGAAAAATAATTATATGCATATTCTTATCAGAAAATAATTATAAATAATTATATGCATATTCTTATCATAAATGGGTTAAATAGGTTCCTATGTATATTTATAAACAATATTCCACCCATAATCCCCATGTAGAAAAATAATTATATTCATATACTTATCAGAAATGGGTTAAATCGGTTGCTATGTATATTTATAAACAATATTCCACCCATAATCCCCATGAAGAAAAATAATTATATGCATATTCTTATCAGAAATAGGCTTAATATGTTGCTATCTATAACTATAAACTATCTTCAACCTATAATCCCCATGTAGAACAAAAATTATATGCATATTCTTATCAGAAATGGGTTAAATTGGTTCCTATGTATATTTTTAAACCATATTTTGCCCATAATCCACATGTAGAAAAATAATTTTATGCATATTTAAATCAGAAATAGGTTGCTATCTATATTTATAAACAATATTCCATTCATAATCCTTGTGTAGAAAAATAATTATATGCATATACTTATCAGAAATGGGTTAAATAGGTTCCTATTTATATTTAGAAAAAATATTCCAAAATAATCCAAATGTAGAAAAATAATTATATGCATATTCTTTTAAGAAATTGGTTAAATAGGTTACTATGTATATTTATAAACAATATTCCAAACATAATCCCCATGTAGAAAAATAATTATATGCATATTCATATCAGAAATAGGTTTAATATGTTTCTGAGTATATTTATAAACAATATTCAAACCATAATCCCCATGTAGAAAAATAATTATATGCATATTCTTTTCAGAAATGGGTTAAATAGGTTCCTATGTATAGTTAAAAACAATATTCCTCCCATTATCCCCATGTAGAAAAACAAATATACGCATATTCATATCACAAATAGTATTAATATGTTGCTATGTATATTTATAAACAATATTCCAACCATAATCCCCATGTAGAAAAATAATTATATGCATATTCTTATCTAAATAGGCTTAATATGTTGCTATCTAAAACTATAAACAATCTTCAACCTATAATCCCCATGTAGAAAAAAATTATATGCATATTCTTATCAGAAATGGGTTAAATAGGTTCCTATGTATATTTGTAAACCATATTCTGCCCATAATCCACATGTAGAAAAATAATTATATGCATATTCTTATCAGAAAAGGGTTAAATAGGTTCCTATGTATATTTATAAACAATATTCCACCCATAATCCCCATGCAGAAAAATAATTCTATGCATATTTAAATCAGAAATAGGTTCCTATGTATATTTATAAACAATATTCCACCTCTAATCCCTTTGCAGAAAAATAATTATATGCATATTCTTATCAGAAATGGGTTAAATATGTTCCTAGTAATATTTATAAACCAATATTCCACCCATAATCCCCATGTAGAAAAATAAATATATTCATATTCTTATCAGAAATTGGTTAAATAGATTGCTATGTATATTTATAAACAATATTCCATTTATAATTCCCATGCAAAAAAATAATTATATGCATATTGTTAACAGAAATGGGTTAAATAGGTTCCTATGTATATTTATAAACAATATTCCACTTATAATCCCCATGCAGAAAAATAATTATATGCATATTGTTATCAGAAATGGGTTAAATAGGTTCCTATGTATATTTATAAACAATATTCCAACCATAATCCCCATGTAGAAAAATAATTATATGCATATTCATATCAGAAATGGGTTTAATTGGTTCCTATGTATATTTTTAAACCATATTCTGCCCATAATCCATATGTAGAAAAATAATTATATGCAAATATTCTTATCAGAAATGGGTTAAATAGGTTCCTATGTATATTTATAAACAATATTCCACCCATAATCCCTATGTGGAAAAATAATTTTATGCATATTTAAATCAGAAATAGGTTGCTATCTATATTTATAAACAATATTCCACCCATAATCCCGATGTTGAAAAATTATTATATGCATATTCTTTTCAGAAATGGGTTAAATAGGTTCCTATGTATAATTAAAAACAATATTCTTCCCATGTAGAAAAACAATTATATGCATATTCTTATCAGAAATGTGTTAAATAGATTCCTATGTATATTTATATACAATATTCTACTCATAATTCCCATGTAGAAAAATAATTTTATGCATATTCTTATCAGAAATGTGTTAAATAGGTTCCTATCTATATTTATAAACAATATTCCACCTATAATCCCCATGCAGAAAAATAATTATATGCATATTCTTATCAGAAATACGCTTAATATGTTGCTATCTATATCTATAAACAATCTTCAACCTATAATCCCCATGTAGAAAAAAATAATATGCATATTCTTATCAGAAATGGGTTAAATTGGTTCCTATGTATATATATATTTATAAAAAATATTCCACCCATAATCCCCATGTAGAAAAATAATTTTATGCATAATTAAATCAGAAATAGGTTGCTATGTATATTTATAAACAAATTTCCACCCATAATCCCCACGTAGAAAAATAATTGTATGCATATTCATATCAGAAATAGGTTTAATGTGTTGCTAATCCCATGTAGAAAAATAATTACATACATATTCATATCAGAAATAGGTATAATATGTTGCAATGTATATTTATTAACAATATTCCATACATAATCCCCATGTAGAAAAAAAAAAAAAAACTCTCCTCCCTCTCCCCTCCATGGTCCTCAAGCCTCCATAATTGTCAAATACTTTTCTGTGTTCCTATACTCATGCCATCTTGCCCACGTCTTAGTGTATTTATCTCGCCGGCCTTCCATCGTGTGTTTTGCTTCTTCCATTCCTCTAGCCCATTCTACCCTTATTATCCATTCCTTCATCCTTGGGGCTTCTACCCCTTTCCAGTGACAAGGGATCCAGTGCTTTAGCTGCGTTTAGGAGGAATGGGGTTACTGACTTGATGTATTGGGGCATCTCTCTTTCCGTGTCATGGAACAGACACGTCCAAGGATTTTTGTTAACCTGCTCCCCCGTTATCTGTTGTATTTTATCCAGGACTTCTCCCCAATATTTCTGGATTTTGGCACACTCTTACCAAAGATGGGCAAGAGTGCCCATTTCTCCACATCCTCTCCAGCAAGTTGGGGGGGGTCTCAGCATCGTATTCGTGTACCTTCCGAGGCGTCCTATGCCATCTTGCTATCGCTTTATAGGCCATTTCATATGTCCGGGAGTCTCTTGCTGTTAAGTGAACCATCTTTAGAATCTTACTTCTGTGTGCTTCTCCTTCTAAGCCTCCTATTTCTTTTTCCCACTTATCCAAGAAAGTGGGAGGTCCTTTACTAGCTTCCCCCCTAAGAACACTATATAATTTTGAGATACTTCCTTTCACACACGTGGGGGTATTTAATAGTTTTTCAATATCTCTTAACTGATCCTTTCCTCTTAGTGGTTGTGGCAGTGAACGTGTAAAGTGCAGTATCTGTGCGTACCTCCACTTATCTAGTGGTTTGTTCCCCCAAGCCTGTGTGATTAGTGTGTAAGTGTACAATCTATTTCCTTTCATCACGTCTTGTAGTTGTATTATATCTTTTTTTGCCCATCTCGCAAAATATAAGTGTTCCTCCTTCCCAGGTAAAAAATAATCCGTGTTTAAAAGTGATAATAGTGGTGAGTTGAATTCCCAATGGCAACTCTTGCCTACCTTATCTCAGATTCTAAAAGTGTTCTTATCAAAAAATTAACTCTATTTCCCAAATCCCTATATTGTGGTGGGGTCCATATTAATTTTTCTATATCCACCCCACTCAGTGTTGCTTCAATATTCACCCAACTTTTCTCCTGTTTACTGTGTAGCCAGCCCCCCCACCCCCAAACCTTCACCCCCCCCATCCCTTCCCACCCCCAAACCTTCCACCCCCCCCCCCCCCCCACTGGAACAGATCGCCTATTTCTGGCCGGGGCAAACTCCTCTGTTCAAAATATGGGTCAGGTGGATTCCCTCAATCAAATGCCACCCTGCACCCATATTCCCCATAGGGCTCATGTCGTGAGGACTCCCCGTATTGCCCCAGCGCCCTACCACCTCCCCCCGCCCCCCGCCCCGCTCATATCGGTGCTGCCCCTCATCCTCTAGCTAAGCTTCTTGGTTATTAGCTTACATTACTCAATGTGCCCCTCCCCTCCCTCCACCCTATTGTGTCTCGCGCTGGAACTGCAGTCTCTTCCGCACCCCAACCAGGGATATGTGGAGGGGCAATGTCTAACTTGCGACAAAAGTCCTCAAGATCTTCTGGGAATCTAAGCACTGCCGTTCGTCCATTCCTCTTTCCAATTAGGCAAGCCGGGAACCCCCATTGATATGCTATTTCTGTCGTTTTCAGTAGGCCTGTTAGCGGCTTCAACAGCCTCCTTCTTCTGAGGGTCTCTGCTGATAGATCTGAATAAACTTGTATCTCCTGCCCCTTCAATGCATAAGCCTGGTTGACATCGCAGTTTTCCCAAAATTTTTACTTTTTCCTCCTCATAGTGGAACTTCACTATCACATCTCTTGGACTCTCTGATGTATTTCTGGGGTATCGTGCGACCCTATGGGCTACTTTCAGGGGGGTCGTTATTTCTCTATCCAGCAATGGGTTTAGCAGTTGCTGTAGTACCGGCGCCAGCTCTTCCTTCCCGAATTTCTCTGGGAGACCCTTGAGTCGCAGATTTTTGCGTCTACTGCGATTCTCCTGATCTTCTAATTTATAGAGGAGGCTTCTGTTTGCTCTTTGCATGTCTCTTATTTGAATATTCATACCCTCTAGTCTCCACTCGTGTTCTTCCAATCTGTCTTCCGTCTCCTCCACCCTTTTCAATACATGTCCAATGTCTGCTTACAGTCGCAATCTCTTTTTAAGGGAGGTCTCCAATTTCAGTAGCAATTCGGCAAGCATCTCTTTAATATATGGGGCTTCTTCCTGTGTAAGCTGCAGTGGTGGTTTATTCCCCCCTGCAAGTGACTTCATCCTCAGATCTCTCATAAGGGCCTTCCTGTGTCTCAGAGCCCAACATCTGTTAGCTTCCACTGATCCTTACTCTTGCATTTTTGCTTTTGTTCTCCTCTAATGCCCCTCTATGTTTGTTAATTCCTGGGCGTGAGGACGCTCCCAATCTGGGACTCCCTTGAGGTTCTTCCAGCATGCTGGCTTCAGCTGACATGTAGCGCTGAATCCCACCTTGGCTTGGTGCATTTACCGCTCATTTACTACCTTTATTTCCACAGGCCTCTAATACTCCACTCTACCCTGAGAAAAAGATGCAGGCCTGTGTATAAGACCTAGTAGTTTTATACAGGTTGCTCCTTGGCAGAGTCGGGGGCCGACTCCCTCAATTCCCTCTCATAACCCTCTTATAACAATGTGTGGATCGCTTGTATCTGCTTATGCAAAGAGTCCCATATTATTTCCACGGGGGACCTCCCGGGCCCACTTGGGTCTATGGGGGATCTCGCGTAGAAGCCCTATCCGCCACTGACCACCCTGCTCGTCAGGTCCGGGCGGGAGCATTCATCTCCCTCACAAACCGCAGGGCTACTATCAGGCTCCTTATATACTCTATTTGTCGGAGTGAAAAATGAATTTTGGCCCTCAAGCCCAGGCTTAGGATGTGTGGTTCTTCTTGGGTGAATCTTACGCCTACCCCTCTACCCTTCTATCCCTATGCCAAATGTTCACTATTTAGTCCAAATAGTCCAGGAAAATCGGTGTTTAAACCGGATACTTAAAGTTTCTTAACCTTGGAAATCAAAAAGGAGAAAAAAAAAAAAAAGTCCGGGATAGTCCGGGATGATCCCCACGTTAAAATATCCGTGGAGGGGGAAAAGGAGAGGAGGAAACTAAAGAGACTGCAGGGATCCACGGGGGAGGGGGTTTCAGACCTCCTCCTCTCTGTTGAGCGGGTGTGCGGGGAGAGCAGTGGCGCCAGGCCTCCTACGTAACGACGCTCCGCCCCATCCCCCATATCAGAAATAGTCTTAATATATTCCTATGAATATTTAACTACAATATTCCACCGATAACCTTAATGTACAAAAAAATGATATGCATATTCTTATTAGAAATGGGTTAAATAGGTGCCTTTCTATGTTTATATACAATATTTCACCCATAATCCCCATGTAGAAAAATAATTTTATGCATATTCTTATCAGAAATGGGTTAAATAGGTAATAAGTATATTTATAAAATAATATTTCACCCACAATCCCCATGCAGAAAAATAATTATATGCATATTCTTATCAGAAATAGGTTAAATAGATTTCTATGTATATTTATAAACAATATTATACACATAATCTGAATGTAGAAAATAATTATATGTATATTCTTATCAGAAATGGGTTAAATAGGTTCCTATGTGTATTTATAAACAATAATCCATCCTTAATCCCAATGTAGAAAAATAATTATATGCATATTCTTATCAGAAATAGGTTTAATATGTTGCTATCTATATTTATGAACAATATTCCACCCATAATTCCTATGTAGAAAAAATATTTTTATGCATATACATATCAGAAATATCTTTAACTACAATATTCCACCAATAATCTCAATGTACAAAAATAATTATATGCATATTCTTATTAGAAATGGGATAAATAGGTTCCTATCTATGTTTATAAACAATAATCCACCCATAATCCCCATGTAGAAAAATATATGCATATTCTTATCAGAAATGGGTTGAATAGGTTCCTATGTATATTTATAAACAATAATCCACCTATAATCCCCATGTAGAAAAATATTTGAATGCATATTCATATCAGAATTAGATTTAATATGTTGCTATGTATGTTTAACTACAATATTCCATCCATAATCCCAATGCAGAAAAATAATGATATGCATATACTTATCAGACATCGGTTAAATAGGTTAGATGTAGGTTATAATAGGTTAAATGTATATTTATAAACAAATTTCCACCCATAATCCCCATGCAGAAAAATAATAATTTGCATATTCTTATTAGAAATGGAGGAACAGTGTCCTATCATTGTTGCCAGTGGAGATATTTCGGGCCAGTATCGCATTGTTTGTGTCAGTGGATAGAATAGTTAACTATCGTTGGACGAATAGTGACCAATCATTTTTTGTCAGTGTGAGAAATAGCCATCATTAGTGTCAGGAGGAAGAATAGTGACCCATCATTTGTGTCAGTTGGAGAAATAGTGACCCATCGTCGGTGTCACTTAGAGAAACATTTCCATATTGTTGGTGTCAGTGGAAGAAATAATCCATGGTATATGTGATTTATGGTTTGCTTGAGTAAAGGTAACGATATTAGAAACAAATAGAAGCGAATTAGAGACCGACTCAAGCCTATCGTTTTATTAAACCAACCCAATTTAGCGATGCCTACATTCTGTCTTAATAAAGCCCTGTAACTTTATCTTTAACAATATATCCTGACTTCATTTAACACAGTTATGTAGACTCACGTTAACGCGACTATTCCTAAACAGGTGTAAACCTTAATCTTACATCTAACTGTAAACCGTCTCATACACATAACAAGTTTTTTCAGGACTTTTTTGCTATTTTTTGCTTTAGGTAATGAAGCTCATGTATACGGTCTAACTGGTAACCTTTGCGATTTTAAAGAGTAATATCTATCCTGAAAAGAAAGTAAACAATAAGGCTATGCAAAAATATAAATTTTGCATTCTACCAACGATCACTTGCTGTACTTATTTCAGAATTATTCAACTATTTCGAACCCAAGTCAGCCAAAATCCTGAAAGAGATGAGAATCTTTATTTATGTTTTATTGCAATGATCATTTAATTAATATCAGTGCTATCTGTACTAGATTGAAGCAAAAAATTCTCAGTTAGTGAGAGAAAAGTGCCCCATCATTGTGTCAGTGGAAGGGACAGTGAAACATCTTTAGATGATCAGCTGATTGATTGATCATCCAATTAAAAGAGTAATAAAAAGCAGAAATACGGTAAGAATTACCTTAGATGTCAGATATTGTGGAGTTTCAGCATAGCATAGCACATATGTCAGGCGGTTTGAATTAGTTTCGAACCAGTAGCCGTTGCACGGTAAATTCAGGTAATTGCACTTCCAACTATCGAAACATTAGCACTGAGATAGCTGATTTTAATTCAGTGATTATTGTGATTATTACCTATATTTTGCGGGTTGAATAGTTGAATATTTCGTAAATTAGCACAGTAAGGAGACGTTAAGAGTTTCCATAGCTTAGTTTAACACTATACTTTAATATATAATTGAATTATGTTCCAAATACCAATATCAATAGTTTTCAATGGATGAGTGATAGTTTAATTATAAATTTCATTGGAAACTATTTCTCGGAAAATAAAGGGAGCCCTGCAAACTTCATCTCAATGCGCGATGTCATCCTGACTTTATGATAATGTATACGTTAATGCGACTAAACGTCTTAACCGTCTCACACACTATTTTAGTTTTATCAACTCTTTGCGACTCTTTGTTATCAGGACTTTTTTGCTATATTTACGGTAATGCAACCATGTAAACTGCTAACTGCTAACCCGACACTCTGCGACTTTAAGAATAATATCTATCTCTTAAAGGATGTAAACGTGTATTGCATTCTACAAACGGTTTTGTGTTTGGCAAAAGTGGCAGAGATTGGCAGAAAATTGGCATGATAATGTATACGTTAATGCGACTAAACGTCTTAACCGTCTCACACACTATTTTAGTTTTATCAACTCTTTGCGACTCTTTGTTATCAGGACTTTTTTGCTATATTTAGGGTAATGCAACCATGTAAACTGCTAACTGCTAACCTGACACTCTGCGACTTTAAGAATAATATCTATATCTTAAAGGATGTAAACGTGTATTGCATTCTACAAACGGTGTTGTGTTTGGCAAAAGTGGCAGAGATTGGCAGAGAAGGAGAAGATGTAATCCGTAGATGGGCCAGATTTCGAGTAATGCAAAAAATTCTGAGCCAGTGAGAGAGAAATAGTACCCCTATTGTTGGTGTCAGTGGGATCATTGGTGGAAGTGAAAGGAGCCAGTAAAAAAATCATTGGTGTCAGTTGAAATAAATGACAAATAGGACTCGGTGTCCCATAATGTTACACAATATTTAGCAGTGCTTTAAGAAAACCAGTGCGAATTTTTATATTTTGAGAGATAAAATAAGATAGAGATAGATTAAAGATAAAATGTCGGAATAGCATTGAGATCAGATTGTTTGATAATTGCTGCATCACCCGTAAGACTCAAGAAGCAGCAGAATTTAATTGGACAGTTAACGAAGACTGGGGAATTGCTGATTTTCAATTTTTCAAGATAGCACTACATTACACAATCCCTTTCCCTGGTAAGCAAAATGTCAGAAAACATGGATATATACAGATATATAGCGAATAAACCCTTAGTGAGTTGTTTATATTGTTTGCGGGACACATCAAGGAGAGTGAGACTGTAAACTTTAGGATTTTTTTGCTTGCTGACAGGTTTGAGCGCTATTTGTATTACAGTAGATAGTAGATTACAACAACATATCTACTGAGATATTTGTCAGAAAAAATTGCAATACACGTTTCAAAACTATTACAACAGAAAAGCTGCCGGTTTGACTTGGATTCGAATAATTCTTAAATAGGAATAGCAGTGAGAAGAAGGTTTGAAATGGATTCGAACTAGTTGAATATTTCTTAAATTAGTCCTGTGCTGCACAGTTACTTAATTACTTAATTACTTTGTTTTTGAAGACTAGGAAATTGCTTAAAACCTAACTGTTTAAAACCTAACTGTGAATTTGCATTACGCAATCCGTATCCACTGGTCCACAGCAAAATGTCATGATATATCAGTGAGATGTTTTACATGGTTGAGTACACCCGGGGAGCACATTGCAGGGGCTTCTTTCTCTAAGTGATTCTTTCTACAAGTGATATGCACTTCAATCTCTGCTTCAAGTTCTGCCTCACCTGATCAATCCTTCTCTGTCTCTTCACAGGTATGTGTCAAATCAACCACATATTCCACCGTTAACTGAAATTGGGATCTACCTGCTGTCTGTGTGTGTGTGTGTTTCTTTGGTACTACTTGGCTTCATGAATCGGATACTATTTCACCTGCTTCCCTCTCCTATGGGGGCCTTCTTTGGACCAAGTGGACGGAAGGGAGGTGGAGTGGGAATCCTTCTAGCCCCATGCAGCACCTATCAGGTTCTTCACCCACCTCAGAACACTCTCCATACATAGGAACCTATTTAACCCATTTCTGATAAGAATATGCATATAATTACTTTTCTACATGGGGATTATGCGTGGAATAATGTATATAAATATACATAGGAACATATTTAACCCATTTCTGATATGAATATGCATAAAATTATTTTTCTACATGGGGATTATGGGTGGAATATTGTTTATAAATATACATAGGAACCTATTTAACCAATTTCTGATAAGAATATGCACATAATTTTTTTCTACATGGGGATTACGGGTGAACTATTGTTTATAAATATACATAGGAACCTATTTAACCCATTTCTGATAAGAATATGCATATAATTACTTTTCTACATAGGGATTATGGGTGGAATATTGTATATAAATATACATAGGAACATATTTAACCCATTTCAGATAAGAATATGCATTAAATTATTTTTCTACATGGGGATTATGGGTAGAATATTTTTAATAAATATACATAGCAACCTATTTAACCCATTTCTGATAAGATTATGCATATGATTATTTTCTCCATGGGGATTATGGGTGGAATATTGTTTATCAATATACATAGCAAAATATTAAACCTATTTCTGATAAGATTATGCATATAATTATTTTTCTACATTGGGACTATGGGTGGAATATTGTTTATAAACATAGATAGGAACACATTTAACCCATTTCTAATAAGAATATGCATATAATTATTTTTCTACATTGGGATAATGGGTGGAATATTGTAGTTAAAGATACATAGGAAATATTAAGCCTATTTCTGATATGAATATGCATAAAATTATTTTTCTACTTTGGGATTATGGGTGGAATATTATTTATAAGTATACATAGGAACCTATGTAACCCATTTCTGATAAGAATATGCATATAATTATTTTTCTACATGGGGATTGTGGGTGGAATATTGTAGTTAAACATACATAGTATTATATTAAGTTTATTTCTGATATGAATATGGATAAAATTATTTTTCTACATTATTATGGGTGGAATATTGTTTATAAATATACAACCTATTTAACCCATTTCTCATAAGAATATGCATATAAATATTTTTCTACATGGGGTTTATGGGTGGATTATTGTTTATAAATATACATAGTAACCTATTTAACCCATTTTTGATAAGAATATGCGTATAATTATTTTTCTACATAGGGATTATGGGTGGAATATTGTTTATAAATATACATAGTAACTTATTTAACCAATTTCTGAAAAGAATATGCATATAATTACTTTTCTACATGGGGATTATGGGTGGAATATTGTTTATAAACATACATAGGAACCTATTTAACCCATTTCTGATAAAAATATGCATAAAATTATTTTTCTACATGGGGATTATGGGTGGAATATTTTTAATAAATATACATAGCAACATTTTTTTACCCAATTTTGATAAGAATATGCATATAATTATTTTCTATATTGGGACTATGAGTGGAATATTGTTTATAAACATAGATAGGAACCTATTTAACCCGTTTCTTATAAGAATATGCATATAATTATTTTTCTACATTGGGATTATGGGTGGAATATTGTTGTTAAAGATACATACGAATATATTAAGCCTATTTCTGATATGAATATGCATAAAATTATTTTCTACATTGGGATTATGGGTGGAATATTGTTTATAAGTATACATAGGAACCTATCTAACCCATTTCTGATAAGAATATGTATATAATTATTTTCTACATTTTGAGTGTGGGTGGAATATTGTAGTTAAATATACATAGGAATATATTAAGTCTATTTCTGATATGAATATGCATAAAATTATTTTTCTACATGGGGATTATGGGTGGAATATTGTTTATAAATATACATAGGAACCTATTTAACCCATTTCTGATAAGAATATGCATATAAATATTTTTCCACATGGGGTTTATGGGTTGATTATTGTTTATAAATATACATAGTAACCTATTTAACCAATTTATGATAAGAATATACGTATAATTTTTTTTCTACATGGGGATTATGGGTGGAATATTGTTTATAAATATACATAGTAATCTATTTAACCCATTTCTGAAAAGAATATTCATATAATCACTTTTCTACATGGGGATTATGGGTGGAATATTGTTTATAAATATACATAGGAACCTATTTAACCCATTTCTGATAAGACTATGCATATAATTATTTTTCTGCATGGGGATTATAGGTGGAATATTGTTTATAAATATACATAGGAAACTATTTAACCCATTTCTGATAAGTATATGCATATAATTATTTTTCTACATTTTGATTATAGGTTGAAGATTGTTTATAGATATAGATAGCAACATATTAAGCCTATTTCTGATAAGAATATTCATATAATTATTTTTCTACATGGGGATTATGGGTGGAATATTGTTTATAAACATACATACATATTAATACTATTTCTGATATGAATATGCTTATAATTATTTTTCTACATGGGAATTATGGGTGAAATATTGTTAATAGGTACACATAGGAACCTATTTGACCCATTTCTGATAACAATATGCATATAATTATTTTTCTGCATGGGGATTATAGGTGGAATATTGTTTATAAATATACATAGCAACCTATTTAACCCATTTCTGATAACAATATGCATATATTTTTTTTTTGCATTGGGATTATAGGTGAAATATTGTTTATAAATATACATAGGAACCTATTTAACACATTTCTGATAGGAAAATGTATAAAATTATTTTTCTACATGGGGATTATGGGAGGAATATTGTTTTTAATTATACATAGTAACCTATTTAACCCATTTCTGAAAAGAATATGCATATAATTATTTTTCTACATGGGGATTATGGGTGGAATCTTGTTTATAAATATACATAGGAACCTATTCAACCCATCTCTGATAAGAATATGCATATAATTTTTTTTCTGCAAAGGGATTGTAGGTGGAATATTGTTTATAAATATACATAGAAACCTATATAACCCATTTCTGAAAAGAGTATGGATATAATTATTTTTCTACATTTGGATTATGGTTTGAATATTGTTTATAAATATACATAGAAACATATAAACCTATTTCTGATATGAATATGCATATAATTATTTTTCTACATGGGGATTATGGTTGGAATATTATTTATAAATATACATAGTAACCTATTTAACCAATTTCTGAAAAGAATATGCAGATAATTATTTTTCTACATTTGGATTATGGTTGGAATATTGTTTATAAATATATAAAGGAACCTATTTAACCCATTTCTGATAAGTATATGCATATAATTTTTTTTATGCACGAGGATCATGGATGGAATATTGTTAATAAAAATGCATAGCAACATATTAAACCTATTTCTGTTATGAATATGCATATAATTATTTTTCTACATGGGGATTATGGGTGGAATGTTGATTTTAAATATACATAGGAACCTATTTAACCCATTTCTGATAAGAATATGCATAAAATTATTTTTCTACATGGGATTTATGGGTGGAATATTGTTAATAAATATACATAGCAAGATATTAATACTATTTCTGATATGCATATGCATAAAATTATTTTTCTACATCGGGATTATGGGTGAAATACTGTTAATAAATACACATAGGAACCTATTTCTGATTTAATTATGCAAAAAATTATTTTTCCACATGGGGATTATGGGTGTAATATTGTTTATAAATATACATAGGAACCTATTTAAAGCATTTCTGATTTAAATATGGATATTATTATTTTTCTACATGTGGATTATGGGCAGAATATGGTTTAAAAATATACATAGGAAACTATTTAACCCATTTCTGATAAGAATATGCATATAATTATTTTTCTACATGGGGATTATGGGTGAAATATTGTTTATAAATATACATAGCAAGATGTTAATACTATTTCT
Source organism: Aquarana catesbeiana (assembly GCA_037953035.1). Classification (NCBI taxonomy): domain Eukaryota; kingdom Metazoa; phylum Chordata; class Amphibia; order Anura; family Ranidae; genus Aquarana; species Aquarana catesbeiana. The sequence continues at coordinate 5,337,977 of JBBHAA010000868.1, forward strand.
GATATGAATATGCATATAATTATTTTTCTAAATGGGGATTATGGGTGAAATACTGTTAATAAATACACATTGGAACCTATTATCCCATTTCTGATAACAATATGCATTTAATTTTTTTTCTGCATGGGGATTATAGGTGGAATACTGTTTATATATACACATAGGAACCTATTTAACACATTTCTGATAAGAATATGCATACAATTATTTTTCTACATGGGGATTATCGGTGGAATATTTTTTTATAACCATACATAGTAACCTATTTAACCCATTTATGAAAAGAATATGCATATAATTATTTTTCTACATGGGAATTATATGTAGAATATTGTATATAAATATACATAGGAACCTATTTCACCCATAATCCCCATGTAAAAAATAATTATATGCATATTCATATCAGAAATAGTATTAATATGTTGCTATGTATATTTATAAACAATATTCTACCCATTATCCCCATGTAGAAAAAGAATTATATGCATATTCTTATCAGAAATAGGCTTAATATGTTGCTATCTATATCTATAAACAATCTTCAACCTATAATCCCCATGTAGAAAAAAAAATGATATGCATATGGGTTAAATTGGTTCCTATGTATATATATATTTATAAAAAATATTCTGCCCATAATCCACATGTAGAAAAGTAATTATATGCATATTCTTATCAGAAATGGGATAGATAGGTTCCTATGTATATTTATAAACAATATTCCACCCATAATCCCCATGTAGAAAAATAATTTTTTGCATATTTAAATCAAAAATAGGTTGCTATCTATATTTATAAACAATATTCCACCCATAATCTCGATGTAGAAAAATTATTATATACATATTCATAACAGAAATATGTTTAATATGTTGCTATGCATATTTATTAACAATATTCCATCCATAATCCTCCTGTAGAAAAATAATTATATGCGTATACTTATCAGAAATGGGTTAAATAGGTTCCTATGTATATTTATAAACAATATAACACCCATAATCCCCATGTAGAAAAATAATTATATGCATATTCTTTTCAGAAATGGGTTAAATAGGTTCCTATGTATTATTAAAAACAATATTCCTCCCATAATCCCCATGTAGAAAAACAATTATACGCATATTCTTATCAGAAATGTGTTAAATAGATTCCTATGTATATTTATATACAACATTCTACCCATTTTTCCCATGTAGAAAAATAATTATATGCATATTCTTATCATAAATAATCACATGTAGAAAAATAATTATATGCATATTCTTATCAGAAAATAATTATAAATAATTATATGCATATTCTTATCATAAATGGGTTAAATAATCCCCATGTAGAAAAATAATTATATTCATATACTTATCAGAAATGGGTTAAATCGGTTGCTATGTATATTTATAAACAATATTCCACCCATAATCCCCATGTAGAAAAATAATTATATGCATATTCTTATCAGAAATAGGCTTAATATGTTGCTCTCTATAACTATAAACTATCTTCAACCTATAATCAACATGTAAAATAAAAAGTATATGCATATTCTTATCAGAAATGGGTTAAATTGGTTCCTATGTATATTTTTAAACCATATTTTGCCCATAATCCACATGTAGAAAAATAATTATATGCATATTCCTATCAGAAATGGGTTAGATAGGTTCATATGTATATTTATAAACAATATTCCACCCATAATCCCCATGTAGAAAAATAATTTTATGCATATTTAAATCAGAAATAGGTTGCTATCTATATTTATAAACAATATTCCATTCATAATCCTTGTGTAGAAAAATAATTATATGCATATACTTATCAGAAATGGGTTAAATAGGTTCCTATTTATATTTAGAAAAAATATTCCAAAATAATCCAAATGTAGAAAAATAATTATATGCATATTCTTTTCAGAAATTGGTTAAATAGGTTACTATGTATATTTATAAACAATATTCCAAACATAATCCCCATGTAGAAAAATAATTATATGCATATTCATATCAGAAATAGGTTTAATATGTTTCTATGTATATTTATAAACAATATTCAAACCATAATCCCCATGTAGAAAAATAATTATATGCATATTCTTTTCAGAAATGGGTTAAATAGGTGCCTATGTATAGTTAAAAACAATATTCCTCCCATTATCCCCATGTAGAAAAACAAATATACGCATATTCATATCACAAATAGTATTAATATGTTGCTATGTATATTTATAAACAATATTCCACCCATAATCCCCATGTAGAAAAATAATTATATGCATATTCATATCAGAAATAGTATTAATATGTTGCTATGTATATTTATAAACAATATTCCAACCATAATCCCCATGTAGAAAAATAATTATATGCATATTCTTATCAGAAATAGGCTTAATATGTTGCTATCTAAAACTATAAACAATCTTCAACCTATAATCCCCATGTAGAAAAAAATTATATGCATATTCTTATCAGAAATGGGTTAAATAGGTTCCTATGTATATTTTTAAACCATATTCTGCCCATAATCCACATGTAGAAAAATAATTCTATGCATATTTAAATCAGAAATAGGTTCCTATGTATATTTATAAACAATATTCCACCTCTAATCCCTTTGCAGAAAAATAATTATATGCATATTCTTATCAGAAATGGGTTAAATAGGTTCCTATGTATATTTATAAACCAATATTCCACCCATAATCCCCATGTAGAAAAATAAATATATTCATATTCTTATCAGAAATGGGTTAAATAGATTGCTATGTATATTTATAAACAATATTGCACTTATAATTCCCATGCAAAAAAATAATTATATGCATATTGTTAACAGAAATGGGTTAAATAGGTTCCTATGTATATTTATAAACAATATTCCACTTATAATCCCCATGCAGAAAAATAATTATATGCATATTGTTATCAGAAATGGGTTAAATAGGTTCCTATGTGTATTTATAAACAATATTCCAACCATAATCCAAATGTAGAAAAATAATTATATGCATATATTTTTCAGAAATTGGTTAAATAGGTTACTATGTATATTTATAAACAATACTCCAACCATAATCCCCATGTAGAAAAATAATTATATGCATATTCATATCAGAAATGGGTTAAATTGGTTCCTATGTATATTTTTAAACCATATTCTGCCCATAATCCATATGTAGAAAAATAATTATATGCAAATATTCTTATCAGAAATGGGTTAAATAGGTTCCTATGTATATTTATAAACAATATTACACCCATGATTCCTATGTAGAAAAAATAATTATATGCATATTCTTTTCAGAAATGCGTTAAATAGGTTACCATGTATATTTATAGACAATATTCCACCCATAATACCCATGTAATAAAATAATTATATTCATATTTATACCAGAAATAGGTTTAATATGTTGCTATGTATATTTATAAACAATATTCCGCCCATTATCCCCATGTAGAAAAATTATTATATGCATATTCTTATCAGAAATGGGTTAAATAGGTTGCTATGTATATTTATAAACAATTTTCCACCCATAATCCCGATGTAGAAAAATAATTACATGCATATTCTTATCAGAAATGAGTTAAATTGAATCCTATGTATATTTGTAAGGAATATTCCACCCATAATCTCGATGTAGAAAAATAATTGTATGCATGTTCATATCAGAAATACATTTAATGTGTTGCTATCTATATTTATAATCAATATTCTACCCAAAATCCCCCTGTGGAAAAAGAATTATATGTATATTCTTATCAGAAAAGGGTTAAATAGGTTCCTATGTATATTTATAAACAATATTCCACCCATAATTCCCATGTAGAAAAATAATTATATGCACATTCTTATCAGAAATGGGTTAAATAGGTTCCTATATATATTTATAAACAATATTCCACCCATAATCCAAATGTAGAAAAATAATGATATGCATATTTTTTATCAGAAATGGGTTAAATATATTCCTATGTATATTTCTAAGAAATATTCCACGCATAATCCCTATGTAGAAAAAAATTATATGCATATTCTTATCAGAAATAAGTTTAATATGTTGCTATGTATATTTATTAACAATATTCCATCCATAATCCCCATGTAGAAAAATAATTATATGCATATTCATACAACAAATAGGTTTAATATGTCGCTATGTATATTTATAAACAATATTCCAAATATAATTAGCATGTAGAAAAATAGTTATATGCATATTCTTTTCAGAAATGGGTTAAATAGGTTACTATCTATATTTATAGACAATATTCTACCCATAATACCCATGTAAAAAAATAATTATATTCATATCAGAAATAGTTTTAATATGTTGCTATGTATATTTATAAACAATATTCCGCCCATTATCCCCATGTAGAAAAATAATTATATGCATATTCTTATCAGAAATGGGTTAAATAGGTTCCTATGTATATTTATACACAATATTCCACCCATAATCCCGATGCAGAAAAATAATTACTTGCATATTCTTATCAGAAATGGGTTAAATAGGTTTATATGTATATTTGTAAGGAATATTCCACCCATAATCCCGATGTAGAAAAATAATTGTATGCATATTCATATCAGAAATAGGTTTAATGTGTTGCTATCTATATTTATAATCAATATTCTACCCATAATCCCCATGTAGAAAAATAATTATATGCATATTCTTATCAGAAATGTGTTAAATAGGTTTCTATGTATATTTATATAAAATATTACACCCATAATTCCTATGTAGAAAAAATAATTATATGCATATTCTTTTCAGAAATTGGTTAAATAGGTTACCATTTATATTTATAGACATTTATACCCATGTAAAAAATAATTATATTCATATTCATATCAGAAATAGGTTTAATATGTTGCTATGTATATTTATAAACAATATTCTGTCCATTATCCCCATGTAGAAAAATTATTATATAAATATTCTTATCAGAAATGTGTTAAATAGGTTCCTATATATATTTATAAACAATATTCCACCCAAAATCCAGATGTAGAAAAATAATAATATGCATATTTTTATCCGAAATGGTTTAAATATATTCCTGTGTATATTTCTAAGAAATATTCCACGCATAATCCCCATGTAGAAAAAAAAAATTATATGCATATTCTAATCAGAAATAGGTTTAATATGTTGCTATGTATATTTATTAAAAATATTCCATTCATAATCCCCATGTAGAAAAATAATTATATGCATATTCATATAACAAATAGGTTTAATATGTCGCTATGTATACTTATAAACAATATTCCAACCATAATTAGCATGTAGAAAAATAATTATATGCATATTCTTTTCAGAAATGGGTTAAATAGGTTACAATCTATATTTATAGACAGTATTCCACCCATAATACCCATGTAAAAAAATAATTATATTCATATTCATATCAGAAATAGGTTTAATATGTTGCTATGTATATTTATAAACAATATTCCGCCCATTATCCCCATGTAGAAAAATTATTATATGCATATTCTTATCAGAAATGGGTTAAATAGGTTGCTATGTATATTTATAAACAATTTTCCACCCATAATCCCCATGTAGAAAAATAATTATATGCATATTCATATCAGAAATAGGTTTAATATGTTGCTATCTATATTTATAATCAATATTCTACCCATAATCCCCATGTAGAAAAAGAATTATATGCATATTCTTATCAGAAAAGGGTTAAATAGGTTCCTATGTATATTTATAAACAATATTCCACCCATAATTCCCATGTAGAAAAATAATTACATGCACATTCTTATCAGAAATGTGTTAAATAGGTTCCTATATATATATTTATAAACAATATTCCACCCAAAATCCAGATGCAGAAAAATAATGATATGCATATTTTTATCAGAAATAGGTTTAATATGTTGCTATGTATGTTTATCAACAATATTCTGTCCATAATCCTATGTAGAAAAATAATTAGATACATATTCAATACAGAAATAGGTATAATATGTTGCAATGTATATTTATTAACAAAATTCCATCCATAATCCCCATGTAGAAAAACAATTATATGCATATTCATATCACATATGGGTTTAATATGTTGCTATGTATATATTTATAAACAATATTCCAACCATAATTCCTATGTAGAAAAAAAAAGTATATGCATATTCTTATCAGAAATGGATTAAATAGGTTACTATGTATATTTATAAACAATATTCCACCCATAATCCCAATGTTGAAAAATAATTATATGCATATTCTTATCAGAAATAGGTTTAATATGTTTCTATCTATATTTATAAACAATATTCCACTCATAATCCCCATGTAGAAAAATAATTATATGCATATTCTTATCCGAAATGTGCTAAATAGGTTCCTATGTATATTTATATACAATATTACACCCATAATTCCTATGTAGAAAAATAATTATATGCATATTCTTTTCAGAAATGGGTTAAATGGGTTACCATGTATATTTATAGACAATATTCCACCCATAATACCCATGTAATAAAATAATTATATTCATATTCATATCAGAAATAGGTTTAATATGTTGCTATGTATGTTTATCTACAATATTCTGCCCATAATCCCATGTAGAAAAATAATTACATACATATTCATTACAGAAATAGGTATAATATGTTGCAATGTATATTTATTAATATTATTCCATCCATAATCCCCATGTAGAAAAACAATTATATGCATATTCATATCACATATGGGTTTAATATGTTGCTATGTATATTTATAAACAATATTCCAACCATAATTCCTATGTAGAAAAAAAATTATATGCATATTCTTATCAGAAATGGGTTAAATAGGTTGCTATGTATATTTATAAACAATTTTCCACCCATAATCCCGATGTAGAAAAATAATTACTTGCATATTCTTATCAGAAATGGGTTAAATTGGTTCCTATTTATATTTGTAAGGAATATTCCACCCATAATCTCGATGTAGAAAAATAATTGTATGCATGTTCATATCAGAAATAGATTTAATGTGTTGCTATCTATACTTATAATCAATATTCTACCCAAAATCCCCATGTAGAAAAAGAATTATATGCATATTCTTATCAGAAAAGGGTTAAATAGGTCCCTATGTATATTTATAAACAATATTCCACCCATAATTCCCATGTAGAAAAATAATTATATGCACATTCTTATCAGAAATGGGTTAAATAGGTTCCTATATATATTTATAAACAATATTCCACCCATAATCCAAATGTAGAAAAATAATGATATGCATATTTTTTATCAGAAATGGGTTAAATATATTCCTATGTATATTTCTAAGAAATATTCCACGCATAATCCCTATGTAGAAAAAAATTATATGCATATTCTTATCAGAAATAAGTTTAATATGTTGCTATGTATATTTATAGACAATATTCCACCCATAATACCCATGTAATAAAATAATTATATTCATATTCATATCAGAAATAGGTTTAATATGTTGCTATGTATATTTATAAACACTATTCCGCCCATTATCCCCATGTAGAAAAATTATTATATGCATATTCTTATCAGAAATGGGTTAAATAGGTTGCTATGTATATTTATAAACAATTTTCCACCCATAATCCCGAAGTAGAAAAATAATTACTTGCATATTCTTATCAGAAATGGGTTAAATTGGTTCCTATGTATATTTGTAAGGAATATTCCACCCATAATCTCGATGTAGAAAAATAATTGTATGCTTGTTCATATCAGAAATAGATTTAATGTGTTGCTATCTATATTTATAATCAATATTCTACCCAAAACCCCCATGTAGAAAAAGAATTATATGCGTATTCTTATCAAAAAAGGGTGAAATAGGTTTCTATGTATATTTATAAACAATATTCCACCCATAACCCAGATGTAGAAAAATAATGATATGCATATTTTTATCAGAAATAGGTTCAATATGTTGCTATGTATGTTTACCTACAATATTCTGCCCATAATCCCATGTAGAAAAATAATTACATACATATTCATTACAGAAATAGGTATAATATGTTGCAATGTATATTTATTAACAATATTCCATCCATAATCCCCATGTAGAAAAATAATTATATGCATATTCATATCACATATGGGTTTAATATGTTGCTATGTATATTTATAAACAATATTCCAACCATAATTCCTATGTAGAAAAAAAAATTATATGCATATTCTAATCAGAAATGGATTAAATAGGTTACTATGTATATTTATAAACAATATTCCACCCACACTCCCAATGTTGAAAAATAATTATATGCATATTCTTATCAGAAATAGGTTTAATATGTTGCTATCTATATTTATAAACAATATTCCACCCATAATCCCCATGTAGAAAAATAATTATATGCATATTCTTATCAGAAATGTGTTAAATAGGTTCCTATGTATATCTATATACAATATTACACCCATAATTCCTATGTAGAAAAATTAATTATATGCATATTCTTTTCAGAAATGCGTTAAATAGGTTACCATGTATATTTATAGACAAATTTCCACCCATAATACCCATATAATAAAATAATTATATTCATATTTATACCAGAAATAGGTTTAATATGTTGATATGTATATTTATAAACAATATTCCGCCCTTTATCCCCATGTAGAAAAATTATTATATGCATATTCTTATCAGAAATGGGTTAAATAGGTTGCTATGTATATTTATAAACAATTTTCCACCCATAATCCCGATGTAGAAAAATAATTACTTGCATATTCTTATCAGAAATGGGTTAAATTGGTTCCTATGTATATTTGTAAGGAATATTCCACCCATAATCTCGATGTAGAAAAATAATTGTATGCATGTTCATATCAGAAATAGATTTAATGTGTTGCTATCTATATTTATAATCAATATTCTACCCAAAATCCCCATGTAGAAAAAGAATTATATGCATATTCTTATCAGAAAAGGGTTAAATAGGTTCCTATGTATATTTATAAACAATATTCCACTCATAATCCAAATGTAGAAAAATAATGATATGCATATTTTTTATCAGAAATGGGTTAAATATATTCCTATGTATATTTCTAAGAAATATTCCACGCATAATCCCTATGTAGAAAAAAATTATATGCATATTCTTATCAGAAATAAGTTTAATATGTTGCTATGTATATTTATTAACAATATTCCATCCATAATCCCCCTGTAGAAAAATAATTATATGCATATTCTTATCAGAAATAAGTTTAATATGTTGCTATGTATATTTATAAACAATATTCCAAATATAATTAGCATGTAGAAAAATAATTATATGCATATTCTTTTCAGAAATGGGTTAAATAGGTTACTCTCTATATTTATAGACAATATTCTACCCATAATACCTATGTAAAAAAATAATTATATTCATATCAGAAATAGTTTTAATATGTTGCTATGTATATTTATAAACAATATTCCGCCCATTATCCCCATGTAGAAAAAGAATTATATGCATATTCTTATCAGAAAAGGGTTAAATAGGATCCTATGTATATTTATAAACAATATTCCACCCATAATCCCAATGCTAAAAAATAATTATATGCATATTCTTATCAGAAATAGGTTTAATATGTTGCTATCTTTATTTATAAACACTTTTCCACCCATAATCCCCATGTAGAAAAATAATTATATGCATATTCTTATCAGAAATGTGTTAAATAGGTTTCTATGTATATTTATATAAAATATTACACCCATAATTCCTATGTAGAAAAAATAATTATATGCATATTCTTTTCAGAAATGGGTTAAATAGGTTACCATTTATATTTATAGACATTTATAACCATGTAAAAAATAATTATATTCATATTCATATCAGAAATAGGTTTAATATGTTGCTATGTATATTTATAAACAATATTCTGCCCATTATCCCCATGTAGAAAAATTATTATATGCATATTCTTATCAGAAATGTGTTGAATAGGTTCCTATATATATTTATAAACAATATTCCACCCATAATCCAGATGTAGAAAAATAATGATATGCATATTTTTATCCGAAATGGTTTAAATATATTCCTGTGTATATTTCTAAGAAATATTCCACGCATAATCCCCATGTAGAAAAAAAAATTATATGCATATTCTTATCAGAAATAGGTTTAATAAGTTGCTATGTATATTTATTAAAAATATTCCATTCATAATCCCCATGTAGAAAAATAATTATATGCATATTCATATAACAAATAGGTTTAATATGTCGCTATGTATACTTCTAAACAATATTCCAAGCATAATTAGCATGTAGAAAAATAATTATATGCATATTCTTTTCAGAAATGGGTTAAATAGGTTACAATCTATATTTATAGACAGTATTCCACCCATAATACCCATGTAAAAAAATAATTATATTCATATTCATATCAGAAATAGGTTTAGTATGTTGCTATCTATATTTATAATCAATATTCTACCCATAATCCCCATGTAGAAAAAGAATTATATGCATATTCTTATCAGAAAAGGGTTAAATAGGTTCCTATGTATATTTATAAACAATATTCCACCCATAATTCCTATGTAGAAAAATAATTACATGCACATTCTTATGAGAAATGTGTTAAATAGGTTCCTATATATATTTATAAACAATATTCCACCCAAAATCCAGATGTAGAAAAATAATGATATGCATATTTTTATCAGAAATAGGTTTAATATGTTGCTATGTATGTTTATCAACAATATTCTGTCCATAATCCCATGTAGAAAATTAATTAGATACATATTCAATACAGAAATAGGTATAATATGTTGCAATGTATATTTATTAACAAAATTCCATCCATAATCCCCATGTAGAAAAATAATTATATGCATATTCATATCACATATGGGTTTAATATGTTGCTATGTATATTTATAAACAATATTCCAACCATAATTCCTATGTAGAAAAAAAGTATATGCATACTCTTTTAGAAATGGATTAAATAGGTTACTATGTATATTTATAAACAATATTCCACCCATAATCCCAATGTTGAAAAATAATGATATGCATATTCTCATCAGAAATAGGTTTAATATGTTTCTATCTATATTTATAAACAATATTCCACCCATAATCCCCATGTAGAAAAATAATTATATGCATATTCTTATCAGAAATATGCTAAATAGGTTCCTATGTATATTTATATACAATATTACACCCATAATTCCTATGTAGAAAAAATGATTATATGCATATTCTTTTCAGAAATGGGTTAAATAGGTTACCATGTACATTTATAGACAATATTCCACCCATAATACCCATGTAATAAAATAATTATATTCATATCAGAAATAGGTTTAATATGTTGCTATGTATATTTATAAACAGTATTCCGCCCATTATCCCCATGTAGAAAAATTATTATATACATATTCTTATCAGAAATGGGTTAAATTGGTTCCTATGTATATTTGTAAGGAATATTCCACCCATAATCTCGATGTAGAAAAATAATTGTATGCTTGTTCATATCAGAAATAGATTTAATGTGTTGCTATCTATATTTATAATCAATATTCTACCCAAAATCCCCATGTAGAAAAAGAATTATATGCGTATTCTTATCAAAAAAGGGTTAAATAGGTTCCTATGTATATTTATAAACAATATTACACCCATAATTCCTATGTAGAAAAAATGATTATATGCATATTCTTTTCAGAAATGGGTTAAATAGGTTACCATGTACATTTATAGACAATATTCCACCCATAATACCCATGTAATAAAATAATTATATTCATATCAGAAATAGGTTAAATAGGTTGCTATTAATATTTATAAACAATTTGCCACCCATAATCCTGATGTAGAAAAATAATTACTTGCATATTTTTATCAGAAATGGGTTAAATTGGTTCCTATGTATATTTGTAAGGAATATTCCACCCATAATCTCGATGTAGAAAAATAATTGTATGCTTGTTCATATCAGAAATAGATTTAATGTGTTGCTATCTATATTTATAATCAATATTCTACCCAAAATCCCCATGTAGAAAAAGAATTATATGCGTATTCTTATCAAAAAAGGGTTAAATAGGTTCCTATGTATATTTATAAACAATATTCCACCCATAATTCCCATGTAGAAAAATAATTATATGCACATTCTTATCAGAAATGGGTTAATAGGTTCCTATATATATTTATAAACAATATTCCACCCATAATCCAGATGTAGAAAAATAATGATATGCATATTTTTATCAGAAATAGGTTCAATATGTTGCTATGTATGTTTATCTACAATATTCTGCCCATAATCCCATGTAGAAAAATAATTACATACATATTGATTACAGAAATAGGTATAATATGTTGCAATGTATATTTATTAACAATATTCCATCCATAATTTCCATGTAGAAAAATAATTATATGCATATTCATATCACATATGGGTTTAATATGTTGCTATGTATATTTATAAACAATATTCCAACCATAATTCCTATGTAGAAAAAAAATTATATGCATATTCTTATCAGAAATGGCTTAAATAGGTTACTATGTATATTTATAAACAATATTCCACCCATACTCCCAATGTTGAAAAATAATTATATGCATATTCTTATCAAAAATAGGTTTAATATGTTGCTATCTATATTTATAAACAATATTCCACCCAAAATCCCCATGTAGAAAAATAATTATATGCATATTCTTTTCAGAAATGTGTTAAATAGGTTCCTATGTATATCTATATACAATATTACACCCATAATTCCTATGTAGAAAAAATAATTATATGCATATTCTTTTCAGAAATGCGTTAAATAGGTTACCATGTATACTTATAGACAATATTCCACCCATAATACCCATGTAATAAAATAATTATATTCATATTCATATCAGAAAGAGGTTTAATATGTTGCTATTTATATTTATAAACAATACCATTATCCCCATGTAGAAAAGTTATTATATGCATATTCTTATCAGAAATGGGTTAAATAGGTTGCTATGTATATTTATAAACAATTTTCCACCCATAATCCCGATGTAGAAAAATAATTACTTGCATATTCTTATCAGAAATGGGTTAAATTGGTTCCTATTTATATTTGTAAGGAATATTCCACCCATAATCTCGATGTAGAAAAATAATTGTATGCATGTTCATATCAGAAATAGATTTAATGTGTTGCTATCTATATTTATAATCAATATTCTACCCAAAATCCCCATGTAGAAAAAGAATTATATGCATATTCTTATCAGAAAAGGGTTAAATAGGTTCCTATGTATATTTATAAACAATATTCCACCCATAATTCCCATGTAGAAAAATAATTACATGCACATTCTTATCAGAAATGGGTTAAATAGGTTCCTATATATATTTATAAACAATATTCCACCCATAATCCAGATGTAGAAAAATAATGATATGCATATTTTTATCAGAAATAGGTTTGATATGTTGCTATGTATGTTTATCTACAATATTCTGTCCATAATCCCTATGTAGAAAAATAATTACATACATATTCAATACAGAAATAGGTATAATATGTTGCAATGTATATTTATTAACAAAATTCCATCCATAATCCCCATGTAGAAAAATAATTATATGCTTATTCTTATCAGAAATGTGTTAAATAGGTTTCTATGTATATTTATATAAAATATTACACCCATAATTCCTATGTAGAAAAAATAATTATATGCATAATCTTTTCAGAAATGGGTTAAATAGGTTACCATTTATATTTATAGACATTTATACCCATGTAAAAAATAATTATATTCATATTCATATCAGAAATAGGTTTAATATGTTGCTATGTATATTTATAAACAATATTCTGCCCATTATCCCCATGTAGAAAAATTATTATATGCATATTCTTATCAGAAATGTGTTAAATAGGTTCCTATATATATTTATAAACAATATTCCACCCATAATCCAGATGTAAAAAAATAATGATATGCATATTTTTATCCGAAATGGGTTAAATATATTCCTATGTATATTTCTAAGAAATATTCCACGCATAATCCCCATGTAGAAAAAAAATTATATGCATATTCTTATCATAAATAGGCTTAATATGTTGCTATGTATATGTATTAACAATATTCCATTCATAATCCCCATGTAGAAAAATAATTATATGCATATTCATACAACAAATAGGTTTAATATGTCACTATGTATATTTATAAACAATATTCCAAATATAATTAGCATGTAGAAAAATAATTATATGCATATTCTTTTCAGAAATGGGTTAAATAGGTTACTATCTATATTTATAGACAATATTCTACCCATAATACCCATGTAAAAAAATAATTATATTCATATCAGAAATAGTTTTAATATGTTGCTATATATATTTATAAACAATATGCCGCCCATTATCCCCATGTAGAAAAATAATTATATGCATATTCTTATCAGAAATGGGTTAAATAGGTTCCTATGTATATTTATACACAATATTCCGCCCATTATCCCCATGTAGAAAAATTATTATATGCATATTCTTATCAGAAATGGGTTAAATAGGTTGCTATGTATATTTATAAACAATTTTCCACCCATAATCCCCATGTAGAAAAATAATTATATGCATATTCATATCAGAAATAGGTTTAATGTGTTGCTATCTATATTTATAATCAATATTCTACCCATAATCCCCATGTTGAAAAAGAATTATATGCATATTCTTATCAGAAAAGGGTTAAATTAGGTTCCTATGTATATTTATAAACAATATTCCACCCATAATTCCCATGTAGAAAAATAATTACATGCACATACTTATCAGAAATGGGTTAAATAGGTTCCTATATATAATTATTAACAATATTCATCCCATAATCCAGATGTAGAAAAATAATGATATGCATATTTTTATCAGAAATAGGTTTAATATGTTGCTATGTATGTTTATCTACAATATTCTGTCCATAATCCCACGTAGAAAAATAATTACATACATATTCAATACAGAAATAGGTATAATATGTTGCAATGTATATTTATTAACAAT
The DNA here is from genome assembly GCA_037953035.1 of Aquarana catesbeiana. Taxonomy (NCBI): domain Eukaryota; kingdom Metazoa; phylum Chordata; class Amphibia; order Anura; family Ranidae; genus Aquarana; species Aquarana catesbeiana. The sequence continues at coordinate 5,353,070 of JBBHAA010000868.1, forward strand.
ATTCCATCCAGAATCCCCATGTAGAAAAATAATTATATGCATATTCATATCACATATGGGTTTAATATGTTGCTATGTGTATTGATAAACAATATTCCAACCATAATTCCTATGTAGAAAAAAAATTATATGCATATTCTTATCAGAAATGGATTAAATAGGTTACTATGTATATTTATAAACAATATTCCACCCATACTCCCAATGTTGAAAAATAATTATATGCATATTCTTATCAGAAATAGGTTTAATATGTTGCTATCTATATTTATAAACAATATTCCACCCATAATCCCCATGTAGAAAAATAATTATATGCATATTCTTATCAGAAATGTGTTAAATAGGTTCCTATGTATATCTATATACAATATTACACCCATAATTCCTATGTAGAAAAAATAATTATATGCATATTCTTTTCAGAAATGCGTTAAATAGGTTACCATGTATATTTATAGACAATATTCCACCCATTATACCCATGTAATAAAATAATTATATTCATATTCATATCAGAAATAGGTTTAATATGTTGCTATGTATATTTATAAACAATATTCCGCCCATTATCATCATTATCATACAGGGGGCTGCACATCCAAAGAAGTGGCGTTCTTAAAATAAGTGGCACTTCTGCTCTTGCTCCATCCATCTGAACAGTTTCTTCTCTCTTCACAGGTAATCTGCGTTTATATTCCCATGTCCTGCAAACTGAAAACTGACTGACCGCTTATTTACATTTTTGGTAATCTGTGTTTATATTCCCATGTCCTGCAAACTGAAAACTGACTGACCGCTTATTTACATTTTTGGTAATCTGCGTTTATATTCCCATGTCCTGCAAACTGAAAACTGACTGACCGCTTATTTACATTTTTGGTAATCTGCGTTTATATTCCCATGTCCTGCAAACTGAAAACTGACTGACCGCTTATTTACATTTTTGGTAATCTGCGTTTATATTCCCATGTCCTGCAAACTGAAAACTGACTGACCGCTTATTTACATTTTTGGTAATCTGCGTTTATATTCCCATGTCCTGCAAACTGAAAACTGACTGACCGCTTATTTACATTTTTGGTAATCTGCATTTATATTCCCATGTCCTGCAAACTGAAAACTGACTGACTGCTTATTTACATTTTTGGTAATCTGCGTTTATATTCCCATGTCCTGCAAACTGAAAACTGACTGACCGCTTATTTACATTTTTGGTAATCTACGTTTATATTCCCATGTCCTGCAAACTGAAAACTGACTGACCCCTTATTTACTTTTTTGGTAATCTGCGTTTATATTCCCATGTCCTGCAAACTGAAAACTGACTGACCGCTTATTTACATTTTTGGTAATCTGCGTTTATATTCCCATGTCCTGCAAACTGAAAACTGACTGACCGCTTATATACATTTTTGTTAATCTGTTTGTCACCGCTGTCTCAACTACATCTGTATTTAGCAATGGCTAAAGTCTTACCTAAATTATGGGTTTCCTTATCTTTACAATTTTGGCCTTTTAGTCCCCTTGCAGTTTGATTGTGGTGTGAAAGTTATGCCCTGCTTGCTGTGTTCCTAATATGCCCTCCTCATTGATTAATTGCCAGATTCCATCCACACCCAACACAGTATATAACAAGGCTTTCTTTACGGGGGAGCACATACAGGGGGCTGCACATACAGGGGTTCTTCCAAAGAAGTGGCGTTCTTAAAATAAGTGGCACTTCTGCTCTTGCACTTCAGCGATTTGCACAAAGCAAACCATAGCAGATTGCAGGTGATCTCATTATCATATTATCTCTCCTTCTCTGAAACATGCACTCTTTACCTCTCCTCCTCTTCACAATTGCAGCCTCTCTCCTCAAGCTCTCTTTTCTACATCCCTCTGCTCCACCAAACAATCTGTACATATCACCCTCACTTCTCCCCTCCTTCTCTTACTGCACTCATCACCTCTTTCTAACTCTAAGCCCACTTGCTAACATACCCCCCAGGATACTGAAGCATGTCCCCTCATACAAATCATATTCTCATATTACCTCACTCACTCTTCTGCTTCTCCTAATCGCTGGAGATATTTCCCCAAACCCTGGGCCTCCCTTATTTAACTGTACCCAACACACCCATCACCATCACCCTACATCCTCTGGCAGTAGTTGCAATCTACACAATTTAGTCTCCATTCCTCTTCTTCCCAACACCAGCCTCCCTCTCTCCTGCGCCCTCTGGAACGCCCGCTCTGTCTGCAACAAACTCACTGCTGTTCATGACCTCTTTGTCACTAATTCCTTCAATCTACTTGCTCTCACCGAAACCTGGCTCCACGAATATGACACCCCTTCTCTTGCTTCCCTCTCCCAGGGTGGCCTTCACTGGACTCACTCCCCTAGGCCTAATGGACGCAATGGAGGTGGAGTGGGATTCCTCCTATCCCCCCAGAGCACCTTCCAGGTTATTCACCCTCCTCCCTCTTTTTCCCTCTCATTATTTGAGGCCCACTGTATACGTCTATTCTCTCTTACTTCCCTAAGAATTGCTGTGATTTACCGGCCCCCTGGACCATTATCAACTTTCCTTGATGAGTTTTCTGCCTGGCTACCCTACTTTCTCTCTTCGGAGATTCCAACAATCATTCTCGGTGATTTCAACATCCCTGCTAATACAAACACTCCTGCTACTTCTAAACTTCTTAGTCTAACCTCTTAATTTTGACCTGAAGCAATGGGTACAGGCTTCTACTCACTCTGATGGCAATACCCTTGACCTTGTCCTACCTATGCACTCCATGCAACTTCTCAAACAATCCTTTTCTTCTCTCCGACCACCATCTTATTAGTTTCTCTCTCCCCCTGTCTTCCACCACCTTTCCCTCCAATCGCCTAACCATCACCTGTAGAAACTTTCGCAACTTCAACTCCTCTCTCCTCTATTCTGCTACTGACCACCTCTATGACAAAATCTCTCCCCTGTCTTGCCCCAACCAAGCCACATCCATCTACAATAAATCTCTGTCCACCACCCTGGACAAGCTCGCTCCCCTCACTACATGCAGAATCAGGCCTCGACCCCTACAACCCTGGCAAACAGATGACACCAAAAGTCTCAAAAAACGTAGTCGTGCTCTTGAGCGTCTGTGGCACAAGACTAAGTCTCTCAAAGACTTCAATCAATACAAATCTGCCCTCCAAAAATACTATTCTTTCCTCCACACTGCCAAGCAAACCTATTTTACAACTCTTATTAACACCTTCTCATCCAATCCCCGTAAACTCTTCTCTACCTTCAACTCTCTACTTTGTCCTCCACCGCCTCCACCCACTGACTCACTCACTGCCCAGCAGATTGCTAATCACTTCAAAAACAAGATTGATACAATCCGTGATGAAATCTCCATTCTACAGGTATCTCCCCCAGCTAAGACCCCATGTCAACAGGTACAACTGACACTCCCCCTATTCAAATCTGCTACTACAGATGAAGTTGCTAAACTCCTTTCTATCGCCCACCTAACCACCTGTCCCCTGGACCCTATTCCCTCTCAAATGCTACGGTCACCCTCTGACCCCATCCTACACTCTCTAACACTCTCTAATCTTCAATCTCTCCCTCACCTCTGGCATCTTCCCCGACGCTCTAAAACATGCACTGGTCACCCCCATACTCAAAAAGCCATCCTTGGACCCTAACAATCTTAACAACCTACGCCCTATCTCCTTGCTCCCCTTTTCCTCTAAACTCCTTGAACGCCTGGTTTACAACCAATTGAGTGACCACCTCATTAAAAACAACCTTCTTGATCCCCTTAAATCTGGATTCCGCCCTCAACACTCCACAGAAACTGCTCTTTTAAAACTCACAAATGACCTACTAACTGCAAAAACCAATGGACACTATTCTGTACTCCTACTTCTGGATCTTTCAGCTGCCTTTGACACGGTTGACCACCCCCTCCTCCTCAAAAAACTTTACTCCCTCGGTCTCCTTGACTGCGCTCTTCAGTGGCTCTCATCCTACCTATCCCAACGCACCTTCAGTGTCACTTACAATTCTACTTCCTCCACTCCTCTTCCCTTCTCTGTCGGGGTCCCCCAAGGTTCTGTTCTTGGACCTCTTTTATTTTCAATCTACACCTCTTCCCTGGGTCAGCTGATAGCATCTCATGGCTTTCAATGTCATTTCCATGTTGATGACACGCAAATCTATCTCTCCACCCCTCAACTCACTCCATCAGTCTCTTCACGCATCACTAACTTACTAACCGACATATCTGTATGGATGTCACACCACTTCCTCAAATTCAACTTGTCCAAAACTGAGCTTATAATATTTCCTCCCCCACGTGACTTCTCTGTCAAGAGCAATGGCACAACCATCCACCCGTCCCCACATGTCAGGGTGCTAGGTGTTATCCTGGATTCTGAACTCTCCTTTCAGCCCCACATCCAATCACTTTCCAAAGTTTGCCGCTTCAACCTCCGCAACATCTCTAAACTATGTCCCTTTCTAACCAATGAAACCACAAAGCTCCTGATTCACTCCCTGGTTATCTCTCGCCTTGACTACTGCAACTCACTCCTCATTGGCTTACCTCTAAACAGACTATCCCCCTGCAGTCCATCATGAATGCTGCTGCCAGACTTATCCACCTTACAAACCGCTCAGTGTCTGCTACCCCTCTCTGCCAATCCCTCCATTGGCTGCCACTCGCCCAACGAATTCAATTCAAAATACTAACAATAAGTTACAAAGCCATCCATAACTCTGCCCCCAGCTACATCACTAACCTAGTCTCAAAATACCAACCCAATCGCCATCTCCGTTCCTCCCAAGACCTCCTGCTCTCTAGCTCCCTCATCACCTCCTCCCATATCCGCCTCCGGGACATCTCCCGAGCCTCGCCCATCCTCTGGAATTCCCTACCCCAATCTGTCAGACTGTCTCCAAATGTACCCACTTTTAGGCGATCCCTGAAAACTTTCCTCTTCAAAGAAGCATATCCTGCCTCCATCTAATAACTGCACTATTTTCTCCATTAGCTCATCCCCCACAGCTATTACCCTTTTGTATAACTTGACTCTCCCTCCTAGATTGTAAACTCTAACGAGCAGGGCCCTCTGATTCCTCCTGTATTGAATTGTATTGTACTTGTATCGTCTGCCCTAATGTTGTAAAGCGCTGCGTAAACTGTCGGCGCTATATAAATCCTGTATAATAATAATAATAATAATTATCCCCATGTAGAAAAATTATTATGTGCATATTCTTATCAGAAATGGGTTAAATTGGTTCCTATTTATATTTGTAAGGAATATTCCACCCATAATCTCGATGTAGAAAAATAATTGTATGCATGTTCATATCAGAAATAGATTTAATGTGTTGCTATCTATATTTATAATCAATATTCTACCCAAAATCCCCATGTAGAAAAAGAATTATATGCGTATTCTTATCAAAAAAGGGTTAAATAGGTTGCTATGTATATTTATAAACAATATTCCACCCATAATTCCCATGTAGAAAAATAATTATATGCACATTCTTATCAGAAATGGGTTAAATAGGTTCCTATATATATTTATAAACTATATTCCACCCATAATCCAGATGTAGGAAAAAAATGATATGCATATTTTTATCAGAAATAGGTTCAATATGTTGCTATGTATGTTTATCGACAATATTCTGCCCATAATCCCATGTAGAAAAATAATTATATGCATATTCTTTTCAGAAATGTGTTAAATAAGTTCCTATTTATAAACAATATTCCACCCATAATCCCAATGTAGAAAAATAATTTAATGCCTATTCAAATCAGAAATAGGTTTAATATATTCCTATGTATGTTTAACCAAAATATTCCACATATAATTCCCATGTAGAAAAATAATTATATGCATATTCATAACAGAAATAGGTTTAATATGTTGCTATGCATATTTATTAACAATATTCCATCCATAATCCTCGTGTAAAAAAATAATTATATGCATATACTTATCAGAAATGGGTTAAATAGGTTCCTATGTATGTTTATAAACAATATTTCAACCATAATCCAAATGTAGAAAAATAGTTATATGCATATTCTTTTCAGAAATTGGTTAAATAGGTTACTATGTATATTTATAAACAATATTCCAACCATAATCCCCATGTAGAAAAATAATTATATGCATATTCATATCAGAAATAAGTTTAATATGTTTCTATGTATATTTATAAACAATATTCAAACCATAATCCAAATGTAGAAAAATTATTATATGCATACTCTTTTCAGAAATGGGTTATATAGGTTCCTATGTATATTTATAAACAATATTCCATCCATAATCCCCATGTAGAAAAATAATTATATGCATATTCTTATCAGAAGTGGGTTAAATGGGTTCCTATGTATATTTATACACAATATTCCACCCATAATCCCCATGTAGAAAAATAATTATTTGCATATTCTTATCAGAAATTGGTTAAATAGGTTCCTATGTATAGTTGTAAGGAAAATTCCACCCATAATCCCCATGCAGAAAAATAATTGTATGCATATTCATATCAAAAATAGGTTCAATGTGTTGCTATCTATATTTATAATCAATATTCTACCCATAATCCCCATGTAGAAAAAGAATTATATGCATATTCTTATCAGAAAAGGGTTAAATAGGTTCCTATGTACATTTAAAAACAATATTCCACCAATAATTCCCATGTAGAAAAATAATTACATGCACATTCTTATCAGAAATGGGTTAACTAGGTTCCTATATATATTTATAAACAATATTCCACCCATAATCCAGATGTAGAAAAATAATTATAAGCATATTTTTATCAGAAATAGGTTTAATATATTGCTATGTATGTTTATCTACAATATTCAGCCCATAATCCCATGTAGAAAAATAATTACATACATGTTCATATCAGAAATAGGTATAATATCTTGCAATGTATATTTATTATCAATATTCCATCCATAATCCCCATGTAGAAAAATAATTATGTGCATATTCATATCACAAATGGGTTTAATATGTTGCTATCTATATTAATAAACAATATTCCACCCATAATCCCGATGTAGAAAAATAATTTAATGCTTATTCAAATCAGAAATAGGTTTAATATATTCCTATGTATGTTTAACTACAATATTCCACCCATAATTCCCATGTAGCAAAATAATTATATGCATATTCATAACAGAAATAGGTTTAATATGTTGCTATGCATATTTATTAACAATATTCCATCCATAATCCTCGTGTAGAAAAATAATTATATGCATATACTTATCAGAAAAGGGTTAAATAGGTTCCTATCTATAATTATAAACAATATTCCAACCATAATCCAAATGTAGAAAAATAATTATATTCATATTCTTTTCAGAAATTGGTGAAATAGGTTACTATGCATATTTATAAACAATATTCCAACCATAATCCCCATGTAGAAAAATAATTATATGCATATTCATATCAGAAATAGGTTTAATATGTTTCTATGTATATTTATAAACAATATTCAAACCATAATCCAAATGTAGAAAAATAATTATATGCATACTCTTTTCAGAAATGGGTTATATAGGTTCCTATGTATATTTATAAACAATATTCCACCTCTAATCCCTTTCCAGAAACATAATTATATGCATATTCTTATCAGAAATGGGTTAAATAGGTTACTATGTATATTTATAAACAATATAACACCCATAATCCCCATGTAGAAAAATAATTATATGCATATTCTTTTCAGAAATGGGTTAAATAGGTTCTTATGTATTATTAAAAACAATATTCCTCCCATAATCCCCATGTAGAAAAACAATTATACGCATATTCTTATCACAAATGTGTTAAATAGATTCCTATGTATATTTATATACAATATTCTACCCATATTTCCCATGTAGAAAAATAATTATATGCATATTCTTATCATAAATGGGTTAAATAGGTTCCTATGTATATTTATAAACAATATTCCACCCATAATACCCATGTAGAAAAATAATTATATTCATATACTTATCAGAAATGGGTTAAATCGGTTGCTATGTATATTTATAATCAATATTCCACCCATAATCCCCATGGAGAAAATAATCATATGCATAATCTTATCAGAAATGGGTTAAATAGGTTGCTATGTATGTTTATAAACAATATTCCACCCTTAGTCCCAATGTAGAAAATAATTATATGCATATTCTTATCAGAAATGGGTTAAATAGGTTGCTGTGTATATTTATTAACAATATTCCACCCATAAACCCCATGTAGAAAAATAATTTTATGCATATTCTTATCAGAAATGGGTTATATAGGTTCCTATGTATATTTTATAAACAATATTCCACCTATAATCCCCATGCAGAAAAATAATTATATGCATAGTCTTATCAGAAATGGGTTAAGTAGGTTCCTATGTATATTTATAAACAATATCCCACCCATAATCCCCATGTAGAAAAGTGATTATATGAATATTCTTTTCAGAAATGGGTTAAATAGGTTACTATGTATATTTATAAACAATATTCCACCCATAATCCCCATGTAGAAAAATAATTATACGCATATTCTTATCAGAAATGGGTTAAATAGGTTCCTATGTATATTTATAAACAATATTCCACCCATAATAATGTAGAAAAATAATTTTATCCATATTCATATCAGAAATAAACTTAATATATTCCTATGTATGGTTAACTACAATATTCCACCCACAATCCCCATGTAGAAAAATAATTATATGCATATTCTTATCAGAAATGGGTTACATAGGTTCCTATGTATACTTATAAATAATATTCCACTCATAATCCCAAAGTAGAAAAATAATTTTATGCATATACATATCAGAAATAGGCTTAATATTTTCCTATGTATCTTTAACTACAATATTCCACCCATTATCCCAATGTAGAAAAATAATTATCTGCATATTTTTTTCAGAAATGGGTACATAGGTTCTTATGTATGCTTATAAACAATATTACACCCATAATTCACATGTAGAAAAATAATGATATGCCTATTCATATCAAAAATAGGTTTAATATGTTGTTATGTATGTTTATCTGCAATAGTCCACCCATAATACCAATGTAGAAAAATAATAATATGCATATTCTTATCAGAAATTGGTTAAATGGGTTCCTATCTATGTTTATAAACAATATTCCACCCATAATCCCCATGCAGAAATATAATTATATGCATATTCTTATCAAAAATGTGTTAAATAGATTCCTATGTATATTTATAAACAATATTCCACTTATAATCCCCATGCAGAAAAATAATTATATGCATATTGTTATTAGAAATGGGTTAAATAGGTTCCTGTGTATATTTATTAAAAATATTTCACCCATAATCCCCATGTAGAAATATAATTATATGCACATTCTTATCAGAAATAGGTGTAATATTTAGCTATGTATATTTATTAACAATATTCCACCATGTTCCCCATGTAGAAAAATAATTATATGCATATTCATATCAGAAATAGGTTTAATATATTCCTATTTGTGTTTAACTACAATATTTCACCCAAATCCCTATGTAGAAAAAAAAAATATGCATGTTCTTATCAGCAATGGGTTAAATAGGTTCCTATGTAAATTTATAAACAATATTCCACCCATAATTCAAATGTAGAAAAATAATTATATGCATATTCATATCAGAAATAGGTTTAATATGTTTCTATGTATATTTATAAACAATATTCCAACCATAATCCCCATGTAGAAAAATAATTATATGCATATTCTTTTCAGAAAAGGGTTAAATAGGTTACTATGTATATTTATAAACAATATTCCACCCATAATCCCCATGTAGAAGAATAGTTATATCCATATTCTTATCAGAAATGGGTTAAATAGGTTCCTATGTAATTTTATAAACAATATTCCACCCATAATCCCCATGTAGAAAAATAATTATATACATATTCTTATCAGGAAAGGGTTAAATAGGTTGCTATGTATATTTATAAACAATATTCCACCCATGATCCCAATGTAGAAAAATAATTATATGCACATTCTTATCAGAAATAGGTTTAATATGTTTATATATATATTTATAAACAATATTCCACCCATAAACCCCATGTAGAAAAATAATTATATGCATATTCTTATCAGAAATGGGTTAAATAGGTTAATATGTATATTTATAAACAATATTCCACCTATAATCCACATTTAGAAATAATGATATGCGTGTTTTCATCAGAAATAGGTTTAATATGTTGCTTTGTATGTTTATCTACAATATTCTGCCCATAATCCCCATGTAGAAAAATAATTATATGCATATTCTTATCAGAAATGGGTTAAATAGGTTCCTATGTATATTTAAAAACAATATTCCACCCATAATCCCCATGTAGAAAAATAATTTTATGCATATTCTTATCAGAAATAGATTGAATGTGTTGCTATGTATATTTATAAACAATATTCCACCCATAATCCCAATGTAGAAAAATAATTTTATGCATATTCATATCAGAAATAGGCTTAATATATTCCTATGTATCTTTAGCAACAATATTCCACCCATAATCCCAAAGTAGAAAAATAATTATATGCATATTCTTATTAGAAATGGGTTAAATAGGTTCCTATCTATGTTTATAAACAATATTCCACCCATAGTCCCAATGTAGAAAATAATTATATGCATATTCTTATCAGAAATGGGTTAAATAGGTTGCTATGTATATTTATTAACAATAGTCCACCCATAATCCCCATGTAGAAAAATAATTTATGCATATTCTTATCCGAAATGGGTTAATTAGATTCCTATGTATATTTATAAACAAAATTCCACCTGTAATCCCAATGCAGAAAAATAATTATATGCATATTCTTATCTGAAATGGGTTAAATAGGTTCCTATGTACATTTATATACAATATTCCACCCATAATCCCCATGTAGAAAAGTAATTATATGCATATTCTTATCAGAAATGGGTTAAATAGGTTCCTATGTATATTTATAAACAATATACCACCCATAATCCCCATGTAGAAAAATAATTTTATGCATATTCATTTAAGAAATAGAATTAATATATATTCCTATGTATATTTAACTACAATATTCCACCCACACTCTAAATGTAGAAAAATAATTATATGAATATTCTTATCAGAAATGGGTTAGATAGGTTCCTATGTATACTTATAAACAATATTCCACCCATAATCCCAATGTAGAAAATAATTTATGCATATTCATATCAGAAATAGGCTTAATATATTCGTATGTATCTTTAACTACAATATTCCACCCATAATCCCATTGTAGAAAATAATTATATGCATATTCTTATTAGAAATGGGTTAAATAGGTTCCTATCTGTGTTTATAAACAATATTCCACCCATAGTCTCAATGTAGAAAAATAATTATATGCATATTCATTTCAGAAATATGCTTAATATATTCCTATGTATCTTTAACAACAATATTCCACCCATAATCCCGATGTAGAAAAATAATTATATGCATATTCTTATAAGAAATGGGTTAAATAGGTTCCTATCTATGTTTATAAACAATATTCCACTCATAGTCCCAATGTAGAAAATAATGATATGCATATTCTTATCAAAATTGGGTTAAAAAGGTTGCTATGTATATTTATTAAAAAAATTCCACCCATAATCCCCATGTAGAAAAGTAATTATATGCATATTCTTTTCAGAAATTGGTTAAATAAGTTACTATGTATATTTATAAACAATAATCCACCCATAATCCCCATGTAGAAAAATAATTATATGCATATTCTTATCAGAAATGGGTTAAATATGTTCCTATGTATATTTATAAACAATATTCCACCCATGACCCCCATGTAGAAAAATAATTGTATGCATATTCAAATCAGAAATAGACTTAATATATTCCTATGTATGTTTAACTACAATATTCCACCCACAATCCAAATGTAGAAAAATAGTTATATGCATATTCTTATCAGAAATGGGTTACATAGGTTCCTATGTATATTTTTTAAACAATAGTTCACCCATAATTACCATGTAGAAAAATAATTATATGCATATTCTTATCAGAAATGGGTTAAATAGGTTCCTATCTATGTTTATAAACAATATTCCACCCATAGTCCCAATGTAGAAAAATAATTATATGCTTATTCTTATCAGAAATAGGTTTAATATTTTGCTATGTATATTCATAAACAATATTCCACCCATAATCCCCATGGAGAAAATAATTATATGCATATTCTGATCAGAAATGGGTTAAATTGGTTGCTATGTATATTTATTAAAAATATTCCACCCATAATCCCCATGTAGAAAAATAATTATATGCATATTCTTATCAGAAATGGGTTAAATAGGTTCCTATGTATATTTATAAACAATATTCCACCTATAATCCCGATGCAGAAAAATAATTATATGCATAGTCTTATCAGAAATGGGTTAAATAGGTTCCTATGCATATTTATAAACAATATTCCACCCATAATCCCCATGTAGAAGAGTAATTATATGAATATTCTTTTCAGAAATTGGATAAATAGGTTACTATGTATATTTATAGACAATATTCCACCCATAATCCCCATGTAGAAAAATAATTATAGGCATATTCTTATCAGAAATGGGTTAAATAGGTTACTATGTATATTTATAAACAATAATCCACCCATAAACCCCATGTAGAAAAATATTTATATGCATATTCTTATCAGAAATGGGTTAAATAGGTTCCTATGTATATTTATAAACAATATTCCACCCATAATAATGTAGAAAAATAATTTTATCCATATTCATATCAGAAATAAACTTAATATATTCCTATGTATGTTTAACTACAATATTCCACCCACAATCCCCATGTATAAAAATAATTATATGCATATTCTTATCAGAAATGGGTTACATAGGTTCCTATGTATACTTATAAATAATATTCCACCCATAATCCCAAAGTAGAAAAATAATTTTATGCATATTCATATCAGAAATAGGCTTAATATTTTCCTATGTATCTTTAACTACAATATTCCACCCATTATCCCAATGTAGAAAAATAATTATATGCATATTCTTAATAGAAATGGGTTAAATATGTTCCTATCTATGTTTATAAACAAAATTCCACCCATAGTCCCAATGTAGAAAAATAATTATATGCATATTCTTATCAGAAATAGGTTTAATATTTTGCTATGTATATTTATCAACAATATTCCACCCATAATCCCCATGGAGAAAATAATCATATGCATAATCTTATCAGAAATGGGTTAAATAGGTTCCTATGTATATTTATAAACAATATTCCACCCATAATCCCCATGTAGAAAAGTGATTATATGAATATTCTTTTCAGAAATGGGTTAAATAGATTACTATGTATATTTATAAACAAAATTCCACCTATAATCCCAATGCAGAAAAATAATTATATGCATATTCTTATCTGAAATGGGTTAAATAGGTTCCTATGTATATTTATATACAATATTCCACCCATAATCCCCATGTAGAAAAGTAATTATATGCATATTCTTATCAGAAATGGGTTAAATAGGTTCCTATGTATATTTATAAACAATATTCCACCCATAATCCCCATGTAGAAAAATAATTTTATGCATATTCATATAAGAAATAGAATTGATATATATTCCTATGTATATTTAACTACAATATTCCACCCACACTCAAAATGTAGAAAAATAATTATATGAATATTCTTATCAGAAATGGGTTAGATAGGTTCCTATGTATACTTATAAACAATATTCCACCCATAATCCAAATGTAGAAAATAATTTTATGCATATTCATATCAGAAATAGGCTTAATATATTCGTATGTATCTTTAACTACAATATTCCACCCATAATCCCAATGTAGAAAATAATTATATGCATATTCTTATTAGAAATGGGTTAAATAGGTTCCTATCTGTGTTTATAAACAATATTCCACCCATAGTCTCAATGCAGAAAAATAATTTTATGCATATTCATTTCAGAAATATGCTTAATATATTCCTATGTATCTTTAACAACAATATTCCACCCATAATCCCGATGTAGAAAAATAATTATATGCATATTCTTATAAGAAATGGGTTAAATAGGTTCCTATCTATGTTTATAAACAATATTCCACTCAAAGTCCCAATGTAGAAAATAATGATATGCATATTCTTATCAAAATTGGGTTAAAAAGGTTGCTATGTATATTTATTAAAAAAATTCCACCCATAATCCCCATGTAGAAAAGTAATTATATGCATATTCTTTTCAGAAATTGGTTAAATAAGTTACTATGTATATTTATAAACAATAATCCACCCATAATCCCCATGTAGAAAAATAATTATATGCATATTCTTATCAGAAATGGGTTAAATATGTTCCTATGTATATTTATAAACAATATTCCACCCATGACCCCCATGTAGAAAAATAATTGTATGCATATTCAAATCAGAAATAGACTTAATATATTCCTATGTATGTTTAACTACAATATTCCACCCACAATCCAAATGTAGAAAAATAGTTATATGCATATTCTTATCAGAAATGGGTTACATAGGTTCCTATGTATATTTTTTAAACAATAGTTCACCCATAATTACCATGTAGAAAAATAATTATATGCATATTCTTATCAGAAATGGGTTAAATAGGTTCCTATCTATGTTTATAAACAATATTCCACCCATAGTCCCAATGTAGAAAAATAATTATGTGCTTATTCTTATCAGAAATAGGTTTAATATTTTGCTATGTATATTCATAAACAATATTCCACCCATAATCCCCATGGAGAAAATAATTATATGCATATTCTGATCAGAAATGGGTTAAATTGGTTGCTATGTATATTTATTAAAAATATTCCACCCATAATCCCCATGTAGAAAAATAATTATATGCATATTCTTATCAGAAATGGGTTAAATAGGTTCCTATGTATATTTATAAACAATATTCCACCTATAATCCCGATGCAGAAAAATAATTATATGCATATTCTTATCAGAAATGGGTTAAATAGGTTCCTATGTATATTTATAAACAATATTCCACTCATAATCCCCATGTAGAAAAATAATTGTATGCATATTCTTATCAGAAATGGGTTACATAGGTTCCTATGTATGCTTATAAACAATATTCCACCCATAATTCACATTTAGAGAAATAATGATATGCCTATTCATATCAAAAATAGGTTTAATATGTTGTTATGTATGTTTATCTGCAATAGTCTACCCATAATCCCAATGTAGAAAAACAATTATATGCATATTCACATCACAAATAGGTTTAATATGTTCCAATGTATATTTATATACAATATTCCACCAATAATTCCCATGTAGAAAAATAATTATATGCATATTCTTATCAGAATTGGGTTAAATAGGTTCCTATATATATTTATAAACAATATTCAACCCATAATCCACATGTAGAAAAATAATGATATGCGTATTTTTATCAGAAATAGGTTTAATATGTTGCTATTTATGTCTATCTACAATATTCTACCCATAATCCCCATGTAGAAAAATAATAATATGCATATTCATATCAGAAATAGGTTTAATATGTTGCTATGTATATGTATAAACAATATCCCACCCATATTCCCCATGTAGAAAAATAATTTTATGCATATTCATATCAGAAATAGGCTTAATATATTCCTATGTAGGTTGAACTGCAATATCCCACCCATAATCCCAATGTAGAAAAATAATTATATGCATATTCTTATCAGAAATGAGTTAAATAGGTTGCTATGTATATTTATAAACAATATTCCACCCTTAATCATAATGTAGAAAAATAATGATATGCATATTCTTATCTGAAATAGATTTAATATGTTTCTATCTATATTTATAAACAATATTCCATCCATAATCCCTATGTAGAAAAATTATTATTTGCATATTTGTATCAGAAATGTGTTAAATAGGTTCCTATGTATATTTATAAACAATATTTCAACCATAATCCCCATGTAGAAAAATAATTATATGCATAATCATATCAGAAATAGGTTTAATATGTGGCTATGTATATGTATAAAGAATATCCTACCCATAATCCCCATGTAGAAAAATAATTTTATGCATATTCATATCAGAAATAGGCTTAATATATTCCTATGTATCTTTAGCAACAATATTCCACCCATAATCCCAATGTAGAAAAATAATTATATGCATATTCTTATTAGAAATGGGTTAAATAGGTTCCTATCTATGTTTATAAACAATATTCCACCCATAGTCCCAATGTAGAAAATAATTATATGCATATTCTTATCAGAAATGGGTTAAATAGGTTGCTATGTATATTTATTAACAATAGTCCACCCATAATCCCCATGTAGAAAAATAATTTTATGCATATTCTTATCCGAAATGGGTTAATTAGGTTCCTATGTATATTTATAAACAATATTCCACCTATAATCCCCGAGCAGAAAAATAATTATATGCATATTCTTATCAGAAATGGGTTAAATAGGTTCCTATGTATAGTTATAAACAATATTCCACCCATAATCCCCATGTAGAAAAGTAATTATACGCATATTCTTATCAGAAATGGGTTAAATAGATTCCTATGTATATTTATAAACAATAATCCACCCATAATTCCCATGTAGAAAAATAATTATATGCATATTCTTATCAGAAATTGGTTAAATAGCTTACTATGTATATTTATAAACAATATTCCACCCATAATAATGTAGAAAAATAATTTTATCCATATTCATATCAGAAATAAACTTAATATATTAATATGTATGTTTAACTACAATATTCCACCCACAATCCCCATGTAGAAAAATAATTATATGCATATTCTTATCAGAAATGGGTTACATAGGTTCCTATGTATACTTTTAAATAATATTCCACCCATAATCCCAATGTAGAAAAATAATTTTATGCATATTCATATCAGAAATAGGCTTAATATATTCCTATGTATCTTTAACAACAATATTCCACCCATAATCCCATTGTAAAAAAAATAATTATATGCATATTCTTATTAGAAATGGGTTAAATAGGTTCCTATCTATGTTTATAAACAATATTCCACCCATAGTCCCAATGTAGAAAATATTTATATGCATATTCTTATCAGAAATGGGTTAAATAGGTTGCTATGTATATTTATTAACAATATTCCACCCATAAACCCCATGTGGAAAAAAAGTTTTATGCATATTCTTATCAGAAATGGGTTAAATAGGTTCCTATGTATATTTATAAACAATATTCCACCTATAATCCATATGCAGAAAAATAATTATATGCATAGTCTTATCAGAAATGGGTTAAATAGGTTCCTATGTATATTTATAAACAATATTCCACTTATAATCCCCATGTAGAAAAGTAATTATATGAATATTCTTTTCAGAAATGGGTTAAATAGGTTACTATGTATATTTATAAATAATATTCCACCCATAATCCCCATGTAGACAAATAATTATACGCATATTCTTATCAGAAATGGGTTAAATAGGTTCCTATGTATATTTATAAACAATAATCCACCCATAAACCCAATATAGAAAAATAATTATATGCATATTCTTATCAGAAATGGGTTAAATAGGTTCCTATCTACATATATAAACAATATTCCACCCATAATAATGTAGAAAAATATTTTAACCATATACCATATCAGAAATAACCTTAATATATTCCTATGTATGTTTAACTACAATATTCCACCCACAATCCCCATGTAGAAAAATAATTATATGCATATTCTTATCAGAAATGGGCTACATAGGTTTCTATGTATACTTATAAATAATATTCCACCCATAATCCCAAAGTAGAAAAATAATTTTATGCATATTTATATCAGAAATAGGCTTAATATATTTCTATGTGTCTTTAACTACAATATTCCACCCATTATCCCAATGTAGAAAAATAATTATATGCATATTCTTATCAGAAATAGGTTTAATATTTTTCTATGTATATTTATAAACGATATTCCACCCAAAATCCCCATGGAGAAAATAATCATATGCATAATCTTATCAGAAATGGGTTAAATAGGTTGCTATGTATATTTATTAAAAATATTCTACCCATAATCCCAATGTAGAAAAATAATTATATGCATATTCTTATTAGAAATGGGTTAAATAGGTTCCTATCTATGTTTATAAACAATATTCCACCCATAGTCCCAATGTAGAAAATAATTATATGCATATTCTTATCAGAAATGGGTTAAATAGGTTGCTATGTATATTTATTAACATTATTCCACCCATAAACCCCATGTAGAAAAATAATTTTATGCATATTCTTATCAGAAATGGGTTAAATAGGTTCCTATGTATATTTATAAACAAAATTCCACCTATAATCCCCATGCAGAAAAAAAAATTATATGCATAGTCTTATCAGAAATGGGTTAAATAGGTTCCTATGTATATTTATAAACAATATTCCACCCATAATCCCCATGTAGAAAAAATATTATACGCATATTCTTATCAGAAATGGGTTAAATAGCTTACTATGTATATTTATAAACAATAATCCACCCATAAACCCCATGTAGAAAAATATTTATATGCATATTCTTATCAGAAATGGGTTAAATAGGTTCCTATGTATATTTATAAACAATATTCCACCCATAATAATGAAGAAAAATAATTTTATCCATATTCATATCAGAAATAAACTTAATATATTCCTATGTATGTTTAACTACAATATTCCACCCACAATCCCCATGTAGAAAAATAATTATATGCATATTCTTATCAGAAATGGGTTAAATATGTTCCTATCTATGTTTATAAACAATATTCCACCCATAGTCCCAATGTAGAAAAATAATTATCTGCATATTCTTATCAGAAATGGGTTTAATATTTTGCTATATATATTTATAAACAATATTCCACCCATAATCCCCATGGAGAAAATAATCATATGCATAATCTTATCAGAAATGGGTTAAATAGGTTGCTATGTATATTTATTAAAAATATTCTACCCATAATCCCCAGGTAGAAAAATAATTTTATGCATATTCTTATCGGAAATGGGTTAAATAGGTTCCTATGTATATTTATAAACAATAGTTCACCTACAATCCCCATGCAGAAAAATAATTATATGCATATTCTTATCAGAAATGGGTTAAATAGGTTCCTATGTATATTTATAAACAATATTCCACCCATAATAATGAAGAAAAATAATTTTATCCATATTCATATCAGAAATAAACTTAATATATTCCTATGTATGTTTAACTACAATATTCCACCCACAATCCCCATGTAGAAAAATAATTATATGCATATTCTTATCAGAAATGGGTTAAATATGTTCCTATCTATGTTTATAAACAATATTCCACCCATAGTCCCAATGTAGAAAAATAATTATATGCATATTCTTATCAGATATAGGTTTAATATTTTGCTATATATATTTATAAACAATATTCCACCCATAATCCCCATGGAGAAAATAATCATATGCATAATCTTATCAGAAATGGGTTAAATAGGTTGCTATGCATATTTATTAAAAATATTCTACCCATAATCCCCATGTAGAAAAATAATTTTATGCATATTCTTATCGGAAATGGGTTAAATAGGTTCCTATGTATATTTATAAACAACAGTTCACCCATAATCCCCATGTAGAAAAAAAATTATATGCATATTCTTATCAGAAATGGGTTAAATAGGTTCCTATGTATATTTATAAACAATATTCCACCCATAATCCCCATGTAGAAAAATAATTGTATGCATATTCATATCAGAAATAGAGTTAATATATTCCTATGTATATTTAACTACAATATTCCACCCACACTCAAAATGTAGAAAAATAATTATATAAATATTCTTATCAGAAATGGGTTAGATAGGTTCCTATGTATACTTATAAACAATATTCCACCAATAATCCCAATGTAGAAAATAATTTTATGCATATTCATATCAGAAATAGGCTTAATATATTCGTATGTATCTTTAACTACAATATTCCACCCATAATCCCAATGTAGAAAATAATTATATGCATATTCTTATTAGAAATGGGTTAAATAGGTTCCTATCTGTTTTTATAAACAATATTCCACCCATAGTCTCAATGCAGAAAAATAATTTTATGCATATTCATTTCAGAAATATGCTTAATATATTCCTATGTATCTTTAACAACAATATTCCACCCATAATCCCGATGTAGAAAAATAATTATATGCATATTCTTATAAGAAATGGGTTAAATAGGTTCCTATCTATGTTTATAAACAATATTCCACTCAAAGTCCCAATGTAGAAAATAATGATATGCATATTCTTATCAAAATTGGGTTAAAAAGGTTGCTATGTATATTTATTAAAAAAATTCCACCCATAATCCCCATGTAGAAAAGTAATTATATGCATATTCTTTTCAGAAATTGGTTAAATAAGTTACTATGTAAATTTATAAACAATAATCCACCCATAATCCCCATGTAGAAAAATAATTATATGCATATTCTTATCAGAAATGGGTTAAATATGTTCCTATGTATATTTATAAACAATATTCCACCCATGACCCCCATGTAGAAAAATAATTGTATGCATATTCAAATCAGAAATAGACTTAATATATTCCTATGTATGTTTAACTACAATATTCCACCCACAATCCAAATGTAGAAAAATAGTTATATGCATATTCTTATCAGAAATGGGTTACATAGGTTCCTATGTATATTTTTTAAACAATAGTTCACCCATAATTACCATGTAGAAAAATAATTATATGCATATTCTTATCAGAAATGGGTTAAATAGGTTCCTATCTATGTTTATAAACAATATTCCACCCATAGTCCCAATGTAGAAAAATAATTATGTGCTTATTCTTATCAGAAATAGGTTTAATATTTTGCTATGTATATTCATAAACAATATTCCACCCATAATCCCCATGGAGAAAATAATTATATGCATATTCTGATCAGAAATGGGTTAAATTGGTTGCTATGTATATTTATTAAAAATATTCCACCCATAATCCCCATGTAGAAAAATAATTATATGCATATTCTTATCAGAAATGGGTTAAATAGGTTCCTATGTATATTTATAAACAATATTCCACCTATAATCCCGATGCAGAAAAATAATTATATGCATATTCTTATCAGAAATGGGTTAAATAGGTTCCTATGTATATTTATAAACAATATTCCACTCATAATCCCCATGTAGAAAAATAATTGTATGCATATTCTTATCAGAAATGGGTTACATAGGTTCCTATGTATGCTTATAAACAATATTCCACCCATAATTCACATTTAGAGAAATAATGATATGCCTATTCATATCAAAAATAGGTTTAATATGTTGTTATGTATGTTTATCTGCAATAGTCTACCCATAATCCCAATGTAGAAAAACAATTATATGCATATTCACATCACAAATAGGTTTAATATGTTCCAATGTATATTTATATACAATATTCCACCAATAATTCCCATGTAGAAAAATAATTATATGCATATTCTTATCAGAATTGGGTTAAATAGGTTCCTATATATATTTATAAACAATATTCAACCCATAATCCACATGTAGAAAAATAATGATATGCGTATTTTTATCAGAAATAGGTTTAATATGTTGCTATTTATGTCTATCTACAATATTCTACCCATAATCCCCATGTAGAAAAATAATAATATGCATATTCATATCAGAAATAGGTTTAATATGTTGCTATGTATATGTATAAACAATATCCCACCCATATTCCCCATGTAGAAAAATAATTTTATGCATATTCATATCAGAAATAGGCTTAATATATTCCTATGTAGGTTGAACTGCAATATCCCACCCATAATCCCAATGTAGAAAAATAATTATATGCATATTCTTATCAGAAATGAGTTAAATAGGTTGCTATGTATATTTATAAACAATATTCCACCCTTAATCATAATGTAGAAAAATAATGATATGCATATTCTTATCTGAAATAGATTTAATATGTTTCTATCTATATTTATAAACAATATTCCATCCATAATCCCTATGTAGAAAAATTATTATTTGCATATTTGTATCAGAAATGTGTTAAATAGGTTCCTATGTATATTTATAAACAATATTTCAACCATAATCCCCATGTAGAAAAATAATTATATGCATAATCATATCAGAAATAGGTTTAATATGTGGCTATGTATATGTATAAAGAATATCCTACCCATAATCCCCATGTAGAAAAATAATTTTATGCATATTCATATCAGAAATAGGCTTAATATATTCCTATGTATCTTTAGCAACAATATTCCACCCATAATCCCAATGTAGAAAAATAATTATATGCATATTCTTATTAGAAATGGGTTAAATAGGTTCCTATCTATGTTTATAAACAATATTCCACCCATAGTCCCAATGTAGAAAATAATTATATGCATATTCTTATCAGAAATGGGTTAAATAGGTTGCTATGTATATTTATTAACAATAGTCCACCCATAATCCCCATGTAGAAAAATAATTTTATGCATATTCTTATCCGAAATGGGTTAATTAGGTTCCTATGTATATTTATAAACAATATTCCACCTATAATCCCCGAGCAGAAAAATAATTATATGCATATTCTTATCAGAAATGGGTTAAATAGGTTCCTATGTATAGTTATAAACAATATTCCACCCATAATCCCCATGTAGAAAAGTAATTATACACATATTCTTATCAGAAATGGGTTAAATAGATTCCTATGTATATTTATAAACAATAATCCACCCATAATTCCCATGTAGAAAAATAATTATATGCATATTCTTATCAGAAATTGGTTAAATAGCTTACTATGTATATTTATAAACAATATTCCACCCATAATAATGTAGAAAAATAATTTTATCCATATTCATATCAGAAATAAACTTAATATATTAATATGTATGTTTAACTACAATATTCCACCCACAATCCCCATGTAGAAAAATAATTATATGCATATTCTTATCAGAAATGGGTTACATAGGTTCCTATGTATACTTTTAAATAATATTCCACCCATAATCCCAATGTAGAAAAATAATTTTATGCATATTCATATCAGAAATAGGCTTAATATATTCCTATGTATCTTTAACAACAATATTCCACCCATAATCCCATTGTAAAAAAAATAATTATATGCATATTCTTATTAGAAATGGGTTAAATAGGTTCCTATCTATGTTTATAAACAATATTCCACCCATAGTCCCAATGTAGAAAATATTTATATGCATATTCTTATCAGAAATGGGTTAAATAGGTTGCTATGTATATTTATTAACAATATTCCACCCATAAACCCCATGTGGAAAAAAAGTTTTATGCATATTCTTATCAGAAATGGGTTAAATAGGTTCCTATGTATATTTATAAACAATATTCCACCTATAATCCATATGCAGAAAAATAATTATATGCATAGTCTTATCAGAAATGGGTTAAATAGGTTCCTATGTATATTTATAAACAATATTCCACTTATAATCCCCATGTAGAAAAGTAATTATATGAATATTCTTTTCAGAAATGGGTTAAATAGGTTACTATGTATATTTATAAATAATATTCCACCCATAATCCCCATGTAGACAAATAATTATACGCATATTCTTATCAGAAATGGGTTAAATAGGTTCCTATGTATATTTATAAACAATAATCCACCCATAAACCCAATATAGAAAAATAATTATATGCATATTCTTATCAGAAATGGGTTAAATAGGTTCCTATCTACATATATAAACAATATTCCACCCATAATAATGTAGAAAAATATTTTAACCATATACCATATCAGAAATAACCTTAATATATTCCTATGTATGTTTAACTACAATATTCCACCCACAATCCCCATGTAGAAAAATAATTATATGCATATTCTTATCAGAAATGGGCTACATAGGTTTCTATGTATACTTATAAATAATATTCCACCCATAATCCCAAAGTAGAAAAATAATTTTATGCATATTTATATCAGAAATAGGCTTAATATATTTCTATGTGTCTTTAACTACAATATTCCACCCATTATCCCAATGTAGAAAAATAATTATATGCATATTCTTATCAGAAATAGGTTTAATATTTTTCTATGTATATTTATAAACGATATTCCACCCAAAATCCCCATGGAGAAAATAATCATATGCATAATCTTATCAGAAATGGGTTAAATAGGTTGCTATGTATATTTATTAAAAATATTCTACCCATAATCCCAATGTAGAAAAATAATTATATGCATATTCTTATTAGAAATGGGTTAAATAGGTTCCTATCTATGTTTATAAACAATATTCCACCCATAGTCCCAATGTAGAAAATAATTATATGCATATTCTTATCAGAAATGGGTTAAATAGGTTGCTATGTATATTTATTAACATTATTCCACCCATAAACCCCATGTAGAAAAATAATTTTATGCATATTCTTATCAGAAATGGGTTAAATAGGTTCCTATGTATATTTATAAACAAAATTCCACCTATAATCCCCATGCAGAAAAAAAATTATATGCATAGTCTTATCAGAAATGGGTTAAATAGGTTCCTATGTATATTTATAAACAATATTCCACCCATAATCCCCATGTAGAAAAAAAATTATACGCATATTCTTATCAGAAATGGGTTAAATAGCTTACTATGTATATTTATAAACAATAATCCACCCATAAACCCCATGTAGAAAAATATTTATATGCATATTCTTATCAGAAATGGGTTAAATAGGTTCCTATGTATATTTATAAACAATATTCCACCCATAATAATGAAGAAAAATAATTTTATCCATATTCATATCAGAAATAAACTTAATATATTCCTATGTATGTTTAACTACAATATTCCACCCACAATCCCCATGTAGAAAAATAATTATATGCATATTCTTATCAGAAATGGGTTAAATATGTTCCTATCTATGTTTATAAACAATATTCCACCCATAGTCCCAATGTAGAAAAATAATTATCTGCATATTCTTATCAGAAATGGGTTTAATATTTTGCTATATATATTTATAAACAATATTCCACCCATAATCCCCATGGAGAAAATAATCATATGCATAATCTTATCAGAAATGGGTTAAATAGGTTGCTATGTATATTTATTAAAAATATTCTACCCATAATCCCCAGGTAGAAAAATAATTTTATGCATATTCTTATCGGAAATGGGTTAAATAGGTTCCTATGTATATTTATAAACAATAGTTCACCTACAATCCCCATGCAGAAAAATAATTATATGCATATTCTTATCAGAAATGGGTTAAATAGGTTCCTATGTATATTTATAAACAATATTCCACCCATAATAATGAAGAAAAATAATTTTATCCATATTCATATCAGAAATAAACTTAATATATTCCTATGTATGTTTAACTACAATATTCCACCCACAATCCCCATGTAGAAAAATAATTATATGCATATTCTTATCAGAAATGGGTTAAATATGTTCCTATCTATGTTTATAAACAATATTCCACCCATAGTCCCAATGTAGAAAAATAATTATATGCATATTCTTATCAGATATAGGTTTAATATTTTGCTATATATATTTATAAACAATATTCCACCCATAATCCCCATGGAGAAAATAATCATATGCATAATCTTATCAGAAATGGGTTAAATAGGTTGCTATGTATATTTATTAAAAATATTCTACCCATAATCCCCATGTAGAAAAATAATTTTATGCATATTCTTATCGGAAATGGGTTAAATAGGTTCCTATGTATATTTATAAACAACAGTTCACCCATAATCCCCATGTAGAAAAAAAATTATATGCATATTCTTATCAGAAATGGGTTAAATAGGTTCCTATGTATATTTATAAACAATATTCCACCCATAATCCCCATGTAGAAAAATAATTGTATGCATATTCATATCAGAAATAGAGTTAATATATTCCTATGTATATTTAACTACAATATTCCACCCACACTCAAAATGTAGAAAAATAATTATATAAATATTCTTATCAGAAATGGGTTAGATAGGTTCCTATGTATACTTATAAACAATATTCCACCAATAATCCCAATGTAGAAAATAATTTTATGCATATTCATATCAGAAATAGGCTTAATATATTCGTATGTATCTTTAACTACAATATTCCACCCATAATCCCAATGTAGAAAATAATTATATGCATATTCTTATTAGAAATGGGTTAAATAGGTTCCTATCTATGTTTATAAACAATATTCCACCCATAGTCTCAATGTAGAAAAATAATTTTATGCATATTCATATCTGAAATATGCTTAATATATTCCTATGTATCTTTAACAACAATATTCCACCCATAATCCCAATGTAGAAAAATAATTATATGCATATTCTTATAAGAAATGGGTTAAATAGGTTCCTATCTACGTTTATAAACAATATTCCACTCATAGTCCCAATGTAGAAAATAATTATATGCATATTCTTATCAAAATTGGGTTAAAAAGGTTGCTATGTATATTTATTAAAAATATTCCACCCATAATCCCCATGTAGAAAAATAATTATATGCATATTCTTATCAGAAATGGGTTAAATAGGTTCCTATGTATATTTATAAACAATATTCCACCTATAATCCCGATGCAGAAAAATAATTATATGCATATTCTTATCAGAAATGGGTTAAATAGGTTCCTATGTATATTTATAAACAATATTCCACCCATAATCCCCATGTAGAAAAATAATTTTATGCATATTCTTATCAGAAATGGGTTACATAGGTTCCTATGTATGCTTATAAACAATATTCCACCCATAATTCACATTTAGAGAAATAATGATATGCCTATTCATATCAAAAATAGGTTTAATATGTTGTTATGTATGTTTATCTGCAATAGTCTACCCATAATCCCAATGTAGAAAAACAATTATATGCATATTCACATCACAAATAGGTTTAATATGTTCCAAAGTATATTTATATACAATATTCCACCAATAATTCCCATGTAGAAAAATAATTATATGCATATTCTTATCAGAATTGGGTTAAATAGGTTCCTATATATATTTATAAACAATATTCAACCCATAATCCACATGTAGAAAAATAATGATATGCGTATTTTTATCAGAAATAGGTTTAATATGTTGCTATTTATGTTTATCTACAATATTCTACCCATAATCCCCATGTAGAAAAATAATAATATGCATATTCATATCAGAAATAGGTTTAATATGTTGCTATGTATATGTATAAACAATATCCCAGCCATATTCCCCATGTAGAAAAATAATTGTATGCATATTCATATCAGAAATAGGGTTAATATACTCCTATGTAGGTTTAACTGCAATATCCCACCCATAATCCCAATGAAGAAAAATAATTATAGGCATATTCTTATCAGAAATGGGTTAAATAGGTTGCTATGTATATTTATAAACAATATTCCACCCTTAATCATAATGTAGAAAAATAATGATATGCATATTCTTATCTGAAATAGATTTAATATGTTTCTATCTATATTTATAAACAATATTCCATCCATAATCCCTATGTAGAAAAATTATTATTTGCATATTTGTATCAGAAATGTGTTAAATAGGTTCCTATGTATATTTATAAACAATATTTCAACCATAATCCCCATGTAGAAAAATAATTATATGCATAATCTTATCAGAAATAGGTTTAATATATTGCTATGTAGATTTATAAACAATATTCCACCCATAATCCCAATGTAGGAAAATAATTTTATGCATATTCATTTCAGAAATAGGCTTAATATATTCCTATGTATCTTTAACTTCAATATTCCACCCATAATCCCAATGTAGGAAATAATTATATGTATATTCTTATTAGAAATGGGTTAAATAGGTTCCTATCTATGTTTATAAAAAAATATTCCACCCATAATCCCCATGTAGAAAAATAATTTTATGCATATTCTTATCAGAAATGTGTTAACTAGGTTCCTATGTATATTTATATAGAACATTCCAACCATAATTCCCATATAGAAAAATAACAATATGCATATTCATATCAGAAATAGGTTTAATATGTGGCTATGTATATGTATAAAGAATATCCTACCCATAATCCCCATGTAGAAAAATAATTTTATGCATATTCATATCAGAAATAGGCTTAATATATTCCTATGTATCTTTAGCAACAATATTCCACCCATAATCCCAATGTAGAAAAATAATTATATGAATATTCTTATCAGAAATGGGTTAAATAGGTTGCTATGTATATTTATTAACAATAGTCCACCCATAATCCCCATGTAGAAAAATAATTTTATGCATATTCTTATCCGAAATGGGTTAATTAGGTTCCTATGTATATTTATAAACAATATTCCACCCATAATAATGTAGAAAAATAATTTTATCCATATTCATATCAGAAATAAACTTAATATATTAATATGTATGTTTAACTACAATATTCCACCCACAATCCCCATGTAGAAAAATAATTATATGCATATTCATATCAGAAATAGGTTTAATATATTCCTATTTGTGTTTAACTACAATATTTCACCCAAATCCCTATGTAGAAAAAAAAAATATGCATGTTCTTATCAGCAATGGGTTAAATAGGTTCCTATGTAAATTTATAAACAATATTCCACCCATAATTCAAATGTAGAAAAATAATTATATGCATATTCATATCAGAAATAGGTTTAATATGTTTCTATGTATATTTATAAACAATATTCCAACCATAATCCCCATGTAGAAAAATAATTATATGCATATTCTTTTCAGAAAAGGGTTAAATAGGTTACTATGTATATTTATAAACAATATTCCACCCATAATCCCCATGTAGAAGAATAGTTATATCCATATTCTTATCAGAAATGGGTTAAATAGGTTCCTATGTAATTTTATAAACAATATTCCACCCATAATCCCCATGTAGAAAAATAATTATATACATATTCTTATCAGGAAAGGGTTAAATAGGTTGCTATGTATATTTATAAACAATATTCCACCCATGATCCCAATGTAGAAAAATAATTATATGCACATTCTTATCAGAAATAGGTTTAATATGTTTATATATATATTTATAAACAATATTCCACCCATAAACCCCATGTAGAAAAATAATTATATGCATATTCTTATCAGAAATGGGTTAAATAGGTTAATATGTATATTTATAAACAATATTCCACCTATAATCCACATTTAGAAATAATGATATGCGTGTTTTCATCAGAAATAGGTTTAATATGTTGCTTTGTATGTTTATCTACAATATTCTGCCCATAATCCCCATGTAGAAAAATAATTATATGCATATTCTTATCAGAAATGGGTTAAATAGGTTCCTATGTATATTTAAAAACAATATTCCACCCATAATCCCCATGTAGAAAAATAATTTTATGCATATTCTTATCAGAAATAGATTGAATGTGTTGCTATGTATATTTATAAACAATATTCCACCCATAATCCCAATGTAGAAAAATAATTTTATGCATATTCATATCAGAAATAGGCTTAATATATTCCTATGTATCTTTAGCAACAATATTCCACCCATAATCCCAAAGTAGAAAAATAATTATATGCATATTCTTATTAGAAATGGGTTAAATAGGTTCCTATCTATGTTTATAAACAATATTCCACCCATAGTCCCAATGTAGAAAATAATTATATGCATATTCTTATCAGAAATGGGTTAAATAGGTTGCTATGTATATTTATTAACAATAGTCCACCCATAATCCCCATGTAGAAAAATAATTTATGCATATTCTTATCCGAAATGGGTTAATTAGATTCCTATGTATATTTATAAACAAAATTCCACCTGTAATCCCAATGCAGAAAAATAATTATATGCATATTCTTATCTGAAATGGGTTAAATAGGTTCCTATGTACATTTATATACAATATTCCACCCATAATCCCCATGTAGAAAAGTAATTATATGCATATTCTTATCAGAAATGGGTTAAATAGGTTCCTATGTATATTTATAAACAATATACCACCCATAATCCCCATGTAGAAAAATAATTTTATGCATATTCATTTAAGAAATAGAATTAATATATATTCCTATGTATATTTAACTACAATATTCCACCCACACTCTAAATGTAGAAAAATAATTATATGAATATTCTTATCAGAAATGGGTTAGATAGGTTCCTATGTATACTTATAAACAATATTCCACCCATAATCCCAATGTAGAAAATAATTTATGCATATTCATATCAGAAATAGGCTTAATATATTCGTATGTATCTTTAACTACAATATTCCACCCATAATCCCATTGTAGAAAATAATTATATGCATATTCTTATTAGAAATGGGTTAAATAGGTTCCTATCTGTGTTTATAAACAATATTCCACCCATAGTCTCAATGTAGAAAAATAATTATATGCATATTCATTTCAGAAATATGCTTAATATATTCCTATGTATCTTTAACAACAATATTCCACCCATAATCCCGATGTAGAAAAATAATTATATGCATATTCTTATAAGAAATGGGTTAAATAGGTTCCTATCTATGTTTATAAACAATATTCCACTCATAGTCCCAATGTAGAAAATAATGATATGCATATTCTTATCAAAATTGGGTTAAAAAGGTTGCTATGTATATTTATTAAAAAAATTCCACCCATAATCCCCATGTAGAAAAGTAATTATATGCATATTCTTTTCAGAAATTGGTTAAATAAGTTACTATGTATATTTATAAACAATAATCCACCCATAATCCCCATGTAGAAAAATAATTATATGCATATTCTTATCAGAAATGGGTTAAATATGTTCCTATGTATATTTATAAACAATATTCCACCCATGACCCCCATGTAGAAAAATAATTGTATGCATATTCAAATCAGAAATAGACTTAATATATTCCTATGTATGTTTAACTACAATATTCCACCCACAATCCAAATGTAGAAAAATAGTTATATGCATATTCTTATCAGAAATGGGTTACATAGGTTCCTATGTATATTTTTTAAACAATAGTTCACCCATAATTACCATGTAGAAAAATAATTATATGCATATTCTTATCAGAAATGGGTTAAATAGGTTCCTATCTATGTTTATAAACAATATTCCACCCATAGTCCCAATGTAGAAAAATAATTATATGCTTATTCTTATCAGAAATAGGTTTAATATTTTGCTATGTATATTCATAAACAATATTCCACCCATAATCCCCATGGAGAAAATAATTATATGCATATTCTGATCAGAAATGGGTTAAATTGGTTGCTATGTATATTTATTAAAAATATTCCACCCATAATCCCCATGTAGAAAAATAATTATATGCATATTCTTATCAGAAATGGGTTAAATAGGTTCCTATGTATATTTATAAACAATATTCCACCTATAATCCCGATGCAGAAAAATAATTATATGCATAGTCTTATCAGAAATGGGTTAAATAGGTTCCTATGCATATTTATAAACAATATTCCACCCATAATCCCCATGTAGAAGAGTAATTATATGAATATTCTTTTCAGAAATTGGATAAATAGGTTACTATGTATATTTATAGACAATATTCCACCCATAATCCCCATGTAGAAAAATAATTATAGGCATATTCTTATCAGAAATGGGTTAAATAGGTTACTATGTATATTTATAAACAATAATCCACCCATAAACCCCATGTAGAAAAATATTTATATGCATATTCTTATCAGAAATGGGTTAAATAGGTTCCTATGTATATTTATAAACAATATTCCACCCATAATAATGTAGAAAAATAATTTTATCCATATTCATATCAGAAATAAACTTAATATATTCCTATGTATGTTTAACTACAATATTCCACCCACAATCCCCATGTATAAAAATAATTATATGCATATTCTTATCAGAAATGGGTTACATAGGTTCCTATGTATACTTATAAATAATATTCCACCCATAATCCCAAAGTAGAAAAATAATTTTATGCATATTCATATCAGAAATAGGCTTAATATTTTCCTATGTATCTTTAACTACAATATTCCACCCATTATCCCAATGTAGAAAAATAATTATATGCATATTCTTAATAGAAATGGGTTAAATATGTTCCTATCTATGTTTATAAACAAAATTCCACCCATAGTCCCAATGTAGAAAAATAATTATATGCATATTCTTATCAGAAATAGGTTTAATATTTTGCTATGTATATTTATCAACAATATTCCACCCATAATCCCCATGGAGAAAATAATCATATGCATAATCTTATCAGAAATGGGTTAAATAGGTTCCTATGTATATTTATAAACAATATTCCACCCATAATCCCCATGTAGAAAAGTGATTATATGAATATTCTTTTCAGAAATGGGTTAAATAGATTACTATGTATATTTATAAACAAAATTCCACCTATAATCCCAATGCAGAAAAATAATTATATGCATATTCTTATCTGAAATGGGTTAAATAGGTTCCTATGTATATTTATATACAATATTCCACCCATAATCCCCATGTAGAAAAGTAATTATATGCATATTCTTATCAGAAATGGGTTAAATAGGTTCCTATGTATATTTATAAACAATATTCCACCCATAATCCCCATGTAGAAAAATAATTTTATGCATATTCATATAAGAAATAGAATTGATATATATTCCTATGTATATTTAACTACAATATTCCACCCACACTCAAAATGTAGAAAAATAATTATATGAATATTCTTATCAGAAATGGGTTAGATAGGTTCCTATGTATACTTATAAACAATATTCCACCCATAATCCAAATGTAGAAAATAATTTTATGCATATTCATATCAGAAATAGGCTTAATATATTCGTATGTATCTTTAACTACAATATTCCACCCATAATCCCAATGTAGAAAATAATTATATGCATATTCTTATTAGAAATGGGTTAAATAGGTTCCTATCTGTGTTTATAAACAATATTCCACCCATAGTCTCAATGCAGAAAAATAATTTTATGCATATTCATTTCAGAAATATGCTTAATATATTCCTATGTATCTTTAACAACAATATTCCACCCATAATCCCGATGTAGAAAAATAATTATATGCATATTCTTATAAGAAATGGGTTAAATAGGTTCCTATCTATGTTTATAAACAATATTCCACTCAAAGTCCCAATGTAGAAAATAATGATATGCATATTCTTATCAAAATTGGGTTAAAAAGGTTGCTATGTATATTTATTAAAAAAATTCCACCCATAATCCCCATGTAGAAAAGTAATTATATGCATATTCTTTTCAGAAATTGGTTAAATAAGTTACTATGTATATTTATAAACAATAATCCACCCATAATCCCCATGTAGAAAAATAATTATATGCATATTCTTATCAGAAATGGGTTAAATATGTTCCTATGTATATTTATAAACAATATTCCACCCATGACCCCCATGTAGAAAAATAATTGTATGCATATTCAAATCAGAAATAGACTTAATATATTCCTATGTATGTTTAACTACAATATTCCACCCACAATCCAAATGTAGAAAAATAGTTATATGCATATTCTTATCAGAAATGGGTTACATAGGTTCCTATGTATATTTTTTAAACAATAGTTCACCCATAATTACCATGTAGAAAAATAATTATATGCATATTCTTATCAGAAATGGGTTAAATAGGTTCCTATCTATGTTTATAAACAATATTCCACCCATAGTCCCAATGTAGAAAAATAATTATGTGCTTATTCTTATCAGAAATAGGTTTAATATTTTGCTATGTATATTCATAAACAATATTCCACCCATAATCCCCATGGAGAAAATAATTATATGCATATTCTGATCAGAAATGGGTTAAATTGGTTGCTATGTATATTTATTAAAAATATTCCACCCATAATCCCCATGTAGAAAAATAATTATATGCATATTCTTATCAGAAATGGGTTAAATAGGTTCCTATGTATATTTATAAACAATATTCCACCTATAATCCCGATGCAGAAAAATAATTATATGCATATTCTTATCAGAAATGGGTTAAATAGGTTCCTATGTATATTTATAAACAATATTCCACTCATAATCCCCATGTAGAAAAATAATTGTATGCATATTCTTATCAGAAATGGGTTACATAGGTTCCTATGTATGCTTATAAACAATATTCCACCCATAATTCACATTTAGAGAAATAATGATATGCCTATTCATATCAAAAATAGGTTTAATATGTTGTTATGTATGTTTATCTGCAATAGTCTACCCATAATCCCAATGTAGAAAAACAATTATATGCATATTCACATCACAAATAGGTTTAATATGTTCCAATGTATATTTATATACAATATTCCACCAATAATTCCCATGTAGAAAAATAATTATATGCATATTCTTATCAGAATTGGGTTAAATAGGTTCCTATATATATTTATAAACAATATTCAACCCATAATCCACATGTAGAAAAATAATGATATGCGTATTTTTATCAGAAATAGGTTTAATATGTTGCTATTTATGTCTATCTACAATATTCTACCCATAATCCCCATGTAGAAAAATAATAATATGCATATTCATATCAGAAATAGGTTTAATATGTTGCTATGTATATGTATAAACAATATCCCACCCATATTCCCCATGTAGAAAAATAATTTTATGCATATTCATATCAGAAATAGGCTTAATATATTCCTATGTAGGTTGAACTGCAATATCCCACCCATAATCCCAATGTAGAAAAATAATTATATGCATATTCTTATCAGAAATGAGTTAAATAGGTTGCTATGTATATTTATAAACAATATTCCACCCTTAATCATAATGTAGAAAAATAATGATATGCATATTCTTATCTGAAATAGATTTAATATGTTTCTATCTATATTTATAAACAATATTCCATCCATAATCCCTATGTAGAAAAATTATTATTTGCATATTTGTATCAGAAATGTGTTAAATAGGTTCCTATGTATATTTATAAACAATATTTCAACCATAATCCCCATGTAGAAAAATAATTATATGCATAATCATATCAGAAATAGGTTTAATATGTGGCTATGTATATGTATAAAGAATATCCTACCCATAATCCCCATGTAGAAAAATAATTTTATGCATATTCATATCAGAAATAGGCTTAATATATTCCTATGTATCTTTAGCAACAATATTCCACCCATAATCCCAATGTAGAAAAATAATTATATGCATATTCTTATTAGAAATGGGTTAAATAGGTTCCTATCTATGTTTATAAACAATATTCCACCCATAGTCCCAATGTAGAAAATAATTATATGCATATTCTTATCAGAAATGGGTTAAATAGGTTGCTATGTATATTTATTAACAATAGTCCACCCATAATCCCCATGTAGAAAAATAATTTTATGCATATTCTTATCCGAAATGGGTTAATTAGGTTCCTATGTATATTTATAAACAATATTCCACCTATAATCCCCGAGCAGAAAAATAATTATATGCATATTCTTATCAGAAATGGGTTAAATAGGTTCCTATGTATAGTTATAAACAATATTCCACCCATAATCCCCATGTAGAAAAGTAATTATACGCATATTCTTATCAGAAATGGGTTAAATAGATTCCTATGTATATTTATAAACAATAATCCACCCATAATTCCCATGTAGAAAAATAATTATATGCATATTCTTATCAGAAATTGGTTAAATAGCTTACTATGTATATTTATAAACAATATTCCACCCATAATAATGTAGAAAAATAATTTTATCCATATTCATATCAGAAATAAACTTAATATATTAATATGTATGTTTAACTACAATATTCCACCCACAATCCCCATGTAGAAAAATAATTATATGCATATTCTTATCAGAAATGGGTTACATAGGTTCCTATGTATACTTTTAAATAATATTCCACCCATAATCCCAATGTAGAAAAATAATTTTATGCATATTCATATCAGAAATAGGCTTAATATATTCCTATGTATCTTTAACAACAATATTCCACCCATAATCCCATTGTAAAAAAAATAATTATATGCATATTCTTATTAGAAATGGGTTAAATAGGTTCCTATCTATGTTTATAAACAATATTCCACCCATAGTCCCAATGTAGAAAATATTTATATGCATATTCTTATCAGAAATGGGTTAAATAGGTTGCTATGTATATTTATTAACAATATTCCACCCATAAACCCCATGTGGAAAAAAAGTTTTATGCATATTCTTATCAGAAATGGGTTAAATAGGTTCCTATGTATATTTATAAACAATATTCCACCTATAATCCATATGCAGAAAAATAATTATATGCATAGTCTTATCAGAAATGGGTTAAATAGGTTCCTATGTATATTTATAAACAATATTCCACTTATAATCCCCATGTAGAAAAGTAATTATATGAATATTCTTTTCAGAAATGGGTTAAATAGGTTACTATGTATATTTATAAATAATATTCCACCCATAATCCCCATGTAGACAAATAATTATACGCATATTCTTATCAGAAATGGGTTAAATAGGTTCCTATGTATATTTATAAACAATAATCCACCCATAAACCCAATATAGAAAAATAATTATATGCATATTCTTATCAGAAATGGGTTAAATAGGTTCCTATCTACATATATAAACAATATTCCACCCATAATAATGTAGAAAAATATTTTAACCATATACCATATCAGAAATAACCTTAATATATTCCTATGTATGTTTAACTACAATATTCCACCCACAATCCCCATGTAGAAAAATAATTATATGCATATTCTTATCAGAAATGGGCTACATAGGTTTCTATGTATACTTATAAATAATATTCCACCCATAATCCCAAAGTAGAAAAATAATTTTATGCATATTTATATCAGAAATAGGCTTAATATATTTCTATGTGTCTTTAACTACAATATTCCACCCATTATCCCAATGTAGAAAAATAATTATATGCATATTCTTATCAGAAATAGGTTTAATATTTTTCTATGTATATTTATAAACGATATTCCACCCAAAATCCCCATGGAGAAAATAATCATATGCATAATCTTATCAGAAATGGGTTAAATAGGTTGCTATGTATATTTATTAAAAATATTCTACCCATAATCCCAATGTAGAAAAATAATTATATGCATATTCTTATTAGAAATGGGTTAAATAGGTTCCTATCTATGTTTATAAACAATATTCCACCCATAGTCCCAATGTAGAAAATAATTATATGCATATTCTTATCAGAAATGGGTTAAATAGGTTGCTATGTATATTTATTAACATTATTCCACCCATAAACCCCATGTAGAAAAATAATTTTATGCATATTCTTATCAGAAATGGGTTAAATAGGTTCCTATGTATATTTATAAACAAAATTCCACCTATAATCCCCATGCAGAAAAAAAAATTATATGCATAGTCTTATCAGAAATGGGTTAAATAGGTTCCTATGTATATTTATAAACAATATTCCACCCATAATCCCCATGTAGAAAAAATATTATACGCATATTCTTATCAGAAATGGGTTAAATAGCTTACTATGTATATTTATAAACAATAATCCACCCATAAACCCCATGTAGAAAAATATTTATATGCATATTCTTATCAGAAATGGGTTAAATAGGTTCCTATGTATATTTATAAACAATATTCCACCCATAATAATGAAGAAAAATAATTTTATCCATATTCATATCAGAAATAAACTTAATATATTCCTATGTATGTTTAACTACAATATTCCACCCACAATCCCCATGTAGAAAAATAATTATATGCATATTCTTATCAGAAATGGGTTAAATATGTTCCTATCTATGTTTATAAACAATATTCCACCCATAGTCCCAATGTAGAAAAATAATTATCTGCATATTCTTATCAGAAATGGGTTTAATATTTTGCTATATATATTTATAAACAATATTCCACCCATAATCCCCATGGAGAAAATAATCATATGCATAATCTTATCAGAAATGGGTTAAATAGGTTGCTATGTATATTTATTAAAAATATTCTACCCATAATCCCCAGGTAGAAAAATAATTTTATGCATATTCTTATCGGAAATGGGTTAAATAGGTTCCTATGTATATTTATAAACAATAGTTCACCTACAATCCCCATGCAGAAAAATAATTATATGCATATTCTTATCAGAAATGGGTTAAATAGGTTCCTATGTATATTTATAAACAATATTCCACCCATAATAATGAAGAAAAATAATTTTATCCATATTCATATCAGAAATAAACTTAATATATTCCTATGTATGTTTAACTACAATATTCCACCCACAATCCCCATGTAGAAAAATAATTATATGCATATTCTTATCAGAAATGGGTTAAATATGTTCCTATCTATGTTTATAAACAATATTCCACCCATAGTCCCAATGTAGAAAAATAATTATATGCATATTCTTATCAGATATAGGTTTAATATTTTGCTATATATATTTATAAACAATATTCCACCCATAATCCCCATGGAGAAAATAATCATATGCATAATCTTATCAGAAATG
Organism: Aquarana catesbeiana; assembly: GCA_037953035.1. Lineage (NCBI taxonomy): Eukaryota > Metazoa > Chordata > Amphibia > Anura > Ranidae > Aquarana > Aquarana catesbeiana. Next base: position 5,391,912 of record JBBHAA010000868.1, read on the forward strand.
GGTTAAATAGGTTGCTATGCATATTTATTAAAAATATTCTACCCATAATCCCCATGTAGAAAAATAATTTTATGCATATTCTTATCGGAAATGGGTTAAATAGGTTCCTATGTATATTTATAAACAACAGTTCACCCATAATCCCCATGTAGAAAAAAAATTATATGCATATTCTTATCAGAAATGGGTTAAATAGGTTCCTATGTATATTTATAAACAATATTCCACCCATAATCCCCATGTAGAAAAATAATTGTATGCATATTCATATCAGAAATAGAGTTAATATATTCCTATGTATATTTAACTACAATATTCCACCCACACTCAAAATGTAGAAAAATAATTATATAAATATTCTTATCAGAAATGGGTTAGATAGGTTCCTATGTATACTTATAAACAATATTCCACCAATAATCCCAATGTAGAAAATAATTTTATGCATATTCATATCAGAAATAGGCTTAATATATTCGTATGTATCTTTAACTACAATATTCCACCCATAATCCCAATGTAGAAAATAATTATATGCATATTCTTATTAGAAATGGGTTAAATAGGTTCCTATCTGTTTTTATAAACAATATTCCACCCATAGTCTCAATGCAGAAAAATAATTTTATGCATATTCATTTCAGAAATATGCTTAATATATTCCTATGTATCTTTAACAACAATATTCCACCCATAATCCCGATGTAGAAAAATAATTATATGCATATTCTTATAAGAAATGGGTTAAATAGGTTCCTATCTATGTTTATAAACAATATTCCACTCAAAGTCCCAATGTAGAAAATAATGATATGCATATTCTTATCAAAATTGGGTTAAAAAGGTTGCTATGTATATTTATTAAAAAAATTCCACCCATAATCCCCATGTAGAAAAGTAATTATATGCATATTCTTTTCAGAAATTGGTTAAATAAGTTACTATGTAAATTTATAAACAATAATCCACCCATAATCCCCATGTAGAAAAATAATTATATGCATATTCTTATCAGAAATGGGTTAAATATGTTCCTATGTATATTTATAAACAATATTCCACCCATGACCCCCATGTAGAAAAATAATTGTATGCATATTCAAATCAGAAATAGACTTAATATATTCCTATGTATGTTTAACTACAATATTCCACCCACAATCCAAATGTAGAAAAATAGTTATATGCATATTCTTATCAGAAATGGGTTACATAGGTTCCTATGTATATTTTTTAAACAATAGTTCACCCATAATTACCATGTAGAAAAATAATTATATGCATATTCTTATCAGAAATGGGTTAAATAGGTTCCTATCTATGTTTATAAACAATATTCCACCCATAGTCCCAATGTAGAAAAATAATTATGTGCTTATTCTTATCAGAAATAGGTTTAATATTTTGCTATGTATATTCATAAACAATATTCCACCCATAATCCCCATGGAGAAAATAATTATATGCATATTCTGATCAGAAATGGGTTAAATTGGTTGCTATGTATATTTATTAAAAATATTCCACCCATAATCCCCATGTAGAAAAATAATTATATGCATATTCTTATCAGAAATGGGTTAAATAGGTTCCTATGTATATTTATAAACAATATTCCACCTATAATCCCGATGCAGAAAAATAATTATATGCATATTCTTATCAGAAATGGGTTAAATAGGTTCCTATGTATATTTATAAACAATATTCCACTCATAATCCCCATGTAGAAAAATAATTGTATGCATATTCTTATCAGAAATGGGTTACATAGGTTCCTATGTATGCTTATAAACAATATTCCACCCATAATTCACATTTAGAGAAATAATGATATGCCTATTCATATCAAAAATAGGTTTAATATGTTGTTATGTATGTTTATCTGCAATAGTCTACCCATAATCCCAATGTAGAAAAACAATTATATGCATATTCACATCACAAATAGGTTTAATATGTTCCAATGTATATTTATATACAATATTCCACCAATAATTCCCATGTAGAAAAATAATTATATGCATATTCTTATCAGAATTGGGTTAAATAGGTTCCTATATATATTTATAAACAATATTCAACCCATAATCCACATGTAGAAAAATAATGATATGCGTATTTTTATCAGAAATAGGTTTAATATGTTGCTATTTATGTCTATCTACAATATTCTACCCATAATCCCCATGTAGAAAAATAATAATATGCATATTCATATCAGAAATAGGTTTAATATGTTGCTATGTATATGTATAAACAATATCCCACCCATATTCCCCATGTAGAAAAATAATTTTATGCATATTCATATCAGAAATAGGCTTAATATATTCCTATGTAGGTTGAACTGCAATATCCCACCCATAATCCCAATGTAGAAAAATAATTATATGCATATTCTTATCAGAAATGAGTTAAATAGGTTGCTATGTATATTTATAAACAATATTCCACCCTTAATCATAATGTAGAAAAATAATGATATGCATATTCTTATCTGAAATAGATTTAATATGTTTCTATCTATATTTATAAACAATATTCCATCCATAATCCCTATGTAGAAAAATTATTATTTGCATATTTGTATCAGAAATGTGTTAAATAGGTTCCTATGTATATTTATAAACAATATTTCAACCATAATCCCCATGTAGAAAAATAATTATATGCATAATCATATCAGAAATAGGTTTAATATGTGGCTATGTATATGTATAAAGAATATCCTACCCATAATCCCCATGTAGAAAAATAATTTTATGCATATTCATATCAGAAATAGGCTTAATATATTCCTATGTATCTTTAGCAACAATATTCCACCCATAATCCCAATGTAGAAAAATAATTATATGCATATTCTTATTAGAAATGGGTTAAATAGGTTCCTATCTATGTTTATAAACAATATTCCACCCATAGTCCCAATGTAGAAAATAATTATATGCATATTCTTATCAGAAATGGGTTAAATAGGTTGCTATGTATATTTATTAACAATAGTCCACCCATAATCCCCATGTAGAAAAATAATTTTATGCATATTCTTATCCGAAATGGGTTAATTAGGTTCCTATGTATATTTATAAACAATATTCCACCTATAATCCCCGAGCAGAAAAATAATTATATGCATATTCTTATCAGAAATGGGTTAAATAGGTTCCTATGTATAGTTATAAACAATATTCCACCCATAATCCCCATGTAGAAAAGTAATTATACACATATTCTTATCAGAAATGGGTTAAATAGATTCCTATGTATATTTATAAACAATAATCCACCCATAATTCCCATGTAGAAAAATAATTATATGCATATTCTTATCAGAAATTGGTTAAATAGCTTACTATGTATATTTATAAACAATATTCCACCCATAATAATGTAGAAAAATAATTTTATCCATATTCATATCAGAAATAAACTTAATATATTAATATGTATGTTTAACTACAATATTCCACCCACAATCCCCATGTAGAAAAATAATTATATGCATATTCTTATCAGAAATGGGTTACATAGGTTCCTATGTATACTTTTAAATAATATTCCACCCATAATCCCAATGTAGAAAAATAATTTTATGCATATTCATATCAGAAATAGGCTTAATATATTCCTATGTATCTTTAACAACAATATTCCACCCATAATCCCATTGTAAAAAAAATAATTATATGCATATTCTTATTAGAAATGGGTTAAATAGGTTCCTATCTATGTTTATAAACAATATTCCACCCATAGTCCCAATGTAGAAAATATTTATATGCATATTCTTATCAGAAATGGGTTAAATAGGTTGCTATGTATATTTATTAACAATATTCCACCCATAAACCCCATGTGGAAAAAAAGTTTTATGCATATTCTTATCAGAAATGGGTTAAATAGGTTCCTATGTATATTTATAAACAATATTCCACCTATAATCCATATGCAGAAAAATAATTATATGCATAGTCTTATCAGAAATGGGTTAAATAGGTTCCTATGTATATTTATAAACAATATTCCACTTATAATCCCCATGTAGAAAAGTAATTATATGAATATTCTTTTCAGAAATGGGTTAAATAGGTTACTATGTATATTTATAAATAATATTCCACCCATAATCCCCATGTAGACAAATAATTATACGCATATTCTTATCAGAAATGGGTTAAATAGGTTCCTATGTATATTTATAAACAATAATCCACCCATAAACCCAATATAGAAAAATAATTATATGCATATTCTTATCAGAAATGGGTTAAATAGGTTCCTATCTACATATATAAACAATATTCCACCCATAATAATGTAGAAAAATATTTTAACCATATACCATATCAGAAATAACCTTAATATATTCCTATGTATGTTTAACTACAATATTCCACCCACAATCCCCATGTAGAAAAATAATTATATGCATATTCTTATCAGAAATGGGCTACATAGGTTTCTATGTATACTTATAAATAATATTCCACCCATAATCCCAAAGTAGAAAAATAATTTTATGCATATTTATATCAGAAATAGGCTTAATATATTTCTATGTGTCTTTAACTACAATATTCCACCCATTATCCCAATGTAGAAAAATAATTATATGCATATTCTTATCAGAAATAGGTTTAATATTTTTCTATGTATATTTATAAACGATATTCCACCCAAAATCCCCATGGAGAAAATAATCATATGCATAATCTTATCAGAAATGGGTTAAATAGGTTGCTATGTATATTTATTAAAAATATTCTACCCATAATCCCAATGTAGAAAAATAATTATATGCATATTCTTATTAGAAATGGGTTAAATAGGTTCCTATCTATGTTTATAAACAATATTCCACCCATAGTCCCAATGTAGAAAATAATTATATGCATATTCTTATCAGAAATGGGTTAAATAGGTTGCTATGTATATTTATTAACATTATTCCACCCATAAACCCCATGTAGAAAAATAATTTTATGCATATTCTTATCAGAAATGGGTTAAATAGGTTCCTATGTATATTTATAAACAAAATTCCACCTATAATCCCCATGCAGAAAAAAAATTATATGCATAGTCTTATCAGAAATGGGTTAAATAGGTTCCTATGTATATTTATAAACAATATTCCACCCATAATCCCCATGTAGAAAAAAAATTATACGCATATTCTTATCAGAAATGGGTTAAATAGCTTACTATGTATATTTATAAACAATAATCCACCCATAAACCCCATGTAGAAAAATATTTATATGCATATTCTTATCAGAAATGGGTTAAATAGGTTCCTATGTATATTTATAAACAATATTCCACCCATAATAATGAAGAAAAATAATTTTATCCATATTCATATCAGAAATAAACTTAATATATTCCTATGTATGTTTAACTACAATATTCCACCCACAATCCCCATGTAGAAAAATAATTATATGCATATTCTTATCAGAAATGGGTTAAATATGTTCCTATCTATGTTTATAAACAATATTCCACCCATAGTCCCAATGTAGAAAAATAATTATCTGCATATTCTTATCAGAAATGGGTTTAATATTTTGCTATATATATTTATAAACAATATTCCACCCATAATCCCCATGGAGAAAATAATCATATGCATAATCTTATCAGAAATGGGTTAAATAGGTTGCTATGTATATTTATTAAAAATATTCTACCCATAATCCCCAGGTAGAAAAATAATTTTATGCATATTCTTATCGGAAATGGGTTAAATAGGTTCCTATGTATATTTATAAACAATAGTTCACCTACAATCCCCATGCAGAAAAATAATTATATGCATATTCTTATCAGAAATGGGTTAAATAGGTTCCTATGTATATTTATAAACAATATTCCACCCATAATAATGAAGAAAAATAATTTTATCCATATTCATATCAGAAATAAACTTAATATATTCCTATGTATGTTTAACTACAATATTCCACCCACAATCCCCATGTAGAAAAATAATTATATGCATATTCTTATCAGAAATGGGTTAAATATGTTCCTATCTATGTTTATAAACAATATTCCACCCATAGTCCCAATGTAGAAAAATAATTATATGCATATTCTTATCAGATATAGGTTTAATATTTTGCTATATATATTTATAAACAATATTCCACCCATAATCCCCATGGAGAAAATAATCATATGCATAATCTTATCAGAAATGGGTTAAATAGGTTGCTATGTATATTTATTAAAAATATTCTACCCATAATCCCCATGTAGAAAAATAATTTTATGCATATTCTTATCGGAAATGGGTTAAATAGGTTCCTATGTATATTTATAAACAACAGTTCACCCATAATCCCCATGTAGAAAAAAAATTATATGCATATTCTTATCAGAAATGGGTTAAATAGGTTCCTATGTATATTTATAAACAATATTCCACCCATAATCCCCATGTAGAAAAATAATTGTATGCATATTCATATCAGAAATAGAGTTAATATATTCCTATGTATATTTAACTACAATATTCCACCCACACTCAAAATGTAGAAAAATAATTATATAAATATTCTTATCAGAAATGGGTTAGATAGGTTCCTATGTATACTTATAAACAATATTCCACCAATAATCCCAATGTAGAAAATAATTTTATGCATATTCATATCAGAAATAGGCTTAATATATTCGTATGTATCTTTAACTACAATATTCCACCCATAATCCCAATGTAGAAAATAATTATATGCATATTCTTATTAGAAATGGGTTAAATAGGTTCCTATCTATGTTTATAAACAATATTCCACCCATAGTCTCAATGTAGAAAAATAATTTTATGCATATTCATATCTGAAATATGCTTAATATATTCCTATGTATCTTTAACAACAATATTCCACCCATAATCCCAATGTAGAAAAATAATTATATGCATATTCTTATAAGAAATGGGTTAAATAGGTTCCTATCTACGTTTATAAACAATATTCCACTCATAGTCCCAATGTAGAAAATAATTATATGCATATTCTTATCAAAATTGGGTTAAAAAGGTTGCTATGTATATTTATTAAAAATATTCCACCCATAATCCCCATGTAGAAAAATAATTATATGCATATTCTTATCAGAAATGGGTTAAATAGGTTCCTATGTATATTTATAAACAATATTCCACCTATAATCCCGATGCAGAAAAATAATTATATGCATATTCTTATCAGAAATGGGTTAAATAGGTTCCTATGTATATTTATAAACAATATTCCACCCATAATCCCCATGTAGAAAAATAATTTTATGCATATTCTTATCAGAAATGGGTTACATAGGTTCCTATGTATGCTTATAAACAATATTCCACCCATAATTCACATTTAGAGAAATAATGATATGCCTATTCATATCAAAAATAGGTTTAATATGTTGTTATGTATGTTTATCTGCAATAGTCTACCCATAATCCCAATGTAGAAAAACAATTATATGCATATTCACATCACAAATAGGTTTAATATGTTCCAAAGTATATTTATATACAATATTCCACCAATAATTCCCATGTAGAAAAATAATTATATGCATATTCTTATCAGAATTGGGTTAAATAGGTTCCTATATATATTTATAAACAATATTCAACCCATAATCCACATGTAGAAAAATAATGATATGCGTATTTTTATCAGAAATAGGTTTAATATGTTGCTATTTATGTTTATCTACAATATTCTACCCATAATCCCCATGTAGAAAAATAATAATATGCATATTCATATCAGAAATAGGTTTAATATGTTGCTATGTATATGTATAAACAATATCCCAGCCATATTCCCCATGTAGAAAAATAATTGTATGCATATTCATATCAGAAATAGGGTTAATATACTCCTATGTAGGTTTAACTGCAATATCCCACCCATAATCCCAATGAAGAAAAATAATTATAGGCATATTCTTATCAGAAATGGGTTAAATAGGTTGCTATGTATATTTATAAACAATATTCCACCCTTAATCATAATGTAGAAAAATAATGATATGCATATTCTTATCTGAAATAGATTTAATATGTTTCTATCTATATTTATAAACAATATTCCATCCATAATCCCTATGTAGAAAAATTATTATTTGCATATTTGTATCAGAAATGTGTTAAATAGGTTCCTATGTATATTTATAAACAATATTTCAACCATAATCCCCATGTAGAAAAATAATTATATGCATAATCTTATCAGAAATAGGTTTAATATATTGCTATGTAGATTTATAAACAATATTCCACCCATAATCCCAATGTAGGAAAATAATTTTATGCATATTCATTTCAGAAATAGGCTTAATATATTCCTATGTATCTTTAACTTCAATATTCCACCCATAATCCCAATGTAGGAAATAATTATATGTATATTCTTATTAGAAATGGGTTAAATAGGTTCCTATCTATGTTTATAAAAAAATATTCCACCCATAATCCCCATGTAGAAAAATAATTTTATGCATATTCTTATCAGAAATGTGTTAACTAGGTTCCTATGTATATTTATATAGAACATTCCAACCATAATTCCCATATAGAAAAATAACAATATGCATATTCATATCAGAAATAGGTTTAATATGTGGCTATGTATATGTATAAAGAATATCCTACCCATAATCCCCATGTAGAAAAATAATTTTATGCATATTCATATCAGAAATAGGCTTAATATATTCCTATGTATCTTTAGCAACAATATTCCACCCATAATCCCAATGTAGAAAAATAATTATATGAATATTCTTATCAGAAATGGGTTAAATAGGTTGCTATGTATATTTATTAACAATAGTCCACCCATAATCCCCATGTAGAAAAATAATTTTATGCATATTCTTATCCGAAATGGGTTAATTAGGTTCCTATGTATATTTATAAACAATATTCCACCCATAATAATGTAGAAAAATAATTTTATCCATATTCATATCAGAAATAAACTTAATATATTAATATGTATGTTTAACTACAATATTCCACCCACAATCCCCATGTAGAAAAATAATTATATGCATATTCTTATCAGAAATGGGTTACATAGGTTCCTATGTATACTTATAAATAATATTCCACCCATAATCCCAATGTAGAAAAATAATTTTATGCATATTTATATCAGAAATAGGCTTAATATTTTCCTATGTATCTTTAACTACAATATTCCACCCATTATCCCAATGTAGAAAAATAATTATATGCATATTCTTATTAGAAAAGGGTTAAATATGTTCCTATCTATATTTACATACAATATTCCACCCATAATCCCCATGTAGAAAAGTAATTATATGCATATTCTTATCAGAAATGGGTTAAATAGGTTCCTATGTATATTTATAAACAATATTCCACCCATAATCCACATGTAGAAAAATAATGATATGCATATTTAAATCAGAAATAGGTTTAATATGTTGATATGTAAGTAAATATACAATGTTTTACCCATAATCCCCATGTAGAAAAATAATTATATGCATATTCTTATTAGAAATTGGTTAAATAGGTTCCTATGTATAGTTATTAACAAAATTCCATCCATACTCCTCATGTAGAAAACATTTTTATATACATATTCATATCAGAAATAGATTTATTATGTTGCTTTGTATATTTATAAACAATATTCCACCCATAATCCCAATGTAGAAAAATAATTTTATACATATTCATATCAGAAATAGGCTTAATATATTCCTATGTATCTTTAACTACAATATTCCACCCATTATCCCAATGTAGAAAAATAATTATATGAATATTCTTATCAGAAATGGGTTACATAGGTTCCTATGTATAATTATAAGTAATATTCCACCCATTATACCAATGTAGAAAAATAATTTTATGCATATTCATATCAGAAATGGGTTAAATAGGTTCCTATGTGTATATATAAACAGTATTCCACCTATAATCCCCATGCAGAAAAAAAATTATATGCATATTGTTATCAGAAATGGGTTAAATAGGTTCCTATGTGTATTTATTAACAGTATTTCACCCATAATCCACATGTAGAAAAATAATTATATGCATATTCATATCAGAAATAGTATTAATATCTTACTATGTATATTTATAAACAATATTCCACCCATAATCCCCATGTAGAAAAATAATTATATGCATATTCTTATCAGAAATGGGTTAAATAGTTTCCTATGTATATTTTTAAACCATATTCTGCCCATAATCCACATGTAGAAAAATAATAATATGCATATTCTTATCAGAAATGCTTTAAATAGGTTCCTATGTATATTTATAAACAATATTACACCCATAATCCCCATGTGGAAAAATAATTTTTTGCATATTTAAATCAGAAATAGGTTCCTATGTGTATTTATTAACAGTATTTCACCCATAATCCCGATGTAGAAAAATAATTTTATGCATATTCATATCAGAAATAGTATTAATATCTTGCTATGTATATTTATTAACAATATTCCACCCATAAACCCCATGTAGAAAAATAATTTTATGCATATTCTTATCAGAAATGGGTTAAATAGGTTCCTATGTATATTTAAAATCAATATTCCACCCATAATCCCCATGTAGAAAAATAATTATATGCATATTCATAACAGAAATAGGTTTAATATGTTGCTATGCATATTTATTAACAATATTCCATCCATGATCCTCGTGCATAAAAAAAATTATATGCATATACTTATAAGAAATGGGTTAAATTGGTTCCTTTATATATTTATAAACAATATTCCAACCATAATCCAAATGTAGAAAAATAATTATCTGCATATTCTTTTCAGAAATTGGTTAAATAGGTTACTATGTATATTTATAAACAATATTCCACCTACAATCCCTTTGCAGAAAAAAAATTATATGCATATTCTTATCAGAGATGGGTTGAATAGGTTCCTATGTATATTTATAAACAAGATTCCACCCATAATCCCCATGTAGAAAAATAATTATATGCATATTCTTTTCAGAAATGGGTTAAATAGGTTCCTATGTATAATTAAAAACAATATTCCTCCCATAATCCCCATGTAGAAAAATAATTTTATACATATTCCTATCAGAAATGTGTTAAATAGGTTCCTATGTATATTTATAAACAATATGTCACCTATAATCCCCATGCAAAAAAAAAAATATATGCATATTGTTATCAGAAATGGGTTAACTAGGTTGCTATGTATATTTATAAACAATATTCCACCTATAATCCCCATGCAGAAAAATAATTATATGCATATTGTTATCAGAAATGGGTCAAATAGGTTCCTATGTGTACTTATTAACAATATTTCACCCATAATTCCCATGTAGAAAAATAATTATAAGCATATTCATATCAGAAATAGTATTAATATGTTGCTATGTATGTTTATAAACAATATTCCACCCATAATCCCCATGTAGAAAAATAATTATATGCATATTCTTATCAGAAATAGGCTTAATATGTTGCTATCTATATCTATAAACAATCTTCAACCTATAATCCCCATGTAGAAAAAAATTATATGCATATTCTTATCAGAAATGGGTTAAATAGTTTCCTATGTATATTTTAAAACCATATTCTGCCCATAATCCACATGTAGAAAAATAATTATATGCATATTTTTATCAGAAATGGGTTAAATAGGTTCCTATGTATATTTATAAACAATATTCCACCCATAATCCCCATGTAGAAAAATAATTTTATGCATATTTAAAGCAGAAATAGGTTGCCATCTATATTTATAAACAATATTCCACCCATAGTCCTGATGTAGAAAAATAATTATATGCATATTCATAACAGAAATAGGTTTAATATGTTGCTATGCATATTTATTAAAAATATTCCATCCATAATCCTCGTCTAGAAAAATAATTATATGCATATACTTATCAGAAATGGGTTAAATAGGTTCCTATGTATATTTATAAACAATATTCCAACCATAATCCAAATTTAGAAAAATAATTATATGCATATTCTTTTCAGAAATTGGTTAAAAGGGTTACTATGTATATTTATAAATAATATTGCAACTATAATCCCCATGTAGAAAAATAATTATATGCATATTCATATCAGAAATAGGTTTAATATGTTTCTATGTATATTCATAAACAATATTCAAACCATAATCCAAATGTAAAAAAATAATTATATCCATACTCTTTTCAGAAATGGGTTATATAGGTTCCTATGTATATTTATAAACAATATTCCACCTATAATCCCTTTGCAGAAAAATAATTATATTCATATTCTTATCAGAAATGGATTAAATAGGTTCCTGTGTATATTTATAAACAATATTTCACCCATAATCCCGATGTAGAAAAATAATTATATGCATATTCATATCAGAAATAATATTATTATGTTGCTATGTATATTTATAAACAATATTCCACCCGTAATCCTCATGCAGAAAAATAATTATATGCATATTCTTATCAGAAATAGGCTTAATATGTTGCTATCTATATCTATAAACAATCTTCAACCTATAATCCCCATGTAGAAAAATAATTATATGCATATTCTTATCAGAAATAGGCTTAATATGTTGCTATCTATATCTATAAACAATCTTCAACCTATAATCCCCATGTAGAAAAAAATTATATGCATATTTTTATCAGAAATGGGTTAAATAGGTTCTTATGTATATTTTTAAACCATATTCTGCCCATAATCCACATGTAGAAAAATAATTATATGCATATTCTTTTCAGAAATTGGTTAAATAGGTTACTATGCATATTTATAAACAATATTCCAACCATAATCCCCATGTAGAAAAATAATTATATGCATATTCATATCAGAAATAGGTTTAATATGTTTCTATGTATATTTATAAACAATATTCAAACCATAATCCAAATGTAGAAAAATAATTATATGCATACTCTTTTCAGAAATGGGTTATACAGGTTCCTATGTATATTTATAAACAATATTCCACCTCTAATCCCTTTGCAGAAACGTAATTATATGCATATTCTTATTAGAAATGGGTTAAATAGGTTACTATGTATATTTATAAACAATATAACACCCATAATCCCCATGTAGAAAAATAATTATATGCATATTCTTTTCAGAAATGGGTTAAATAGGTTCTTATGTATTATTAAAAACAATATTCCTCCCATAATCCCCATGTAGAAAAACAATTATACGCATATTCTTATCACAAATGTGTTAAATAGATTCCTATGTATATTTATATACAATATTCTACAGATATTTCCCATGTAGAAAAATAATTATATGCATATTCTTATCATAAAAGGGTTAAATAGGTTGCTATGTATATTTATAAACAATATTCCACCCATAATCCCCATGTAGAAAAATAATTATATTCATATACTTATCAGAAATGGGTTAAATCGGTTGCTATGTATATTTATAAACAATATTCCACCCATAATCCCCATGGAGAAAATAATCATATGCATAATCTTATCAGAAATGGGTTAAATAGGTTGCTATGTATGTTTATAAACAATATCCCACCCTTAGTCCCAATGTAGAAAATAATTATATGCATATTCTTATCAGAAATGGGTTAAATAGGTTGCTGTGTATATTTATTAACAATATTCCACCCATAAACCCCATGTAGAAAAATAATTTTATGCATATTCTTATCAGAAATGGGTTATATAGGTTCCTATGTATATTTATAAACAATATTCCACCTATAATCCCCATGCAGAAAAATAATTATATGCATAGTCTTATCAGAAATGGGTTTAATAGGTTCCTATGTATATTTATAAACAATATTCCACCCATAATCCCCATGTAGAAAAGTGATTATATGAATATTCTTTTCAGAAATGGGTTAAATAGATTACTATGTATATTTATAAACAATATTCCACCCATAATCCCCATGTAGAAAAATAATTATACGCATATTCTTATCATAAATTGGTTAAATAGGTTACTATGTATATTTATAAACAATAATCCACCCATAAACCCCATGTGGAAAAATATTTATATGCATATTCTTATCAGAAATGGGTTAAATAGGTTCCTATGTATATTTATAAACAATATTCCACCCATAATCCCCATGTAGAAAAATAATTTTATGCATATTCATATCAGAAATAGACTTAATATATTCCTATGTATATTTAACTTCAATATTCCACCCACACTCAAAATGTAGAAAAATAATTATATACATATTCTTATCAGAAATGGGTTAGATAGGTTCCTATGTATACTTATAAACAATATTCCACCCATAATCCCAATGTAGAAAATAATTTTATGCATATTCATATCAGAAATAGGCTTAATATATTCGTATGTATCTTTAACAACAATATTCCACCCATAATCCCAATGTAGAAAAATAATTATATGCATATTGTTATAAGAAACGGGTTAAATAGGTTCCTATCTATGTTTATAAACAATATTCCACTCATAGTCCCAATATAGAAAATAATTATATGCATATTCTTATCAAAATTGGGTTAAAAATGTTGCTATGTATATTTATTAAAAATATTCCACCCATAATCCCCATGTAGAAAAATAATTTTATGCATATTTTTATCAGAAATGGGTTAAATAGGTTCCTCTGTATGTTTATAAACAATATTCCACCCATAATCCCCATGTAGAAAAGTAATTATATGCATATTCTTTTCAGAAATTGGTTAAATAAGTTACTATGTATATTTATAAACAATATTCCACCCATAATCCCCATGTAGAAAAATAATTATACGCATATTCTTATCAAAAATGGGTTAAATAGGTTACTATGTATATTTATAAACAATAATCCACCCATAAACCCCATGTAGAAAAATATTTATATGCATATTCTTATCAGAAATGGGTTAAATAGGTTCCTATGTATATTTATAAACAATATTCCACCCATAATAATGTAGAAAAATAATTGTATCCATATTCATATCAGAAATAAACTTAATATATTCCTATGTATGTTTAACTGCAATATTCCACCCACAATCCCCATGTAGAAAAATAATTATATGCATATTCTTATCAGAAATGGGTTACATAGGTTCCTATGTATACTTATAAATAATATTCCACCCATAATCCCAAAGTAGAAAAATAATTTTATGCATATTCATATCAGAAATAGGCTTAATATTTCCTATGTATCTTTAACTACAATATTCCACCCATTATCCCAATGTAGAAAAATAATTATATGCATATTCTTATTAGAAATGGGTTAAATATGTTCCTATCTATGTTTATAAACAATATTCCACCCATAGTCCCAATGTAGAAAAATAATTATATGCATATTCTTATCAGAAATAGGTTTAATATTTTGCTATGTATATTGATAAACAATATTCCACCCATAATCCCCATGGAGAAAATAATCATATGCATAATCTTATCAGAAATGGGTTAAATAGGTTGCTATGTATATTTATTAAAAATATTCTACCCATAATCCCCATGTAGAAAAATAATTTAATGCATATTCTTATCTGAAATGGGTTAAATATGTTCCTATGTATATTTATATACAATATTCCACCCATAATCCCCATGTAGAAAAGTAATTATATGCATATTCTTATCAGAAATGGGTTAAATAGGTTCCTATGTATATTTATAAACAATAGTTCACCCGTAATCCCCATGTAGAAAAATAATTATATGCATATTCTTATCAGAGATGGGTTGAATAGGTTCCTATGTATATTTATAAACAATATTTCACCTATAATCCCCATGCAAAAAAAAAAATATATGCATATTGTTATCAGAAATGGGTTAAATAGGTTGCTATGTATATGTATATTTATAAACAATATTCCACCTATAATCCCCATGCAGAAAAATAATTATATGCATATTGTTATCAGAAATGGGTCAAATAGGTTCCTATGTGTACTTATTAACAATATTTCACCCATAATTCCCATGTAGAAAAATAATTATAAGCATATTCATATCAGAAATAGTATTAATATGTTGCTATGTATGTTTATAAACAATATTCCACCCATAATCCCCATGTATAAAAATAATTATATGCATATTCTTATCAGAAATAAGCTTAATATGTTGCTATCTATATCTATAAACAATCTTCAACCTATAATCCCCATGTAGAAAAAAATTATATGCATATTCTTATCAGAAATTGGTTAAATAGTTTCCTATGTATATTTTAAAACCATATTCTGCCCATAATCCACATGTAGAAAAATAATTATATGCATATTTTTATCAGAAATGGGTTAAATAGGTTCCTATGTATATTTATAAACAATATTCCACCCATAATCCCCATGTAGAAAAATAATTTTATGCATATTCATAACAGAAATAGGTTTAATATGTTGCTATGCATATTTATTAAAAATATTCCATCCATAATCCTCGTCTAGAAAAATAATTATATGCATATACTTATCAGAAATGGGTTAAATAGGTTCCTATGTATATTTATAAACAATATTCCAACCATAATCCAAATGTAGAAAAATAATTATATGCATATTCTTTTCAGAAATTGGTTAAAAGGGTTACTATGTATATTTATAAATAATATTGCAACTATAATCCCCATGTAGAAAAATAATTATATGCATATTCATATCAGAAATAGGTTTAATATGTTTCTATGTATATTCATAAACAATATTCAAACCATAATCCAAATGTAAAAAAATAATTATATCCATACTCTTTTCAGAAACGGGTTATATAGGTTCCTATGTATATTTATAAACAATATTCCACCTATAATCCCTTTGCAGAAAAATAATTATATGCATATTCTTATCAGAAATGGATTAAATAGGTTCCTATGTATATTTATAAACAATATTTCACCCTTAATCCCGATGTAGAAAAATAATTATATGCATATTCATATCAGAAATAATATTAATATGTTGCTATGTATATTTATAAACAATATTCCACCCATAATCCTCATGTAGAAAAATAATTATATGCATATTCTTATCAGAAATAGGCTTAATATGTTGCTATCTATATCTATAAACAATCTTCAACCTATAATCCCCATGTAGAAAAATAATTATATGCATATTCTTATCAGAAATAGGCTTAATATGTTGCTATCTATATCTATAAACAATCTTCAACCTATAATCCCCATGTAGAAAAAAATTATATGCATATTTTTATCAGAAATGGGTTAAATAGGTTCTTATGTATATTTTTAAACCATATTCTGCCCATAATCCACATGTAGAAAAATAATTATATGCATATTCTTTTCAGAAATTGGTTAAATAGGTTACTATGCATATTTATAAACAATATTCCAACCATAATCCCCATGTAGAAAAATAATTATATGCATATTCATATCAGAAATAGGTTTAATATGTTTCTATGTATATTTATAAACAATATTCAAACCATAATCCAAATGTAGAAAAATAATTATATGCATACTCTTTTCAGAAATGGGTTATACAGGTTCCTATGTATATTTATAAACAATATTCCACCTCTAATCCCTTTGCAGAAACATAATTATATGCATATTCTTATTAGAAATGGGTTAAATAGGTTACTATGTATATTTATAAACAATATAACACCCATAATCCCCATGTAGAAAAATAATTATATGCATATTCTTTTCAGAAATGGGTTAAATAGGTTCTTATGTATTATTAAAAACAATATTCCTCCCATAATCCCCATGTAGAAAAACAATTATACGCATATTCTTATCACAAATGTGTTAAATAGATTCCTATGTATATTTATATACAATATTCTACCCATATTTCCCATGTAGAAAAATAATTATATGCATATTCTTATCATAAATGGGTTAAATAGGTTGCTATGTATATTTATAAACAATATTCCACCCATAATCCCCATGGAGAAAATAATCATATGCATAATCTTATCAGAAATGGGTTAAATAGGTTGCTATGTATGTTTATAAACAATATCCCACCCTTAGTCCCAATGTAGAAAATAATTATATGCATATTCTTATCAGAAATGGGTTAAATAGGTTGCTGTGTATATTTATTAACAATATTCCACCCATAAACCCCATGTAGAAAAATAATTTTATGCATATTCTTATCAGAAATGGGTTATATAGGTTCCTATGTATATTTATAAACAATATTCCACCTATAATCCCCATGCAGAAAAATAATTATATGCATAGTCTTACCAGAAATGGGTTTAATAGGTTCCTATGTATATTTATAAACAATATTCCACCCATAATCCCCATGTAGAAAAGTGATTATATGAATATTCTTTTCAGAAATGGGTTAAATAGATTACTATGTATATTTATAAACAATATTCCACCCATAATCCCCATGTAGAAAAATAATTATACGCATATTCTTATCATAAATTGGTTAAATAGGTTACTATGTATATTTATAAACAATAATCCACCCATAAACCCCATGTGGAAAAATATTTATATGCATATTCTTATCAGAAATGGGTTAAATAGGTTCCTATGTATATTTATAAACAATATTCCACCCATAATCCCCATGTAGAAAAATAATTTTATGCATATTCATATCAGAAATAGACTTAATATATTCCTATGTATATTTAACTTCAATATTCCACCCACACTCAAAATGTAGAAAAATAATTATATACATATTCTTATCAGAAATGGGTTAGATAGGTTCCTATGTATACTTATAAACAATATTCCACCCATAATCCCAATGTAGAAAATAATTTTATGCATATTCATATCAGAAATAGGCTTAATATATTCGTATGTATCTTTAACAACAATATTCCACCCATAATCCCAATGTAGAAAAATAATTATATGCATATTCTTATAAGAAACGGGTTAAATAGGTTCCTATCTATGTTTATAAACAATATTCCACTCATAGTCCCAATATAGAAAATAATTATATGCATATTCTTATCAAAATTGGGTTAAAAATGTTGCTATGTATATTTATTAAAAATATTCCACCCATAATCCCCATGTAGAAAAATAATTTTATGCATATTTTTATCAGAAATGGGTTAAATAGGTTCCTATGTATGTTTATAAACAATATTCCACCCATAATCCCCATGTAGAAAAGTAATTATATGCATATTCTTTTCAGAAATTGGTTAAATAAGTTACTATATATATTTATAAACAATATTCCACCCATAATCCCCATGTAGAAAAATAATTATACGCATATTCTTATCAAAAATGGGTTAAATAGGTTACTATGTATATTTATAAACAATAATCCACCCATAAACCCCATGTAGAAAAATATTTATATGCATATTCTTATCAGAAATGGGTTAAATAGGTTCCTATGTATATTTATAAACAATATTCCACCCATAATAATGTAGAAAAATAATTGTATCCATATTCATATCAGAAATAAACTTAATATATTCCTATGTATGTCTAACTACAATATTCCACCCACAATCCCCATGTAGAAAAATAATTATATGCATATTCTTATCAGAAATGGGTTACATAGGTTCCTATGTATACTTATAAATAATATTCCACCCATAATCCCAAAGTAGAAAAATAATTTTATGCATATTCATATCAGAAATAGGCTTAATATTTCCTATGTATCTTTAACTACAATATTCCACCCATTATCCCAATGTAGAAAAATAATTATATGCATATTCTTATTAGAAATGGGTTAAATATGTTCCTATCTATGTTTATAAACAATATTCCACCCATAGTCCCAATGTAGAAAAATAATTATATGCATATTCTTATCAGAAATAGGTTTAATATTTTGCTATGTATATTGATAAACAATATTCCACCCATAATCCCCATGGAGAAAATAATCATATGCATAATCTTATCAGAAATGGGTTAAATAGGTTGCTATGTATATTTATTAAAAATATTCTACCCATAATCCCCATGTAGAAAAATAATTTAATGCATATTCTTATCTGAAATGGGTTAAATATGTTCCTATGTATATTTATATACAATATTCCACCCATAATCCCCATGTAGAAAAGTAATTATATGCATATTCTTATCAGAAATGGGTTAAATAGGTTCCTATGTATATTTATAAACAATAGTTCACCCGTAATCCCCATGTAGAAAAATAATTATATGCATATTCTTATCAGAGATGGGTTGAATAGGTTCCTATGTATATTTATAAACAATATTTCACCTATAATCCCAATGCAAAAAAAAAAAATATATGCATATTGTTATCAGAAATGGGTTAAATAGGTTGCTATGTATATGTATATTTATAAACAATATTCCACCTATAATCCCCATGCAGAAAAATAATTATATGCATATTGTTATCAGAAATGGGTCAAATAGGTTCCTATGTGTACTTATTAACAATATTTCACCCATAATTCCCATGTAGAAAAATAATTATAAGCATATTCATATCAGAAATAGTATTAATATGTTGCTATGTATGTTTATAAACAATATTCCACCCATAATCCCCATGTATAAAAATAATTATATGCATATTCTTATCAGAAATAAGCTTAATATGTTGCTATCTATATCTATAAACAATCTTCAACCTATAATCCCCATGTAGAAAAAAATTATATGCATATTCTTATCAGAAATGGGTTAAATAGTTTCCTATGTATATTTTAAAACCATATTCTGCCCATAATCCACATGTAGAAAAATAATTATATGCATATTTTTATCAGAAATGGATTAAATAGGTTCCTATGTATATTTATAAACAATATTCCACCCATAATCCCCATGTAGAAAAATAATTTTATGCATATTCATAACAGAAATAGGTTTAATATGTTGCTATGCATATTTATTAAAAATATTCCATCCATAATCCTCGTCTAGAAAAATAATTATATGCATATACTTATCAGAAATGGGTTAAATAGGTTCCTATGTATATTTATAAACAATATTCCAACCATAATCCAAATGTAGAAAAATAATTATATGCATATTCTTTTCAGAAATTGGTTAAAAGGGTTACTATGTATATTTATAAATAATATTGCAACTATAATCCCCATGTAGAAAAATAATTATATGCATATTCATATCAGAAATAGGTTTAATATGTTTCTATGTATATTCATAAACAATATTCAAACCATAATCCAAATGTAAAAAAATAATTATATCCATACTCTTTTCAGAAATGGGTTATATAGGTTCCTATGTATATTTATAAACAATATTCCACCTATAATCCCTTTGCAGAAAAATAATTATATTCATATTCTTATCAGAAATGGATTAAATAGGTTCCTATGTATATTTATAAACAATATTTCACCCATAATCCCGATGTAGAAAAATAATTATATGCATATTCATATCAGAAATAATATTAATATGTTGCTATGTATATTTATAAACAATATTCCACCCATAATCCTCATGCAGAAAAATAATTATATGCATATTCTTATCAGAAATAGGCTTAATATGTTGCTATCTATATCTATAAACAATCTTCAACCTATAATCCCCATGTAGAAAAAAATTATATGCATATTTTTATCAGAAATGGGTTAAATAGGTTCTTATGTATATTTTTAAACCATATTCTGCCCATAATCCACATGTAGAAAAATAATTATATGCATATTCTTTTCAGAAATTGGTTAAATAGGTTACTATGCATATTTATAAACAATATTCCAACCATAATCCCCATGTAGAAAAATAATTATATGCATATTCATATCAGAAATAGGTTTAATATGTTTCTATGTATATTTATAAACAATATTCAAACCATAATCCAAATGTAGAAAAATAATTATATGCATACTCTTTTCAGAAATGGGTTATACAGGTTCCTATGTATATTTATAAACAATATTCCACCTCTAATCCCTTTGCAGAAACATAATTATATGCATATTCTTATTAGAAATGGGTTAAATAGGTTACTATGTATATTTATAAACAATATAACACCCATAATCCCCATGTAGAAAAATAATTATATGCATATTCTTTTCAGAAATGGGTTAAATAGGTTCTTATGTATTATTAAAAACAATATTCCTCCCATAATCCCCATTTAGAAAAACAATTATACGCATATTCTTATCACAAATGTGTTAAATAGATTCCTATGTATATTTATATACAATATTCTACCCATATTTCCCATGTAGAAAAATAATTATATGCATATTCTTATCATAAATGGGTTAAATAGGTTGCTATGTATATTTATAAACAATATTCCACCCAAAATCCCCATGTAGAAAAATAATTATATTCATATACTTATCAGAAATGGGTTAAATCGGTTGCTATGTATATTTATAAACAATATTCCACCCATAATCCCCATGGAGAAAATAATCATATGCATAATCTTATCAGAAATGGGTTAAATAGGTTGCTATGTATGTTTATAAACAATATCCCACCCTTAGTCCCAATGTAGAAAATAATTATATGCATATTCTTATCAGAAATGGGTTAAATAGGTTGCTGTGTATATTTATTAACAATATTCCACCCATAAACCCCATGTAGAAAAATAATTTTATGCATATTCTTATCAGAAATGGGTTATATAGGTTCCTATGTATATTTATAAACAATATTCCACCTATAATCCCCATGCAGAAAAATAATTATATGCATAGTCTTATCAGAAATGGGTTTAATAGGTTCCTATGTATATTTATAAACAATATTCTACCCATAATCCCCATGTAGAAAAGTGATTATATGAATATTCTTTTCAGAAATGGGTTAAATAGATTACTATGTATATTTATAAACAATATTCCACCCATAATCCCCATGTAGAAAAATAATTATACGCATATTCTTATCATAAATTGGTTAAATAGGTTACTATGTATATTTATAAACAATAATCCACCCATAAACCCCATGTGGAAAAATATTTATATGCATATTCTTATCAGAAATGGGTTAAATAGGTTCCTATGTATATTTATAAACAATATTCCACCCATAATCCCCATGTAGAAAAATAATTTTATGCATATTCATATCAGAAATAGACTTAATATATTCCTATGTATATTTAACTTCAATATTCCACCCACACTCAAAATGTAGAAAAATAATTATATACATATTCTTATCAGAAATGGGTTAGATAGGTTCCTATGTATACTTATAAACAATATTCCACCCATAATCCCAATGTAGAAAATAATTTTATGCATATTCATATCAGAAATAGGCTTAATATATTCGTATGTATCTTTAACAACAATATTCCACCCATAATCCCAATGTAGAAAAATAATTATATGCATATTCTTATAAGAAACGGGTTAAATAGGTTCCTATCTATGTTTATAAACAATATTCCACTCATAGTCCCAATATAGAAAATAATTATATGCATATTCTTATCAAAATTGGGTTAAAAATGTTGCTATGTATATTTATTAAAAATATTCCACCCATAATCCCCATGTAGAAAAATAATTTTATGCATATTTTTATCAGAAATGGGTTAAATAGGTTCCTATGTATATTTATAAACAATAATCCACCCATAAACCCCATGTAGAAAAATAATTATATGCATATTCTTATCAGAAATGGGTTAAATAGGTTCCTAAGTATATTTATAAACAATATTCCACCCATAATAATGTAGAAAAATAATTGTATCCATATTCATATCAGAAATAAACTTAATATATTCCTATGTATGTTTAACTGCAATATTCCACCCACAATCCCCATGTAGAAAAATAATTATATGCATATTCTTATCAGAAATGGGTTACATAGGTTCCTATGTATACTTATAAATAATATTCCACCCATAATCCCAAAGTAGAAAAATAATTTTATGCATATTCATATCAGAAATAGGCTTAATATTTCCTATGTATCTTTAACTACAATATTCCACCCATTATCCCAATGTAGAAAAATAATTATATGCATATTCTTATTAGAAATGGGTTAAATATGTTCCTATCTATGTTTATAAACAATATTCCACCCATAGTCCCAATGTAGAAAAATAATTATATGCATATTCTTATCAGAAATAGGTTTAATATTTTGCTATGTATATTGATAAACAATATTCCACCCATAATCCCCATGGAGAAAATAATCATATGCATAATCTTATCAGAAATGGGTTAAATAGGTTGCTATGTATATTTATTAAAAATATTCTACCCATAATCCCCATGTAGAAAAATAATTTAATGCATATTCTTATCTGAAATGGGTTAAATATGTTCCTATGTATATTTATATACAATATTCCACCCATAATCCCCATGTAGAAAAGTAATTATATGCATATTCTTATCAGAAATGGGTTAAATAGGTTCCTATGTATATTTATAAACAATAGTTCACCCGTAATCCCCATGTAGAAAAATAATTATATGCATATTCTTATCAGAGATGGGTTGAATAGGTTCCTATGTATATTTATAAACAATATTTCACCTATAATCCCCATGCAAAAAAAAAAATATATGCATATTGTTATCAGAAATGGGTTAAATAGGTTGCTATGTATATGTATATTTATAAACAATATTCCACCTATAATCCCCATGCAGAAAAATAATTATATGCATATTGTTATCAGAAATGGGTCAAATAGGTTCCTATGTGTACTTATTAACAATATTTCACCCATAATTCCCATGTAGAAAAATAATTATAAGCATATTCATATCAGAAATAGTATTAATATGTTGCTATGTATGTTTATAAACAATATTCCACCCATAATCCCCATGTATAAAAATAATTATATGCATATTCTTATCAGAAATAAGCTTAATATGTTGCTATCTATATCTATAAACAATCTTCAACCTATAATCCCCATGTAGAAAAAAATTATATGCATATTCTTATCAGAAATGGGTTAAATAGTTTCCTATGTATATTTTAAAACCATATTCTGCCCATAATCCACATGTAGAAAAATAATTATATGCATATTTTTATCAGAAATGGGTTAAATAGGTTCCTATGTATATTTATAAACAATATTCCACCCATAATCCCCATGTAGAAAAATAATTTTATGCATATTCATAACAGAAATAGGTTTAATATGTTGCTATGCATATTTATTAAAAATATTCCATCCATAATCCTCGTCTAGAAAAATAATTATATGCATATACTTATCAGAAATGGGTTAAATAGGTTCCTATGTATATTTATAAACAATATTCCAACCATAATCCAAATGTAGAAAAATAATTATATGCATATTCTTTTCAGAAATTGGTTAAAAGGGTTACTATGTATATTTATAAATAATATGGCAACTATAATCCCCATGTAGAAAAATAATTATATGCATATTCATATCAGAAATAGGTTTAATATGTTTCTATGTATATTCATAAACAATATTCAAACCATAATCCAAATGTAAAAAAATAATTATATCCATACTCTTTTCAGAAATGGGTTATATAGGTTCCTATGTATATTTATAAACAATATTCCACCTATAATCCCTTTGCAGAAAAATAATTATATGCATATTCTTATCAGAAATGGATTAAATAGGTTCCTATGTATATGTATAAACAATATTTCACCCATAATCCCGATGTAGAAAAATAATTTTATGCATATTCATATCAGAAATAATATTAATATGTTGCTATGTATATTTATAAACAATATTCCACCCATAATCCTCATGTAGAAAAATAATTATATGCATATTCTTATCAGAAATAGGCTTAATATGTTGCTATCTATATCTATAAACAATCTTCAACCTATAATCCCCATGTAGAAAAATAATTATATGCATATTCTTATCAGAAATAGGCTTAATATGTTGCTATCTATATCTATAAACAATCTTCAACCTATAATCCCCATGTAGAAAAAAATTATATGCATATTTTTATCAGAAATGGGTTAAATAGGTTCTTATGTATATTTTTAAACCATATTCTACCCATAATCCACATGTAGAAAAATAATTATATGCATATTCTTTTCAGAAATTGGTTAAATAGGTTACTATGCATATTTATAAACAATATTCCAACCATAATCCCCATGTAGAAAAATAATTATATGCATATTCATATCAGAAATAGGTTTAATATGTTTATATGTATATTTATAAACAATATTCAAACCATAATCCAAATGTAGAAAAATAATTATATGCATACTCTTTTCAGAAATGGGTTATATAGGTTCCTATGTATATTTATAAACAATATTCCACCTCTAATCCCTTTTGCAGAAACATAATTATATGCATATTCTTATCAGAAATGGGTTAAATAGGTTACTATGTATATTTATAAACAATATAACACCCATAATCCCCATGTAGAAAAATAATTATATGCATATTCTTTTCAGAAATGGGTTAAATAGGTTCTTATGTATTATTAAAAACAATATTCCTCCCATAATCCCCATGTAGAAAAACAATTATACGCATATTCTTATCACAAATGTGTTAAATAGATTCCTATGTATATTTATATACAATATTCTCCCCATATTTCCCATGTAGAAAAATAATTATATGCATATTCGTATCATAAATGGGTTAAATAGGTTCCTATGTATATTTATAAACAATATTCCACCCATAATCCCCATGTAGAAAAATAATTATATTCATATACTTATCAGAAATGGGTTAAATCGGTTGCTATGTATATTTATAAACAATATTCCACCCATAATCCCCATGGAGAAAATAATCATATGCATAATCTTATCAGAAATGGGTTAAATAGGTTGCTATGTATGTTTATAAACAATATTCCACCCTTAGTCCCAATGTAGAAAATAATTATATGCATATTCTTATCAGAAATGGGTTAAATAGGTTGCTGTGTATATTTATTAACAATATTCCACCCATAAACCCCATGTAGAAAAATAATTTTATGCATATTCTTATCAGAAATAGGTTATATAGGTTCCTATGTATATTTATAAACAATATTCCACCTATAATCCCCATGCAGAAAAATAATTATATGCATAGTCTTATCAGAAATGGGTTAAATAGGTTCCTATGTATATTTATAAACAATATTCCACCCATAATCCCCATGTAGAAAAGTGATTATATGAATATTCTTTTCAGAAATGGGTTAAATAGATTACTATGTATATTTATAAACAATATTCCACCCATAATCCCCATGTAGAAAAATAATTATACGCATATTCTTATCATAAATTGGTTAAATAGGTTACTATGTATATTTATAAACAATAATCCACCCATAAACCCCATGTGGAAAAATATTTATATGCATATTCTTATCAGAAATGGGTTAAATAGGTTCCTATGTGTATTTATAAACAATATTCCACCCATAATCCCCATGTAGGAAAATAATTTTATGCATATTCATATCAGAAATAGACTTAATATATTCCTATGTATATTTAACTGCAATATTCCACCCACACTCAAAATGTAGAAAAATAATTATATACATATTCTTATCAGAAATGGGTTAGATAGGTTCCTATGTATACTTATAAGCAATATTCCACCTATAATCCCAATGTAGAAAAATAATTATATGCATATTCTTTATAAGAAACGGGTTAAATAGGTTCCTATCTATGTTTATAAACAATATTCCACTCATAGTCCCAATATAGAAAATAATTATATGCATATTCTTATCAAAATTGGGTTAAAAATGTTGCTATGTATATTTATTAAAAATATTCCACCCATAATCCCCATGTAGAAAAATAATTTTATGCATATTTTTATCAGAAATGGGTTAAATAGGTTCCTATGTATGTTTATAAACAATATTCCACCCATAATCCCCATGTAGAAAAGTAATTATATGCATATTCTTTTCAGAAATTGGTTAAATAAGTTACTATGTATATTTATAAACAATAATCCACCCATAAACCCCATGTAGAAAAATATTTATATGCATATTCTTATCAGAAATGGGTTAAATAGGTTCCTATGTATATTTGTAAACAATATTCCACCCATAATAATGTAGAAAAATAATTTTATCCATATTCATATCAGAAATAAACTTAATATATTCCTATGTATGTTTAACTACAATATTCCACCCACAATCCCCATGTAGAAAAATAATTATATGCATATTCTTATCAGAAATGGGCTACATAGGTTCCTATGTATACTTATAAATAATATTCCACCCATAATCCCAAAGTAGAAAAATAATTTTATGCATATTTATATCAGAAATAGGCTTAATATATTTCTATGTGTCTTTAACTACAATATTCCACCCATTATTCCAATGTAGAAAAATAATTATATGCATATTCTTATTAGAAATGAGTTAAATATGTTCCTATCTATGTTTATAAACAATATTCCACCCATAGTCGCAATGTAGAAAAATAATTATATGCATATTCTTATCAGAAATAGGTTCAATATTTTTCTATGTATATTTATAAACAATATTCCACCCAAAATCCCCATGGAGAAAATAATCATATGCATAATCTTATCAGAAATGGGTTAAATAGGTTGCTATGTATATTTATTAAAAATATTCTACCCATAATCCCAATGTAGAAAAATAATTATATGCATATTCTTATTAGAAATGGGTTAAATAGGTTCCTATCTATGTTTATAAACAATATTCCACCCATAGTCCCAATGTAGAAAATAATTATATGCATATTCTTATCAGAAATGGGTTAAATAGGTTGCTATGTATATTTATTAACAATATTCCACCCATAAACCCCGTGTAGAAAAATAATTTTATGCATATTCTTATCAGAAATGGGTTAAATAGGTTCCTATGTATATTTATAAACAATATTCCACCTATAATCCCCATGCAGAAAAATAATTATATGCATAGTCTTATCAGAAATGGGTTAAATAGCTTACTATGTATATTTATAAACAATAATCCACCCATAAACCCCAAGTAGAAAAATATTTATATGCATATTCTTATCAGAAATGGGTTAAATAGGTTCCTATGTATATTTATAAACAATATTCCACCCATAATAATGAAGAAAAATAATTTTATCCATATTCATATCAGAAATAAACTTAATATATTCCTATGTATGTTTAACTACAATATTCCACCCACAATCCCCATGTAGAAAAATAATTATATGCATATTCTTATCAGAAATGGGTTACATAGGTTCCTATGTATACTTATAAATAATATTCCGCCCATAATCCCAAAGTAGAAAAATAATTTTATGCATATTCATATCAGAAATAGGCTTAATATTTTCCTATGTATCTTTAACTACAATATTCCACCCATTATCCCAATGTAGAAAAATAATGATATGCATATTCTTATTAGAAATGGGTTAAATATGTTCCTATCTATGTTTATAAACAATATTCCACCCATAGTCCCAATGTAGAAAAATAATTATATGCATATTCTTATCAGAAATAGGTTTAATATTTTACTATATATATTTATAAACAATATTCCACCCATAATCCCCATGGAAAAAATAATCATATGCATATTCTTATCAGAAATGGGTTAAATAGGTTGCTATGTATATTTATTAACAATATTCCACCCATAAACCCCATGTGGAAAAATAGTTTTATGCATATTCTTATCAGAAATGGGTTAAATAGGTTCCTATGTATATTTATAAACAATATTCCACCTATAATCCATATGCAGAAAAATAATTATATGCATAGTCTTATCAGAAATGGGTTAAATAGGTTCCTATGTATATTTATAAACAATATTCCACTTATAATCCCCATGTAGAAAAGTAATTATATGAATATTCTTTTCAGAAATGGGTTAAATAGGTTACTATGTATATTTATAAATAATATTCCACCCATAATCCCCATGTAGAAAAATAATTATACGCATATTCTTATCAGAAATGGGTTAAATAGGTTCCTATGTATATTTATAAACAATAATCCACCCATAAACCCCATATAGAAAAATAATTATATGCATATTCTTATCAGAAATGGGTTAAATAGGTTCCTATCTATATATATATAAACAATATTCCTCCCATAATAATGTAGAAAAATAATTTTATCCATATACCATATCAGAAATAAACTTAATATATTCCTATGTATGTTTAACTACAATATTCCACCCACAATCCCCATGTAGAAAAATAATTATATGCATATTCTTATCAGAAATGGGCTACATAGGTTCCTATGTATACTTATAAATAATATTCCACCCATGATCCCAAAGTAGAAAAATAATTTTATGCATATTTATATCAGAAATAGGCTTAATATATTTCTATGTGTCTTTAACTACAATATTCCACCCATTATCCCAATGTAGAAAAATAATTATATGCATATTCTTATTAGAAATGAGTTAAATATGTTCCTATCTATGTTTATAAACAATATTCCACCCAGAGTCCCAATGTAGAAAAATAATTATATGCATATTCTTATCAGAAATAGGTTTAATATTTTTCTATGTATATTTATAAACAATATTCCACCCAAAATCCCCATGGAGAAAATAATCATATGCATAATCTTATCAGAAATGGGTTAAATAGGTTGCTATGTATATTTATTAAAAATATTCTACCCATAATCCCAATGTAGAAAAATAATTATATGCATATTCTTATTAGAAATGGGTTAAATAGGTTCCTATCTATGTTTATAAACAATATTCCACCCATAGTCCCAATGTAGAAAATAATTATATGCATATTCTTATCAGAAATGGGTTAAATAGGTTGCTATGTATATTTATTAACAATATTCCACCCATAAACCCCATGTAGAAAAATAATTTTATGCATATTGTTATCAGAAATGGGTTAAATAGGTTCCTATGTATATTTATAAACAATATTCCACCTATAATCCCCATGCAGAAAAATAATTATATGCATAGTCTTATCAGAAATGGGTTAAATAGGTTCCTATGTATATTTATAAACAATATTCCACCTATAATCCACATTTAGAAATAATGATATGCGTGTTTTCATCAGAAATAGGTTAAATATGTTGCTTTGTATGTTTATCTACAATATTCTGCCCATAATCCCCATGTAGAAAAATAATTATATGCATATTCTTATCAGAAATGGGTTAAATAGGTTCCTATGTATATTTAAAAACAATATTCCACCCATAATCCCCATGTAGAAAAATAATTTTATGCATATTCTTATCAGAAATAGATTGAATGTGTTGCTATGTATATTTATAAACAATATTCCACCCATAATCCCAATGTAGAACAATAATTTTATGCATATTCATATCAGAAATAGGCTTAATATATTCCTATGTATCTTTAGCAACAATATTCCACCCATAATCCCAAAGTAGAAAAATAATTATATGCATATTCTTATTAGAAATGGGTTAAATAGGTTCCTATCTATGTTTATAAACAATATTCCACCCATAGTCCCAATGTAGAAAATAATTATATGCATATTCTTATCAGAAATGGGTTAAATAGGTTGCTATGTATATTTATTAACAATAGTCCACCCATAATCCCCATGTAGAAAAATAATTTTATGCATATTCTTATCCGAAATGGGTTAATTAGATTCCTATGTATATTTATAAACAAAATTCCACCTATAATCCCAATGCAGAAAAATAATTATATGCATATTCTTATCTGAAATGGGTTAAATAGGTTCCTATGTATATTTATATACAATATTCCACCCATAATCCCCATGTAGAAAAGTAATTATATGCATATTCTTATCAGAAATGGGTTAAATAGGTTCCTATGTATATTTATAAACAATATTCCACCCATAATCCCCATGTAGAAAAATAATTTTATGCATATTCATATAAGAAATAGAATTAATATATATTCCTATGTATATTTAACTACAATATTCCACCCACACTCAAAATATAGAAAAATAATTATATGAATATTCTTATCAGAAATGGGTTAGATAGGTTCCTTTGTATACTTATAAACAATATTCCACCCATAATCCCAATGTAGAAAATAATTTTATGCATATTCATATCAGAAATAGGCTTAATATATTCGTATGTATCTTTAACTACAATATTCCACCCATAATCCCAATGTAGAAAATAATTATATGCATATTCTTATTAGAAATGGGTTAAATAGGTTCCTATCTGTGTTTATAAACAATATTCCACCCATAGTCTCAATGTAAAAAAATAATTTTATGCATATTCATTTCAGAAATATGCTTAATATATTCCTATGTATCTTTAACAACAATATTCCACCCATAATCCCGATGTAGAAAAATAATTATATGCATATTCTTATAAGAAATGGGTTAAATAGGTTCCTATCTATGTTTATAAACAATATTCCACTCAAAGTCCCAATGTAGAAAATAATGATATGCATATTCTTATCAAAATTGGGTTAAATAGGTTCCTATCTATGTTTATAAACAATATTCCACCCATAGTCCCAATGTAGAAAAATAATTATATGCTTATTCTTATCAGAAATAGGTTTAATATTTTGCTATGTATATTCATAAACAATATTCCACCCATAATCCCCATGGAGAAAATAATTATATGCATATTCTGATCAGAAATGGGTTAAATTGGTTGCTATGTATATTTATTAAAAATATTCCACCCATAATCCCCATGTAGAAAAATAATTATATGCATATTCTTATCAGAAATGGGTTAAATAGGTTCCTATGTATATTTATAAACAATATTCCACCTATAATCCCGATGCAGAAAAATAATTATATGCATATTCTTATCAGAAATGGGTTAAATAGGTTCCTATGTATATTTATAAACAATATTCCACTCATAATCCCCATGTAGAAAAATAATTGTATGCATATTCTTATCAGAAATGGGTTACATAGGTTCCTATGTATGCTTATAAACAATATTCCACCCATAATTCACATTTAGAGAAATAATGATATGCCTATTCATATCAAAAATAGGTTTAATATGTTGTTATGTATGTTTATCTGCAATAGTCTACCCATAATCCCAATGTAGAAAAACAATTATATGCATTTTCACATCACAAATAGGTTTAATATGTTCCAAAGTATATTTATATACAATATTCCACCAATAATTCCCATGTAGAAAAATAATTATATGCATATTCTTATCAGAATTGGGTTAAATAGGTTCCTATATATATTTATAAACAATATTCAACCCATAATCCACATGTAGAAAAATAATGATATGCGTATTTTTATCAGAAATAGGTTTAATATGTTGCTATTTATGTTTATCTGCAATATTCTACCCATAATCCCCATGTAGAAAAATAATAATATGCATATTCATATCAGAAATAGGTTTAATATGTGGCTATGTATATGTATAAAGAATATCCTACCCATAATCCCCATGTAGAAAAATAATTTTATGCATATTCATATCAGAAATAGGCTTAATATATTCCTATGTATCTTTAGCAACAATATTCCACCCATGATCCCAATGTAGAAAAATAATTATATGCATATTCTTATTAGAAATGGGTTAAATAGGTTCCTATCTATGTTTATAAACAATATTCCACCCATAGTCCCAATGTAGAAAATAATTATATGCATATTCTTATCAGAAATGGGTTAAATAGGTTGCTATGTATATTTATTAACAATAGTCCACCCATAATCCCCATGTAGAAAAATAATTTTATGCATATTCTTATCCGATATGGGTTAATTAGGTTCCTATGTATATTTATAAACAATATTCCACCTATAATCCCCGAGTAGAAAAATAATTATATGCATATTCTTATCAGAAATGGGTTAAATAGGTTCCTATGTATATTTATAAACAATATTCCACCCATAATAATGTAGAAAAATAATTTTATCCATATTCATATCAGAAATAAACTTAATATATTCCTATGTATGTTTAACTACAATATTCCACCCACAATCCCCATGTAGAAAAATAATTATATGCATATTCTTATCAGAAATGGGCTACATAGGTTCCTATGTATACTTATAAATAATATTCCACCCATAATCCCAAAGTAGAAAAATAATTTTATGCATATTTATATCAGAAATAGGCTTAATATATTTCTATGTGTCTTTAACTACAATATTCCACCCATTATCCCAATGTAGAAAAATAATTATATGCATATTCTTATTAGAAATGAGTTAAATATGTTCCTATCTATGTTTATAAACAATATTCCACCCATAGTCGCAATGTAGAAAAATAATTATATGCATATTCTTATCAGAAATAGGTTCAATATTTTTCTATGTATATTTATAAACAATATTACACCCAAAATCCCCATGGAGAAAATAATCATATGCATAATCTTATCAGAAATGGGTTAAATAGGTTGCTATGTATATTTATTAAAAATATTCTACCCATAATCCCAATGTAGAAAAATAATTATATGCATATTCTTATTAGAAATGGGTTAAATAGGTTCCTATCTATGTTTATAAACAATATTCCACCCATAGTCCCAATGTAGAAAATAATTATATGCATATTCTTATCAGAAATGGGTTAAATAGGTTGCTATGTATATTTATTAACAATATTCCACCCATAAACCCCATGTAGAAAAATAATTTTATGCATATTCTTATCAGAAATGGGTTAAATAGGTTCCTATGTATATTTATAAACAATATTCCACCTATAATCCCCATGCAGAAAAATAATTATATGCATAGTCTTATCAGAAATGGGTTAAATAGGTTCCTATGTATATTTATAAACAATATTCCACCCATAATCCCCATGTAGAAAAATAATTATACGCATGTTCTTATCAGAAATGGGTTAAATAGCTTACTATGTATATTTATAAACAATAATCCACCCATAAACCCCATGTAGAAAAATATTTATATGCATATTCTTATCAGAAATGGGTTAAATAGGTTCCTATGTATATTTATAAACAATATTCCACCCATAATAATGAAGAAAAATAATTTTATCCATATTCATATCAGAAATAAACTTAATATATTCCTATGTATGTTTAACTACAATATTCCACCCACAATCCCCATGTAGAAAAATAATTATATGCATATTCTTATCAGAAATGGGTTACATAGGTTCCTATGTATACTTATAAATAATATTCCGCCCATAATCCCAAAGTAGAAAAATAATTTTATGCATATTCATATCAGAAATAGGCTTAATATTTTCCTATGTATCTTTAACTACAATATTCCACCCATTATCCCAATGTAGAAAAATAATGATATGCATATTCTTATTAGAAATGGGTTAAATATGTTCCTATCTATGTTTATAAACAATATTCCACCCATAGTCCCAATGTAGAAAAATAATTATATGCATATTCTTATCAGAAATAGGTTTAATATTTTACTATATATATTTATAAACAATATTCCACCCATAATCCCCATGGAGAAAATAATCATATGCATATTCTTATCAGAAATGGGTTAAATAGGTTGCTATGTATATTTATTAACAATATTCCACCCATAAACCCCATGTGGAAAAATAGTTTTATGCATATTCTTATCAGAAATGGGTTAAATAGGTTCCTATGTATATTTATAAACAATATTCCACCTATAATCCATATGCAGAAAAATAATTATATGCATAGTCTTATCAGAAATGGGTTAAATAGGTTCCTATGTATATTTATAAACAATATTCCACTTATAATCCCCATGTAGAAAAGTAATTATATGAATATTCTTTTCAGAAATGGGTTAAATAGGTTACTATGTATATTTATAAATAATATTCCACCCATAATCCCCATGTAGAAAAATAATTATACGCATATTCTTATCAGAAATGGGTTAAATAGGTTCCTATGTATATTTATAAACAATAATCCACCCATAAACCCCATATAGAAAAATAATTATATGCATATTCTTATCAGAAATGGGTTAAATAGGTTCCTATCTATATATATATAAACAATATTCCTCCCATAATAATGTAGAAAAATAATTTTATCCATATACCATATCAGAAATAAACTTAATATATTCCTATGTATGTTTAACTACAATATTCCACCCACAATCCCCATGTAGAAAAATAATTATATGCATATTCTTATCAGAAATGGGCTACATAGGTTCCTATGTATACTTATAAATAATATTCCACCCATAATCCCAAAGTAGAAAAATAATTATATGCATATTCTTATTAGAAATGAGTTAAATATGTTCCTATCTATGTTTATAAACAATATTCCACCCATAGTCCCAATGTAGAAAAATAATTATATGCATATTCTTATCAGAAATAGGTTTAATATTTTTCTATGTATATTTATAAACAATATTCCACCCAAAATCCCCATGGAGAAAATAATCATATGCATAATCTTATCAGAAATGGGTTAAATAGGTTGCTATGTATATTTATTAAAAATATTCTACCCATAATCCCAATGTAGAAAAATAATTATATGCATATTCTTATTAGAAATGGGTTAAATAGGTTCCTATCTATGTTTATAAACAATATTCCACCCATAGTCCCAATGTAGAAAATAATTATATGCATATTCTTATCAGAAATGGGTTAAATAGGTTGCTATGTATATTTATTAACAATATTCCACCCATAAACCCCATGTAGAAAAATAATTTTATGCATATTGTTATCAGAAATGGGTTAAATAGGTTCCTATGTATATTTATAAACAATATTCCACCTATAATCCCCATGCAGAAAAATAATTATATGCATAGTCTTATCAGAAATGGGTTAAATAGGTTCCTATGTATATTTATAAACAATATTCCACCTATAATCCACATTTAGAAATAATGATATGCGTGTTTTCATCAGAAATAGGTTAAATATGTTGCTTTGTATGTTTATCTACAATATTCTGCCCATAATCCCCATGTAGAAAAATAATTATATGCATATTCTTATCAGAAATGGGTTAAATAGGTTCCAATGTATATTTAAAAACAATATTCCACCCATAATCCCCATGTAGAAAAATAATTTTATGCATATTCTTATCAGAAATAGATTGAATGTGTTGCTATGTATATTTATAAACAATCTTCCACCCATAATCCCAATGTAGAAAAATAATTTTATGCATATTCATATCAGAAATAGGCTTAATATATTCCTATGTATCTTTAGCAACAATATTCCACCCATAATCCCAAAGTAGAAAAATAATTATATGCATATTCTTATTAGAAATGGGTTAAATAGGTTCCTATCTATGTTTATAAACAATATTCCACCCATAGTCCCAATGTAGAAAATAATTATATGCATATTCTTATCAGAAATGGGTTAAATAGGTTGCTATGTATATTTATTAACAATAGTCCACCCATAATCCCCATGTAGAAAAATAATTTTATGCATATTCTTATCCGAAATGGGTTAATTAGATTCCTATGTATATTTATAAACAAAATTCCACCTATAATCCCAATGCAGAAAAATAATTATATACATATTCTTATCTGAAATGGGTTAAATAGGTTCCTATGTATATTTATATACAATATTCCACCCATAATCCCCATGTAGAAAAATAATTATATGCATATTCTTATCAGAAAAGGGTTAAATAGGTTCCTATGTATATTTATAAACAATATTCCACCCATAATCCCCATGTAGAAAAATAATTTTATGCATATTCATATAAGAAATAGAATTAATATATATTCCTATGTATATTTAACTACAATATTCCACCCACACTCAAAATGTAGAAAAATAATTATATGAATATTCTTATCAGAAATGGGTTAGATAGGTTCCTTTGTATACTTATAAACAATATTCCACCCATAATCCCAATGTAGAAAATAATTTTATGCATATTCATATCAGAAATAGGCTTAATATATTCGTATGTATCTTTAACTACAATATTCCACCCATAATCCCAATGTAGAAAATAATTATATGCATATTCTTATTAGAAATGGGTTAAATAGGTTCCTATCTGTGTTTATAAACAATATTCCACCCATAGTCTCAATGTAGAAAAATAATTTTATGCATATTCATTTCAGAAATATGCTTAATATATTCCTATGTATCTTTAACAACAATATTCCACCCATAATCCCGATGTAGAAAAATAATTATATGCATTTTCTTATAAGAAATGGGTTAAATAGGTTCCTATCTATGTTTATAAACAATATTCCACTCATAGTCCCAATGTAGAAAATAATGATATGCATATTCTTATCAAAATTGGGTTAAAAAGGTTGCTATGTATATTTATTAAAAAAATTCCACCCATAATCCCCATGTAGAAAAGTAATTATATGCATATTCTTTTCAGAAATTGGTTAAATATGTTCCTATGTATATTTATAAACAATATTCCACCCATGACCCCCATGTAGAAAAATAATTGTATGCATATTCAAATCAGAAATAGACTTAATATATTCCTATGTATGTTTAACTACAATATTCCACCCACAATCCAAATGTAGAAAAATAGTTATATGCATATTCTTATCAGAAATGGGTTACATAGGTTCCTATGTATATTTTTTAAACAATAGTTCACCCATAATTACCATGTAGAAAAATAATTATATGCATATTCTTATCAGAAATGGGTTAAATAGGTTCCTATCTATGTTTATAAACAATATTCCACCCATAGTCCCAATGTAGAAAAATAATTATATGCATATTCTTATCAGAAATAGGTTTAATATTTTGTTATGTATATTTATCAACAATATTCCACCCATAATCCCCATGGAGAAAATAATCATATGCATAATCTTATCAGAAATGGGATAAATAGGTTGCTATGTATATTTATTAAAAATATTCTACCCATAATCCCCATGTAGAAAAATAATTTTATGCATATTCTTATCAGAAATGGGTTAAATAGGTTCCTATGTATATTTATAAACAAAATTCCACCTATAATCCCAATGCAGAAAAATAATTATATGCATATTCTTATCTGAAATGGGTTAAATAGGTTCCTATGTATATTTATATACAATATTCCACCCATAATCCCCATGTAGAAAAGTAATTATATGCATATTCTTATCAGAAATGGGTTAAATAGGTTCCTATGTATATTTATAAACAATATTCCACCCACAATCCCCATGTAGAAAAATAATTTTATGCATATTCATATAAGAAATAGAATTAATATATATTCCTATGTATATTTAACTACAATATTCCACCCACACTCAAAATGTAGAAAAATAATTATATGAATATTCTTATCAGAAATGGGTTAGATAGGTTCCTATGTATACTTATAAACAATATTCCACCCATAATCCAAATGTAGAAAATAATTTTATGCATATTCATATCAGAAATAGGCTTAATATATTCGTATGTATCTTTAACTACAATATTCCACCCATAATCCCAATGTAGAAAATAATTATATGCATATTCTTATTAGAAATGGGTTAAATAGGTTCCTATCTGTGTTTATAAACAATATTCCACCCATAGTCTCAATGTAGAAAAATAATTTTATGCATATTCATTTCAGAAATATGCTTAATATATTCCTATGTATCTTTAACAACAATATTCCACCCATAATCCCGATGTAGAAAAATAATTATATGCATATTCTTATAAGAAATGGGTTAAATAGGTTCCTATCTATGTTTATAAACAATATTCCACTCAAAGTCCCAATGTAGAAAATAATGATATGCATATTCTTATCAAAATTGGGTTAAATAGGTTCCTATCTATGTTTATAAACAATATTCCACCCATAGTCCCAATGTAGAAAAATAATTATATGCTTAGTCTTATCAGAAATAGGTTTAATATTTTGCTATTATAAACAAATATTCCACCC
Organism: Aquarana catesbeiana; assembly: GCA_037953035.1. Classification (NCBI taxonomy): domain Eukaryota; kingdom Metazoa; phylum Chordata; class Amphibia; order Anura; family Ranidae; genus Aquarana; species Aquarana catesbeiana. The sequence continues at coordinate 5,431,847 of JBBHAA010000868.1, forward strand.
ATAATCCCCATGGAGAAAATAATTATATGCATATTCTGATCAGAAATGGGTTAAATTGGTTGCTATGTATATTTATTAAAAATATTCCACCCATAATCCCCATGTAGAAAAATAATTATATGCATATTCTTATCAGAAATAGGTTAAATAGGTTCCTATGTATATTTATAAACAATATTCCACCTATAATCCCGATGCAGAAAAATAATTATATGCATATTCTTATCAGAAATGGGTTAAATAGGTTCCTATGTATATTTATAAACAATATTCCACTCATAATCCCCATGTAGAAAAATAATTGTATGCATATTCTTATCAGAAATGGGTTACATAGGTTCCTATGTATGCTTATAAACAATATTCCACCCATAATTCACATTTAGAGAAATAATGATATGCCTATTCATATCAAAAATAGGTTTAATATGTTGTTATGTATGTTTATCTGCAATAGTCTACCCATAATCCCAATGTAGAAAAACAATTATATGCATTTTCACATCACAAATAGGTTTAATATGTTCCAAAGTATATTTATATACAATATTCCACCAATAATTCCCATGTAGAAAAATAATTATATGCATATTCTTATCAGAATTGGGTTAAATAGGTTCCTATATATATTTATAAACAATATTCAACCCATAATCCACATGTAGAAAAATAATGATATGCGTATTTTTATCAGAAATAGGTTTAATATGTTGCTATTTATGTTTATCTACAATATTCTACCCATAATCCCCATGTAAAAAATAATAATATGCATATTCATATCAGAAATAGGTTTAATATGTGGCTATGTATATGTATAAAGAATATCCTACCCATAATCCCCATGTAGAAAAATAATTTTATGCATATTCATATCAGAAATAGGCTTAATATATTCCTATGTATCTTTAGCAACAATATTCCACCCATGATCCCAATGTAGAAAAATAATTATATGCATATTCTTATTAGAAATGGGTTAAATAGGTTCCTGTCTATGTTTATAAACAATATTCCACCCATAGTCCCAATGTAGAAAATAATTATATGCATATTCTTATCAGAAATGGGTTAAATAGGTTGCTATGTATATTTATTAACAATAGTCCACCCATAATCCCCATGTAGAAAAATAATTTTATGCATATTCTTATCCGATATGGGTTAATTAGGTTCCTATGTATATTTATAAACAATATTCCACCTATAATCCCCGAGCAGAAAAATAATTATATGCATATTCTTATCAGAAATGGGTTAAATAGGTTGCTATGTATATTTATTAACAATATTCCACCCATAAACCCCATGTGGAAAAATAGTTTTATGCATATTCTTATCAGAAATGGGTTAAATAGGTTCCTATGTATATTTATAAACAATATTCCACTTATAATCCCCATGTAGAAAAGTAATTATATGAATATTCTTTTCAGAAATGGGTTAAATAGGTTACTATGTATATTTATAAATAATATTCCACCCATAATCCCCATGTAGAAAAATAATTATACGCATATTCTTATCAGAAATGGGTTAAATAGGTTCCTATGTATATTTATAAACAATAATCCACCCATAAACCCCATATAGAAAAATAATTATATGCATATTCTTATCAGAAATGGGTTAAATAGGTTCCTATCTATATATATATAAACAATATTCCTCCCATAATAATGTAGAAAAATAATTTTATCCATATACCATATCAGAAATAAACTTAATATATTCCTATGTCTGTTTAACTACAATATTCCACCCACAATCCCCATGTAGAAAAATAATTATATGCATATTCTTATCAGAAATGGGCTACATAGGTTCCTATGTATACTTATAAATAATATTCCACCCATAATCCCAAAGTAGAAAAATAATTATATGCATGTTCTTATTAGAAATGAGTTAAATATGTTCCTATCTATGTTTATAAACAATATTCCACCCATAGTCCCAATGTAGAAAAATAATTATATGCATATTCTTATCAGAAATAGGTTTAATATTTTTCTATGTATATTTATAAACAATATTCCACCCAAAATCCCCATGGAGAAAATAATCATATGCATAATCTTATCAGAAATGGGTTAAATAGGTTGCTATGTATATTTATTAAAAATATTCTACCCATAATCCCAATGTAGAAAAATAATTATATGCATATTCTTATTAGAAATGGGTTAAATAGGTTCCTATCTATGTTTATAAACAATATTCCACCCATAGTCCCAATGTAGAAAATAATTATATGCATATTCTTATCAGAAATGGGTTAAATAGGTTGCTATGTATATTTATTAACAATATTCCACCCATAAACCCCATGTAGAAAAATAATTTTATGCATATTCTTATCAGAAATGGGTTAAATAGGTTCCTATGTATATTTATAAACAATATTCCACCTATAATCCCCATGCAGAAAAATAATTATATGCATAGTCTTATCAGAAATGGGTTAAATAGGTTCCTATGTATATTTATAAACAAAATTCCACCCATAATCCCCATGTAGAAAAATAATTATACGCATGTTCTTATCAGAAATGGGTTAAATAGCTTACTATGTATATTTATAAACAATAATCCACCCATAAACCCCATGTAGAAAAATATTTATATGCATATTCTTATCAGAAATGGGTTAAATAGGTTCCTATGTATATTTATAAACAATATTCCACCCATAATAATGAAGAAAAATAATTTTATCCATATTCATATCAGAAATAAACTTAATATATTCCTATGTATGTTTAACTACAATATTCCACCCACAATCCCCATGTAGAAAAATAATTATATGCATATTCTTATCAGAAATGGGTTACATAGGTTCCTATGTATACTTATAAATAATATTCCGCCCATAATCCCAAAGTAGAAAAATAATTTTATGCATATTCATATCAGAAATAGGCTTAATATTTTCCTATGTATCTTTAACTACAATATTCCACCCATTATCCCAATGTAGAAAAATAATTATATGCATATTCTTATTAGAAATGGGTTAAATATGTTCCTATCTATGTTTATAAACAATATTCCACCCATAGTCCCAATGTAGAAAAATAATTATATGCATATTCTTATCAGAAATAGGTTTAATATTTTACTATATATATTTATAAACAATATTCCACCCACAATCCCCATGGAGAAAATAATCATATGCATATTCTTATCAGAAATGGGTTAAATAGGTTGCTATGTATATTTATTAACAATATTCCACCCATAAACCCCATGTGGAAATATAGTTTTATGCATATTCTTATCAGAAATGGGTTAAATAGGTTCCTATGTATATTTATAAACAATATTCCACCTATAATCCATATGCAGAAAAATAATGATATGCATAGTCTTATCAGAAATGGGTTAAATAGGTTCCTATGTATATTTATAAACAATATTCCACTTATAATCCCCATGTAGAAAAGTAATTATATGAATATTCTTTTCAGAAATGGGTTAAATAGGTTACTATGTATATTTATAAATAATATTCCACCCATAATCCCCATGTAGAAAAATAATTATACGCATATTCTTATCAGAAATGGGTTAAATAGGTTCCTATCTATATATATATAAACAATATTCCTCCCATAATAATGTAGAAAAATAATTTTATCCATATACCATATCAGAAATAAACTTAATATATTCCTATGTATGTTTAACTACAATATTCCACCCACAATCCCCATGTAGAAAAATAATTATATGCATATTCTTATCAGAAATGGGCTACATAGGTTCCTATGTATACTTATAAATAATATTTCACCCATAATCCCAAAGTAGAAAAATAATTTTATGCATATTTATATCAGAAATAGGCTTAATCTATTTCTATGTGTCTTTAAGTACAATATTCCACCCATTATCCCAATGTAGAAAAATAATTATATGCATATTCTTATTAGAAATGAGTTAAATATGTTCCTATCTATGTTTATAAACAATATTCCACCCATAGTCCCAATGTAGAAAAATAATTATATGCATATTCTTATCAGAAATAGGTTTAATATTTTTCTATGTATATTTATAAACAATATTCCACCCAAAATCCCCATGGAGAAAATAATCATATGCATAATCTTATCAGAAATGGGTTAAATAGGTTGCTATGTATATTTATTAAAAATATTCTACCCATAATCCCAATGTAGAAAAATAATTATATGCATATTCTTATTAGAAATGGGTTAAATAGGTTCCTATCTATGTTTATAAACAATATTCCACCCATAGTCCCAATGTAGAAAATATTTATATGCATATTCTTATCAGAAATGGGTTAAATAGGTTGCTATGTATATTTATTAAAAATATTCTACCCATAATCCCCATGTAGAAAAATAATTTTATGCATATTCTTATCGGAAATGGGTTAAATAGGTTCCTATGTATATTTATAAACAACAGTTCGCCTACAATCCCCATGCAGAAAAATAATTATATGCATATTCTTATCTGAAATGGGGTAAATATGTTCCTATGTATATTTATATACAATATTCCACCCATAATCCCCATGTAGAAAAGTAATTATATGCATGTTCTTATCAAAAAAGGGTTAAATAGGTTCCTATGTATATTTATAAACAACAGTTCACCCATAATCCCCATGTAGAAAAAAAATTATATGCATATTCTTATCAGAAATGGGTTAAATAGGTTACTATGTATATTTATAAACAATATTCCACCCATAATCCCCATGTAGAAAAATAATTGTATGCATATTCATATCAGAAATAGACTTAATATATTCCTATGTATATTTAACTACAATATTCCACCCACACTCAAAATGTAGAAAAATAATTATATAAATATTCTTATCAGAAATGGGTTAGATAGGTTCCTATGTATACTTTTAAACAATATTCCACCAATAATCCCAATGTAGAAAATAATTTTATGAATATTCATATCAGAAATAGGCTTAATATATTCGTATGTATCTTTAACTACAATATTCCACCCATAATCCCAATGTAGAAAATAATTATATGCATATTCTTATTAGAAATGGGTTAAATAGGTTCCTATCTATGTTTATAAACAATATTCCACCCATAGTCTCAATGTAGAAAAATAATTTTATGCATATTCATATCTGAAATATGCTTAATATATTCCTATGTATCCTTAACAACAATATTCCACCCATAATCCCAATGTAGAAAAATAATTATATGCATATTCTTATAAGAAATGGGTTAAATAGGTTCCTATCTACGTTTATAAACAATATTCCACTCATAGTCCCAATGTAGAAAATAATTATATGCATATTCTTATCAAAATTGGGTTAAAAAGGTTGCTATGTATATTTATTAAAAATATTCCACCCATAATCCCCATGTAGAAAAATAATTATATGCATATTCTTATCAGAAATGGGTTAAATAGGTTCCTATGTATATTTATAAACAATATTCCACCTATAATCCCGATGCAGAAAAATAACTATATGCATATTCTTATCAGAAATGGGTTAAATAGGTTCCTATGTATATTTATAAACAATATTCCACCCATAATCCCCATGTAGAAAAATAATTTTATGCATATTCTTATCAGAAATGGGTTACATAGGTTCCTATGTATGCTTATAAACAATATTCCACCCATAATTCACATTTAGAGAAATAATGATATGCCTATTCATATCAAAAATAGGTTTAATATGTTGTTATGTATGTTTATCTGCAATAGTCTACCCATAATCCCACTGTAGAAAAACAATTATATGCATATTCACATCACAAATAGGTTTAATATGTTCCAAAGTATATTTATATACAATATTCCACCAATAATTCCCATGTAGAAAAATAATTATATGCATATTCTTATCAGAATTGGGTTAAATAGGTTCCTATATATATTTATAAACAATATTCAACCCATAATCCCCATGTAGAAAAATAATGATATGCGTATTTTTATCAGAAATAGGTTTAATATGTTGCTATTTATGTTTATCTACAATATTCTACCCATAATCCCCATGTAGAAAAATAATAATATGCATATTCATATCAGAAATAGGTTTAATATGTTGCTATGTATATGTATAAACAATATCCCAGCCATATTCCCCATGTAGAAAAATAATTGTATGCATATTCATATCAGAAATAGGGTTAATATACTCCTATGTAGGTTTAACTGCAATATCCCACCCATAATCCCAATGTAGAAAAATAATTATATGCATATTCTTATCAGAAATGGGTTAAATAGGTTGCTATGTATATTTATAAACAATATTCAACCCTTAATCATAATGTAGAAAAATAATGATATGCATATTCTTATCTGAAATAGATTTAATATGTTTCTATCTATATTTATAAACAATATTCCATCCATAATCCCTATGTAGAAAAAATATTATTTGCATATTTGTATCAGAAATGTGTTAAATAGGTTCCTATGTATATTTATAAACAATATTTCAACCACAATCCCCATGTAGAAAAATAATTATATGCATAATCTTATCAGAAATAGGTTTAATATGTTGCTATGTATATTTATAAACAATAGTTCACCCATATTCCCCATGTAGAAAAATAATTGTAAGCATATTCATATCAGAAATAGATTTAATATATTGCTATGTAGATTTATAAACAATATTCCACCCATAATCCCAATGTAGAAAAATAATTTTATGCATATTCATTTCAGAAATAGGCTTAATATATTCCTATGTATCTTTAACTTCAATATTCCACCCATAATCCCAATGTAGGAAATAATTATATGTATATTCTTATTAGAAATGGGTTAAATAGGTTCCTATCTATGTTTATAAAAAAATATTCCACCCATAATCCCCATGTAGAAAAATAATTTTATGCATATTCTTATCAGAAATGTGTTAACTAGGTTCCTATGTATATTTATATAGAACATTCCAACCATAATTCCCATATAGAAAAATAACAATATGCATATTCATATCAGAAATAGGTTTAATATGTGGCTATGTATATGTATAAAGAATATCCTACCCATAATCCCCATGTAGAAAAATAATTTTATGCATATTCATATCAGAAATAGGCTTAATATATTCCTATGTATCTTTAGCAACAATATTCCACCCATAATCCCAATGTAGAAAAATAATTATATGAATATTCTTATCAGAAATGGGTTAAATAGGTTGCTATGTATATTTATTAACAATAGTCCACCCATAATCCCCATGTAGAAAAATAATTTTATGCATATTCTTATCCGAAATGGGTTAATTAGGTTCCTATGTATATTTATAAACAATATTCCACCCATAATAATGTAGAAAAATAATTTTATCCATATTCATATCAGAAATAAACTTAATATATTAATATGTATGTTTAACTACAATATTCCACCCACAATCCCCATGTAGAAAAATAATTATATGCATATTCTTATCAGAAATGGGTTACATAGGTTCCTATGTATACTTATAAATAATATTCCACCCATAATCCCAATGTAGAAAAATAATTTTATGCATATTCATATCAGAAATAGGCTTAATATTTTCCTATGTATCTTTAACTACAATATTCCACCCATTATCCCAATGTAGAAAAATAATTATATGCATATTCTTATTAGAAAAGGGTTAAATATGTTCCTATCTATATTTATATACAATATTCCACCCATAATCCCCATGTAGAAAAGTAATTATATGCATATTCTTATCAGAAATGGGTTAAATAGGTTCCTATGTATATTTATAAACAATATTCCACCCATAATCCACATGTAGAAAAATAATGATATGCATATTTAAATCAGAAATAGGTTTAATATGTTGATATGTAAGTTTATATACAATGTTTTACCCATAATCCCCATGTAGAAAAATAATTATATGCATATTCTTATTAGAAATTGGTTAAATAGGTTCCTATGTATAGTTATTAACAAAATTCCATCCATACTCCTCATGTAGAAAACATTTTTATATACATATTCATATCAGAAATAGATTTATTATGTTGCTTTGTATATTTATAAACAATATTCCAACCATAATCCAAATGTAGAAAAATAATTATCTGCATATTCTTTTCAGAAATTGGTTAAATAGGTTACTATGTATATTTATAAACAATATTCCACCTACAATCCTTTTGCAGAAAAAAAATTATATGCATATTCTTATCAGAGATGGGTTGAATAGGTTCCTATGTATATTTATAAACAAGATTCCACCATTAATCCCCATGTAGAAAAATAATTATATGCATATTCTTTTCAGAAATGGGTTAAATAGGTTCCTATGTATAATTAAAAACAATATTCCACCTATAATCCCTTTGCAGAAAAATAATTATATTCATATTCTTATCAGAAATGGATTAAATAGGTTCCTATGTATATTTATAAACAATATTTCACCCATAATCCCGATGTAGAAAAATAATTATATGCATATTCTTATCAGAAATAGGCTTAATATGTTGCTATCTATATCTATAAACAATCTTCAACCTATAATCCCCATGTAGAAAAATAATTATATGCATATTCTTATCAGAAATAGGCTTAATATGTTGCTATCTATATCTATAAACAATCTTCAACCTATAATCCCCATGTAGAAAAAAATTATATGCATATTTTTATCAGAAATGGGTTAAATAGGTTCTTATGTATATTTTTAAACCATATTCTGCCCATAATCCACATGTAGAAAAATAATTATATGCATATTCTTTTCAGAAATTGGTTAAATAGGTTACTATGCATATTTATAAACAATATTCCAACCATAATCCCCATGTAGAAAAATAATTATATGCATATTCATATCAGAAATAGGTTTAATATGTTTCTATGTATATTTATAAACAATATTCAAACCATAATCCAAATGTAGAAAAATAATTATATGCATACTCTTTTCAGAAATGGGTTATATAGGTTCCTATGTATATTTATAAACAATATTCCACCTCTAATCCCTTTGCAGAAACATAATTATATGCATATTCTTATTAGAAATGGGTTAAATAGGTTACTATGTATATTTATAAACAATATAACACCCATAATCCCCATGTAGAAAAATAATTATATGCATATTCTTTTCAGAAATGGGTTAAATAGGTTCTTATGTATTATTAAAAACAATATTCCTCCCATAATCCCCATGTAGAAAAACAATTATACGCATATTCTTATCACAAATGTGTTAAATAGATTCCTATGTATATTTATATACAATATTCTACCCATATTTCCCATGTAGAAAAATAATTATATGCATATTCTTATCATAAATGGGTTAAATAGGTTCCTATGTATATTTATAAACAATATTCCACCCATAATCCCCATGTAGAAAAATAATTATATTCATATACTTATCAGAAATGGGTTAAATCGGTTGCTATGTATATTTATAAACAATATTCCACCCATAATCCCCATGGAGAAAATAATCATATGCATAATCTTATCAGAAATGGGTTAAATAGGTTGCTATGTATGTTTATAAACAATATTCCACCCTTAGTCCCAATGTAGAAAATAATTATATGCATATTCTTATCAGAAATGGGTTAAATAGGTTGCTGTGTATATTTATTAACAATATTCCACCCATAAACCCCATGTAGAAAAATAATTTTATGCATATTCTTATCAGAAATGGGTTATATAGGTTCCTATGTATATTTATAAACAATATTCCACCTATAATCCCCATGCAGAAAAATAATTATATGCATAGTCTTATCAGAAATGGGTTAAATAGGTTCCTATGTATATTTATAAACAATATTCCACCCATAATCCCCATGTAGAAAAGTGATTATATGAATATTCTTTTCAGAAATGGGTTAAATAGATTACTATGTATATTTATAAACAATATTCCACCCATAATCCCCATGTAGAAAAATAATTATACGCATATTCTTATCATAAATTGGTTAAATAGGTTACTATGTATATTTATAAACAATAATCCACCCATAAACCCCATGTGGAAAAATATTTATATGCATATTCTTATCAGAAATGGGTTAAATAGGTTCCTATGTATATTTATAAACAATATTCCACCCATAATCCCCATGTAGAAAAATAATTTTATGCATATTCATATCAGAAATAGACTTAATATATTCCTATGTATATTTAACTACAATATTCCACCCACACTCAAAATGTAGAAAAATAATTATATACATATTCTTATCAGAAATGGGTTAGATAGGTTCCTATGTATACTTATAAACAATATTCCACCCATAATCCCAATGTATAAAATAATTTTATGCATATTCATATCAGAAATAGGCTTAATATATTCGTATGTATCTTTAACAACAATATTCCACCCATAATCCCAATGTAGAAAAATAATTATATGCATATTCTTATAAGAAACGGGTTAAATAGGTTCCTATCTATGTTTATAAACAATATTCCACTCATAGTCCCAATATAGAAAATAATTATATGCATATTCTTATCAAAATTGGGTTAAAAATGTTGCTATGTATATTTATTAAAAATATTCCACCCATAATCCCCATGTAGAAAAATAATTTTATGCATATTTTTATCAGAAATGGGTTAAATAGGTTCCTATGTATGTTTATAAACAATATTCCACCCATAATCCCCATGTAGAAAAGTAATTATATGCATATTCTTTTCAGAAATTGGTTAAATAAGTTACTATGTATATTTATAAACAATATTCCACCCATAATCCCCATGTAGAAAAATAATTTTATGCATATTCATATCAGAAATGGGTTAAATATGTTCCTATGTATATTTATATACAATATTCCACCCATAATCCCCATGTAGAAAAGTAATTATATGCATATTCTTATCAGAAATGGGTTAAATAGGTTCCTATGTATATTTATAAACAATAGTTCACCCATAATCCCCATGTAGAAAAAAAATGATATGCATATTCTTATCAAAAATGGGTTAAATAGGTTCCTATGTATATTTATAAACAATATTCCACCCATAATAATGTAGAAAAATAATTGTATCCATATTCATATCAGAAATAAACTTACTATATTCCTATGTATGTTTAACTACAATATTCCACCCACAATCCCCATGTAGAAAAATAATTATATGCATATTCTTATCAGAAATGGGTTACATAGGTTCCTATGTATACTTATAAATAATATTCCACCCATAATCCCAAAGTAGAAAAATAATTTTATGCATATTCATATCAGAAATAGGCTTAATATTTTCCTATGTATCTTTAACTACAATATTCCACCCATTATCCCAATGTAGAAAAATAATTATATGCATATTCTTATCAGAAATGGGTTACATAGTTTCCTATGTATATTTATAAACAATAGTTCACATATAATCCACATGTAGAAAAATAATTATATGCATATTCTTATCAGAAATGGGTTAAATATGTTCCTATGTATATTTATATACAATATTCCACCCATAATCCCCATGTAGAAAAGTAATTATATGCATATTCTTATCAGAAATGGGTTAAATAGGTTCCTATGTATATTTATAAACAATATTCCACCCATAATCCCCATGTAGAAAAATAATTTTATGCATATTCATATCAGAAATGGGTTAAATATGTTCCTATGTATATTTATATACAATATTCCACCCATAATCCCCATGTAGAAAAGTAATTATATGCATATTCTTATCAGAAATGGGTTAAATAGGTTCCTATGTATATTTATAAACAATAGTTCACCCATAATCCCCATGTAGAAAAAAAATGATATGCATATTCTTATCAAAAATGGGTTAAATAGGTTCCTATGTATATCTATAAACAATATTCCACCCATAATAATGTAGAAAAATAATTGTATCCATATTCATATCAGAAATAAACTTACTATATTCCTATGTATGTTTAACTACAATATTCCACCCACAATCCCCATGTAGAAAAATAATTATATGCATATTCTTATCAGAAATGGGTTACATAGGTTCCTATGTATACTTATAAATAATATTCCACCCATAATCCCAAAGTAGAAAAATAATTTTATGCATATTCATATCAGAAATAGGCTTAATATTTTCCTATGTATCTTTAACTACAATATTCCACCCATTATCCCAATGTAGAAAAATAATTATATGCATATTCTTATTAGAAATGGGTTAAATATGTTCCTATCTATGTTTATAAACAATATTCCACCCATAGTCCCAATGTAGAAAAATAATTATATGCATATTCTTATCAGAAATAGGTTTAATATTTTGCTATGTATAATGATAAACAATATTCCACTAATAATCCCCATGGAGAAAATAATCATATGCATAATCTTATCAGAAATGGGTTAAATAGGTTGCTATGTATATTTATTAAAAATATTCTACCCATAATCCCCATGTAGAAAAATAATTTAATGCATATTCTTATCTGAAATGGGTTAAATATGTTCCTATGTATATTTATATACAATATTCCACCCATAATCCCCATGTAGAAAAGTAATTATATGCATATTCTTATCAGAAATGGGTTAAATAGGTTCCTATGTATATTTATAAACAATAGTTCACCCGTATTCCCCACGTAGAAAAAAAATTATGTGCATATTCTTATCAGAAATTGGTTAAATAGGTTCCTATGTATATTTATAAACAATATTCCACCCATAATCCCCATGTAGAAAAATAATTTTATGCATATTCATATCAAAAATGGGTTAAATATGTACCTATGTATATTTAAATACAATATTCCACCCATAATCCCCATGTAGAAAAGTAATTATATGCATATTCTTATCAGAAATGGGTTAAATAGGTTCCTATGTATATTTATAAACAATAGTTCACCCATAATCCCCATGTAGAAAAAAAAATTATATGCATATTCTTATCAAAAATGGGTTAAATAGGTTCCTATGTATATTTATAAATAATATTCCACCCATAATCCCAAAGTAGAAAAATAATTTTATGCATATTCATATCAGAAATAGGCTTAATATTTTCCTATGTATCTTTAACTACAATATTCCACCCATTATCCCAATGTAGAAAAATAATTATATGCATATTCTTATCAGAAATGGGTTACATAGGTTCCTATGTATATTTATAAACAATAGTTCACATATAATCCACATGTAGAAAAATAATTATATGCATATTCTTATCAGAAATGGGTTAAATAAGTTCCTATGTATATTTATAAACAATATTCCACCCATAATCCCCATGTAGAAAAATAATTTTATGCATATTCATATCAGAAATAGACTATTCCTATGTATATTTAACTACAATATCCCACCCAAAATCCCCATGTAGAAAAATATTTATATGCATAGTCTTATTAGAAATGGGTTAAATAGGTTCCTATCTATGTTTATAAACCCATAGTCCCAATATAGAAAAATAATTATATGCTTATTCTTATCAGAAATAGGTTTAATATTTTGCTATGTATATTTATAAACAATATTCCACCCATAATCCCCATGTAGAAAATAATTATATGCATATTCTTTTCAGAAATGGGTTAAATTGGTTGCTATGTATATTATTAAAAATATTCCACCCATAATCCCCATGTAGAAAAATAATGTTATGCATATTCTTATCAGAAATGGGTTAAATAGCTTCCTATGTATATTTATAAACAATATTCCACCCATAATCCCCATGTAGAAAAATAATTTTATGCATATTCATATCAGAAATAGACTTAATATATTCCTATGTATGTTTAACTGCAATATCCCACCCATAATCCCAATGTAGAAAAATAATTATATGCATATTCTTATCAGAAATGGGTTAAATAGTTTCCTATGTATATTTATAAACAATATTCCACCAATAATCCACATGTAGAAAAATAATGATATGCGTATTTAAATCAGAAATAGGTTTAATATGTTGCTATGTATGTTTATATACAATATTTTACTCATAATACCCGTGTAGAAAAATAATTATATGCATATTCTTTTTAGAAATTGGTTAAATAGGTTATTATGTATATTTATGAACAATATTCCGTCCATACTCCTCATGTAGAAAAATATTTATATGCATATTCATATCAGAAATAGATTTATTATGTTGCTTTGTATATTTATAAACAATATTCCCCCCATAATCCCAGTGTAGAAAAATAATGTTATGCATATTCATATCAGAAATAGGCTTAATATATTCCTATGTATCTTTAACTACAATGTTCCACCCATACTCCCATTGTAGAAAAATAATTATATGCATATTCTTATCAGAAATGGGTTAAATAGGTTCCTTTCTATGTTTATAAACAATATTCCAACCATAAATCCCCATGTAGAAAAATAATTATATGCATATTCTTATCAGAAATGGGTTAAATAGGTTCCTAAGTATATTTATAAACAATATTCCATAATCCATTTGTAGAAACATAATTTTATGCATATATGAATATGCAGGAATAGGTTTAATATATTGATATGTATGTTTAACTAAAACATTCCACCCATAATCCCCATGTAGAAAAATAATTATATGCATATTCTTATCAGAAATGACTTAAATAGGTTGTTGTGTATATTTATAAACAGTATTCCACTCATAATCCCAATGTAGAAAAATAATTTTATGCATATTCTAATCAGAAATAGGTTGCTATCTATATTTATAAACAATATTCCACCCATAATCCCCATGTAGAAATAGAATTATATGCATATTCTTATCCGAAATGGGTTAAATAGGATTCATATTTATATATTGATAAACAATATTCCACCCACAATCCCATGTGGAAAAATAATGTAATGCATAATCATATCAGAAATAGGTTTAATGTGGGGTTGAAAGGTTAGTTCAGAGTCCAGGATTACACCTAGGACCTTGGCGTGGGGAGATGGGTTTATAGTTGAGCCATTGATCTTGACAGGGAAATCAGGGGAAGTGGCACCTGAGGGAGGAAATATTATGAGCTCGTTTTTGGATAGGTTGAGTTTGAGAAAGTGAGGTGACATCCAGGCTGATATGTCTGCTTGTAAGTTGGTAATGCGTGAGGAGACAGATGGAGAGAGCTGGGGGGTGGAGATCAGCATAGGGTGTCATCAGCATAGAAATGATATTTAAAGCCGTGGGAGGCAATCAACTGACCCAAGCAGGTGGTCCAAGAACAGAACCTTGGGGGATCCCAACGGAAAAAGGAAGAGGAGAGGAGGAAGTAGAGTTGTAAGTGACACTGAAGGAGTTTTGGGATAGGTTAGGATGAGAACCAGCGAAGAGTACAGTCACGGAGAGCAAAGGAGTGGAGTTTTTTGAGGAGGAGGGGGTGGTCCACTGTGTCAAAGGCAGCAGAGAGATCCAGGAGAAGTAGTACAGAATAGTGTCCATTGGCTTTAGCCATTAGAGTTTAAGGAGAGCAGTTTCCGTGGAATGTTGAGGGCGAAAACCGGACTGAAGGGGATCAAGAAGTTTATTCATGGTCAAGATGGTCGCTTAGTTGGTTGTAGACCAGTCTTTTAAGAAGTTTGGAGGAGAAGGAGAGTAAGGACATGGGACGTAAGTTGTTGAGATTGGTGACTAGCGCATGTTTTAGAGAGTTTGGGAAGATGCCACCAAGAGAGGGATTAGTTGGAAATGTGAGTTAGAGAGCATAGAATCAAGTCAGAGGGTGAGCGTAGGATTTGCGAGAGAACAGGATCAAGGGGGCAAGTGGTTAGATGAGTGCTAGATAAAAGTTTGGCAACCTCAGTAATAGTAGCAGGGTTGAATGTAGGAAGTAATGGGGAGGTTTTTGCGCATTGGTGATCTCCTCATGAATTGTATCAATGTTAGTTTTGAAGTGATTGGCAATCTCCTGGGCAGTGAGTGAGTTGGTGGGTGGAGGCAGTGGAGGGCAGAGTAGAATGTTGAAGGTAGAGAAGAGTTGACGTGGACTGGATGAGAAGGTGTTAATGAGTATGATAAAGTAGGTCTGTTTGGCAGTGTTTAGGCAGGAGTAGTATTTTAGGAGGGCAGATTTATATTGTGTGAGGGCAGATTTATATTGAAGTGAAGCCGCAGAGCGCGGCTAGTTTTCTGAGACTTCTGGTGTCATCTGTTTGCCAGGGTTGTAGCAGTAGGCGTGTAGTGAGGGGGGGCAAGCTTGTCTAGGGAGTGAGCTCTTGTAGATGAAAGTAGCTAGGTTGGGGCAGGACAGAGGTGACATTTTGTCATAGAGGTGATCAGTGGCAGAGTAAAGAGAAGGGTTGGAGAAGAGGTGGAAGACAAGGAGAGAGCAAAACTAATAAGGTGGTGATCAGAGAGTGGGAGTGGATTGTTGGAAAGGTTGCACGGAGTGCACAGATAGGAGAAGGCAAGGTCAAGGGTGTTGCCGTTGGAGTGGGTAGGAGCCTGTATCCATTGATTCAGGTCAAGCGATGAGGTTAGACTGAGAAGTTTAGAAGTAATAGTAGCGTTAGTGTTGACAGGGATGTTGAAGTCCCCAAGAATAATTGTGGGGATTTCAGAAGAGAGAAAGTAGGGTAGCCAGGCAGAGAAGTCATCAAGAAAGGCTGATACTTGTCCAGGGGGCCGGTAGATGACAGCAATTCTTAGAGAAATGGGAGAGAAAAGACGAATGCAATGTGCCTCAAAAGAGGAGAGTGTTCTGAGGTGGGTGAAGAACCTGATAGGTGCTGCATGGGGCTAGAAGGATTCCCACCCACCTCCCTTCCGTCCACTTGGTCCAAAGAAGGCCCCCATGGGAGAGGGAAGCAGGAGAAATAGTATCCGATTCAGGAAGCCAAGTAGGTTAAAGGAATTTGTGATAAAGAGGTCGTGAAGGGCAGTGAGTTTTTTGCAGAAAGAACGTGCATTCCACAGGGCACAGGAAAAGGGGGAAGATGGTTTTGGAAAGAGGAATAGAGACCAAGTTCTGTGGGTTACGGCTCCTGCCAGAGGGTGTAGGGGGATGGAAGCAATGGGCAAGGGACAGATGATGGTGGCCCAGGGTTTGGGAATATGTCACCAGAGATTAGGAGAAGCAGGAGGGTGAGGGAGGTAATGTGGGACAGTGATTTATGTGAAGGGGCATGTCTCAGAGTACTGGAGTTTTATCAGTGTATGGTAGAATGAGCGAGAGTTGGAAGGAACAGGTAGGGAGAAGACAGAAGGCAGGGTAGTAATACGTATAAGCAGGCGGGTGGAGAGGGGAGGTGAAAGTAAGAGAGTTTGAGGAGAGGAGTGTCAGAAGCAGTGGTATACAGAGTGCATGTAACAGAGCGGAGGAGAGCCTTGTTTTGTTTGCTTCGTGCAATCGCTGAAGTGCAGAGATTGAAGTGCATATCACTTGTGTAGGAAGAATTACTTAGTGAAAGAAGCCCCTGCAATGTGCTCCCCGAGCAATGTGCTCACCCCTTAAGGATGCTAAAATTTATACTGTTATAAGGTTGGGGTTGAAGTTCGTTAATTAATCATGAGTAACTATAAGAATGCCTAACAATCAAAGTGGACTTTTTGCTTCAAAAGTCAGAATAGCAAAAGGCCAAGATAAGATCAACACATAAAACTTAGGTAAGACAGTCCAGAGCAACAAATAATGTCATGGTTGTGCGCACATGGCAACAGATAGAGAAGGCCACATACCAAAGAAACACACACTCACAGACAGCAGGTAGATCCCAATTTCAGTTAACGGTGGAAGATGTGGTTGATTTGACACATACCTGTAAAGAGACAGAGAAGGATTGATCAGGTGAGGCAGAACTTGAAGCAGAGATTGAAGTGCATATCACTTGTAGAAAGAATCACTTAGAGAAAGAAGCCCCTGCAATGTGCTCCCCGGGTTTACTCAACCATGTAAAACATCTCACTGATATATCATGACATTTTGCTGTGGACCAGTGGATACGGATTGGGTAATGCAAATTCACAGTTAGGTTTTAAATGTTACATTTACAGTAACTTAAGCAATTTCCTAGTCTTCAAAACCAAAGTAATTAAGTAATTAAGTAACTGTGCAGCAATTATCAAACAATCTGATTTCATTGCTATTTAGACATTCTATCTAAATAGGGTATTGTAATTGCAACTATCTATCGAAAATTTAAAAATGCGCATTGATTTTGTTGTGACTTTAACTTTATCCACAAACTACACCAGTAATGGTATCTGCCATATCTATTCCTCCCACTAACACAAAATTTTCACATTTTATTATTTTCACACTGACAGCAATGATGTGGTCTTTTTTTTTCCTTACACAAATGATAATTCAAATATTCCTTAAACTGACACAATGATGAGGACTAATCCTTCCACTGATACCAACAACGCGGTTGTAGTTTTGACAATGACAACAAGAATTTGTTCCTTTCACTGACACCAATGATGGGTCAGACCAACAATAGATATAAGCTGATAAACTGATCGTTATTAATTAAAACTTTTTACATAGTTGAATTACCCTTAATATAGCAAAAAAAGTCCTGATAGCAATTTGTGTGAGATGGTTTACATTAAGATGTAAAATTGAGGCTTACATCCTACGTGAGTGTGTTGCAGGGCTTATATTGTCGAATTGATAGTTGACTACACCCTAATTAAGATCGAATGTCGAAATAGCAAAGAGAAATAGAAATACACGGAATTAGAGCACAATATCAGCTAGGCTTCTATTCGTTTCTAATATATTCAGCCATTGAAATCTGGCTCATATAGTGGATATTGGTAATTTGAACATAATTCGATTATAGTAACCAAGCTATGAAACCTCTCAAAGTAAGCTATAAACACTTTTATAGTATCCTTAAAGTATCTCAAAACCAATGGGGTTTGTTTCACAGGACTAATTTAAGAAATATTCAACTAGTTCGAATCCATTTCAAACCTTCTTCTCACTGCTATTCCTATTTAAGAATTATTCGAATCCAAGTCAAACCGGCAGCTTTTCTGTTGTAATAGTTTTGGAACGTGTATTGCATTTTTTGACAAATATCTCAGTAGATATGTTGTTGTAATCTACTATCTACTGTAATACAAATAGCGCTCAAACCTGTCAGCAAGCAAGCAAAAAAATCCTAAAGTCTACAGTCTCACTCTCCTTGATGTGTCACGCAAACAATATAAACAACTCACTAAGGGTTTATTCGCTATATATACAGATATATCCATGTTTCCTGACATTTTGCTTACCAGGGAAAGGGATTGTGTAATGTAGTGCTATCTTGAAAAATTTACAGTATTTCAGCAATTCCCCAGTCTTCGTTAACTGTCCAATTAAATTCTGCTGCTTCTTGAGTCTTACGGGTGATGCAGCAATTATCAAACAATCTGATCTTAATGCTATTCCGACATTTTATCTTTAATCTATCTCTATCGTATTTTATCTCTCAAAATATAAAAATTCGCACTGGTTTTCTTAAAGCACTGCTAAATATTGTGTAACATTATGGGACACCGAGTCCTATTTGTCATTTATTTCAACTGCAACCAATGATTTTTTTACTGGCTCCTTTCACTTACACCAATGATCCCACTGACACCAACAATAGGGGTACTATTTCTCTCTCACTGGCTCAGATTTTTTTGCATTACTCGAAATCTGGCCCATCTACGGATTACATCTTCTCCTTCTCTGCCAATCTCTGCCACTTTTGCCAAACACAACACTGTTGGTAGAATGCAATACACGTTTACATCCTTTAAGAGATAGATATTATTCTTAAAGTCGCAGAGTGTCAGGGTTAGCAGTTTACATGGTTGCATTACCCTAAATATAGCAAAAAAATCCTGATAACAAAGAGTCGCAAAGAGTTGATAAAACTAAAATAGTGTGTGAGACGGTTAAGACGTTTAGTCGCATTAACGTTATACATTATCATAAATAAAGTCAGGATGACATCGCGCATTGAGATGAAGTTTGCAGGGCTCCCTTTATTTTCCGAGAAATAGTTTCCAATGAAATTTATAATTAAACTATCACTCATCCATTGAAAACTATTTGGTATTTGGAACATAATTCAATTATATATTAAAGTATAGTGTTAAACTAAGCTATGGAAACTCTTAACGTCTCCTTACTGTGCTAATTTACGAATTATTCAACTATTCAACCCGCAAAATATAGGTAATAATCACAATAATCACTGAATTAAAATCAGCGATCTCAGTGCTAATCTTTCGATAGCTGCAAGTGCAATTACCTGAACTTACCGTGCAACGGCTACTGGTTCGAAACTAATTCAAACCGCCTGACATATGTGCTATGCTATGCTGAAACTCCACAATATCTGACATCTAAGGTAAACCGTATTTCTGCTTTTTATTACTCTTTTAATTGGATGATCAATCAATCAGCTAATCATCTAAAGATGTTTCACTGTCCCTTCCACTGACACAATGATGGGGCACTTTTCTCTCACTGACTGAGAAGTTTTTGCTTCAAGCAAAATAGCACTGATATTAATTAAATGATCATTGCAATAAAACATAAATAAAGATTAAAAAAAAAAACATAAAAATTAAATTGTGGAGTTCATCTCTTTCAGGATGTTGGCTGACTTGGATTCGAAATAGTTGAATAATTCTGAAATAAGTACAGCAAGTGATCGTTGGTAGAATGCAAAATTTATATTTTTGCATAGCCTTATTGTTTACTTTCTTTTCAGGATAGATATTACTCTTAAAAATCGCAAAGGTTACCAGTTAGACCGTATACATGAGCTTCATTACCTATTACCTAAAGCAAAAAATAGCAAAAAAGTCCTGAAAAAACTTGTTATGTGTATGAGACGGTTTACAGTTAGATGTAAGATTAAGGTTTACACCTGTTTAGGAATAGTCGCGTTAACGTGAGTCTACATAACTGTGTTAAATGAAGTCAGGATATTCTGTTAAAGATAAAGTTACAGGGCTTTATTAAGACAGAATGTAGGCATAGCTAAATTGGGTTGGTTTAATAAAACGATAGGCTTGAGTCGGTCTCTAATTCGCTTCTATTTGTTTCTAATATCGTTACCTTTACTCAAGCAAACCATAAATCACATATACTATGGATTATTTCTTCCACTGACACCAACAATATGGAAATATTTCTCTAAGTGACACCGACGATGGGTCAGTATTTCTCCAACTGACACAAATGATGGGTCACTATTCTTCCTCCTGATACTAATGATGGCTATTTCTCACAATGACAAAAAATGATTGGTAACTATTCGTCCAACGATAGGTAACTGACACAAACAATGCGATACTGGCCCGAAATATCTCCACTGGCAACAATGATAGGACACTGTTCCTCCATTTCTAATAAGAATATGTAAATTATTATTTTTCTGCATGGGGATTATGGGTGGAAATTTGTTTATAAATATAAATTTAACCTATTATAACCTATTTAACCGATGTCTGATAAGTATATGCATATCATTATTTTTCTGCATTGGGATTATGGATGGAATATTGTAGTTAAACATACATAGAAACATATTAAATCTAATTCTGATATGAATATGCATTCAAATATTTTTCTACATGGGGATTATAGGTGGAATATTGTTTATAAATATACATAGGAACCTATTTAACCCATTTCTGATAAGAATATGCATATATTTTTCTACATGGGGATTATGGGTGGATTATTGTTTATAAACATAGATAGGAACCTATTTATCCCATTTCTAATAAGAATATGCATATAATTATTTTTGTACATTGAGATTATTGGTGGAATATTGTAGTTAAAGATATTTCTGATATGTATATGCATAAAAATATTTTTTCTACATAGGAATTATGGGTGGAATATTGTTCATAAATATAGATAGCAACATATTAAACCTATTTCTGATAAGAATATGCATATAATTATTTTTCTACATTGGGATTAAGGATGGATTATTGTTTATAAATACACATAGGAGCCTATTTAACCCATTTCTGATAAAAATATACATATAATTATTTTCTACATTCAGATTAGGTGTATAATATTGTTTATAAATATACATAGGAACCTATTTAACCTATTTCTGATAAGAATATGCATATAATTATTTTTCTGCATGGGGATTGTGGGTGAAATATTATTTTATAAATATATATATTAACCTATTTAACCCACTTCTGATAAGAATATGCATAAAATTATTTTTCTACATGGGGATTATGGGTGAAATATAGTATATAAACATAGAAAGACGCCTATTTAACCCATTTCTAATAAGAATATGCATATATTTTTTTTTGTACATTAAGATTATCGGTGGAATATTGTAGTTAAAGATTCATAGGAATATATTAAGACTATTTCTGATATGTATATGCATAAAAATATTTTTCTATATGGGGATAATGGGTGGAATATTGTATATAAACATAGATAGGAACCTATTTAACCCATTTCTGATAGGAATATACATATAATTATTTTCTACATTCGGATTATGTGTGGAATATTGTTTATAAATATACATATTAACCCATTTAAACCATTTCTGAAAAGAATATGCATATAATTATTTTTCTACATGCTGATTATGGTTTTAATATTGATTATAAATATACATTAGCAACATATTAAACCCATTTGTGATATGAGTATGCATATAATTATTTTTCTACATGGGGATTATGTATGGAATATTGTTAATAAATATACATTGCAACATATTATACCTATTTCTGATATGAATATGTATGTAATTATTTTTCTACATGGGATTAGCAACACATTAAACCTATTTCTGATATGAATATGCATACAATTATTTTTCTACGTGGGGATTATGGGTGGAATATTGTTTTTAAATATACATAGGAACCTATTTAACCCATTTCTGATAAGAATATGCATATAATTATTTTTCTGCATGGGGATTGTGGGTGAAATATTGTATATAAACATAGAAATTAACCTATTTAACCCATTTCTAATAAGAATATGCATATAATTTTTTTTGTACATTGAGATTATCGGTGGAATATTGTAGTTAAAGATTCATAGGAATATATTAAGCCTATTTCTGATATGTGTATGCATAAAAATATTTTTCTATATGGGGATAATGGGTGGAATATTGTTTATAAATATGGATAGGAAATTATTTAACCCATTTCTGATAAGAATATGCATATAATTATTTTTCTACATAGGAATTATGGGTGGAATATTGTATATAAACATAGATAAGAACCTATTTAACCCATTTCTGATAGGAATATACATATAATTATTTTCTATATTCGGATTATGTGTGGAATATTATTTATAAATATACATAGTAACCCATTTAAACCATTTCTGAAAAGAATATGCATATAATTATTTTTCTACATGCTGAATATGGTTGGAATATTGTTTATAAATATACATAGCAACATATTAAACCCATTTGTGATATGAGTATGCATATAATTATTTTTCTACATGGGGATTATGTATGGAATATTGTTAATAAATATACATTGCAACATATTATACCTATTTCTGATATGAATATGTATGTAATTACTTTTCTACATGGGATTAGCAACATATTAAACATATTTCTGTTATGAATATGCATATAATAATTTTTCTACATCGAGATTATGGGTGGAATATTGTTTATAAATATAGATAGCAACCTATTTTTGATTTAAATATGCATAAAATTATTTTTCTACATGGGGATTATGGGTGGAATATTGTTTATAAATATACATAGGAACCTATCTATGACATTTCTGATAAGAATATGCATATAATTATTTTTCTACATGTGGATTATGGGCAGAATATGGTATAAAATTATACATAGGAACCAATTTAACCCATTTCTGATAAGAATATGCATATAATTATTTTTCTACATGCTAATTATGGTTGGAATATTGTTTCTAAATATACATAGCAACATATTAAACCCATTTGTGATATGAGTATGCATATAATTATTTTTCTACATCGGGATTATGGGTGGAATATTGTTTATAAATATAGATAGCAACCTATTTCTGATTTAATTATGCATAAAATTATTTTTCTACATGGGGACTATGTGTGGAATATTTTTTATAAATATACATAGGAACCTATCTAACCCATTTCTGATAAGAATATGCATATAATTATTTTTGTACATGTGGATTATGGGCAGAATATGGTTTAAAAATATACATAGGAACCAATTTAACCCATTTCTGATAAGAATATGCATATAATTATTTTTCTATATGGGGTTTATGGGTGGATTATTGTTTATAAATATACATAGGAACCTATTTAACCCATTTCTGATAAGAATATGCATATAAATATTTTTCTACATGGGGTTTATGGGTGGATTATTGTTAATAAATATACATAGCAACCTATTTAACCCATTTCTGATAAGAATATGCATATAATTATTTTCTACATTGGGACTATGGGTGGAATATTGTTTATAAACATAGATAGGAACCTATTTAACCCATTTCTAATAAGAATATGCATATAATTATTTTTCTACGTTGGGATTATGGGTAGAATATTTTTAATAAATATACATAGCAACCTATTTAACCCATTTCTGATAAGATTATGCATATGATTATTTTCTCCATGGGGATTTTGGGTGGAATATTGATTATAAATATACATAGAAAAATATTAAACCTATTTCTGATAAGAATATGCATATAATTATTTTTCTACATTGCG
The DNA here is from genome assembly GCA_037953035.1 of Aquarana catesbeiana. Lineage (NCBI taxonomy): Eukaryota > Metazoa > Chordata > Amphibia > Anura > Ranidae > Aquarana > Aquarana catesbeiana. Next base: position 5,456,559 of record JBBHAA010000868.1, read on the forward strand.
ACTATGGGTGGAATATTGTTTATAAACATAGATAGGAACATATTTAACTCATTTCTAATAAGAATATGCATATAATTATTTTTCTACATTGGGATAATGGGTGGAATATTGTAGTTAAAGACACATAGAAATATATTAAGCCTATTTCTGATATAAATATGCATAAAATTATTTTTCTACTTTGGGATTATGGGTGGAATATTATTTATAAGTATACATAGAAACCTATGTAGCCCATTTCTGATAAGAATATGCATATAATTATTTTTCTACATGGGGATTGTGGGTGGAATATTGTAGTTAAACATACATAGGAATATATTAAGTTTATTTCTGATATGGTATATGGATAAAATTATTTTTCTACATTATTATGGGTGGAATATTGTTTATATATGTAGATAGAAAACTATTTAACCCATTTCTGATAAGAATATGCATATAATTATTTTTCTATATTGGGTTTATGGGTGGATTATTGTTTATAAATATACATAGGAACCTATTTAACCTATTTCTGATAAGAATATGCATATAAATATTTTTCTACATGGGGTTTATGGGTGGATTATTGTTTATAAATATACATAGTAAGCTATTTAACCCATTTCTGATAAGAACATGCGTATAATTATTTTTCTACATGGGGATTATGGGTGGAATATTGTTTATAAATATACATAGGAACCTATTTAACCCATTTCTGATAAGACTATGCATATAATTATTTTTCTGCATGGGGATTATAGGTGGAATATTGTTTATAAATATACATAGGAACCTATTTAACCCATTTCTGATAAGAATATGCATAAAATTATTTTTCTACATGGGGTTTATGGGTGGAATATTGTTAATAAATATACATAGCAACCTATTTAACCCATTTCTGATAAGAATATGCATATAATTATTTTCTACATTGGGACTATGGGTGGAATATTGTTTATAAACATAGATAGGAACCTATTTAACCCATTTCTAATAAGAATATGCATATAATTATTTTTCTACGTTGGGATTATGGGTAGAATATTTTTAATAAATATACATAGCAACCTATTTAACCCATTTCTGATAAGATTATGCATATGATTATTTTCTCCATGGGGATTTTGGGTGGAATATTGATTATAAATATACATAGAAAAATATTAAACCTATTTCTGATAAGAATATGCATATAATTATTTTTCTACATTGCGACTATGGGTGGAATATTGTTTATAAACATAGATAGGAACATATTTAACTCATTTCTAATAAGAATATGCATATAATTATTTTTCTACATTGGGATAATGGGTGGAATATTGTAGTTAAAGACACATAGAAATATATTAAGCCTATTTCTGATATAAATATGCATAAAATTATTTTTCTACTTTGGGATTATGGGTGGAATATTATTTATAAGTATACATAGAAACCTATGTAGCCCATTTCTGATAAGAATATGCATATAATTATTTTTCTACATGGGGATTGTGGGTGGAATATTGTAGTTAAACATACATAGGAATATATTAAGTTTATTTCTGATATGGTATATGGATAAAATTATTTTTCTACATTATTATGGGTGGAATATTGTTTATATATGTAGATAGAAACCTATTTAACCCATTTCTGATAAGAATATGCATATAATTATTTTTCTATATTGGGTTTATGGGTGGATTATTGTTTATAAATATACATAGGAACCTATTTAACCCATTTCTGATAAGAATATGCATATAAATATTTTTCTACATGGGGTTTATGGGTGGATTATTGTTTATAAATATACATAGTAACCTATTTAACCCATTTCTGAAAAGAATATTCATATAATTACTTTTCTACATGGGGATTATAAGTGGAATATTGTTTATAAATATACATAGGAACCTATTTAACCCATTTCTGATAAGACTATGCATATAATTATTTTTCTGCATATGGATTATAGGTGGAATATTGTTTATAAATATACATAGGAACCTATTTAACCAATTTCTGATAAGAATATGCATAAAACTATTTTTCCACATGGGGTTTATGGGTGGAATATTGTTAATAAATATACATAGCAACCTATTTAACCCATTTCTGATAAGAATATGCATATGATTATTTTCTCCATGGGGATTATGGGTGGAATATTGTTAATAAATATACATAGCAACCTATTTAACCCATTTCTGATATGAATATGCATATAATTATTTTTCTACATCGGGATTATGGCTGAAATATTGTTTATAAATATACATAGGAACCTATTTAATCCATTTCTGATAAGAATATGCATATAATTATTTTTCTGCAAATGGATTATAGGTGGAATATTGTTTATAAATATACATAGGAACCTATATAACCCATTTCTGAAAAGAGTATGGATATAATTATTTTTTTACATTTGGATTATGGTTTGAATATTGTTTATGAATATACATAGAAACATATTAAACCTATTTCTGATATGAATATGCATATAATTATTTTTCTACATGGGGATTATAGTTGCAATATTATTTATAAATATACATAGTAACCCTTTTAACCAATTTCTGAAAAGAATATGCATATAATTATTTTTCTACATTTGGATTATGGTTGGAATATTGTTTATAAATATACATAGGAACCTATTTAACCCATTTCTGATAAGTATATGCATATAATTATTTTTCTAGACGAGGATTATGGATGGAATATTTTTAATAAATATGCATAGCAACATATTAAACCTATTTCTGTTATGAATATGCATAAAATTATTTTTCTACATGGGGATTATGGGTGGAATATTGTTTATAAATATACACAGGAACCTATTTAACCCATTTCTGATAAAAATATGCATATAATTATTTTTCTACATGTGGATTATGGGCAGAATATGGTTTTAAAATATACATAGGAAACTATTTAACCCATTTCTGATAAGAATATGCATATAATTTTTTTCTACATGGGGATTATAGGTTGAAGATTGTTTATAGATATAGATAGCAACATATTAAGCTTATTTCTGATAAGAATATGCATATAATTATTTTTCTACATGGGGATTATGGGTGGAATATTGTTTATAAACATACATAGCAACATATTAATACTATTTCTGATATGAATATGCTTATAATTATTTTTCTACATGGGAATTATGGGTGAAATATTGTTAATAAGTACACATAGGAACCTATTTGACCCATTTCTAAAAAACAATATGCATATAATTATTTTTCTGCATGGGGATTATAGGTGGAATATTGTTTATAAATATACATATACATAGCAACCTATTTAACCCATTTCTGATAACAATATGCATATATTTTTTTTTTTGCATGGGGATTATAGGTGAAATATTGTTTATAAATATACATAGGAACCTATTCAACCCATCTCTGATAAGAATATGCATATAATTATTTTTCTACATGGGGATTACGAGTGAACTATTGTTTATAAATATACATAGGAACCTATTTAACCCATTTCTGATAAGAATATGCATATAATTACTTTTCTACATGGGGATTATGGGTGGAATATTGTATATAAATATACATAGGAACATATTTAACCCATTTCCGATAAGAATATGCATTAAATTATTTTTCTACATGGGGATTATGGGTAGAATATTTTTAATAAATATACATAGCAACCTATTTAACCCATTTCTGATAAGATTATGCATATGATTATTTTCTCCATGGGGATTATGGGTGGAATATTGTTTATCAATATACATAGCAAAATATTAAACCTATTTCTGATAAGAATATGCATATAATTATTTTTCTACATTGGGACTATGGGTGGAATATTGTTTATAAACATAGATAGGAACATATTTAACCCATTTCTAATAAGAATATGCATATCATTATTTTTCTACATTGGGATAATGGGTGGAATATTGTAGTTAAAGATACATAGGAAAATATTAAGCCTATTTCTGATATGAATATGCATAAAATTATTTTTCTACTTTGGGATTATGGGCGGAATATTATTTATAAGTATACATCGGAACCTATGTAACCCATTTCTGATAAGAATATGCATATAATTATTTTTCTACATGGGGATTGTGGGTGGAATATTGTAGTTAAACATACATAGGAATATATTAAGTTTATTTCTGATATGAATATGGATAAAATTATTTTTCTTCATTATTATGGGTGGAATATTGTTTATAAATATATATAGGAACCTATTTAACCCATTTCTGTTAAGAATATGCATATAAATATTTGTCTACATGGGGTTTATGGGTGGATTATTGTTTATAAATATACATAGTAAGCTATTTAACCCATTTCTGATAAGAACATGCGTATAATTATTTTTCTACATGGGGATTATGGGTGGAATATTGTTTATAAATATACATAGGAACCTATTTAACCCATTTCTGATAAGACTATGCATATAATTATTTTTCTGCATGGGGATTATAGGTGGAATATTGTTTATAAATATACATAGGAACCTATTTAACCCATTTCTGATAAGAATATGCATAAAATTATTTTTCTACATGGGGTTTATGGGTGGAATATTGTTAATAAATATACATAGCAACCTATTTAACCCATTTCTGATAAGAATATGCATATAATTATTTTCTACATTGGGACTATGGGTGGAATATTGTTTATAAACATAGATAGGAACCTATTTAACCCATTTCTAATAAGAATATGCATATAATTATTTTTCTACATTGGGATTATGGGTAGAATATTTTTAATAAATATACATAGCAACCTATTTAACCCATTTCTGATAAGATTATGCATATGATTATTTTCTCCATGGGGATTTTGGGTGGAATATTGTTTATAAATATACATAGAAAAATATTGAACCTATTTCTGATAAGAATATGCATATAATTATTTTTCTACATTGCGACTATGGGTGGAATATTGTTTATAAACATAGATAGGAACATATTTAACTCATTTCTAATAAGGATATGCATATAATTATTTTTCTACATTGGGATAATGGTTGGAATATTGTAGTTAAAGACACATAGAAATATATTAAGCCTATTTCTGATATAAATATGCATAAAATTATTTTTCTACTTTGGGATTATGGGTGGAATATTATTTATAAGTATACATAGGAACCTATTTAACCCATTTCTGATAAAAATATGCATAAAATTATTTTTCTACATGGGGATTATGGGTGGAATATTTTTAATAAATATACATAGCAACATTTTTAACCCAATTTTGATAAGAATATGCATATAATTATTTTCTATATTGGGACTATGAGTGGAATATTGTTTATAAACATAGATAGGAACCTATTTAACCCGTTTCTTATAAAGAATATGCATATAATTATTTTTCTACATTGGGATTATGGGTGGAATATTGTAGTTAAAGATACATACGAATATATTAAGCCTATTTCTGATATGAATATGCATAAAATTATTTTCTACATTGGGATTATGGGTGGAATATTGTAGTTAAATATACATAGGAATATATTAAGTCTATTTCTGATATGAATATGCATAAAATTATTTTTCTACATGGGGATTATGGGTGGAATATTGTTTATAAATATACATAGGAACCTATTTAACCCATTTCTGATAAGAATATGCATATAAATATTTTTCCACATGGGGTTTATGGGTGGATTATTGTTTATAAATATACATAGTAACCTATTTAACCAATTTATGATAAGAATATGCGTATAATTATTTTTCTACATGGGGATTATGGGTGGAATATTGTTTATAAATATACATAGTAATCTATTTAACCCATTTCTGAAAAGAATATTCATATAATCACTTTTCTACATGGGGATTATGGGTGGAATATTGTTTATAAATATACATAGGAACCTATTTAACCCATTTCTGATAAGACTATGCATATAATTATTTTTCTGCATGGGGATTATAGGTGGAATATTGTTTATAAATATACATAGGAACCTATATAACCTATTTCTGATAAGAATATGCATAAAATTATTTTTCTACATGGGGTTTATGGGTGGAATATTGTTAATAAATATACACAGCAACCTATTTAACCCATTTCTGATAAGAATATACATATAATTATTTTCTACATTGGGACTAAGGGTGGAATATTGTTTATAAACATACATAGCAACCTATTTAACCCATTTCTGATAAGATTATGCATATGATTATTTTCTCCATGGGGATTATGGGTGGAATATTGTTTATAAATATACATAGCAACCGATTTAACCCATTTCTGATAAGTATATGAATATAATTATTTTTCTACATGGGGATTATGGGTGGAATATTGTTTATAAATATACATAGGAACCTATTTAACCAATTTCTGAAAAGAATATGCATATAATTATTTTTCTACATTTGGATTATGGTTGCAATATTGTTTATAAATATACATAGGAACCTATTTAACCCATTTCTGATATGTATATGCATATAATTATTTTTCTAGACGAGGATTATGGATGGAATATTTTTAATAAATATGCATAGCAACATATTAAACCTATTTCTGTTATGAATATGCATAAAATTATTTTTCTACATGGGGATTATGGGTGGAATATTGTTTATAAATATACATAGGAACCTATTTAACCCATTTCTGATAAAAATATGCATATAATTATTTTTCTACATGTGGATTATGGGTAGAATATGGTTTTAAAATATACATAGGAAACTATTTAACCCATTTCTGATAAGAATATGCATATAATTTTTTTCTACATGGGGATTATAGGTTGAAGATTGTTTATAGATATAGATAGCAACATATTAAGCTTATTTCTGATAAGAATATGCATATAATTATTTTTCTACATGGGGATTATGGGTGGAATATTGTTTATAAACATACATAGCAACATATTAATACTATTTCTGATATGAATATGCTTATAATTATTTTTCTACATGGGAATTATGGGTGAAATATTGTTAATAAGTACACATAGGAACCTATTTGACCCATTTCTGATAACAATATGCATATAATTATTTTTCTGCATGGGGATTATAGGTGGAATATTGTTTATAAATATACATATACATAGCAACCTATTTAACCCATTTCTGATAACAATATGCATATATTTTTTTTTTGCATGGGGATTATAGGTGAAATATTGTTTATAAATATACATAGGAACCTATTCAACCCATCTCTGATAAGAATATGCATATAATTATTTTTCTACATGGGGATTACGGGTGAACTATTGTTTATAAATATACATAGGAACCTATTTAACCCATTTCTGATAAGAATATGCATATAATTACTTTTCTACATGGGGATTATGGGTGGAATATTGTATATAAATATACATAGGAACATATTTAACCCATTTCAGATAAGAATATGCATTAAATTATTTTTCTACATGGGGATTATGGGTAGAATATTTTTAATAAATATACATAGCAACCTATTTAACCCATTTCTGATAAGATTATGCATATGATTATTTTCTCCATGGGGATTATGGGTGGAATATTGTTTATCAATATACATAGCAAAATATTAAACCTATTTCTGATAAGAATATGCATATAAATATTTTTCTATATTGGGACTATGGGTGGAATATTGTTTATAAACATAGATAGGAACATATTTAACCCATTTCTAATAAGAATATGCATATAATTATTTTTCTACATTGGGATAATGGGTGGAATATTGTAGTTAAAGATACATAGGAAATATTAAGCCTATTTCTGATATGAATATGCATAAAATTATTTTTCTACTTTGGGATTATGGGTGGAATATTATTTATAAGTATACATAGGAACCTATGTAACCCATTTCTGATAAGAATATGCATACAATTATTTTTCTACATGGGGATTGTGGGTGGAATATTGTAGTTAAACATACATAGGAATATATTAAGTTTATTTCTGATATGAATATGGATACAATTATTTTTCTACATTATTATGGGTGGAATATTGTTTATAAATATACATAGGAACCTATTTAACCCATTTCTGATAAGAATATGCATATAAATATTTTTCTACATGGGGTTTATGGGTGGATTATTGTTTATAAATATACATAGTAACCTATTTAACCCATTTTTGATAAGAATATGCGTATAATTATTTTTCTACATGGGGATTATGGGTGGAATATTGTTTATAAATATACATAGTAACTTACTTAACCAATTTCTGAAAAGAATATGCATATAATTACTTTTCTACATGGGGATTATGGGTGGAATATTGTTTATAAACATACATAGGAACCTATTTAACCCATTTCTGATAAAAATATGCATAAAATTATTTTTCTACATGGGGATTATGGGTGGAATATTTTTAATAAATATACATAGCAACATTTTTAACCCAATTTTGATAAGAATATGCATATAATTATTTTCTATATTGGGACTATGAGTGGAATATTGTTTATAAACATAGATAGGAACCTATTTAACCCGTTTCTTATAAGAATATGCATATAATTATTTTTCTACATTGGGATTATGGGTGGAATATTGTTGTTAAAGATACATACGAATATATTAAGCCTATTTCTGATATGAATATGCATAAAATTATTTTCTACATTGGGATTATGGGTGGAATATTGTTTATAAGTATACATAGGAACCTATCTAACCCATTTCTGATAAGAATATGTATATAATTATTTTTCTACATTTTGAGTGTGGGTGGAATATTGTAGTTAAATATACATAGGAATATATTAAGTCTATTTCTGATATGAATATGCATAAAATTATTTTTTTACATGGGGATTATGGGTGGAATATTGTTTATAAATATACATAGGAACCTATTTAACCCATTTCTGATAAGAATATGCATATAAATATTTTTCCACATGGGGTTTATGGGTGGATTATTGTTTATAAATATACATAGTAACCTATTTAACCAATTTATGATAAGAATATGCGTATAATTATTTTTCTACATGGGGATTATGGGTGGAATATTGTTTATAAATATACATAGTAATCTATTTAACCCATTTCTGAAAAGAATATTCATATAATCACTTTTCTACATGGGGATTATGGGTGGAATATTGTTTATAAATATACATAGGAACCTATTTAACCCATTTCTGATAAGACTATGCATATAATTATTTTTCTGCATGGGGATTATAGGTGGAATATTGTTTATAAATATACATAGGAACCTATATAACCCATTTCTGATAAGAATATGCATAAAATTATTTTTCTACATGGGGTTTATGGGTGGAATATTGTTAATAAATATACACAGCAACCTATTTAACCCATTTCTAATAAGAATATGCATATAATTATTTTCTACATTGGGACTAAGGGTGGAATATTGTTTATAAACATACATAGCAACCTATTTAACCCATTTCTGATAAGATTATGCATATGATTATTTTCTCCATGGGGATTATGGGTGGAATATTGTTTATAAATATACATAGCAACCGATTTAACCCATTTCTGATAAGTATATGAATATAATTATTTTTCTACATGGGGATTATGGGTGGAATATTGTTTATAAATATACATAGGAACCTATTTAACCCATTTATGATAAGAATATGCATATAATTATTTTTCTACATGGGAAATATGGGTAGAATATTGTATATAAATATACATAGGAATCTATTTAACACATTTGTGATAAGAATATGCGTATAATTGTTTTTCTACATGGGGATTATGGGAGGAATATTGTTTTTAATAATACATAAGAACCTATTTAACCCATTTCTGAAAAGAATATGCATATAATTATTTTTCTACATGGGGATTATGGGTGTTATATTGTTTATAAATATACATAGTAACCTATTTAACCCATTTCTAATAAGAATATGCATATAATTATGTTTCTGCAAAGGGATTAGAGGTGGAATATTGTTTATAAATATACATAGGAACCTGTATAACCCATTTCTGAAAAGAGTATGCATATCATTATTTTTCTGCATTTGGATTATGGTTTGAATATTGTTTATAAATATACATAGAAACATATTAAACCTATTTCTGATATGAATATGCATATAATTATTTTTCTACATGGGGATTATGGTTGGAATATTGTTTATAAATATGCATAGTAACCTATTTAACCAATTTCTGAAAAGAATATGCATATAATTATTTTTCTACATGTGGATTATGGGCAGAATATGGTTTAAAAATATACATAAGAACCTATTTAACCCATTTCTGATAAAAATACATGGGGATTATAGGTTGAAGATTGTTTATAGATATAGATAGCAACATATTAAGCCTATTTCTGATAAGAATATGCATATAATTATTTTTCTACATGGGGATTATAGGTTGAAGATTGTTTATAGATATAGATAGCAACATATTAAGCCTATTTCTGATAAGAATATGCATATAATTATTTTTCTACATCGGGATTATGGGTGAAATATTGTTTATAAATATACATAAGAACCTATTTAATCCATTTCTGATAAGAATATGAATATAATTATTTTTCTGCAAAGGGATTATAGGTGGAATATTGTTTATAAATATACATAGGAACCTATATAACCCATTTCTGAAAAGAGTATGGATATAATTATTTTTTTACATTTGGATTATGGTTTGAATATTGTTTATGAATATACATAGAAACATATTAAACCTATTTCTGATATGAATATGCATATAATTATTTTTCTACATGGGGATTATAGTTGCAATATTATTTATAAATATACATAGTAACCCTTTTAACCAATTTCTGAAAAGAATATGCATATAATTATTTTTCTAAATTTGGATTATGGTTGGAATATTGTTTATAAATATACATAGGAACCTATTTAACCCATTTCTGATAAGTATATGCATATAATTATTTTTCTAGACGAGGATTATGGATGGAATATTTTTAATAAATATGCATAGCAACATATTAAACCTATTTCTGTTATGAATATGCATATAATTATTTTTCTACATCAGGACTATGGGTGGAATATTGTTTATAAATATAGATAGCAACCTATTTCTGCTTTAAATATGCATAAAATTATTTTTCTACATGGGGATTATGGGTGGAATATTGTTTATAAATATACATAGGAACCTATTTAACCCATTTCTGATAAAAATATGCATATAATTATTTTTCTACATGTGGATTATGGGCAGAATATGGTTTTAAAATATACATAGGAAACTATTTAACCCATTTCTGATAAGAATATGCATATAATTTTTTTCTACATGGGGATTATAGGTTGAAGATTGTTTATAGATATAGATAGCAACATATTAAGCCTATTTCTGATAAGAATATGCATATAATTATTTTTCTACATGGGGATTATGGGTGGAATATTGTTTATAAACATACATAGCAACATATTAATACTATTTCTGATATGAATATGCTTATAATTGTTTTTCTACATGGGAATTATGGGTGAAATATTGTTAATAAGTACACATAGGAACCTATTTGACCCATTTCTGATAACAATATGCATATAATTATTTTTCTGCATGGGGATTATAGGTGGAATATTGTTTATAAATATACATAGCAACCTAGTTAACCCATTTCTGATAACAATATGCATATATTTTTTTTTTGCATGGGGATTATAGGTGACATATTGTTTATAAATATACATAGGAACCTATTTAACACATTTCTGATAGGAATATGTATAAAATTATTTTTCTACATGGGGATTATGGGAGGAATATTGTTTTTAATTATACATAGGAACCTATTTAACCCATTTCTGAAAAGAATATGCATATAATTATTTTTCTACATGGGGATTATGGGTGGAATCTTGTTTATAAATATACATAGGAACCTATTCAACCCATCTCTGATAAGAATATGCATATAATTTTTTTTCTGCAAAGGGATTGTAGGTGGAATATTGTTTATAAATATACATAGTAACCTATTTAACCAATTTCTGAAAAGAATATGCAGATAATTATTTTTCTACATTTGGATTATGGTTGGAATATTGTTTATAAATATATAAAGGAACCTATTTAACCCATTTCTTATAAGTATATGCATATAATTTTTTTTATGCACGAGGATCATGGATGGAATATTGTTAATAAATATGCATAGCAACATATTAAACCTATTTCTGTTATGAATATGCATATAATTATTTTTCTACATGGGGATTATGGGTGGAATATTGATTTTAAATATACATAGGAACCTATTTAACCCATTTCTGATAAGAATATGCATAAAATTATTTTTCTACATGGGGTTTATGGGTGGAATATTGTTAATAAATATACATAGCAAGATATTAATACTATTTCTGATATGAATATGCATAAAATTATTTTTCTACTTTGGGATTATGGGTGGAATATTATTTATAAGTATACATAGGAACCTATGTAGCCCATTTCTGATAAGAATATGCATATAATTATTTTTCTACATGGGGATTGTGGGTGGAATATTGTAGTTAAACATACATAGGAATATATTAAGTTTATTTCTGATATGGTATATGGATAAAATTATTTTTCTACATTATTATGGGAGGAATATTGTTTATATATATATATATAGATAGGAACCTATTTAACCCATTTCTGATAAGAATATGCATATAATTATTTTTCTATATGGGGTTTATGGGTGGATTATTGTTTATAAATATACATAGGAACCTATTTAACCCATTTCTGATAAGAATATGCATATAAATATTTTTCTACATGGGGTTTATGGGTGGATTATTGTTTATAAATATACATAGTAAGCTATTTAACCCATTTCTGATAAGAACATGCGTATAATTATTTTTCTACATGGGGATTATGGGTGGAATATTGTTTATAAATATACATAGGAACCTATTTAACCCATTTCTGATAAGACTATGCATATAATTATTTTTCTGCATGGGGATTATAGGTGGAATATTGTTTATAAATATACATAGGAACCTATTTAACCCATTTCTGATAAGAATATGCATAAAATTATTTTTCTACATGGGATTTATGGGTGGAATATTGTTAATAAATATACATAGCAACCTATTTAACCCATTTCTGATAAGAATATGCATATAATTATTTTCTACATTGGGACTATGGGTGGAATATTGTTTATAAACATAGATAGGAACCTATTTAACCCATTTCTAATAAGAATATGCATATAATTATTTTTCTACGTTGGGATTATGGGTAGAATATTTTTAATAAATATACATAGCAACCTATTTAACCCATTTCTGATAAGATTATGCATATGATTATTTTCTCCATGGGGATTTTGGGTGGAATATTGATTATAAATATACATAGAAAAATATTAAACCTATTTCTGATAAGAATATGCATATAATTATTTTTCTACATTGCGACTATGGGTGGAATATTGTTTATAAACATAGATAGGAACATATTTAACTCATTTCTAATAAGAATATGCATATAATTATTTTTCTACATTGGGATAATGGGTGGAATATTGTAGTTAAAGACACATAGAAATATATTAAGCCTATTTCTGATATAAATATGCATAAAATTATTTTTCTACTTTGGGATTATGGGTGGAATATTATTTATAAGTATACATAGAAACCTATGTAGCCCATTTCTGATAAGAATATGCATATAATTATTTTTCTACATGGGGATTGTGGGTGGAATATTGTAGTTAAACATACATAGGAATATATTAAGTTTATTTCTGATATGGTATATGGTTAAAATATTTTTCTACATTATTATGGGTGGAATATTGTTTATAGATGTAGATAGGAACCTATTTAACCTATTTCTGAGAAGAATATGCATATAATTATTTTTCTATATTGGGTTTATGGGTGGATTATTGTTTATAAATATACATAGGAACCTATTTAACCCATTTCTGATAAGAATATGCGTATAATTATTTTTCTACATGGGGATTATGGGTGGAATATTATTTATAAATATACATAGTAACCTATTTGACCCATTTCTGAAAAGAATATTCATATAATTACTTTTCTACATGGGGATTATAAGTGGAATATTGTTTATAAATATACATAGGAACCTATTTAACCCATTTCTGATAAGACTATGCATATAATTATTTTTCTGCATATGGATTATAGGTGGAATATTGTTTATAAATATACATAGGAACCTATTTAACCCATTTCTGATAAGAATATGCATAAAACTTTTTTTCCACATGGGGTTTATGGGTGGAATATTGTTAATAAATATACATAGCAACCTATTTAACCCATTTCTGATAAGAATATGCATACAAATATTTTCTACATTGGGACTATGGGTGGAATACTGTTTATAAACATAGATAGGAACCTATTTAACCCATTTCTAATAAGAATATGCATATAATTATTTTTTTTACAATGGGATTATGGGTGGAATATTGTTGTTAAAGATACATAGGAATATATTAAGCCTATTTCTGATATGAATATGCATAAAATTATTTTTCTACATTGGGATTATGGGTGGAATATTATTTAAAAGTATACATAGGAACCTATGTAACCCATTTCTGATAAGAATATGCATATAATTATTTTTCTACATGGGGATTGTGGGTGGAATATTGTAGTTAAACATACATATTAATATATTAAGTTTATTTCTGATATGAATATGGATAAAATTATTTTTCTACATTATTATGGGTGGAATATTGTTTATAAATATACATAGGAACCTATTTAACCAATTTCTGATAAGAATATGCATATAATTATTTTTCTACATGGGAATTATGGGTGGATTATTGTTTATAAATATACATAGGAATCTATTTAACCCATTTCTGATAAGAATATGCGTATAATTACTTTTCTACATGGGGATTATGGGTGGAATATTGTTTATAACTATACATAGGAACCTATTTAACCCATTTCTGATAAGAATATGCATATAATTATTTTTCTGCTCGGGGATTATAGGTGGAATATTGTTTATAAATATACATAGGAACCTAATTAACCCATTTCGGATAAGAATATGCATAAAATTATTTTTCTACATGGGGATTATGGGTGGACTATTGTTAATAAACATACATAGCAACCTATTTAACCCATTTCTGATAAGAATATGCATATAATTATTTTCTACATTGGGACTATGGGTGGAATATTGTTTATAAACATAGATAGGAACCTATTTAACCCATTTCTAATAAGAATATGCATATAATTATTTTTCTACATGGGGATTATGGGTGGATTATTGTTTATAAATATACATAGTAACTTATTTAACCAATTTCTGAAAAGAATATGCATATAATTACTTTTCTACATGGGGATTATGGGTGGAATATTGTTTATAAATATACATAGGAACCTATTTAACCCATTTCTGATAAAAATATTCATAAAATTATTTTTCAACATGGGGACTATGGGTGATATTTTTTTAATAAATATACATAGCAACCTTTTTAACCCAATTTTGATAAGAATATGCATATCATTATTTTCTACATTGGGACTATGAGTGGAATATTGTTTATAAACATAGATAGGAACCTATTTAACCCATTTCTTATAAGAATATGCATATAATTATTTTTCTACATTGGGATTATGGGTGGAATATTGTTGCTAAAGATACATAGGAATATATTAAGCCTATTTCTGATATGAATATGCATAAAATTATTTTTCTACATGGGGATTATGGGTAGGATATTCTTTATACATATACATAGCCACATATTAAACCTATTTCTGATATGATTATGCATATAATTATTTTTCTACATGGGGATTATGGTTGAAATATTGTTTATAAATATACATAGGAACCTATTTAACACATTTCTGATACAAATATGCAAATAATAATTTTTCTACATAGGGATTATGGATGGAATATTGTTTATAAATATAGATAGAAACATATTAAATCTATTTCAGATAAGAATATGCATATCATTATTTTTCTACATTATGATTAAGGGTGGAATATTGTTTATAAATATACATAGCAACCTATTTAACTCATTTCTGATAAGAATATGCATATAATTATTTTTCTACATTGGGATTATGGGTGGGATATTGCAGTTAAACCTACATAGGAATATATTAAGCCTATTTCTGATATGAATATGCATAAAATTATTTTTCTACATGGGGAATATGGGTGGGATATTGTTTATACATATACATAGCAACATATTAAACCTATTTCTGATATGAATATGCATATTATTATTTTTCTACATGGGGATTATGGGTAGAATATTGTAGATAAACATAAATAGCAACATATTAAACCTATTTCTGATAAAAATACGCATATCATTATTTTTCTACATGTGGATTATGGGTTGAATATTGTTTATAAATATATATAGGAACCTATTTAACCCAATTCTGATAAGAATATGCATATAATTATTTTTCTACATGGGAATTATTGGTGGAATATTGTATATAAATATACATTGGAACATATTAAACCTATTTGTGATGTGAATATGCATATAATTGTTTTTCTACATTGGGATTATGGGTAGACTATTGCAGATAAACATACATAACAACATATTAAACCTATTTTTGAGATGAATAGGCATATCATTATTTCTCTAAATGTGAATTATGGGTGGAATATTGTTTATAAGCATACATAGGAACCTATTTAACCCATTTCTGATAAGAATATGCATATAATTATTTTTCTGCATCGGGATTATAGGTGGAATATTGTTTATAAATATACATAGGAACCTATTTAACCCATTTCTGATAAGAATATGCATATAATTATTTTTCTACATGGGGATTATGGGTGGAATATTTTTAATAAATATACATAGCAACCAATTTAACCCATTTCTGATCAGAATATGCATATAATTATTTTCTCCATGGGGATTATGGGTGGAATATTGTTTATGAATATACATAGCAAAATATTAAACCTATTTCTGATAAGAATAAGCATATAATTATTTTTCTACATTGGGACTATGGGTGGAATATTGTTTATAAACATAGATAGGAACCTATTTAACCCATTTCTGATAAGAATATGCATATAATTATTTTTCTACATGGTAATTATGGGTGAACTATTGTTTAAAAAATATACATAGGAACCTATGTAACCCATTTCTGATAAGAATATGCATATAACTATTTTTCTACATTTGGATTGTGGGTGGAATATTGTAGTTAAACATACATAGGAATATATTAAGTCTATTTCTGATTTGAATATGCATACAATTATTTTTCTACATGGGGGTCATGGGTGGAATATTGTTTATAAATATACATAGGAACATATTTAACCCATTTCTGATAAGAATATGCATATAATTATTTTTCTACATGGGGATTATGGGTGGATTATTGTTTATAAATATACATAGTAACTTATTTAACCAATTTCTGAAAAGAATATGCATATAATTACTTTTCTACATGGGGATTATGGGTGGAATATTGTTTATAAATATACATAGGAACCTATTTAACCCATTTCTGATAAAAATATTCATAAAATTATTTTTCAACATGGGGACTATGGGTGATATTTTTTTAATAAATATACATAGCAACCTTTTTAACCCAATTTTGATAAGAATATGCATATCATTATTTTCTACATTGGGACTATGAGTGGAATATTGTTTATAAACATAGATAGGAACCTATTTAACCCATTTCTTATAAGAATATGCATATAATTATTTTTCTACATCGGGATTATGGGTGGAATATTGTTGTTAAAGATACATAGGAATATATTAAGCATATTTCTGAAATGAATATGCATAAAATTATTTTTCTACATTGAGACTATGGGTGGAATATTGTTTATAAACACAGATAGGAACCTATTTAACCCATTTCTAATAAGAATATGCATATAATTATTTTCTACATTGGGATTATGGGTGGAATATTGTAGTTAAAGATACATACGAATATATTAAGCCTATTTCTGATATGAATATGCATAAAATTATTTTCTACATTGGGATTATGGGTGGAATATTGTTTATAAGTATACATAGGAACCTATCTAACCCATTTCTGATAAGAATATTTATATAATTATTTTTCTACATTTTGAGTGTGGGTGGAATATTGTAGTTAAATATACATAGGAATATATTAAGTCTATTTCTTATATGAATATGCATAAAATTATTTTTCTACATGGGGATTATGGGTGGAATATTGTTTATAAATATACATAGGAACCTATTTAACCCATTTCTGATAAGAATATGCATATAATTACTTTTCTACATGGGGATTATGGGTGGAATATTGTATATAAATATACATAGGAACCTATTTAACCCATTTCAGATAAGAATATGCATATAATTATTTTTCTGCATTGGGATTATAGGTGGAATTTTGTTTATAAATATACATAGGAACCTATTTAACCCATTTCTGATAAGAATATGCATAAAATTATTTTTCTACATGGGGATTATGGGTAGAATATTTTTAATAAATATACATAGCAACCTATTTAACCCATTTCTGATAAGATTATGCATATGATTATTTTCTCCATGGGGATTATGGGTGGAATATTGTTGATAAATATACATAGCAAAATATTAAACCTATTTCTGATAAGAATATGCATATAATTATTTTTCTACATTGGGACTATGGGTGGAATTTTGTTTAGAAACATAGATAGGAACATATTTAACCCATTTCTATTAAGAATATGCATATAATTATTTTTCTACATTGGGATAATGGGTGGAATATTGTAGTTAAAGATACATAGGAAAATATTAAGCCTATTTCTGATATGAATATGGATAAAATTATTTTTCTACATTATTATGGGTGGAATATTGTTTATAAATATACATAGGAACCTATTTAACCCATTTCTGATAAGAATATGCATATAAATATTTTTCTACATGGGGTTTATGGGTGGATTATTGTTTATAAATATTCATAGTAACCTATTTATCCAATTTCTGAAAAGAATATTCATATAATTACTTTTCTACATGGGGATTATGGGTGGAATATTGTTTATAAATATGCATAGGAACCTATTTAACCCATTTCTGATAAGACTATGCATATAATTATTTTTCTGCATGGAGATTATAGGTGGAATATTGTTTATAAATATACATAGGAACCTATTTAACCCATTTCTGATAAGAATATGCATAAAATGATTTTTCTACATGGGGTTTATGGGTGGAATATTGTTAATAAATATACATAGCAATCTATTTAACCCATTTCTGATAAGAATATGCATATAATTATTTTCTACATTGGGACTATGGTTGGAATATTGTTTATAAACATAGATAGGAACCTATTTAACCCATTTCTAAAAAAAATATGCATATAATTATTTTTCCACATTGGGATTATGGGTAGAATATTTTTAATAAATATACATAGCAACCTATTTAACCCATTTCTGATAAGAATATGCATATAAATATTTTCTACATTGGGACTATGGGTGGAATATTGTTTATAAACATAGATAGGAACCTATTTAACCCATTTCTAATAAGAATATGCATATAATTATTTTTTTTTACATTGGGATTATGGGTGGAATATTGTTGTTAAAGATATATAGGAATATATTAAGCCTATTTCTGTTATGAATATGCATAAAATTATTTTTCTACATTGGGATTATCGGTGGAATATTATTTATAAGTATACATAGGAACCTATGTAACCCATTTCTGATAAGAATATGCATATAATTATTTTTCTACATGGGGATTGTGGGTGGAATATTGTAGTTAAAACATACATATTAATATATTAAGTTTATTTCTGATATGAATATGGATAAAATTATTTTTCTACATTATTATGGGTGGAATATTGTTTATAAATATACATAGGAACCCATTTAACCCATTTCTGATAAGAATATGCATATAATTATTTTTCTACATGGGAATTATGGGTGGATTATTGTTTATAAATATACATAGGAACCTATTTAACCCATTTCTGATAAGAATATGCATATAATTACTTTTCTACATGGGGATTATGGGTGGAATATTGTTTATAAATATACATAGGAACCTATTTAACCCATTTCTGATAAGAATATGCATATAATTATTTTTCTGCTCGGGGATTATAGGTGGAATATTGTTTATAAATATACATAGGAATCTAATTAACCCATTTCGGATAAGAATATGCATAAAATTATTTTTCTACATGGGGATTATGGGTGGACTATTGTTAATAAATATACATAGCAACCTATATAACCCATTTCTGATAAGAATATGCATATAATTATTTTCTACATTGGGACTATGGGTGGAATATTGTTTATAAACATAGATAGGAACCTATTTAACCCATTTCTAATAAGAATATGCATATAATTATTTTTCTACTTTGGGATTAAGGGTGGAATATTGTTGCTAAAGATACATAGGAATATATTAAGCCTATTTCTGATATGAATATGCATAAAATTATTTTTCTACATTGGGATTATGGGTGGAATATTGTTTATAAATATACATAGCAACACATTCAATCTATTTCTGATAAGAATATGCATAAAATTATTTTTCTACATGGGGATTATGGGTGGAATATTGTTTTTAAATATACATAGGAACCTATTTAACCCATTTCTGATAAGAATATGCATATAATTATTTTTCTACATGGGGATTATGGGCAGAATATTGTAGATAAACATACAAAGCAACATATTAAACCTATTTCTGATGAAAACACGCATATCATTATTTCTAAATGTGGATTATAGGTGGAATATTGTTTATAAATATACATATTAACCTATTTAACCCATTTCTGATAAGAATATGCATATAATTATTTTTCTACATGGGGTTTATGGGTGGAATATTGTTTATAAATATATATATAAACACATTAAACCTATTTCTGATAAGAATGTGCATATAATTATTTTTCTACATTGGGATTATGGGTGGAATATTGTTTATAAATATACATAGCAACCTATTTAACCCATTCCTGATAAGAATTTGTATATAATTATTTTTCTACATGGGGATTATGGGTGGAATATTGTTTATAAAATTACATAGGAACCTATTTAACCCATTTCTGATAAGAATATGGATATAACTATTCTTCTACATGGGGATTATGGGTGGAATATTGTTTATAAATATACATAGTAACCTATTTAACCCTTTTCTGAAAAGAATATGCATATAATTATTTTTCTACATGGGGATTATGGTTGGAATATTGTTTATAAATATACATAGAAACATATTAAACCTATTTCTGATATGAATATGCATATAATTATTTTTCTACATTTGAATTATGGGTGGAATATTGTTTATAAATTTACATAGGAACCTATTTAACCCATTGCTGATAAGAATATGCATATTTTTTTTTCTACATAGGGATTTGGGTGAAATATTGTAGTTAAACACAAATAGGAATATATTAAACCTATTTCTGATATGAATATGCATATAATTATTTTTCTACATGGGGAACATGGTGGAATATTGTTAATAAATATACATAGCTAAATATTACACCTATTTCTGATAAGAATATGCATATAATTATTTTTCTACATGGGGATTATGGGTGAAATATTTTTAATAAATATACACAGGAACCTATTTAACCCATTTCTAATAACAATATGCATATAATTATTTTTCTGCATGGGGATTATAAGTGGAATATTGTTTATAAATATACATAGGAATCTATTTAACACATTTTTGATAAGAATATGCATATAATTATATTTCTGCATGGGGATTATGGGTGGAATATTGTTTATAAACATAGATAGGAACCCATTTAACCAATTTCTGATAAGAATATGCATATTATTATTTTTCTACATTGGGATTATGGGTGGACTATTGCAGATAAACATACATAACAACATATTAAACCTATTTTTGATATGAATAGGCATATCATTATTTTTCTACATGTGAATTATGGGTGTAATATTGTTCATAAGCATACATAAGAACCTATGTACCCATTTCTGAAAAAAATATGCATATAATTATTTTTCTACATGGGGATTGTGGGTGGAATATTGTAGTTAAACATACATAGGAATATATTAACTCTATTTCTGATATGAATATGCATAAAATTATTTTTCTACATGGGGATTATGGGTGGAATATTGTTTATAAATATACATAGGAACCTATTTAACCCATTTCTGATAAGAATATGCATATAATTATTTTTCTGCATGGGGATTATAGGTGGAATATTGTTTATAAATATACATAGTAACCTATCTAAACCATTTCTGATAAGAATATGCATAAAATTATTTTTCTATATGTGGATTATGATGGAATATTGTTTATAAACATAGATAGGAACCCATTTAACCAATTTCTAATAAGAATATGCATATAATTATTTTTGAATATTGAGATTACGGGTGGAATATTGTAGTTAAAGGTACATAGGAATATATTAAGCCTATTTCTGATATGAATATGCATAAAATTATTTTTCTACATTGGGATTATGGGTGGAATATTGTTTATAAATATACATAGCAACACATTCAATCTATTTCTAATAAGAATATACATAAAATTATTTTTCTACATAGGGATTATGGGTGGAATATTGTTTTTAAATATACATAGGAACCTATTTAACCCATTTCTGATAAGAATATGCATATAATTATTTTTCTACATGGGGATTATGGGCAGAATATGGTTTAAAAATATACATAGGAACCTATTTAACCCATTTCTGATAAGAATATGGACATAATCTTTTTCTACATATGGATTATAGGTTAAAGATTGTTTATAGATATAGATATCAACATATTAAGTCTATTTCTGATTAGAATATGCATATAATTATTTTTCTACATGGGGATTATGGGTGGAATATAGTTTATAAATATACATAGCAACATATTAATACTATTTCTGATATGAATATGCATATAATTATTTTTCTACATGGGGATTATGGGTGAAATATTGTTAATAAATACACATAGGAACCTATTTAACCCATTTCTGATAACAATATGCATATAATTATTTTTCTGCATGGGGATTATAGGTGGAATATTGTTTATAAATATACATAGGAACCTATTTAACCCATTTCTGATAACAATATGCATATAAATATTTTTTTGCATGGGGATTATAGGTGGAATATTGTTTATAAATATACATAGGAACCTATTTAACACATTTCTGATAGGAATATGCATAAAATTATTTTTCTACAAGGGGATTATGGGTAGAATATTTTTAATAAATATACATAGCAACCTATTTAACCCATTTCTGATAAGATTATGCATATGATTATTTTCTCCATGGGGATTATGGGTGGAATATTGTTGATAAATATACATAGCAAAATATTAAACCTATTTCTGATAAGAATATGCATATAATTATTTTTCTACATTGGGACTATGGGTGGAATTTTGTTTATAAACATAGATAGGAACATATTTAACCCATTTCTATTAAGAATATGTATATAATTATTTTTCTACATTGGGATAATGGGTGGAATATTGTAGTTAAAGATACATAGGAAAATATTAAGCCTATTTCTGATATGAATATGCATAAAATTATTTTTCTACTTTGGGATTATGGGTGGAATATTATTTATAAGTATACATAGGAACCTATGTAACCCATTTCTGATAAGAATATGCATATAATTATTTTTCTACATGGGGATTATGGGTGGAATATAGTTTATAAATATACATAGCAACATATTAATACTATTTCTGATATGAATATGCATATAATTATTTTTCTACATGGGGATTATGGGTGAAATATTGTTAATAAATACACATAGGAACCCATTTAACCCATTTCTGATAACAATATGCATATAATTATTTTTCTGCATGGGGATTATAGGTGGAATATTGTTTATAAATATACATAGGAACCTATTTAACCCATTTCTGATAACAATATGCATATAATTTTTTTTTTGCATGGGGATTATAGGTGGAATATTGTTTATAAATATACATAGGAACCTATTTAACACATTTCTGATAGGAATATGCATAAAATTATTTTTCTACATGGGGATTATGGGTAGAATATTTTTAATAAATATACATAGCAACCTATTTAACCCATTTCTGATAAGATTATGCATATGATTATTTTCTCCATGGGGATTATGGGTGGAATATTGTTGATAAATATACATAGCAAAATATTAAACCTATTTCTGATAAGAATATGCATATAATTATTTTTCTACATTGGAACTATGGGTGGAATTTTGTTTATAAACATAGATAGGAACATATTTAACCCATTTCTATTAAGAATATGCATATAATTATTTTTCTACATTAGGATAATGGGTGGAATATTGTAGTTAAAGATACATAGGAAAATATTAAGCCTATTTCTGATATGAATATGCATAAAATTATTTTTCTACTTTGGGATTATGGGTGGAATATTATTTATAAGTATACATAGGAACCTATGTAACCCATTTCTGATAAGAATATGCATATAATTATTTTTATACATGGGGATTGTGGGTGGAATATTGTAGTTAAACATACATAGGAATATATTAAGTTTATTTCTGATATGAATATGGATAAAATTATTTTTCTACATTATTATGGGTGGAATATTGTTTATAAATATACATAGGAACCTATTTAACCCATTTCTGATAAGAATATGCATATAAATATTTTTCTACATGGGGTTTATGGGTGGATTATTGTTTATAAATATACATAGTAACCTATTTAACCCATTTCTGATAAGAATATGCCTATAATTATTTTTCTACATGGGGATTATGGGTGGAATATTGTCTATAAATATACATAGTAACCTATTTATCCAATTTCTGAAAAGAATATTCATATAATTACTTTTCTACATGGGGATTTTGGGTGGAATATTGTTTATAAATATGCATAGGAACCTATTTAACCCATTTCTGATAAGACTATGCATATAATTATTTTTCTGCATGGGGATTATAGGTGGAATATTGTTTATAAATATACATAGGAACCTATTTAACCCATTTCTGATAAGAATATGCATAAAATGATTTTTCTACATGGGGTTTATGGGTGGAATATTGTTAATGAATATACATAGCAACCTATTTAACCCATTTCTGATAAGAATATGCATATAATTATTTTCTACATTGGGACTATGGTTGGAATATTGTTTATAAACATAGATAGGAACCTATTTAACCCATTTCTAAAAAAAATATGCATATAATTATTTTTCCACATTGGGATTATGGGTAGAATATTTTTAATAAATATACATAGCAACCTATTTAACCCATTTCTGATAAGAATATGCATATAAATATTTTCTACATTGGGACTATGGGTGGAATATTGTTTATAAACATAGATAGGAACCTATTTAACCCATTTCTAATAAGAATATGCATATAATTATTTTTTCTTACATTGGGATTATGGGTGGAATATTGTTGTTAAAGATATATAGGAATATATTAAGCCTATTTCTGATATGAATATGCATAAAATTATTTTTCTACATTGGGATTATGGGTGGAATATTGTTTATAAATATACATAGCAACACATTCAATCTATTTCTAATAAGAATATACATAAAATTATTTTTCTACATAGGGATTATGGGTGGAATATTGTTTTTAAATATACATAGGAACCTATTTAACCCATTTCTGATAAGAATATGCATATAATTATTTTTCTACATGGGGATTATGGGCAGAATATGGTTTAAAAATATACATAGGAACCTATTTAACCCATTTCTGATAAGAATATGGACATAATCTTTTTCTACATATGGATTATAGGTTAAAGATTGTTTATAGATATAGATAGCAACATATTAAGTCTATTTCTGATTAGAATATGCATATAATTATTTTTCTACATGGGGATTATGGGTGGAATATAGTTTATAAATATACATAGCAACATATTAATACTATTTCTGATATGAATATGCATATAATTATTTTTCTACATGGGGATTATGGGTGAAATATTGTTAATAAATACACATAGGAACCTATTTAACCCATTTCTGATAACAATATGCATATAATTATTTTTCTGCATGGGGATTATAGGTGGAATATTGTTTATAAATATACATAGGAACCTATTTAACCCATTTCTGATAACAATATGCATATAAATATTTTTTTGCATGGGGATTATAGGTGGAATATTGTTTATAAATATACATAGGAACCTATTTAACACATTTCTGATAGGAATATGCATAAAATTATTTTTCTACAAGGGGATTATGGGTAGAATATTTTTAATAAATATACATAGCAACCTATTTAACCCATTTCTGATAAGATTATGCATATGATTATTTTCTCCATGGGGATTATGGGTGGAATATTGTTGATAAATATACATAGCAAAATATTAAACCTATTTCTGATAAGAATATGCATATAATTATTTTTCTACATTGGGACTATGGGTGGAATTTTGTTTATAAACATAGATAGGAACATATTTAACCCATTTCTATTAAGAATATGCATATAATTATTTTTCTACATTGGGATAATGGGTGGAATATTGTAGTTAAAGATACATAGGAAAATATTAAGCCTATTTCTGATATGAATATGCATAAAATTATTTTTCTACTTTGGGATTATGGGTGGAATATTATTTATAAGTATACATAGGAACCTATGTAACCCATTTCTGATAAGAATATGCATATAATTATTTTTATACATGGGGATTGTGGGTGGAATATTGTAGTTAAACATACATAGGAATATATTAAGTATATTTCTGATATGAATATAGATAAAATTATTTTTCTACATTATTATGGGTGGAATATTGTTTATAAATATACATAGGAACCTATTTAACCCATTTCTGATAAGAATATGCATATAAATATTTTTCTACATGGGGTTTATGGGTGGATTATTGTTTATAAATATACATAGTAACCTATTTAACCCATTTCTGATAAGAATATGCCTATAATTATTTTCTACATGGGGATTATGGGTGGAATATTGTCTATAAATATACATAGTAACCTATTTATCCAATTTCTGAAAAGAATATTCATATAATTACTTTTCTACATGGGGATTTTGGGTGGAATATTGTTTATAAATATGCATAGGAACCTATTTAACCCATTTCTGATAAGACTATGCATATAATTATTTTTCTGCATGGGGATTATAGGTGGAATATTGTTTATAAATATACATAGGAACCTATTTAACCCATTTCTGATAAGATTATGCATAAAATGATTTTTCTACATGGGGTTTATGGGTGGAATATTGTTAATGAATATACATAGCAACCTATTTAACCCATTTCTGATAAGAATATGCATATAATTATTTTCTACATTGGGACTATGGTTGGAATATTGTTTATAAACATAGATAGGAACCTATTTAACCCATTTCTAAAAAAAATATGCATATAATTATTTTTCCACATTGGGATTATGGGTAGAATATTTTTAATAAATATACATAGCAACCTATTTAACCCATTTCTGATAAGAATATGCATATAAATATTTTCTACATTGGGACTATGGGTGGAATATTGTTTATAAACATAGATAGGAACCTATTTAACCCATTTCTAATAAGAATATGCATATAATTATTTTTTCTTACATTGGGATTATGGGTGGAATATTGTTGTTAAAGATATATAGGAATATATTAAGCCTATTTCTGATATGAATATGCATAAAATTATTTTTCTACATTGGGATTATGGGTGGAATATTGTTTATAAATATACATAGCAACACATTCAATCTATTTCTAATAAGAATATACATAAAATTATTTTTCTACATAGGGATTATGGGTGGAATATTGTTTTTAAATATACATAGGAACCTATTTAACCCATTTCTGATAAGAATATGCATATAATTATTTTTCTACATGGGGATTATGGGCAGAATATGGTTTAAAAATATACATAGGAACCTATTTAACCCATTTCTGATAAGAATATGGACATAATCTTTTTCTACATATGGATTATAGGTTAAAGATTGTTTATAGATATAGATAGCAACATATTAAGTCTATTTCTGATTAGAATATGCATATAATTATTTTTCTACATGGGGATTATGGGTGGAATATAGTTTATAAATATACATAGCAACATATTAATACTATTTCTGATATGAATATGCATATAATTATTTTTCTACATGGGGATTATGGGTGAAATATTGTTAATAAATACACATAGGAACCTATTTAACCCATTTCTGATAACAATATGCATATAATTATTTTTCTGCATGGGGATTATAGGTGGAATATTGTTTATAAATATACATAGGAACCTATTTAACCCATTTCTGATAACAATATGCATATAAATATTTTTTTGCATGGGGATTATAGGTGGAATATTGTTTATAAATATACATAGGAACCTATTTAACACATTTCTGATAGGAATATGCATAAAATTATTTTTCTACAAGGGGATTATGGGTAGAATATTTTTAATAAATATACATAGCAACCTATTTAACCCATTTCTGATAAGATTATGCATATGATTATTTTCTCCATGGGGATTATGGGTGGAATATTGTTGATAAATATACATAGCAAAATATTAAACCTATTTCTGATAAGAATATGCATATAATTATTTTTCTACATTGGGACTATGGGTGGAATTTTGTTTATAAACATAGATAGGAACATATTTAACCCATTTCTATTAAGAATATGCATATAATTATTTTTCTACATTGGGATAATGGGTGGAATATTGTAGTTAAAGATACATAGGAAAATATTAAGCCTATTTCTGATATGAATATGCATAAAATTATTTTTCTACTTTGGGATTATGGGTGGAATATTATTTATAAGTATACATAGGAACCTATGTAACCCATTTCTGATAAGAATATGCATATAATTATTTTTCTACATGGGGATTATGGGTGGAATATAGTTTATAAATATACATAGCAACATATTAATACTATTTCTGATATGAATATGCATATAATTATTTTTCTACATGGGGATTATGGGTGAAATATTGTTAATAAATACACATAGGAACCCATTTAACCCATTTCTGATAACAATATGCATATAATTATTTTTCTGCATGGGGATTATAGGTGGAATATTGTTTATAAATATACATAGGAACCTATTTAACCCATTTCTGATAACAATATGCATATAATTTTTTTTTTGCATGGGGATTATAGGTGGAATATTGTTTATAAATATACATAGGAACCTATTTAACACATTTCTGATAGGAATATGCATAAAATTATTTTTCTACATGGGGATTATGGGTAGAATATTTTTAATAAATATACATAGCAACCTATTTAACCCATTTCTGATAAGATTATGCATATGATTATTTTCTCCATGGGGATTATGGGTGGAATATTGTTGATAAATATACATAGCAAAATATTAAACCTATTTCTGATAAGAATATGCATATAATTATTTTTCTACATTGGAACTATGGGTGGAATTTTGTTTATAAACATAGATAGGAACATATTTAACCCATTTCTATTAAGAATATGCATAAAATTATTTTTCTACTTTGGGATTATGGGTGGAATATTATTTATAAGTATACATAGGAACCTATGTAACCCATTTCTGATAAGAATATGCATATAATTATTTTTATACATGGGGATTGTGGGTGGAATATTGTAGTTAAACATACATAGGAATATATTAAGTTTATTTCTGATATGAATATGGATAAAATTATTTTTCTACATTATTATGGGTGGAATATTGTTTATAAATATACATAGGAACCTATTTAACCCATTTCTGATAAGAATATGCATATAAATATTTTTCTACATGGGGTTTATGGGTGGATTATTGTTTATAAATATACATAGTAACCTATTTAACCCATTTCTGATAAGAATATGCCTATAATTATTTTTCTACATGGGGATTATGGGTGGAATATTGTCTATAAATATACATAGTAACCTATTTATCCAATTTCTGAAAAGAATATTCATATAATTACTTTTCTACATGGGGATTTTGAGTGGAATATTGTTTATAAATATACATAGGAACCTATTTAACCCATTTCTGATAAGACTATGCATATAATTATTTTTCTGCATGGGGATTATAGGTGGAATATTGTTTATAAATATACATAGGAACCTATTTAACCCATTTCTGATAAGAATATGCATAAAATGATTTTTCTACATGGGGTTTATGGGTGGAATATTGTTAATGAATATACATAGCAACCTATTTAACCCATTTCTGATAAGAATATGCATATAATTATTTTCTACATTGGGACTATGGTTGGAATATTGTTTATAAACATAGATAGGAACCTATTTAACCCATTTCTAAAAAAAATATGCATATAATTATTTTTCCACATTGGGATTATGGGTAGAATATTTTTAATAAATATACATAGCAACCTATTTAACCCATTTCTGATAAGAATATGCATATAAATATTTTCTACATTGGGACTATGGGTGGAATATTGTTTATAAACATAGATAGGAACCTATTTAACCCATTTCTAATAAGAATATGCATATAATTATTTTTTCTTACATTGGGATTATGGGTGGAATATTGTTGTTAAAGATATATAGGAATATATTAAGCCTATTTCTGATATGAATATGCATAAAATTATTTTTCTACATTGGGATTATCGGTGGAATATTATTTATAAGTATACATAGGAACCTATGTAACCCATTTCTGATAAGAATATGCATATAATTATTTTTCTACATGGGGATTGTGGGTGGAATATTGTAGTTAAAACATACATATTAATATATTAAGTTTATTTCTGATATGAATATGGATAAAATTATTTTTCTACATTATTATGGGTGGAATATTGTTTATAAATATACATAGGAACCCATTTAACCCATTTCTGATAAGAATATGCATATAATTATTTTTCTACATGGGAATTATGGGTGGATTATTGTTTATAAATATACATAGGAACCTATTTAACCCATTTCTGATAAGAATATGCATATAATTACTTTTCTACATGGGGATTATGGATGGAATATTGTTTATAAATATACATAGGAACCTATTTAACCCATTTCTGAAAAGAATATGCATATAATTATTTTTCTGCTCGGGGATTATAGGTGGAATATTGTTTATAAATATACATAGGAATCTAATTAACCCATTTCGGATAAGAATATGCATAAAATTATTTTTCTACATGGGGATTATGGGTGGACTATTGTTAATAAATATACATAGCAACCTATTTAACCCATTTCTGATAAGAATATGCATATAATTATTTTCTACATTGGGACTATGGGTGGAATATTGTTTATAAACATAGATAGGAACCTATTTAACCCATTTCTAATAAGAATATGCATATAATTATTTTTCTACTTTGGGATTATGGGTGGAATATTGTTGCTAAAGATACATAGGAATATATTAAGCCTATTTCTGATATGAATATGCATAAAATTATTTTTCTACATTGGGATTATGGGTGGAATATTGTTTATAAATATACATAGCAACACATTCAATCTATTTCTGATAAGAATATGCATAAAATTATTTTTCTACATGGGGATTATGGGTGGAATATTGTTTTTAAATATACATAGGAACCTATTTAACCCATTTCTGATAAGAATATGCATATAATTATTTTTCTACATGGGGATTATGGGCAGAATATTGTAGATAAACATACAAAGCAACATATTAAACCTATTTCTGATGAAAACACGCATATCATTATTTCTAAATGTGGATTATAGGTGGAATATTGTTTATAAATATACATATTAACCTATTTAACCCATTTCTGATAAGAATATGCATATAATTATTTTTCTACATGGGGTTTATGGGTGGAATATTGTTTATAAATATATATATAAACATATTAAACCTATTTCTGATAAGAATGTGCATATAATTATTTTTCTACATTGGGATTATGGGTGGAATATTGTTTATAAATATACATAGCAACCTATTTAACCCATTCCTGATAAGAATATGTATATAATTATTTTTCTACATGGGGATTATGGGTGGAATATTGTTTATAAAATTACATAGGAACCTATTTAACCCATTTCTGATAAGAATATGGATATAACTATTCTTCTACATGGGGATTATGGGTGGAATATTGTTTATAAATATACATAGTAACCTATTTAACCCTTTTCTGAAAAGAATATGCATATAATTATTTTTCTACATGGGGATTATGGTTGGAATATTGTTTATAAATATACATAGAAACATATTAAACCTATTTCTGATATGAATATGCATATAATTATTTTTCTACATTTGAATTATGGGTGGAATATTGTTTATAAATTTACATAGGAACCTATTTAACCCATTTCTGATAAGAATATGCATATTTTTTTTTCTACATGGGGATTTGGGTGAAATATTGTAGTTAAACACAAATAGGAATATATTAAACCTATTTCTGATATGAATATGCATATAATTATTTTTCTACATGGGGAACATGGTGGAATATTGTTAATAAATATACATAGCTAAATATTACACCTATTTCTGATAAGAATATGCATATAATTATTTTTCTACATGGGGATTATGGGTGAAATATTTTTAATAAATATACACAGGAACCTATTTAACCCATTTCTAATAACAATATGCATATAATTATTTTTCTGCATGGGGATTATAAGTGGAATATTGTTTATAAATATACATAGGAATCTATTTAACACATTTTTGATAAGAATATGCATATAATTATTTTTCTGCATGGGGATTATGGGTGGAATATTGTTTATAAACATAGATAGGAACCCATTTAACCAATTTCTGATAAGAATATGCATATTATTATTTTTCTACATTGGGATTATGGGTGGACTATTGCAGATAAACATACATAACAACATATTAAACCTATTTTTGATATGAATAGGCATATCATTATTTTTCTACATGTGAATTATGGGTGTAATATTGTTTATAAGCATACATAAGAACCTATGTACCCATTTCTGAAAAAAATATGCATATAATTATTTTTCTACATGGGGATTGTGGGTGGAATATTGTAGTTAAACATACATAGGAATATATTAACTCTATTTCTGATATGAATATGCATAAAATTATTTTTCTACATGGGGATTATGGGTGGAATATTGTTTATAAATATACATAGGAAACTATTTAACCCATTTCTGATAAGAATATGCATATAATTATTTTTCT
The DNA here is from genome assembly GCA_037953035.1 of Aquarana catesbeiana. Taxonomy (NCBI): domain Eukaryota; kingdom Metazoa; phylum Chordata; class Amphibia; order Anura; family Ranidae; genus Aquarana; species Aquarana catesbeiana. The sequence continues at coordinate 5,490,026 of JBBHAA010000868.1, forward strand.
GCATGGGGATTATAGGTGGAATATTGTTTATAAATATACATAGTAACCTATCTAAACCATTTCTGATAAGAATATGCATAAAATTATTTTTCTATATGTGGATTATGATGGAATATTGTTTATAAACATAGATAGGAACCCATTTAACCAATTTCTAATAAGAATATGCATATAATTATTTTTGAATATTGAGATTATGGGTGGAATATTGTTTTTAAATATACATAGGAACCTATTTAACCCATTTCTGATAAGAATATGCATATAATTATTTTTCTACATAGGGATTATGGGCGGAATATGGTTTAAAAATATACATAGGAACCTATTTAACCCATTTCTGATAAGAATATGGACATAATCTTTTTCTACATATGGATTATAGGTTAAAGATTGTTTATAGATATAGATAGCAACATATTAAGCCTATTTCTGATTAGAATATGCATATAATTATTTTTCTACATGGGGATTATGGGTGGAATATAGTTTATAAATATACATAGCAACATATTAATACTATTTCTGATATGAATATGCATATAATTATTTTTCTACATGGGGATTATGGGTGAAATATTGTTAATAAATACACATAGGAACCTATTTAACCCATTTCTGATAACAATATGCATATAATTATTTTTCTGCATGGGGATTATAGGTGGAATATTGTTTATAAATATACATAGGAACCTATTTAACCCATTTCTGATAACAATATGCATATAATTATTTTTTTGCATGGGGATTATAGGTGGAATATTGTTTATAAATATACATAGGAACCTATTTAACACATTTCTGATAGGAATATGCATAAAATTATTTTTCTACATGGGGATTATGGGTGGAATATTTTTTATAAATATACATAGGAACCTATTTAACCCATTTCTGATAAGTATATGCATATAATTATTTTTCTACATGAGGATTATGGATGGAATATTGTTAATAAATATGCATAGCAACATATTAAACCTATTTCTATTATGAATATGCATATAATTATTTTTCTACATTATGGGTGGAATATTGTTTATAAATATAGATAGCAACCTATTTCTGATTTAAATATGCATAAAATTATTTTTCTACATGTGGAATATGGTCAGAATATGGTTTAAAAATATACATAAGAACCTATTTAACCCATTTCTGAAAACAATATGCATATAATTATTTTTTTACATTTGGATTATGGTTTGAATATTGTTTATAAATATACATAGAAACTTATTAAACCTATTTCTGATATGAATATGCATATAATTATTTGTCTACATGGGGATTATGGTTGGAATATTATTTATAAATATACATAGAAACTTATTTAACCAATTTCTGAAAAGAATATGCATATGATTATTTTTCTACATTTGGATTATGGTTGGAATATTGTTTATAAATATACATAGGAACCTATTTAACCCATTTCTTTTACGTATATTCATATCATTATTTTTCTACACGAGGATTATGGATGGAATATTGTTAATAAGTATGCATAGCAACATATTAAACCTATTTCTGTTATGAATATGCATATAAATATTTTTCTACATCGCGATTATGGGTTGAATATTGTCTATAAATATAGATAGCAACCTATTTCTGATTTAAACATGCATACAATTATTTTTCTACATGGGGATTATGGGTGGAATATTGTTTATAAATATACATAGGAACCTATTTAATCCATTTCTGATAAGAATATGCATATAATTATTTTTCTACATGTGGATTATGGGCAGAATATGGTTTAAAAATATACATAAGAACCTATTTAACCCATTTCTGATAAAAATATGCATATAATTTTTTTCTACATGGGGATTATAGGTTGAAGATTGTTTACAGATATAGATAGCAACATATTAAGCCTATTTCTGATAAGAATATGCATATAATTATTTTTCTACATGGGGATTATAGGTTGAAGATTGTTTATAGATATAGATAGCAACATATTAAGCCTATTTATGATAAGAATATGCATATAATTATTTTTCTACATGAGGATTATGGGTGGAATATTGTTTATAAATATACATAGCAACATATTAATATTATTTCTGATATGAATATGCATATAATTATTTTTCTACATCGGGATTATGGGTGAAATATTGTTTATAAATATACATAGGAACCTATTTAATCCATTTCTGATAAGAATATGCATATAATTATTTTTCTGCAAAGGGATTATAGGTGGAATATTGTTTATAAATATACATAGGAACCTATATAACCCATTTCTGAAAAGAGTATGGATATAATTATTTTTTTACATTTGGATTATGGTTTGAATATTGTTTATGAATATACATAGAAACATATTAAACCTATTTCTGATATGAATATGCATATAATTATTTTTCTACATGGGGATTATAGTTGCAATATTATTTATAAATATACATAGTAACCCTTTTAACCAATTTCTGAAAAGAATATGCATATAATTATTTTTCTACATTTGGATTATGGTTGGAATATTGTTTATAAATATACATAGGAACCTATTTAACCCATTTCTGATAAGTATATGCATATAATTATTTTTCTAGACGAGGATTATGGATGGAATATTTTTAATAAATATGCATAGCAACATATTAAACCTATTTCTGTTATGAATATGCATATAATTATTTTTCTACATCGGGATTATGGGTGGAATATTGTTTATAAATATAGATAGCAACCTATTTCTGCTTTAAATATGCATAAAATTATTTTTCTACATGGGGATTATGGGTGGAATATTGTTTATAAATATACATAGGAACCTATTTAACCCATTTCTGATAAAAATATGCATATAATTATTTTTCTACATGTGGATTATGGGCAGAATATGGTTTTAAAATATATATAGGAAACTATTTAACCCATTTCTGATAAGAATATGCATATAATTTTTTTCTACATGGGGATTATAGGTTGAAGATTGTTTATAGATATAGATAGCAACATATTAAGCCTATTTCTGATAAGAATATGCATATAATTATTTTTCTACATGGGGATTATGGGTGGAATATTGTTTATAAACATACATAGCAACATAAAAATACTATTTCTGATATGAATATGCTTATAATTATTTTTCTACATGGGAATTATGGGTGAAATATTGTTAATAAGTACACATAGGAACCTATTTGACCCATTTCTGATAACAATATGCATATAATTATTTTTCTGCATGGGGATTATAGGTGGAATATTGTTTATAAATATACATAGCAACCTATTTAACCCATTTCTGATAACAATATGCATATATTTTTTTTTTTGCATGGGGATTATAGGTGAAATATTGTTTATAAATATACATAGGAACCTATTTAACACATTTCTGATAGGAATATGTATAAAATTATTTTTCTACATGGGGATTATGGGAGGAATATTGTTTTTAATTATACATAGGAACCTATTTAACCCATTTCTGAAAAGAATATGCATATAATTATTTTTCTACATGGGGATTATGGGTGGAATCTTGTTTATAAATATACATAGGAACCTATTCAACCCATCTCTGATAAGAATATGCATATAATTTTTTTTCTGCAAAGGGATTGTAGGTGGAATATTGTTTATAAATATACATAGGAACCTATATAACCCATTTCTGAAAAGAGTATGGATATTATTATTTTTCTACATTTGGATTATGGTTTGAATATTGTTTATAAATATACATAGAAACATATTAAACCTATTTCTGATATGAATATGCATATAATTATTTTTCTACATGGGGATTATGGTTGGAATATTATTTATAAATATACATAGTAACCTATTTAACCAATTTCTGAAAAGAATATGCAGATAATTATTTTTCTACATTTGGATTATGGTTGGAATATAGTTTATAAATATATAAAGGAACCTATTTAACCCATTTCTGATAAGTATATGCATATAATTTTTTTTATGCACGAGGATCATGGATGGAATATTGTTAATAAATATGCATAGCAACATATTAAACCTATTTCTGTTATGAATATGCATATAATTATTTTTCTACATGGGGATTATGGGTGGAATATGGTTTAAAAATATACATAGGAAACTATTTAACCCATTTCTGATAAGAATATGCATATAATTATTTTTCTACATGGGGATTATGGGTGGAATATTGTTTATAAATATACATAGCAAGATATTAATACTATTTCTGATATGAATATGCATATAATTATTTTTCTACATGGGGATTATGGGTGAAATACTGTTAATAAATACACATAGGAACCTATTTAACCCATTTCTGATAACAATATGCATATAATTTTTTTTCTGCATGGGGATTATAGGTGGAATACTGTTTATATATACACATAGGAACCTATTTAACACATTTCTGATAAGAATATGCATAAAATTATTTTTCTACATGGGGATTATGGGTGGAATATTTTTTTATAACCATACATAGTAACCTATTTAACCCATTTATGATAAGAATATGCATATAATTATTTTTCTACATGGGAATTATATGTAGAATATTGTATATAAATACACATAGGAACCTATTTCACCCATAATCCCCATGTAAAAAAATAATTATATGCATATTCATATCAGAAATAGTATTAATATGTTGCTATGTATATTTATAAACAATATTTTACCCATTATCCCCATGTAGAAAAAGAATTATATGCATATTCTTATCAGAAATAGGCTTAATATGTTGCTATCTATATCTATAAACAATCTTCAACCTATAATCCCCATGTAGAAAAAAAATGATATGCATATTCTTATCAGAAATGGGTTAAATCGGTTCCTATGTATAATTTTATACCATATTCTGCCCATAATCCACATGTAGAAAAATAATTATATGCATATTCTTATCAGAAATGGGATAGATAGGTTCCTATGTATATTTATAAACAATATTCCACCCATAATCCCCATGTAGAAAAATAATTTTATGCATATTTAAATCAAAAATAGGTTGCTATCTATATTTATAAACAATATTCCACCCATAATCTCGATGTAGAAAAATTATTATATGCATATTCATAACAGAAATATGTTTAATATGTTGCTATGCATATTTATTAACAATATTCCATCCATAATCCTCGTGTAGAAAAATAATTATATGCGTATACTTATCAGAAATGGGTTAAATAGGTTCCTATGTATATTTATAAACAATATAACACCCATAATCCCCATGTAGGAAAATAATTATATGCATATTCTTTTCAGAAATGGGTTTAATAGGTTCCTATGTATTATTAAAAACAATATTCCTCCCATAATCCCCATGTAGAAAAACAATTATACGCATATTCTTATCAGAAATGTGTTAAATAGATTCCTATGTATATTTATATACAATATTCTACCCATATTTCCCATGTAGAAAAATAATTATATGCATATTCTTATCATAAATAATCACATGTAGAAAAATAATTATATGCATATTCTTATCAGAAAATAATTATAAATAATTATATGCATATTCTTATCATAAATGGGTTAAATAGGTTCCTATGTATATTTATAAACAATATTCCACCCATAATCCCCATGTAGAAAAATAATTATATTCATATACTTATCAGAAATGGGTTAAATCGGTTGCTATGTATATTTATAAACAATATTCCACCCATAATCCCCATGTAGAAAAATAATTATATGCATATTCTTATCAGAAATAGGCTTAATATGTTGCTATCTATAACTATAAACTATCTTCAACCTATAATCCCCATGTAGAACAAAAATTATATGCATATTCTTATCAGAAATGGGTTAAATTGGTTCCTATGTATATTTTTAAACCATATTTTGCCCATAATCCACATGTAGAAAAATAATTATATGCATATTCCTATCAGAAATGGGTTAGATAGGTTCATATGTATATTTATAAACAATATTCCACCCATAATCCCCATGTAGAAAAATAATTTTATGCATATTTAAATCAGAAATAGGTTGCTATCTATATTTATAAACAATATTCCATTCATAATCCTTGTGTAGAAAAATAATTATATGCATATAATTATCAGAAATGGGTTAAATAGGTTCCTATTTATATTTAGAAAAAATATTCCAAAATAATCCAAATGTAGAAAAATAATTATATGCATATTGTTTTCAGAAATTGGTTAAATAGGTTACTATGTATATTTATAAACAATATTCCACCCATAATCCCCATGTAGAAAAATAATTATATGCATATTCATATCAGAAATAGTATTAATATGTTGCTATGTATATTTATAAACAATATTCCAACCATAATCCCCATGCAGAAAAATAATTATATGCATATTCTTATCAGAAATAGGCTTAATATGTTGCTATCTAAAACTATAAACAATCTTCAACCTATAATCCCCATGTAGAAAAAAATTATATGCATATTCTTATCAGAAATGGGTTAAATAGGTTCCTATGTATATTTTTAAACCATATTCTGCCCATAATCCACATGTAGAAAAATAATTATATGCATATTCTTATCAGAAAAGGGTTAAATAGGTTCCTATGTATATTTATAAACAATATTCCACCCATAATCCCCATGCAGAAAAATAATTCTATGCATATTTAAATCAGAAATAGGTTCCTATGTATATTTATAAACAATATTCCACCTCTAATCCCTTTGCAGAAAAATAATTATATGCATATTCTTATCAGAAATGGGTTAAATAGGTTCCTATGTATATTTATAAACCAATATTCCACCCATAATCCCCATGTAGAAAAATAAATATATTCATATTCTTATCAGAAATTGGTTAAATAGATTGCTATGTATATTTATAAACAATATTCCACTTATAATTCCCATGCAAAAAAATAATTATATGCATATTGTTATCAGAAATGGGTTAAATAGGTTCCTATGTATATTTATAAACAATATTCCACTTATAATCCCCATGCAGAAAAATAATTATATGCATATTGTTATCAGAAATGGGTTAAATAGGTTCCTATGTGTATTTATAAACAATATTCCAACCATAATCCAAATGTAGAAAAATAATTATATGCATATATTTTTCAGAAATTGGTTAAATAGGTTACTATGTATATTTATAAACAATATTCCAACCATAATCCCCATGTAGAAAAATAATTATATGCATATTCATATCAGAAATGGGTTAAATTGGTTCCTATCTATATTTTTAAACCATATTCTGCCCATAATGCACATGTAGAAAAATAATTATATGCAAATATTCTTATCAGAAATGGGTTAAATAGGTTCCTATGTATATTTATAAACAATATTCCACCCATAATCCCTATGTGGAAAAATAATTTTATGCATATTTAAATCAGAAATAGGTTGCTATCTATATTTATAAACAAAATCCCCCCATAATCCCGATGTTGAAAAATTATTATATGCATATTCTTTTCAGAAATGGGTTAAATAGGTTCCTATGTATAATTAAAAACAATATTCTTCCCATAATTCCCATGTAGAAAAACAATTATACGCATATTCTTATCAGAAATGTGTTAAATAGATTCCTAATGTATATTTATATACAATATTCTACCCATAATTCCCATGTAGAAAAATATTTCTTTGCATATTCTTATCATAAATGGGTTAAATAGGTTGCTATGTATGGTTTTAAAAAATATTTCACCCATAATCTCCATGTAGAAAAATAATTTTATGCATATTCTTAACAGAAATGTGTTAAATAGGTTCCTATCTATATTTATAAACAATATTCCACCTATAATCACCATGCAGAAAAATAATTATATGCATATTCTTATCAGAAATACGCTTAATATGTTGCTATCTATATCTATAAACAATCTTCAACCTATAATCCCCATGTAGAAAAAAATAATATGCATATTCTTATCAGAAATGGGTTAAATTGGTTCCTATGTATATTTTTAAACCATATTCTGCCCATAATCCACATGTACAAAAATAATTATATGCATATTCTTATCAGAAATGGGTTAGATAGGTTCCTATGTATATTTATAAAAAATATTCCACCCATAATCCCCATGTAGAAGAATAATTTTATGCATATTTAAATCAGAAATAGGTTGCTATCTATATTTATAAACAATATTCCATTCATAATCCTTGTGTAGAAAAATAATTATATGCATATTCATATCAGAAATAGGTTTAATGTGTTGCTAATCCCATGTAGAAAAATAATTACATACATATTCATATCAGAAATAGGTATAATATGTTGCAATGTATATTTATTAACAATATTCCATACATAATCCCCATGTAGAAAACTAATTATATGCATACTCATATCACAAATGGGTTTAATATGTTGCTATGTATATTTATAAACAATATTCCAACCATAATCAGCATGTAGAAAAATAATTATATGCATATTCTTTTCAGAAATGGTTTAAATGGGTTACTATGTATATTTATAAATAATATTCCACACATAATCCGTATGTAGAAAATAATTATATGTATATTCCTATCAGAAATGGGTTAAATAGGTTCCTATCTATGTTTATATACAATATTCCACCCATAATTCCTATGTAGAAAAATAATTATATGCATATTCTTATCAGAAATGGGTTAAATAATTTCCTATCCATATTTATAAACAATATTCCACCCATTATCCCCATATAGAAAAATATTTTTATGCATACACATATCAGAAATAGGCTTAATATATTCCTATGAATCTTTAACTACAATATTCCACCGATAATCTCAATGTAAAAAAAAAATTATATGCATATTCTTATTAGAAAAGGGTTAAATAGGTGCCTTTCTATGTTTATATACAATATTTCACCCACAATCCCCATGCAGAAAAATAATTTTATGCATATTCTTATCAGAAATTGGTTAAATAGGTTAATATGTAGACTTATAAAATAATATTTCACCCACAATCCCCATGCAGAAAAATAATTATATGCATATTCTTATCAGAAATAGGTTAAATAGGTTCCTATGTATATTTATAAACAATATTATACACATAATCTGAATGTAGAAAATAATTATATGTATATTCTTATCAGAAATGGGTTAAATAGGTTCCTATGTGTATTTATAAACAATAATCCATCCTTAATCCCAATGTAGAAAAATAATTATATGCATATTCTTATCAGAAATAGGTTTAATATGTTGCTATCTATATTTATGAACAATATTCCACCCATAATTCCTATGTAGAAAAAATATTTTTATGCATATACATATCAGAAATATCTTTAACTACAATATTCCACCAATAATCTCAATGTACAAAGATAATTATATGCATATTCTTATTAGAAATGGGATAAATAGGTTCCTATCTATGTTTATAAACAATAATCCACCCATAATCCCCATGTAGAAAAATATATGCATATTCTTATCAGAAATGGGTTAAATAGGTTCCTATGTATATTTATATACAATATTCCACCTATAATCCCCATGTAGAAAAATATTTGAATGCATATTCATATCAGAATTAGATTTAATATGTTGCTATGTATGTTTAACTACAATATTCCATCCATAATCCCAATGCTGAAAAATAATGATATGCATATACTTATCAGACATCGGTTAAATAGGTTAGATGTAGGTTATAATAGGTTAAATGTATATTTATAAACAAATTTCCACCCATAATCCCCATGCAGAAAAATAATAATTTGCATATTCTTATTAGAAATGGAGGAACAGTGTCCTATCATTGTTGCCAGTGGAGATATTTCGGGCCAGTATCGCATTGTTTGTGTCAGTGGATAGAATAATTACCTATCGTTGGACGAATAGTGACCAATCATTTTTTGTCAGTGTGAGAAATTGCCATCATTAGTGTCAGGAGGAAGAATAGTTAGCCATCATTTGTGTCAGTTGGAGAAATAGTGACCCATCGTCGGTGTCACTTAGAGAAATATTTCCATATTGTTGGTGTCAGTGGAAGAAATAATCCATGGTATATGTGATTTATGGTTTGCTTGAGTAAAGGTAACGATATTAGAAACAAATAGAAGCGAATTAGAGACCGACTCAAACCTATCGTTTTATTAAACCAACCCAACTTAGCTATGCCTACATTCTGTCTTAATAAAGCCCTGTAACTTTATCTTTAACAATATATCCTGACTTCATTTAACACAGTTATGTAGACTCACGTTAACGCGACTATTCCTAAACAGGTGTAAACCTTAATCTTACATCTAACTGTAAACCGTCTCATACACATAACAAGTTTTTTCAGGACTTTTTTGCTATTTTTTGCTTTAGGTAATGGTCTAACTGGTAACCTTTGCGATTTTTAAGAGTAATATCTATCCTGAAAAGAAAGTAAACAATAAGGCTATGCAAAAATATAAATTTTGCATTCTACCAACGATCACTTGCTGTACTTATTTCAGAATTATTCAACTATTTCGAATCCAAGTCAGCCAAAATCCTGAAAGAGATGAACTCCACAATTTAATTTTTATGTTTTTTTTTTTAAATCTTTATTTATGTTTTATTGCAATGATCATTTAATTAATATCAGTGCTATCTGTAGTAGATTGAAGCAAAAAATTCTCAGTCGGTGAGAGAAAAGTGCCCCATCATTGTGTCAGTGGAAGGGACAGTGAAACATCTTTAGATGATTAGCTGATTGATTGATCATCCAATTAAAAGAGTAATAAAAAGCAGAAATACGGTTTACCTTAGATGTCAGATGTTGTGGAGTTTCAGCATAGCATAGCACATATGTCAGGCGGTTTGAATTAGTTTCGAACCAGTAGCCGTTGCACGGTAAATTCAGGTAATTGCACTTGCAACTATCGAAAGATTAGCACTGAGATAGCTGATTTTAATTCAGTGATTATTGTGATTATTACCTATATTTTGCGGGTTGAATAGTTGAATAATTCGTAAATTAGCACAGTAAGGAGACGTTAAGAGTTTCCATAGCTTAGTTTAACACTATATTTTAATATATAATTGAATTATGTTCCAAATACCAATATCAGTAGTTTTCAATGGATGAGTGATAGTTTAATTATAAATTTCATTGGAAACTATTTCTCGGAAAATAAAGGGAGCCCTGCAAACTTCATCTCAATGCGCGATGTCATCCTGACTTTATTTATGATAATGTATACGTTAATGCGACTAAACGTCTTAACCGTCCCACACACTATTTTAGTTTTATCAACTCTTTGCGACTCTTTGTTATCAGGACTTTTTTGCTATATTTAGGGTAATGCAACCATGTAAACTGCTAACTGCTAACCGACACTCTGCGACTTTAAGAATAATATCTATCTCTTAAAGGATGTAAACGTGTATTGCATTCTACCAACGGTGTTGTGTTTGGCAAAAGTGGCAGAGATTGGCAGAGAAGGAGAAGATGTAATCCGTAGATGGGCCAGATTTCGAGTAATGCAAAAAATTCTGAGCCAGTGAGAGAGAAATAGTACCCCTATTGTTGGTGTCAGTGGGATCATTGGTGTAAGTGAAAGGAGCCAGTAAAAAAATCATTGGTGTCAGTTGAAATAAATGACTAATAGGACAATATTTAGCAGTGCTTTAAGAAAACCAGTGCGAATTTTTATATTTTGAGAGATAAAATAAGATAGAGATAGATTAAAGATAAAATGTCGGAATAGCATTGAGATCAGCAGAATTTAATTGGACAGTTACCGAAGACTGGGGAATTGCTGAAATACTGTAAATTTTTCAAGATAGCACATTAACCAATCCCTTTCCCTCGTAAGCAAAATGTCAGGAAACTTGGATATATCTGTATATATAGCGAATAAACCCTTAGTGAGTTGTTTATATTGTTTGCGTGACACATCAAGGAGAGTGAGACTGTAAACTTTAGGATTTTTTTGCTTGCTGACAGGTTTGAGCGCTATTTGTATTACAGTAGATAGTAGATTACAACAACATATCTACTGAGATATTTGTCAGAAAAAATTGCAATACACGTTCCAAAACTATTACAACAGAAAAGCTGCCGGTTTGACTTGGATTCGAATAATTCTTAAATAGGAATAGCAGTGAGAAGAAGGTTTGAAATGGATTCGAACTAGTTGAATATTTCTTAAATTAGTCCTGTGAAACAAACCCCATTGGTTTTGAGATACTTTAAGGATACTATAAAAGTGTTTATAGCTTACTTGAGAGTTTTCATAGCTTGGTTAATATAATCGAATTATGTTCAAATTACCAATATCCACTATATGAGCCAGATTTCAATGGCTGAGTATATTAGAAACGAATAGAAGCCTAGCTGATATTGTGCTCTATTCCGTGTATTTCTATTTCTCTTTGCTATTTCGACATTCGATCTTAATTAGGGTGTAGGCAACTATCAATTCGACAATATAAACCGTGAGCCCTGCAACACACTCACGTAGGATGTAAGCCTCAATTTTACATCTTAATGTAAACCATCTCACACAAATTGCTATCAGGACTTTTTTTTGCTATATTTAGGGTAATTCAACAATGTAAAAAGTTTTAATGCTAACCTAACACTGCGACTATCTGTTACAATTAATAACGATCAGTTTATCAGCTTATTCTAAAATAGTACCCCATTGTTGGTCTGACCCATCATTGGTGTCAGTGAAAGGAACAAATTCTTGTTGTCATTGTCAAAACTACAACCGCGTTGTTGGTATCAGTGGAAGGATTAGTCCTCATCATTGTGTCAGTTTAAGGAATATTTGAATTATCATTTGTGTAAGGAATAAAGACCACATCATTGCTGTCAGTGTGAAAATAATAAAATGTGAAAATTTTGTTTTAGTGGGAGGAATAGATATGGCAGATACCATTACTGGTGTAGTTTGTGGATAAAGTTAAAGTCACAACAAAATCAATGCGCATTTTTAAATTTTCGATAGATAGTTGCAATTACAATACCCTATTTAGATAGAATGTCTAAATAGCAATGAAATCAGATTGTTTGATAATTGCTGCACAGTTACTTAATTACTTAATTACTTTGTTTTTGAAGACTAGGAAATTGCTTAAGTTACTGTAAATGTAACATTTAAAACCTAACTGTGATTTTGCATTACACAATCCGTATCCACTGGTCCACAGCAAAATGTCATGATATATCAGTGAGATGTTTTACATGGTTGAGTACACCCGGGGAGCACATTGCAGGGGCTTCTTTCTCTAAGTGATTCTTTCTACAAGTGATATGCACTTCAATCTCTGCTTCAAGTTCTGCCTCACCTGATCAATCCTTCTCTGTCTCTTTACAGGTATGTGTCAAATCAACCACATCTTCCACCGTTAACTGAAATTGGGATCTACCTGCTGTCTGTGTATGTGTGTGTCTTTGGTATGTGGCCTTCTCTATCAGTTGCCATGTGCGCACAACCATGACATTATTTGTTGCTCTGGACTGTCTTACCTAAGTTTTATGTGTTGATCTTATCTTGGCCTCTTGCTATTCTGAATTTTGAAGCAAAAAGTCCACTCTGATTGTTAGGCATTCTTATAGTTACTCATGATTAATTAACGAACTTCAACCCCAACCCTATAACAGTATAAATTTGAGCATCCTTAAGGGGTGAGCACATTGCTCGGGGAGCACATTGCAGGGGCTTCTTTCTCTAAGTGATTCTTCCTACACAAGTGATATGCACTTCAATCTCTGCACTTCAGCGATTGCACGAAGCAAACAAAACAAGGCTCTCCTCCGTCTGTAACATGCACTCTGTATACCACTGCTTCTGACACTCCTCTCCTCTCTCCTCAAACTCTCTTACTTTCACCTCCCCTCTCCACCCGCCTGCTTATTACTACACTGCCTTCTGTCTTCTTCCTACCTGTTCCTTCCAACTCTCGCTCATTCTACATCCATACACTGATAAAACTCCAGTACTCTGAGACATGCCCCTTCACATAAATCACTGTCCCACATTACCTCCCTCACCCTTCTGCTTCTCCTAATCTCTGGTGACATATTCCCAAACCCTGGGCCACCATCATCTGTCCCTTGCCCATTGCTCCCATCCCCCTACACCCTCTGGCAGGAGCCATAACCCACAGAACTTGGTCTCTATTCCTCTTTCCAAAACCATCTTCCCCCTTTTCCTGTGCCCTGTGGAATGCACGTTCTTTCTGCAACAAACTCACTGCCCTCTTTATCACAAATTCCTTTAACCTACTTGGCTTCATGAATCGGATACTATTTCTCCTGCTTCCCTCTCCCATGGGGGCCTTCTTTGGACCAAGTGGACAGAAGGGAGGTGGAGTGGGAATCCTTCTAGCCCCATGCAGCACCTATCAGGTTCTTCACCCACCTCAGAACACCTAACAATTACACGTAGAAACCTTCGCCACCTCAACCCTTCTCTTTACTCTGCCACTGATCACCTCTATGACAAAATGTCACCTCTGTCCTGCCCCAACCTAGCTACTTTCATCTACAACAGCTCACTCCCTAGACAAGCTTGCCCCCCTCACTACACGCCTACTGCTACAACCCTGCTACAACCCTAGCAAACAGATGACACCAGAAGTCTCAGAAAACATAGCCGCGCTCTTGAGCGGCTTCACTTCAATATAAATCTGCCCTCACACAATATAAATCTGCCCTCCTAAAATACTACTCCTGCCTAAACACTGCCAAACAGACCTACTTTATCATACTCATTAACACCTTCTCATCCAGTCCACGTCAACTCTTCTCTACCTTCAACACTCCACCCACCAACTCACTCACTGCCAAAAGGAGATTGCCAATCACTTCAAAACTAACATTGATACAATTCATGAGGAGATCACCAATGCGCAAAAACCTCCCCATTACTTCCTTCATTCAACCCTGCTACTATTACTGAGGTTGCCAAACTTTTATCTAGCACTCATCTAACCACTTGCCCCCTTGATCCTGTTCTCTCGCAAATCCTACGCTCACCCTCTGACTTGATTCTATGCTCTCTAACTCACATTTTCAACCTCTCCCTCTCTTGGTGGCATTTTCCCAAACTCTCTAAAACATGCGCTAGTCACCAATCTCAACAACTTACGTCCCATGTCCTTACTCTCCTTCTCCTCCAAACTTCTTGAAAGACTGGTCTACAACCAACTAAGCGACCATCTTGACCATGAATAAACTTCTTGATCCCCTCCAGTCCTGTTTTCGCCCTCAACACTCCACGGAAACTGCTCTCCTTAAACTCTCAAATGACCAACTAATGGCTAAAGCCAATGGACACTATTCTGTACTACTTCTCCTGGATCTCTCTGCTGCCTTTGACACAGTGGACCACCCCCTCCTCCTCAAAAAACTCCACTCCTTTGGTCTCCGTGACTGTACTCTTCGCTGGTTCTCATCCTAACCTATCCCAAAACTCCTTCAGTGTCACTTACAACTCTACTTCCTCCTCTCATCTTCCTTTTTCCGTTGGGATCCCCCAAGGTTCTGTTCTTGGACCTCTCCTTTTCTCAATCTACAACACCTCCTTGTGTCAGTTGATTGCCTCCCACGGCTTTAAATATCATTTCTATGCTGATGACACCCTATGCTGATCTCCACCCCCCAGCTCTCTTCATCTGTCTCCTCACGCATTACCAACTTACAAGCAGACATATCAGCCTGGATGTCACCTCACTTTCTCAAACTCAACCTATCCAAAAACGAGCTCATGATATTTCCTCCCTCAGGTGCCACTTCCCCTGATTTCCCTGTCAAGATCAATGGCTCAACTATAAAACCCATCTCCCCACGCCAAGGTCCTAGGTGTAATCCTGGACTCTGAACTAACCTTTCAACCCCACATTAAACCTATTTCTGATATAATTATGCATTACATTATTTTTCCACATGGGATTGTGGGTGGAATATTGTTTATAAATATATAAATATGAACCTATTTAACCCATTTCGGATAAGAATATGCATATAATTCAATTTCTACATGGGGATTATGGGTGGAATATTGTTTATAAATATAGATAGCAACCTATTTCTGATTAGAATATGCATAAAATTACTTTTCTACATTGGGATTATGAGTGGAATACTGTTTATAAATATACACAACAACCTATTTAAGTCATTTCTGATAAGAATATGCATATAATTATTTTTCTACATGGGGATTATGGGTGGAATGTTTTAGTTAAACATACATATCAATATATTAAACCTATTCCTGATATGAATATGCATAAAATTATGTTTCTACAAATGGATTATGGAATATTGTTTATAAATATACTTAGGAACCTATTTAACCCATTTCTGATAAGAATATGCATATAATTATTTTTCTACATGGGGATTTATGGTTGGAATATTGTTTAAAAATATAGATAGCAACATATTAAACCTATTTTTGATAAGAATATGCATATAATTATTTTTCTACATTGGGACTATGGGTGGAATATTGTTTATAAACATAGAAAGGAACCTATTTAACCCATTTCTAATAAGAATATGCATATAATTATTTTTCTACAATGGGAGTATGGGTGGAACATTGTAGTTAAAGATACATAGGAATATATTAAGCCTATTTCTGATATGAATATGCATATCATTATTTTTCTACATGTGGATTATGGGTGGAATATTGTTTATAAATATACATAGGAAACTATTTAACCCATTTCTGATAAGAATATGCATATAATTATTTTTCTACATTGGGATTATGGGTGGGATATTGCAGTTAAACATACATAGGAATATATTAAGTCTATTTCTGATATGAATATGCATAAAATTATTTTTCTACATGGGGATAATGGGTGGAATATTGTTTATAAATATAAATAGGAACCCATTTAACCCATTTCTGATAAGAATATGCATATAATAATTTTTCTGCATGGGGATTATGGGTGGAATATTTTTAATAATATACATAGCAACCAATTTAACCCATTTCTGAAAAGAATATGCATATAATTATTTTCTACATGGGGATTATGGGTGGAATATTGTTTATAAATATACATAGCAAAATATTAAACCTATTTCTGATAAGAATAACCATATAATTATTTTTCTATATTGGGACTATGGGTGGAATATTGTTTATAAACATAGATAGGAACCTATTTAACCCATTTCTAATAAGACTATGCATATAATTATTTTTCTACATGGGGATTATGGGTGGGATATTGTAGTTAAATATACATAGGAATAGTCTATTTCTGATATGAATATGCATAAAATTATTTTTCTACATGGGGATTATGGGTGGAATATTGTTTATAAATATACATAGGAACTTATTTAACCCATTTCTGATAAGAATATGCATATAATTATTTTTCTACATGTGGATTATATGTGAACTATTGTTTATAAATATACATAGGAACCTATGTAACCCATTTCTAATAAGAATATGCATATCATTATTTTTGTACCTGGGGATTGTGGGTGAAATATTGTAGTTAAACATACATAGGAATATATTAAGTCTATTTCTGATATGAATATGCATAAAATTATTTTTCTACATGAGGATCATTTGTGGAATATTGTTTATAAATATATATATTTAACCCATTTCTGATAAGAATATGTGTATAATTAGTTTTCTACATTGGGATTATGGGTGGAATATTGTTTATAAATATACATAGTAACCTATTTAACCCATTTCTAAAAAGAATATGCATATAATTACTTTTCTACATGGGGATTGTGGGTGGAATATTGTTTATAAATATACATAGGAACCTATTTAACCAATTTCTGATAAGAATATGCATTTAATTATTTTTCTACATGGGGATTGTGGGTGGAATATTGTAATTAAACATACTTAGGAATAAATTAAACCTATTTCTGATATGAATATGCATAAAATTATTTTTCTACATGGGGATTGTGGGTGGAATATTGTTTATAAATACACATAGGAACCTATTTAACCCATTTCTGATAAGAATATGCATAAAATTATTTTTCAGCATGGGGATTATGGGTGGAATATTCTTAATAAATATACATAAGAATGTATTTAACGCGTTTCTGATGAGAATATGCATATAATTATTTTTCTACGTGAGGATTATTGATGGAATATTGTCAATAAATATTCATAGCAACATATTAACCCTATTTCTGTTATGAATATGTATATAATTATTTTTCTACATGGGGATTATGAGTTGAATATTGTAGATAAACATACATAGCAACATATTAAACCTATTTCTGATAAGAATATGCATATAATTATTTTTCTACATTGGGACTATGGGTGGAATATTTTTTATAAACATAGAAAGGAACCTATTTAACCCATTTCTAATAAGAATATGCATATAATTATTTTTCTACAATGGGACTATGGGTGGAACATTGTAGTTAAAGATACATAGGAATATATTAAGCCTATTTCTGATATGAATATGCATATAATTATTTTTCTACATGGGGATTATGGGTGGAATATTGTTTATAAATATACATAGCAAGATATTAATACTATTTCTGATATGAATATGCATATAATTATTTTTCTACATGAGGATTATGGGTGAAATACTGTTAATAAATACACATAGGAACCTATTATCCCATTTCTGATAACAATATGCATTTAATTTTTTTTCTGCATGGGGATTATAGGTGGAATACTGTTTATATATACACATAGGAACCTATTTAACACATTTCTGATAAGAATATGCATAAAATTATTTTTCTACATGGGGATTATGGGTGGAATATTTTTTTATAACCATACATAGTAACCTATTTAACCCATTTATGATAAGAATATGCATATAATTATTTTTCTACATGGGAATTATATGTAGAATATTGTATATAAATATACATAGGAACCTATTTCACCCATAATCCCCATGTAAAAAATAATTATATGCATATTCATATCAGAAATAGTATTAATATGTTGCTATGTATATTTATAAACAATATTCTACCCATTATCCCGATGTAGAAAAAGAATTATATGCATATTCTTATCAGAAATAGGCTTAATATGTTGCTATCTATATCTATAAACAATCTTCAACCTATAATCCCCATGTAGAAAAAAAATGATATGCATATTCTTATCAGACATGGGTTAAATTGGTTCCTATGTATAATTTTATACCATATTCTGCCCATAATCCACATGTAGAAAAGTAATTATATGCATATTCTTATCAGAAATGGGATAGATAGGTTCCTATGTATATTTATAAACAATATTCCACCCATAATCCCCATGTAGAAAAATAATTTTATGCATATTTAAATCAAAAATAGGTTGCTATCTATATTTATAAACAATATTCCACCCATAATCTCGATGTAGAAAAATTATTATATACATATTCATAACAGAAATATGTTTAATATGTTGCTATGCATATTTATTAACAATATTCCATCCATAATCCTCCTGTAGAAAAATAATTATATGCGTATACTTATCAGAAATGGGTTAAATAGGTTGCTATGTATATTTATAAACAATATAACACCCATAATCCCCATGTAGAAAAATAATTATATGCATATTCTTTTCAGAAATGGGTTAAATAGGTTCCTATGTATTATTAAAAACAATATTCCTCCCATAATCCCCATGTAGAAAAACAATTATACGCATATTCTTATCAGAAATGTGTTAAATAGATTCCTATGTATATTTATATACAACATTCTACCCATATTTCCCATGTAGAAAAATAATTATATGCATATTCTTATCATAAATAATCACATGTAGAAAAATAATTATATGCATATTCTTATCAGAAAATAATTATAAATAATTATATGCATATTCTTATCATAAATGGGTTAAATAGGTTCCTATGTATATTTATAAACAATATTCCACCCATAATCCCCATGTAGAAAAATAATTATATTCATATACTTATCAGAAATGGGTTAAATCGGTTGCTATGTATATTTATAAACAATATTCCACCCATAATCCCCATGAAGAAAAATAATTATATGCATATTCTTATCAGAAATAGGCTTAATATGTTGCTATCTATAACTATAAACTATCTTCAACCTATAATCCCCATGTAGAACAAAAATTATATGCATATTCTTATCAGAAATGGGTTAAATTGGTTCCTATGTATATTTTTAAACCATATTTTGCCCATAATCCACATGTAGAAAAATAATTTTATGCATATTTAAATCAGAAATAGGTTGCTATCTATATTTATAAACAATATTCCATTCATAATCCTTGTGTAGAAAAATAATTATATGCATATACTTATCAGAAATGGGTTAAATAGGTTCCTATTTATATTTAGAAAAAATATTCCAAAATAATCCAAATGTAGAAAAATAATTATATGCATATTCTTTTAAGAAATTGGTTAAATAGGTTACTATGTATATTTATAAACAATATTCCAAACATAATCCCCATGTAGAAAAATAATTATATGCATATTCATATCAGAAATAGGTTTAATATGTTTCTGAGTATATTTATAAACAATATTCAAACCATAATCCCCATGTAGAAAAATAATTATATGCATATTCTTTTCAGAAATGGGTTAAATAGGTTCCTATGTATAGTTAAAAACAATATTCCTCCCATTATCCCCATGTAGAAAAACAAATATACGCATATTCATATCACAAATAGTATTAATATGTTGCTATGTATATTTATAAACAATATTCCAACCATAATCCCCATGTAGAAAAATAATTATATGCATATTTTTATCTAAATAGGCTTAATATGTTGCTATCTAAAACTATAAACAATCTTCAACCTATAATCCCCATGTAGAAAAAAATTATATGCATATTCTTATCAGAAATGGGTTAAATAGGTTCCTATGTATATTTGTAAACCATATTCTGCCCATAATCCACATGTAGAAAAATAATTATATGCATATTCTTATCAGAAAAGGGTTAAATAGGTTCCTATGTATATTTATAAACAATATTCCACCCATAATCCCCATGCAGAAAAATAATTCTATGCATATTTAAATCAGAAATAGGTTCCTATGTATATTTATAAACAATATTCCACCTCTAATCCCTTTGCAGAAAAATAATTATATGCATATTCTTATCAGAAATGGGTTAAATATGTTCCTAGTAATATTTATAAACCAATATTCCACCCATAATCCCCATGTAGAAAAATAAATATATTCATATTCTTATCAGAAATTGGTTAAATAGATTGCTATGTATATTTATAAACAATATTCCATTTATAATTCCCATGCAAAAAAATAATTATATGCATATTGTTAACAGAAATGGGTTAAATAGGTTCCTATGTATATTTATAAACAATATTCCACTTATAATCCCCATGCAGAAAAATAATTATATGCATATTGTTATCAGAAATGGGTTAAATAGGTTCCTATGTGTATTTATAAACAATATTCCAACCATAATCCAAATGTAGAAAAATAATTATATGCATATATTTTTCAGAAATTGGTTAAATAGGTTACTATGTATATTTATAAACAATATTCCAACCATAATCCCCATGTAGAAAAATAATTATATGCATATTCATATCAGAAATGGGTTAAATTGGTTCCTATGTATATTTTTAAACCATATTCTGCCCATAATCCATATGTAGAAAAATAATTATATGCAAATATTCTTATCAGAAATGGGTTAAATAGGTTCCTATGTATATTTATAAACAATATTCCACCCATAATCCCTATGTGGAAAAATAATTTTATGCATATTTAAATCAGAAATAGGTTGCTATCTATATTTATAAACAATATTCCACCCATAATCCCGATGTTGAAAAATTATTATATGCATATTCTTTTCAGAAATGGGTTAAATAGGTTCCTATGTATAATTAAAAACAATATTCTTCCCATGTAGAAAAACAATTATATGCATATTCTTATCAGAAATGTGTTAAATAGATTCCTATGTATATTTATATACAATATTCTACCCATAATTCCCATGTAGAAAAATAATTTTATGCATATTCTTATCAGAAATGTGTTAAATAGGTTCCTATCTATATTTATAAACAATATTCCACCTATAATCCCCATGCAGAAAAATAATTATATGCATATTCTTATCAGAAATACGCTTAATATGTTGCTATCTATATCTATAAACAATCTTCAACCTATAATCCCCATGTAGAAAAAAATAATATGCATATTCTTATCAGAAATGGGTTAAATTGGTTCCTATGTATATATATATTTATAAAAAATATTCCACCCATAATCCCCATGTAGAAAAATAATTTTATGCATAATTAAATCAGAAATAGGTTGCTATGTATATTTATAAACAAATTTCCACCCATAATCCCCACGTAGAAAAATAATTGTATGCATATTCATATCAGAAATAGGTTTAATGTGTTGCTAATCCCATGTAGAAAAATAATTACATACATATTCATATCAGAAATAGGTATAATATGTTGCAATGTATATTTATTAACAATATTCCATACATAATCCCCATGTAGAAAAAAAAAAAAAAAACTCTCCTCCCTCTCCCCTCCATGGTCCTCAAGCCTCCATAATTGTCAAATACTTTTCTGTGTTCCTATACTCATGCCATCTTGCCCACGTCTTAGTGTATTTATCTCGCCGGCCTTCCATCGTGTGTTTTGCTTCTTCCATTCCTCTAGCCCATTCTACCCTTATTATCCATTCCTTCATCCTTGGGGCTTCTACCCCTTTCCAGTGACAAGGGATCCAGTGCTTTAGCTGCGTTTAGGAGGAATGGGGTTACTGACTTGATGTATTGGGGGATCTCTCTTTCCGTGTCATGGAACAGACACGTCCAAGGATTTTTGTTAACCTGCTCCCCCGTTATCTGTTGTATTTCATCCAGGACTTCTCCCCAATATTTCTGGATTTTGGCACACTCTTACCAAAGATGGGCAAGAGTGCCCATTTCTCCACATCCTCTCCAGCAAGTTGGGGGGGGTCTCAGCATCGTATTCGTGTACCTTCCGAGGCGTCCTATGCCATCTTGCTATCGCTTTATAGGCCATTTCATATGTCCGGGAGTCTCTTGCTGTTAAGTGAACCATCTTTAGAATCTTACTTCTGTGTGCTTCTCCTTCTAAGCCTCCTATTTCTTTTTCCCACTTATCCAAGAAAGTGGGAGGTCCTTTACTAGCTTCCCCCCTAAGAACACTATATAATTTTGAGATACTTCCTTTCACACACGTGGGGGTATTTAATAGTTTTTCAATATCTCTTAACTGATCCTTTCCTCTTAGTGGTTGTGGCAGTGAACGTGTAAAGTGCAGTATCTGTGCGTACCTCCACTTATCTAGTGGTTTGTTCCCCCAAGCCTGTGTGATTTCAGTGTAAGTGTACAATCTATTTCCTTTCATCACGTCTTGTAGTTGTATTACATCTTTTTTTGCCCATCTCGCAAAATATAAGTGTTCCTCCTACCCAGGTAAAAAATAATCCGTGTTTAAAAGTGATAATAGTGGTGAGTTGAATTCCCAATGGAAACTCTTGCCTACCTTATCTCAGATTCTTAAAGTGTTCTTATCAAAAAATTAACTCTATTTCCCAAATCCCTATATTGTGGTGGGGTCCATATTAATTTTTCTATATCCACCCCACTCAGTGTTGCTTCAATATTCACCCAACTTTTCTCCTGTTTACTGTGTAGCCAGTCAGTTATTCTAGAGATAACAACCGACTGAGAGTACCTTCTTATTAGAAGGTACACCTACCCCTAGTAGGTGTACCCCTAGAAGGTATACCTACCTATCCGGCGCACCTACCCCTCCCAATTTTTTATCCTTCGATAAAGTGTCATATGCTACCCTAGGGTGCTTGCGTGCCCATATGAATCTTAAGATTAATGACTGCAGTTTAACAAAAAATATAGGGGGGATTTCTATTGGGACCATTTGGAAGGTGTATAGTAACATGGGAAGCACAAACATTTTGATCGCATTTATCCTGCCGATCCAAGACAGGGCTTTATATCTCATTCTACCTAGTAGATCTTTAGTTTTATTAAGTAAGGATACATAGTTATCGGCAAAGAGGTCCCCCGGTGAGGATGATATTTTTATACCTAGATAGACCAATTCCCTCTCACACCATACAAATGGGAGCCCAGCTTGAAGTGCCCTCTGTTCACGCTTAGGGATTGATATATTTAGGAGTTCTGACTTACTCATATTTACTTTAAGGTTTGCCAAGCCTCCGTAGTGCTCCAACTCCTTGAGCACCGTGGGGATTGTCGTTCTAGATTGGGTAACGAAAAATAGCAAATCGTCAGCAAAAGCTGCTATTTTGTACTCCTTTGTTCCCACCTTGATTCCCTGAATATCTTCGTTCCTACGAAAAGTCTCTAAAAGTGGCTCCAAGGATAAAATAAAGAAAACTGGGGAAAGAGGGCAACCCTGTCTTGTCCCGTTAAACAATTCAAGGGGACAAGACAGGGTCCCATTCACTCTAATCCTCGCCTTAGGATGCCTATATATAGTGAGAGGATCCATTTCATCATCCTCTCCCCCAATCCTAGATGTTTCAGGGTTTCAGTCATAAAGCCCCAGTCCACTCTATCGAATGCCTTTTCGGCAGGGGTATTGCTCCTGATTGCTTCTTGCATAAGAAGAATTGTTTTCAGTGAGTTGTCTCTCCCCTCCCTACCCGGGACGAATCCCACTTGATCACTATGAATCCATTGTTTTAATCCAGTTTTCAGCCTGTCTGCCAGTATTTTAGCGAGAATTTTTGTATCTACGTTTAAAAGCGAGATTGGTCTGTAGCTACCAGGTGAGGCTGGGTCCTTTCCTTCTTTTCAAGATAAGGGTAATATACGCTAATAGGGATTCTTCTCGGGACTCTTCGTTCTCCCCGAGGGCATTCAAGATTCTCCCCGAGGGCATTCAAGATAGTCGCACAGTTTGGGTACAAGTATTTGAGAAAATTTTTTGTAGTAAGCTACGGAGTATCCGTCGGGGCCCGGGCACTTTCCCAGGGCAGTGTCTTTTATCGCCTTTTCTACCTCCCCTTGGGATATGGGTGCATCGAGACGCTCAACCACATCCCTCTCTGCCCTGGGAAGGTCTAGTCCCCGAAGGTACTCCCTTATCCTTTCCTTCTTGTTGTCATTCAATCTCTCCCTCCGTCCTACCTTATAGAGTGCACTGTAGTAAGAGTGGAATATTCCAGCAATTTTTGGAGTAGAGAATTCAAGGTTCCCCTCTTCATCTCTTATTTTAGGTATAAAAGTCCTATTTTTTTTCCCTAAACCTTTTAGCCATCCACCTTCCTGGTTTATTCCCTTCTCGATACATGTCTCTATTTATCATATCAAAAGCGCAGCTCCTTTCCTTCTCCAGCAACTCATTTAGGTCTCTTCTTTTCCTAATTAGCTCCTGCTTTTCTGGGAGACCCTTAGGTCTTGTGCTTTGTTCTGCTTCCTGAATCTCCTTGAATAGACGTGTCAACTTTTCTCCCCTCTCTTTTTTTTTCCTCGTTCCAATGGCAATCCAAATCCCTCTTATATAGGTTTTGTGTGCCTCCCACAGAGTGGATCTGGATATGTCCTCTGTATCATTAGTCTCGAAGTAATTTTTTAGTTCCTGCTCTATTTTCGCAACTACATCTGGGTCCCGTGTGAGGGAATCATTAAGTTTCCAGTTTATCCTAGGCCGGTCCACACCGGTGATCTCTACTTGGATTTTCACCGGTGCATGATCAGTCAGGGTAATAGCCTTAATTTCTGCTGCCCTCAGCAAAGGGACCATCTGGTGTTCTATAAAAATGTAGTCTAACCTCGAGAATGATTTATGAACAGGGGAAAAGAAAGTGTAATCCCGATCTTTTAAGTGGCTTATTTTCCATGCATCCATTAATTGGAGATGATTTAACATTTTTTAAGTGTCTTACCCTGTGTGCCCAATCTTAATCTTAAATCGCCCCTTGACGTGTCCACCTCAGGGTCCATTCATAGGTTCAAATCTCCTGCGACTATTAGTCTGCCTTTTCTAAAGGATTCTAGTTTCGACAGAATTCTCTTTACAAAGTTCTCCGGGTTTCTGTTTGGGGCATAGATGTTCACCAGTGTGAACCACGTCTCAAACATTTTCCCTTTAACAAACAGAAACCTGCCTCCGGGATCGGCCAATCGCTCTTCCTCTTCAAACATCATTGTTCTATCAAACTCTATAGCTACTCCCCCTGAATGTACTGATCCAGCATCCCCATAAAACCATTTAGGGAACAGATGTGATGTCAGTCCCTTACTTGCGTGCGTTACATAAGTTTCTTGCAGGAACACCACGTTTGCGCCTAGGAGTTGTAGCTCCTGATTGATTTTGTATCTTTTTTTTTCCGTGTTCAGTCCCCTCACGTTATATGTGACGAAACTAACTACTCCCATTTTTTATTGCTGAAGAGAGCGTCCGGCCAATCCCGTGTAGCAGGAGAGAGAGAGGGAGGAGAAAAAAAAAAAAGGGAGCCCCCCCACCCCCCTCCCTTCACCCCCCCATCCCTTCCCACCCCCAAACCTTCCACCCCCCCCCCCCACTGGAACAGATCGCCTATTTCTGGCCGGGGCAAACTCCTCTGTTCAAAATATGGGTCAGGTGGATTCCCTCAATCAAATGCCACCCTGCACCCATATTCCCCATAGGGCTCATGTCGTGAGGACTCCCCGTATTGCCCCAGCGCCCTACCACCTCCCCCCGCCCCCCGCCCCGCTCATATCGGTGCTGCCCCTCATCCTCTAGCTAAGCTTCTTGGTTATTAGCTTACATTACTCAATGTGCCCCTCCCCTCCCTCCACCCTATTGTGTCTCGCGCTGGAACTGCAGTCTCTTCCGCACCCCAACCAGGGATATGTGGAGGGGCAATGTCTAACTTGCGACAAAAGTCCTCAAGATCTTCTGGGAATCTAAGCACTGCCGTTCGTCCATTCCTCTTTCCAATTAGGCAAGCCGGGAACCCCCATTGATATGCTATTTCTGTCGTTTTCAGTAGGCCTGTTAGCGGCTTCAACAGCCTCCTTCTTGTGAGGGTCTCTGCTGATAGATCTGAATAAACTTGTATCTCCTGCCCCTTCAATGCATAAGCCTGGTTGACATCGCAGTTTTCCCAAAATTTTTACTTTTTCCTCCTCATAGTGGAACTTCACTATCACATCTCTTGGACTCTCTGATGTATTTCTGGGGTATCGTGCGACCCTATGGGCTACTTTCAGGGGGGTCGTTATTTCTCTATCCAGCAATGGGTTTAGCAGTTGCTGTAGTACCGGCGCCAGCTCTTCCTTCCCGAATTTCTCTGGGAGACCCTTGAGTCGCAGATTTTTGCGTCTACTGCGATTCTCCTGATCTTCTAATTTATAGAGGAGGCTTCTGTTTGCTCTTTGCATGTCTCTTATTTGAATATTCATACCCTCTAGTCTCCGCTCGTGTTCTTCCAATCTGTCTTCCGTCTCCTCCACCCTTTTCAATACATGTCCAATGTCTGCTTACAGTCGCAATCTCTTTTTAAGGGAGGTCTCCAATTTCAGTAGCAATTCGGCAAGCATCTCTTTAATATATGGGGCTTCTTCCTGTGTAAGCTGCAGTGGTGGTTTATTCCCCCCTGCAAGTGACTTCATCCTCAGATCTCTCATAAGGGCCTTCCTGTGTCTCAGAGCCCAACATCTGTTAGCTTCCACTGATCCTTACTCTTGCATTTTTGCTTTTGTTCTCCTCTAATGCCCCTCTATGTTTGTTAATTCCTGGCCGTGAGGACGCTCCCAATCTGGGACTCCCTTGAGGTTCTTCCAGCATGCTGGCTTCAGCTGACATGTAGCGCTGAATCCCACCTTGGCTTGGTGCATTTACCGCTCCTTTACTACCTTTATTTCCACAGGCCTCTAATACTCCACTCTACCCTGAGAAAAAGATGCAGGCCTGTGTATAAGACCTAGTAGTTTTATACAGGTTGCTCCTTGGCAGAGTCGGGGGCCGACTCCCTCAATTCCCTCTCATAACCCTCTTATATCTTATACCCTCTTATACCCTTCTATCCCTATGCCAAATGTTCACTATTTAGTCCAAATAGTCCAGGAATATCGGTGTTTAAACCGGATACTTAAATTTTCTTAACCTTGGAAATCAAAAAGGAGAAAAAAAAAAAAAAATCCGGGATAATCCGGGATGATCCCCACGTTAAAATATCCGTGGAGGGGGAAAAGGAGAGGAGGAAACTAAAGAGACTGCAGGGATCCACGGGGGAGGGGGTTTCAGACCTCCTCCTCTCTGTTGAGCGGGTGTGCGGGGAGAGCAGTGGCGCCAGGCCTCCTACGTAACGACGCTCCGCCCCATCCCCCATATCAGAAATAGTCTTAATAAAATCCTATGAATATTTAACTACAATATTCCACCGATAACCTTAATGTACAAAAAAATGATATGCATATTCTTATTAGAAATGGGTTAAATAGGTGCCTTTCTATGTTTATATACAATATTTCACCCATAATCCCCATGTAGAAAAATAATTTTATGCATATTCTTATCAGAAATGGGTTAAATAGGTAATAAGTATATTTATAAAATAATATTTCACCCACAATCCCCATGCAGAAAAATAATTATATGCATATTCTTATCAGAAATAGGTTAAATAGATTTCTATGTATATTTATAAACAATATTATACACATAATCTGAATGTAGAAAATAATTATATGTATATTCTTATCAGAAATGGGTTAAATAGGTTCCTATGTGTATTTATAAACAATAATCCATCCTTAATCCCAATGTAGAAAAATAATTATATGCATATTCTTATCAGAAATAGGTTTAATATGTTGCTATCTATATTTATGAACAATATTCCACCCATAATTCCTATGTAGAAAAAATATTTTTATGCATATACATATCAGAAATATCTTTAACTACAATATTCCACCAATAATCTCAATGTACAAAAATAATTATATGCATATTCTTATTAGAAATGGGATAAATAGGTTCCTATCTATGTTTATAAACAATAATCCACCCATAATCCCCATGTAGAAAAAGATATGCATATTCTTATCAGAAATGGGTTAAATAGGTTCCTATGTATATTTATAAACAATAATCCACCTATAATCCCCATGTAGAAAAATATTTGAATGCATATTCATATCAGAATTAGATTTAATATGTTGCTATGTATGTTTAACTACAATATTCCATCCATAATCCCAATGCAGAAAAATAATGATATGCATATACTTATCAGACATCGGTTAAATAGGTTAGATGTAGGTTATAATAGGTTAAATGTATATTTATAAACAAATTTCCACCCATAATCCCCATGCAGAAAAATAATAATTTGCATATTCTTATTAGAAATGGAGGAACAGTGTCCTATCATTGTTGCCAGTGGAGATATTTCGGGCCAGTATCGCATTGTTTGTGTCAGTGGATAGAATAGTTAACTATCGTTGGACGAATAGTGACCAATCATTTTTTGTCAGTGTGAGAAATAGCCATCATTAGTGTCAGGAGGAAGAATAGTGACCCATCATTTGTGTCAGTTGGAGAAATAGTGACCCATCGTCGGTGTCACTTAGAGAAACATTTCCATATTGTTGGTGTCAGTGGAAGAAATAATCCATGGTATATGTGATTTATGGTTTGCTTGAGTAAAGGTAACGATATTAGAAACAAATAGAAGCGAATTAGAGACCGACTCAAGCCTATCGTTTTATTAAACCAACCCAACTTAGCTATGCCTACATTCTGTCTTAATAAAGCCCTGTAACTTTATCTTTAACAATATATCCTGACTTCATTTAACACAGTTATGTAGACTCACGTTAACGCGACTATTCCTAAACAGGTGTAAACCTTAATCTTACATCTAACTGTAAACCGTCTCATAACAAGTTTTTTCAGGACTTTTTTGCTATTTTTTGCTTTAGGTAATGAAGCTCATGTATACGGTCTAACTGGTAACCTTTGCGATTTTTAAGAGTAATATCTATCCTGAAAAGAAAGTAAACAATAAGGCTATGCAAAAATATAAATTTTGCATTCTACCAACGATCACTTGCTGTACTTATTTCAGAATTATTCAACTATTTCGAATCCAAGTCAGCCAAAATCCTGAAAGAGATGAACTCCACAATTTAATTTTTATGTTTTTTTTTTAAATCTTTATTTATGTTTTATTGCAATGATCATTTAATTAATATCAGTGCTATCTGTACTAGATTGAAGCAAAAAATTCTCAGTTAGTGAGAGAAAAGTGCCCCATCATTGTGTCAGTGGAAGGGACAGTGAAACATCTTTAGATGATTAGCTGATTGATTGATCATCCAATTAAAAGAGTAATAAAAAGCAGAAATACGGTTTACCTTAGATGTCAGATATTGTGGAGTTTCAGCATAGCATAGCACATATATCAGGCGGTTTGAATTAGTTTCGAACCAGTAGCCGTTGCACGGTAAATTCAGGTAATTGCACTTCCAACTATCGAAACATTAGCACTGAGATAGCTGATTTTAATTCAGTGATTATTGTGATTATTACCTATATTTTGCGGGTTGAATAGTTGAATATTTCGTAAATTAGCACAGTAAGGAGACGTTAAGAGTTTCCATAGCTTAGTTTAACACTATACTTTAATATATAATTGAATTATGTTCCAAATACCAATATCAATAGTTTTCAATGGATGAGTGATAGTTTAATTATAAATTTCATTGGAAACTATTTCTCGGAAAATAAAGGGAGCCCTGCAAACTTCATCTCAATGCGCGATGTCATCCTGACTTTATGATAATGTATACGTTAATGCGACTAAACGTCTTAACCGTCTCACACACTATTTTAGTTTTATCAACTCTTTGCGACTCTTTGTTATCAGGACTTTTTTGCTATATTTAGGGTAATGCAACCATGTAAACTGCTAACTGCTAACCCGACACTCTGCGACTTTAAGAATAATATCTATCTCTTAAAGGATGTAAACGTCTATTGCATTCTACAAACGGTTTTGTGTTTGGCAAAAGTGGCAGAGATTGGCAGAAAATTGGCATGATAATGTATACGTTAATGCGACTAAACGTCTTAACCGTCTCACACACTATTTTAGTTTTATCAACTCTTTGCGACTCTTTGTTATCAGGACTTTTTTGCTATATTTAGGGTAATGCAACCATGTAAACTGCTAACTGCTAACCTGACACTCTGCGACTTTAAGAATAATATCTATATCTTAAAGGATGTAAACGTGTATTGCATTCTACAAACGGTGTTGTGTTTGGCAAAAGTGGCAGAGATTGGCAGAGAAGGAGAAGATGTAATCCGTAGATGGGCCAGATTTCGAGTAATGCAAAAAATTCTGAGCCAGTGAGAGAGAAATAGTACCCCTATTGTTGGTGTCAGTGGGATCATTGGTGGAAGTGAAAGGAGCCAGTAAAAAAATCATTGGTGTCAGTTGAAATAAATGACAAATAGGACTCGGTGTCCCATAATGTTACACAATATTTAGCAGTGCTTTAAGAAAACCAGTGCGAATTTTTATATTTTGAGAGATAAAATAAGATAGAGATAGATTAAAGATAAAATGTCGGAATAGCATTGAGATCAGATTGTTTGATAATTGCTGCATCACCCGTAAGACTCAAGAAGCAGCAGAATTTAATTGGACAGTTAACGAAGACTGGGGAATTGCTGATTTTCAATTTTTCAAGATAGCACTACATTACACAATCCCTTTCCCTGGTAAGCAAAATGTCAGAAAACATGGATATATCTGTATATATAGCGAATAAACCCTTAGTGAGTTGTTTATATTGTTTGCGGGACACATCAAGGAGAGTGAGACTGTAAACTTTAGGATTTTTTTGCTTGCTGACAGGTTTGAGCGCTATTTGTATTACAGTAGATAGTAGATTACAACAACATATCTACTGAGATATTTGTCAGAAAAAATTGCAATACACGTTTCAAAACTATTACAACAGAAAAGCTGCCGGTTTGACTTGGATTCGAATAATTCTTAAATAGGAATAGCAGTGAGAAGAAGGTTTGAAATGGATTCGAACTAGTTGAATATTTCTTAAATTAGTCCTGTGCTGCACAGTTACTTAATTACTTAATTACTTTGTTTTTGAAGACTAGGAAATTGCTTAAAACCTAACTGTTTAAAACCTAACTGTGAATTTGCATTACGCAATCCGTATCCACTGGTCCACAGCAAAATGTCATGATATATCAGTGAGATGTTTTACATGGTTGAGTACACCCGGGGAGCACATTGCATGGGCTTCTTTCTCTAAGTGATTCTTTCTACAAGTGATATGCACTTCAATCTCTGCTTCAAGTTCTGCCTCACCTGATCAATCCTTCTCTGTCTCTTCACAGGTATGTGTCAAATCAACCACATATTCCACCGTTAACTGAAATTGGGATCTACCTGCTGTCTGTGTGTGTGTGTGTTTCTTTGGTACTACTTGGCTTCATGAATCGGATACTATTTCTCCTGCTTCCCTCTCCTATGGGGGCCTTCTTTGGACCAAGTGGACGGAAGGGAGGTGGAGTGGGAATCCTTCTAGCCCCATGCAGCACCTATCAGGTTCTTCACCCACCTCAGAACACTCTCCATACATAGGAACCTATTTAACCCATTTCTGATAAGAATATGCATATAATTACTTTTCTACATGGGGATTATGCGTGGAATATTGTATATAAATATACATAGAAACATATTTAACCCATTTCTGATATGAATATGCATAAAATTATTTTTCTACATGGGGATTATGGGTGGAATATTGTTTATAAATATACATAGGAACCTATTTAACCAATTTCTGATAAGAATATGCACATAATTTTTTTCTACATGGGGATTACGGGTGAACTATTGTTTATAAATATACATAGGAACCTATTTAACCCATTTCTGATAAGAATATGCATATAATTACTTTTCTACATGGGGATTATGGGTGGAATATTGTATATAAATATACATAGGAACATATTTAACCCATTTCAGATAAGAATATGCATTAAATTATTTTTCTACATGGGCATTATGGGTAGAATATTTTTAATAAATATACATAGCAACCTATTTAACCCATTTCTGATAAGATTATGCATATGATTATTTTCTCCATGGGGATTATGGGTGGAATATTGTTTATCAATATACATAGCAAAATATTAAACCTATTTCTGATAAGATTATGCATATAATTATTTTTCTACATTGGGACTATGGGTGGAATATTGTTTATAAACATAGATAGGAACACATTTAACCCATTTCTAATAAGAATATGCATATAATTATTTTTCTACATTGGGATAATGGGTGGAATATTGTAGTTAAAGATACATAGGAAATATTAAGCCTATTTCTGATATGAATATGCATAAAATTATTTTTCTACTTTGGGATTATGGGTGGAATATTATTTATAAGTATACATAGGAACCTATGTAACCCATTTCTGATAAGAATATGCATATAATTATTTTTCTACATGGGGATTGTGGGTGGAATATTGTAGTTAAACATACATAGTATTATATTAAGTTTATTTCTGATATGAATATGGATAAAATTATTTTTCTACATTATTATGGGTGGAATATTGTTTATAAATATACAACCTATTTAACCCATTTCTCATAAGAATATGCATATAAATATTTTTCTACATGGGGTTTATGGGTGGATTATTGTTTATAAATATACATAGTAACCTATTTAACCCATTTTTGATAAGAATATGCGTATAATTATTTTTCTACATAGGGATTATGGGTGGAATATTGTTTATAAATATACATAGTAACTTATTTAACCAATTTCTGAAAAGAATATGCATATAATTACTTTTCTACATGGGGATTATGGGTGGAATATTGTTTATAAACATACATAGGAACCTATTTAACCCATTTCTGATAAAAATATGCATAAAATTATTTTTCTACATGGGGATTATGGGTGGAATATTTTTAATAAATATACATAGCAACATTTTTTTACCCAATTTTGATAAGAATATGCATATAATTATTTTCTATATTGGGACTATGAGTGGAATATTGTTTATAAACATAGATAGGAACCTATTTAACCCGTTTCTTACAAGAATATGCATATAATTATTTTTCTACATTGGGATTATGGGTGGAATATTGTTGTTAAAGATACATACGAATATATTAAGCCTATTTCTGATATGAATATGCATAAAATTATTTTCTACATTGGGATTATGGGTGGAATATTGTTTATAAGTATACATAGGAACCTATCTAACCCATTTCTGATAAGAATATGTATATAATTATTTTCTACATTTTGAGTGTGGGTGGAATATTGTAGTTAAATATACATAGGAATATATTAAGTCTATTTCTGATATGAATATGCATAAAATTATTTTTCTACATGGGGATTATGGGTGGAATATTGTTTATAAATATACATAGGAACCTATTTAACCCATTTCTGATAAGAATATGCATATAAATATTTTTCCACATGGGGTTTATGGGTTGATTATTGTTTATAAATATACATAGTAACCTATTTAACCAATTTATGATAAGAATATACGTATAATTTTTTTTCTACATGGGGATTATGGGTGGAATATTGTTTATAAATATAAATAGTAATCTATTTAACCCATTTCTGAAAAGAATATTCATATAATCACTTTTCTACATGGGGATTATGGGTGGAATATTGTTTATAAATATACATAGGAACCTATTTAACCCATTTCTGATAAGACTATGCATATAATTATTTTTCTGCATGGGGATTATAGGTGGAATATTATTTATAAATATACATAGGAAACTATTTAACCCATTTCTGATAAGTATATGCATATAATTATTTTTCTACATTTTGATTATAGGTTGAAGATTGTTTATAGATATAGATAGCAACATATTAAGCCTATTTCTGATAAGAATATTCATATAATTATTTTTCTACATGGGGATTATGGGTGGAATATTGTTTATAAACATACATAGCAACATATTAATACTATTTCTGATATGAATATGCTTATAATTATTTTTCTACATGGGAATTATGGGTGAAATATTGTTAATAGGTACACATAGGAACCTATTTGACCCATTTCTGATAACAATATGCATATAATTATTTTTCTGCATGGGGATTATAGGTGGAATATTGTTTATAAATATACATAGCAACCTATTTAACTCATTTCTGATAACAATATGCATATATTTTTTTTTTGCATGGGGATTATAGGTGAAATATTGTTTATAAATATACATAGGAACCTATTTAACACATTTCTGATAGGAATATGTATAAAATTATTTTTCTACATGGGGATTATGGGAGGAATATTGTTTTTAATTATACATAGGAACCTATTTAACCCATTTCTGAAAAGAATATGCATATAATTATTTTTCTACATGGGGATTATGGGTGGAATCTTGTTTATAAATATACATAGGAACCTATTCAACCCATCTCTGATAAGAATATGCATATAATTTTTTTTCTGCAAAGGGATTGTAGGTGGAATATTGTTTATAAATATACATAGGAACCTATATAACCCATTTCTGAAAAGAGTATGGATATAATTATTTTTCTACATTTGGATTATGGTTTGAATATTGTTTATAAATATACATAGAAACATATAAACCTATTTCTGATATGAATATGCATATAATTATTTTTCTACATGGGGATTATGGTTGGAATATTATTTATAAATATACATAGTAACCTATTTAACCAATTTCTGAAAAGAATATGCAGATAATTATTTTTCTACATTTGGATTATGGTTGGAATATTGTTTATAAATATATGAAGGAACCTATTTAACCCATTTCTGATAAGTATATGCATATAATTTTTTTTATGCACGAGGATCATGGATGGAATATTGTTAATAAATATGCATAGCAACATATTAAACCTATTTCTGTTATGAATATGCATATAATTATTTTTCTACATGGGGATTATGGGTGGAATGTTGATTTTAAATATACATAGGAACCTATTTAACCCATTTCTGATAAGAATATGCATAAAATTATTTTTCTACATGGGATTTATGGGTGGAATATTGTTAATAAATATACATAGCAAGATATTAATACTATTTCTGATATGCATAAGCATAAAATTATTTTTCTACATCGGGATTATGGGTGAAATACTGTTAATAAATACACATAGGAACCTATTTCTGATTTAAATATGCAAAAAATTATTTTTCCACATGGGGATTATGGGTGTAATATTGTTTATAAATATACATAGGAACCTATTTAAAGCATTTCTGATTTAAATATGGATATTATTATTTTTCTACATGTGGATTATGGGCAGAATATGGTTTAAAAATATACATAGGAAACTATTTAACCCATTTCTGATAAGAATATGCATATAATTATTTTTCTACATGGGGATTATGGGTGAAATATTGTTAATAAATACACATTGGAACCTATTATCCCATTTCTGATAACAATATGCATTTAATTTTTTTTCTGCATGGGGATTATAGGTGGAATACTGTTTATATATACACATAGGAACCTATTTAACACATTTCTGATAAGAATATGCATACAATTATTTTTCTACATGGGGATTATCGGTGGAATATTTTTTTATAACCATACATAGTAACCTATTTAACCCATTTATGAAAAGAATATGCATATAATTATTTTTCTACATGGGAATTATATGTAGAATATTGTATATAAATATACATAGGAACCTATTTCACCCATAATCCCCATGTAAAAAATAATTATATGCATATTCATATCAGAAATAGTATTAATATGTTGCTATGTATATTTATAAACAATATTCTACCCATTATCCCCATGTAGAAAAAGAATTATATGCATATTCTTATCAGAAATAGGCTTAATATGTTGCTATCTATATCTATAAACAATCTTCAACCTATAATCCCCATGTAGAAAAAAAAATGATATGCATATGGGTTAAATTGGTTCCTATGTATATATATATTTATAAAAAATATTCTGCCCATAATCCACATGTAGAAAAGTAATTATATGCATATTCTTATCAGAAATGGGATAGATAGGTTCCTATGTATATTTATAAACAATATTCCACCCATAATCCCCATGTAGAAAAATAATTTTTTGCATATTTAAATCAAAAATAGGTTGCTATCTATATTTATAAACAATATTCCACCCATAATCTCGATGTAGAAAAATTATTATATACATATTCATAACAGAAATATGTTTAATATGTTGCTATGCATATTTATTAACAATATTCCATCCATAATCCTCCTGTAGAAAAATAATTATATGCGTATACTTATCAGAAATGGGTTAAATAGGTTCCTATGTATATTTATAAACAATATAACACCCATAATCCCCATGTAGAAAAATAATTATATGCATATTCTTTTCAAAAATGGGTTAAATAGGTTCCTATGTATTATTAAAAACAATATTCCTCCCATAATCCCCATGTAGAAAAACAATTATACGCATATTCTTATCAGAAATGTGTTAAATAGATTCCTATGTATATTTATATACAACATTCTACCCATTTTTCCCATGTAGAAAAATAATTATATGCATATTCTTATCATAAATAATCACATGTAGAAAAATAATTATATGCATATTCTTATCAGAAAATAATTATAAATAATTATATGTATATTCTTATCATAAATGGGTTAAATAATCCCCATGTAGAAAAATAATTATATTCATATACTTATCAGAAATGGGTTAAATCGGTTGCTATGTATATTTATAAACAATATTCCACCCATAATCCCCATGTAGAAAAATAATTATATGCATATTCTTATCAGAAATAGGCTTAATATGTTGCTATCTATAACTATAAACTATCTTCAACCTATAATCCCCATGTAAAATAAAAAGTATATGCATATTCTTATCAGAAATGGGTTAAATTGGTTCCTATGTATATTTTTAAACCATATTTTGCCCATAATCCACATGTAGAAAAATAATTATATGCATATTCCTATCAGAAATGGGTTAGATAGGTGCATATGTATATTTATAAACAATATTCCACCCATAATCCCCATGTAGAAAAATAATTTTATGCATATTTAAATCAGAAATAGGTTGCTATCTATATTTATAAACAATATTCCATTCATAATCCTTGTGTAGAAAAATAATTATATGCATATACTTATCAGAAATGGGTTAAATAGGTTCCTATTTATATTTAGAAAAAATATTCCAAAATAATCCAAATGTAGAAAAATAATTATATGCATATTCTTTTCAGAAATTGGTTAAATAGGTTACTATGTATATTTATAAACAATATTCCAAACATAATCCCCATGTAGAAAAATAATTATATGCATATTCATATCAGAAATAGGTTTAATATGTTTCTATGTATATTTATAAACAATATTCAAACCATAATCCCCATGTAGAAAAATAATTATATGCATATTCTTTTCAGAAATGGGTTAAATAGGTGCCTATGTATAGTTAAAAACAATATTCCTCCCATTATCCCCATGTAGAAAAACAAATATACGCATATTCATATCACAAATAGTATTAATATGTTGCTATGTATATTTATAAACAATATTCCACCCATAATCCCCATGTAGAAAAATAATTATATGCATATTCATATCAGAAATAGTATTAATATGTTGCTATGTATATTTATAAACAATATTCCAACCATAATCCCCATGTAGAAAAATAATTATATGCATATTCTTATCAGAAATAGGCTTAATATGTTGCTATCTAAAACTATAAACAATCTTCAACCTATAATCCCCATGTAGAAAAAAATTATATGCATATTCTTATCAGAAATGGGTTAAATAGGTTCCTATGTATATTTTTAAACCATATTCTGCCCATAATCCACATGTAGAAAAATAATTCTATGCATATTTAAATCAGAAATAGGTTCCTATGTATATTTATAAACAATATTCCACCTCTAATCCCTTTGCAGAAAAATAATTATATGCATATTCTTATCAGAAATGGGTTAAATAGGTTCCTATGTATATTTATAAACCAATATTCCACCCATAATCCCCATGTAGAAAAATAAATATATTCATATTCTTATCAGAAATTGGTTAAATAGATTGCTATGTATATTTATAAACAATATTGCACTTATAATTCCCATGCAAAAAAATAATTATATGCATATTGTTAACAGAAATGGGTTAAATAGGTTCCTATGTATATTTATAAACAATATTCCACTTATAATCCCCATGCAGAAAAATAATTATATGCATATTGTTATCAGAAATGGGTTAAATAGGTTCCTATGTGTATTTATAAACAATATTCCAACCATAATCCAAATGTAGAAAAATAATTATATGCATATATTTTTCAGAAATTGGTTAAATAGGTTACTATGTATATTTATAAACAATACTCCAACCATAATCCCCATGTAGAAAAATAATTATATGCATATTCATATCAGAAATGGGTTAAATTGGTTCCTATGTATATTTTTAAACCATATTCTGCCCATAATCCATATGTAGAAAAATAATTATATGCAAATATTCTTATCAGAAATGGGTTAAATAGGTTCCTATGTATATTTATAAACAATATTACACCCATGATTCCTATGTAGAAAAAATAATTATATGCATATTCTTTTCAGAAATGCGTTAAATAGGTTACCATGTATATTTATAGACAATATTCCACCCATAATACCCATGTAATAAAATAATTATATTCATATTTATACCAGAAATAGGTTTAATATGTTGCTATGTATATTTATAAACAATATTCCGCCCATTATCCCCATGTAGAAAAATTATTATATGCATATTCTTATCAGAAATGGGTTAAATAGGTTGCTATGTATATTTATAAACAATTTTCCACCCATAATCCCGATGTAGAAAAATAATTACATGCATATTCTTATCAGAAATGAGTTAAATTGAATCCTATGTATATTTGTAAGGAATATTCCACCCATAATCTCGATGTAGAAAAATAATTGTATGCATGTTCATATCAGAAATACATTTAATGTGTTGCTATCTATATT
Source organism: Aquarana catesbeiana (assembly GCA_037953035.1). Classification (NCBI taxonomy): domain Eukaryota; kingdom Metazoa; phylum Chordata; class Amphibia; order Anura; family Ranidae; genus Aquarana; species Aquarana catesbeiana. Next base: position 5,530,209 of record JBBHAA010000868.1, read on the forward strand.
TATAATCAATATTCTACCCAAAATCCCCCTGTGGAAAAAGAATTATATGTATATTCTTATCAGAAAAGGGTTAAATAGGTTCCTATGTATATTTATAAACAATATTCCACCCATAATTCCCATGTAGAAAAATAATTATATGCACATTCTTATCAGAAATGGGTTAAATAGGTTCCTATATATATTTATAAACAATATTCCACCCATAATCCAAATGTAGAAAAATAATGATATGCATATTTTTTATCAGAAATGGGTTAAATATATTCCTATGTATATTTCTAAGAAATATTCCACGCATAATCCCTATGTAGAAAAAAATTATATGCATATTCTTATCAGAAATAAGTTTAATATGTTGCTATGTATATTTATTAACAATATTCCATCCATAATCCCCATGTAGAAAAATAATTATATGCATATTCATACAACAAATAGGTTTAATATGTCGCTATGTATATTTATAAACAATATTCCAAATATAATTAGCATGTAGAAAAATAGTTATATGCATATTCTTTTCAGAAATGGGTTAAATAGGTTACTATCTATATTTATAGACAATATTCTACCCATAATACCCATGTAAAAAAATAATTATATTCATATCAGAAATAGTTTTAATATGTTGCTATGTATATTTATAAACAATATTCCGCCCATTATCCCCATGTAGAAAAATAATTATATGCATATTCTTATCAGAAATGGGTTAAATAGGTTCCTATGTATATTTATACACAATATTCCACCCATAATCCCGATGCAGAAAAATAATTACTTGCATATTCTTATCAGAAATGGGTTAAATAGGTTTATATGTATATTTGTAAGGAATATTCCACCCATAATCCCGATGTAGAAAAATAATTGTATGCATATTCATATCAGAAATAGGTTTAATGTGTTGCTATCTATATTTATAATCAATATTCTACCCATAATCCCCATGTAGAAAAATAATTATATGCATATTCTTATCAGAAATGTGTTAAATAGGTTTCTATGTATATTTATATAAAATATTACACCCATAATTCCTATGTAGAAAAAATAATTATATACATATTCTTTTCAGAAATTGGTTAAATAGGTTACCATTTATATTTATAGACATTTATACCCATGTAAAAAATAATTATATTCATATTCATATCAGAAATAGGTTTAATATGTTGCTATGTATATTTATAAACAATATTCTGTCCATTATCCCCATGTAGAAAAATTATTATATAAATATTCTTATCAGAAATGTGTTAAATAGGTTCCTATATATATTTATAAACAATATTCCACCCAAAATCCAGATGTAGAAAAATAATAATATGCATATTTTTATCCGAAATGGTTTAAATATATTCCTGTGTATATTTCTAAGAAATATTCCACGCATAATCCCCATGTAGAAAAAAAAAATTATATGCATATTCTTATCAGAAATAGGTTTAATATGTTGCTATGTATATTTATTAAAAATATTCCATTCATAATCCCCATGTAGAAAAATAATTATATGCATATTCATATAACAAATAGGTTTAATATGTCGCTATGTATACTTATAAACAATATTCCAACCATAATTAGCATGTAGAAAAATAATTATATGCATATTCTTTTCAGAAATGGGTTAAATAGGTTACAATCTATATTTATAGACAGTATTCCACCCATAATACCCATGTAAAAAAATAATTATATTCATATTCATATCAGAAATAGGTTTAATATGTTGCTATGTATATTTATAAACAATATTCCGCCCATTATCCCCATGTAGAAAAATTATTATATGCATATTCTTATCAGAAATGGGTTAAATAGGTTGCTATGTATATTTATAAACAATTTTCCACCCATAATCCCCATGTAGAAAAATAATTATATGCATATTCATATCAGAAATAGGTTTAATATGTTGCTATCTATATTTATAATCAATATTCTACCCATAATCCCCATGTAGAAAAAGAATTATATGCATATTCTTATCAGAAAAGGGTTAAATAGGTTCCTATGTATATTTATAAACAATATTCCACCCATAATTCCCATGTAGAAAAATAATTACATGCACATTCTTATCAGAAATGTGTTAAATAGGTTCCTATATATATATTTATAAACAATATTCCACCCAAAATCCAGATGCAGAAAAATAATGATATGCATATTTTTATCAGAAATAGGTTTAATATGTTGCTATGTATGTTTATCAACAATATTCTGTCCATAATCCTATGTAGAAAAATAATTAGATACATATTCAATACAGAAATAGGTATAATATGTTGCAATGTATATTTATTAACAAAATTCCATCCATAATCCCCATGTAGAAAAACAATTATATGCATATTCATATCACATATGGGTTTAATATGTTGCTATGTATATATTTATAAACAATATTCCAACCATAATCCCAATGTTGAAAAATAATTATATGCATATTCTTATCAGAAATAGGTTTAATATGTTTCTATCTATATTTATAAACAATATTCCACTCATAATCCCCATGTAGAAAAATAATTAAATGCATATTCTTATCCGAAATGTGCTAAATAGGTTCCTATGTATATTTATATACAATATTACACCCATAATTCCTATGTAGAAAAAATAATTATATGCATATTCTTTTCAGAAATGGGTTAAATGGGTTACCATGTATATTTATAGACAATATTCCACCCATAATACCCATGTAATAAAATAATTATATTCATATTCATATCAGAAATAGGTTTAATATGTTGCTATGTATGTTTATCTACAATATTCTGCCCATAATCCCATGTAGAAAAATAATTACATACATATTCATTACAGAAATAGGTATAATATGTTGCAATGTATATTTATTAATATTATTCCATCCATAATCCCCATGTAGAAAAACAATTATATGCATATTCATATCACATATGGGTTTAATATGTTGCTATGTATATTTATAAACAATATTCCAACCATAATTCCTATGTAGAAAAAAAATTATATGCATATTCTTATCAGAAATGGGTTAAATAGGTTGCTATGTATATTTATAAACAATTTTCCACCCATAATCCCGATGTAGAAAAATAATTACTTGCATATTCTTATCAGAAATGGGTTAAATTGGTTCCTATTTATATTTGTAAGGAATATTCCACCCATAATCTCGATGTAGAAAAATAATTGTATGCATGTTCATATCAGAAATAGATTTAATGTGTTGCTATCTATACTTATAATCAATATTCTACCCAAAATCCCCATGTAGAAAAAGAATTATATGCATATTCTTATCAAAAAAGGGTTAAATAGGTTGCTATGTATATTTATAAACAATATTCCACCCATAATTCCCATGTAGAAAAATAATTATATGCACATTCTTATCAGAAATGGGTTAAATAGGTTCCTATATATATTTATAAACAATATTCCACCCATAATCCAAATGTAGAAAAATAATGATATGCATATTTTTTATCAGAAATGGGTTAAATATATTCCTATGTATATTTCTAAGAAATATTCCACGCATAATCCCTATGTAGAAAAAAATTATATGCATATTCTTATCAGAAATAAGTTTAATATGTTGCTATGTATATTTATAGACAATATTCCACCCATAATACCCATGTAATAAAATAATTATATTCATATTCATATCAGAAATAGGTTTAATATGTTGCTATGTATATTTATAAACACTATTCCGCCCATTATCCCCATGTAGAAAAATTATTATATGCATATTCTTATCAGAAATGGGTTAAATAGGTTGCTATGTATATTTATAAACAATTTTCCACCCATAATCCCGAAGTAGAAAAATAATTACTTGCATATTCTTATCAGAAATGGGTTAAATTGGTTCCTATGTATATTTGTAAGGAATATTCCACTCATAATCTCGATGTAGAAAAATAATTGTATGCTTGTTCATATCAGAAATAGATTTAATGTGTTGCTATCTATATTTATAATCAATATTCTACCCAAAACCCCCATGTAGAAAAAGAATTATATGCGTATTCTTATCAAAAAAGGGTGAAATAGGTTCCTATGTATATTTATAAACAATATTCCACCCATAACCCAGATGTAGAAAAATAATGATATGCATATTTTTATCAGAAATAGGTTCAATATGTTGCTATGTATGTTTACCTACAATATTCTGCCCATAATCCCATGTAGAAAAATAATTACATACATATTCATTACAGAAATAGGTATAATATGTTGCAATGTATATTTATTAACAATATTCCATCCATAATCCCCATGTAGAAAAATAATTATATGCATATTCATATCACATATGGGTTTAATATGTTGCTATGTATATTTATAAACAATATTCCAACCATAATTCCTATGTAGAAAAAAAAATTATATGCATATTCTAATCAGAAATGGATTAAATAGGTTACTATGTATATTTATAAACAATATTCCACCCACACTCCCAATGTTGAAAAATAATTATATGCATATTCTTATCAGAAATAGGTTTAATATGTTGCTATCTATATTTATAAACAATATTCCACCCATAATCCCCATGTAGAAAAATAATTATATGCATATTCTTATCAGAAATGTGTTAAATAGGTTCCTATGTATATCTATATACAATATTACACCCATAATTCCTATGTAGAAAAATTAATTATATGCATATTCTTTTCAGAAATGCGTTAAATAGGTTACCATGTATATTTATAGACAATATTCCACCCATAATACCCATATAATAAAATAATTATATTCATATTTATACCAGAAATAGGTTTAATATGTTGATATGTATATTTATAAACAATATTCCGCCCTTTATCCCCATGTAGAAAAATTATTATATGCATATTCTTATCAGAAATGGGTTAAATAGGTTGCTATGTATATTTATAAACAATTTTCCACCCATAATCCCGATGTAGAAAAATAATTACTTGCATATTCTTATCAGAAATGGGTTAAATTGGTTCCTATGTATATTTGTAAGGAATATTCCACCCATAATCTCGATGTAGAAAAATAATTGTATGCATGTTCATATCAGAAATAGATTTAATGTGTTGCTATCTATATTTATAATCAATATTCTACCCAAAATCCCCATGTAGAAAAAGAATTATATGCATATTCTTATCAGAAAAGGGTTAAATAGGTTCCTATGTATATTTATAAACAATATTCCACTCATAATCCAAATGTAGAAAAATAATGATATGCATATTTTTTATCAGAAATGGGTTAAATATATTCCTATGTATATTTCTAAGAAATATTCCACGCATAATCCCTATGTAGAAAAAAATTATATGCATATTCTTATCAGAAATAAGTTTAATATGTTGCTATGTATATTTATTAACAATATTCCATCCATAATCCCCCTGTAGAAAAATAATTATATGCATATTCTTATCAGAAATAAGTTTAATATGTTGCTATGTATATTTATAAACAATATTCCAAATATAATTAGCATGTAGAAAAATAATTATATGCATATTCTTTTCAGAAATGGGTTAAATAGGTTACTCTCTATATTTATAGACAATATTCTACCCATAATACCCATGTAAAAAAATAATTATATTCATATCAGAAATAGTTTTAATATGTTGCTATGTATATTTATAAACAATATTCCGCCCATTATCCCCATGTAGAAAAAGAATTATATGCATATTCTTATCAGAAAAGGGTTAAATAGGATCCTATGTATATTTATAAACAATATTCCACCCATAATCCCAATGCTAAAAAATAATTATATGCATATTCTTATCAGAAATAGGTTTAATATGTTGCTATCTTTATTTATAAACACTTTTCCACCCATAATCCCCATGTAGAAAAATAATTATATGCATATTCTTATCAAAAATGTGTTAAATAGGTTTCTATGTATATTTATATAAAATATTACACCCATAATTCCTATGTAGAAAAAATAATTATATGCATATTCTTTTCAGAAATGGGTTAAATAGGTTACCATTTATATTTATAGACATTTATAACCATGTAAAAAATAATTATATTCATATTCATATCAGAAATAGGTTTAATATGTTGCTATGTATATTTATAAACAATATTCTGCCCATTATCCCCATGTAGAAAAATTATTATATGCATATTCTTATCAGAAATGTGTTGAATAGGTTCCTATATATATTTATAAACAATATTCCACCCATAATCCAGATGTAGAAAAATAATGATATGCATATTTTTATCCGAAATGGTTTAAATATATTCCTGTGTATATTTCTAAGAAATATTCCACGCATAATCCCCATGTAGAAAAAAAAATTATATGCATATTCTTATCAGAAATAGGTTTAATAAGTTGCTATGTATATTTATTAAAAATATTCCATTCATAATCCCCATGTAGAAAAATAATTATATGCATATTCATATAACAAATAGGTTTAATATGTCGCTATGTATACTTCTAAACAATATTCCAAGCATAATTAGCATGTAGAAAAATAATTATATGCATATTCTTTTCAGAAATGGGTTAAATAGGTTACAATCTATATTTATAGACAGTATTCCACCCATAATACCCATGTAAAAAAATAATTATATTCATATTCATATCAGAAATAGGTTTAGTATGTTGCTATCTATATTTATAATCAATATTCTACCCATAATCCCCATGTAGAAAAAGAATTATATGCATATTCCACCCATAATCCCCATGTAGAAAAATAATTGTATGCATATTCATATCAGAAATAGGTTTAATGTGTTGCTATCTATATTTATAATCAATATTCTACCCATAATCCCCATGTAGAAAAAGAATTATATGCATATTATTATCAGAAGAGGGTTAAATAGGTTCCTATGTATATTTATAAACAATATTCCACCCATAATTCCCATATAGAAAAATAATTACATGCATATTCTTATCAGAAATGGGTTAAATAGGTTCCTATATATATTTATAAACAATATTCCACCCAAAATCCAGATGTAGAAAAATAATGATATGCATATTTTTATCAGAAATAGTTTTAATATGTTGCTATGTATGTTTATCAACAATATTCTGTCCATAATCCCATGTAGAAAAATAATTAGATACATATTCAATACAGAAATAGGTATAATATGTTGCAATGTATATTTATTAACAAAATTCCATCCATAATCCCCATGTAGAAAAATAATTATATGCATATTCATATCACATATGGGTTTAATATGTTGTTATGTATATTTATAAACAATATTCCAACCATAATTCCTATGTAGAAAAAAAGTATATGCATACTCTTTTAGAAATGGATTAAATAGGTTACTATGTATATTTATAAACAATATTCCACCCATAATCCCAATGTTGAAAAATAATGATATGCATATTCTCATCAGAAATAGGTTTAATATGTTTCTATCTATATTTATAAACAATATTCCACCCATAATCCCCATGTAGAAAAATAATTATATGCATATTCTTATCAGAAATATGCTAAATAGGTTCCTATTTATATTTATATACAATATTACACCCATAATTCCTATGTAGAAAAAATGATTATATGCATATTCTTTTCAGAAATGGGTTAAATAGGTTACCATGTACATTTATAGACAATATTCCACCCATAATACCCATGTAATAAAATAATTATATTCATATCAGAAATAGGTTTAATATGTTGCTATGTATATTTATAAACAGTATTCCGCCCATTATCCCCATGTAGAAAAATTATTATATACATATTCTTATCAAAAATGGGTTAAATTGGTTCCTATGTATATTTGTAAGGAATATTCCACCCATAATCTCGATGTAGAAAAATAATTGTATGCTTGTTCATATCAGAAATAGATTTAATGTGTTGCTATCTATATTTATAATCAATATTCTACCCAAAATCCCCATGTAGAAAAAGAATTATATGCGTATTCTTATCAAAAAAGGGTTAAATAGGTTCCTATGTATATTTATAAACAATATTACACCCATAATTCCTATGTAGAAAAAATGATTATATGCATATTCTTTTCAGAAATGGGTTAAATAGGTTACCATGTACATTTATAGACAATATTCCACCCATAATACCCATGTAATAAAATAATTATATTCATATCAGAAATAGGTTAAATAGGTTGCTATTAATATTTATAAACAATTTGCCACCCATAATCCTGATGTAGAAAAATAATTACTTGCATATTTTTATCAGAAATGGGTTAAATTGGTTCCTATGTATATTTGTAAGGAATATTCCACCCATAATCTCGATGTAGAAAAATAATTGTATGCTTGTTCATATCAGAAATAGATTTAATGTGTTGCTATCTATATTTATAATCAATATTCTACCCAAAATCCCCATGTAGAAAAAGAATTATATGCGTATTCTTATCAAAAAAGGGTTAAATAGGTTCCTATGTATATTTATAAACAATATTCCACCCATAATTCCCATGTAGAAAAATAATTATATGCACATTCTTATCAGAAATGGGTTAATAGGTTCCTATATATATTTATAAACAATATTCCACCCATAATCCAGATGTAGAAAAATAATGATATGCATATTTTTATCAGAAATAGGTTCAATATGTTGCTATGTATGTTTATCTACAATATTCTGCCCATAATCCCATGTAGAAAAATAATTACATACATATTCATTACAGAAATAGGTATAATATGTTGCAATGTATATTTATTAACAATATTCCATCCATAATTTCCATGTAGAAAAATAATTATATGCATATTCATATCACATATGGGTTTAATATGTTGCTATGTATATTTATAAACAATATTCCAACCATAATTCCTATGTAGAAAAAAAATTATATGCATATTCTTATCAGAAATGGCTTAAATAGGTTACTATGTATATTTATAAACAATATTCCACCCATACTCCCAATGTTGAAAAATAATTATATGCATATTCTTATCAGAAATAGGTTTAATATGTTGCTATCTATATTTATAAACAATATTCCACCCAAAATCCCCATGTAGAAAAATAATTATATGCATATTCTTTTCAGAAATGTGTTAAATAGGTTCCTATGTATATCTATATACAATATTACACCCATAATTCCTATGTAGAAAAAATAATTATATGCATATTCTTTTCAGAAATGCGTTAAATAGGTTACCATGTATACTTATAGACAATATTCCACCCATAATACCCATGTAATAAAATAATTATATTCATATTCATATCAGAAAGAGGTTTAATATGTTGCTATTTATATTTATAAACAATATTCCGCCCATTATCCCCATGTAGAAAAGTTATTATATGCATATTCTTATCAGAAATGGGTTAAATAGGTTGCTATGTATATTTATAAACAATTTTCCACCCATAATCCCGATGTAGAAAAATAATTACTTGCATATTCTTATCAGAAATGGGTTAAATTGGTTCCTATTTATATTTGTAAGGAATATTCCACCCATAATCTCGATGTAGAAAAATAATTGTATGCATGTTCATATCAGAAATAGATTTAATGTGTTGCTATCTATATTTATAATCAATATTCTACCCAAAATCCCCATGTAGAAAAAGAATTATATGCATATTCTTATCAGAAAAGGGTTAAATAGGTTCCTATGTATATTTATAAACAATATTCCACCCATAATTCCCATGTAGAAAAATAATTACATGCACATTCTTATCAGAAATGGGTTAAATAGGTTCCTATATATATTTATAAACAATATTCCACCCATAATCCAGATGTAGAAAAATAATGATATGCATATTTTTATCAGAAATAGGTTTGATATGTTGCTATGTATGTTTATCTACAATATTCTGTCCATAATCCCTATGTAGAAAAATAATTACATACATATTCAATACAGAAATAGGTATAATATGTTGCAATGTATATTTTTTAACAAAATTCCATCCATAAATCCCCATGTAGAAAAATAATTATATGCTTATTCTTATCAGAAATGTGTTAAATAGGTTTCTATGTATATTTATATAAAATATTACACCCATAATTCCTATGTAGAAAAAATAATTATATGCATATTCTTTTCAGAAATGGGTTAAATAGGTTACCATTTATATTTATAGACATTTATACCCATGTAAAAAATAATTATATTCATATTCATATCAGAAATAGGTTTAATATGTTGCTATGTATATTTATAAACAATATTCTGCCCATTATCCCCATGTAGAAAAATTATTATATGCATATTCTTATCAGAAATGTGTTAAATAGGTTCCTATATATATTTATAAACAATATTCCACCCATAATCCAGATGTAAAAAAATAATGATATGCATATTTTTATCCGAAATGGGTTAAATATATTCCTATGTATATTTCTAAGAAATATTCCACGCATAATCCCCATGTAGAAAAAAAATTATATGCATATTCTTATCATAAATAGGCTTAATATGTTGCTATGTATATGTATTAACAATATTCCATTCATAATCCCCATGTAGAAAAATAATTATATGCATATTCATACAACAAATAGGTTTAATATGTCACTATGTATATTTATAAACAATATTCCAAATATAATTAGCATGTAGAAAAATAATTATATGCATATTCTTTTCAGAAATGGGTTAAATAGGTTACTATCTATATTTATAGACAATATTCTACCCATAATAGCCATGTAAAAAAATAATTATATTCATATCAGAAATAGTTTTAATATGTTGCTATATATATTTATAAACACTCTCCTATGTATGGAGAGTGTTCTGAGGTGGGTGAAGAACCTGATAGGTGCTGCATGGGGCTAGAAGGATTCCCACTCCACCTCCCTTCCGTCCACTTGGTCCAAAGAAGGCCCCCATGGGAGAGGGAAGCAGGAGAAATAGTATCCGATTCATGAAGCCAAGTAGGTTAAAGGAATTTGTGATAAAGAGGTCGTGAAGGGCAGTGAGTTTGTTGCAGAAAGAACGTGCATTCCACAGGGCACAGGAAAAGGGGGAAGATGGTTTTGGAAAGAGGAATAGAGTTCTGTGGGTTACGGCTCCTGCCAGAGGGTGTAGGGGGATGGGAGCAATGGGCAAGTTACAGATGATGGTGGCCCAGGGTTTGGGAATATGTCACCAGAGATTAGGAGAAGCAGGAGGGTGAGGGAGGTAATGTGGGACAGTGATTTATGTGAAGGGGCATGTCTCAGAGTACTGGAGTTTTATCAGTGTATGGATGTAGAATGAGCGAGAGTTGGAAGGAACAGGTAAGGAGAAGACAGAAGGCAGGGTAGTATAGCAGGCGGGTGGAGAGGGGAGGTAAAAGTAAGAGAGTTTGAGGAGAGAGGAGAGGAGTGTCAGAGTGCATGTTACAGAGCGGAGGAGAGCCTTGTTTTGTTTGCTTCGTGCAATCGCTGAAGTGCAGAGATTGAAGGGCATATCACTTGTGTAGGAGAAAGAAGCCCCTGCAATGTGCTCCCCGAGCAATGTGCTCACCCCTTAAGGATGCTCAAATTTATACTGTTATAAGGTTGGGGTTGAAGTTCGTTAATTAATCATGAGTAACTATAAGAATGCCTAACAATCAAAGTGGACTTTTTGCTTCAAAAGTCAGAATAGCAAGAGGCCAAGATAAGATCAACACATAAAACTTAGGTAAGACAATCCAGAGCAACAAATAATGTCATGGTTGTGCGCACATGGCAACAGATAGAGAAGGCCACATACCAAAGAAACGCACACACACAGACAGCAGGTAGATCCCAATTTCAGTTAACGGTGGAAGATGTGGTTGATTTGACACATACCTGTAAAGAGACAGAGAAGGATTGATCAGGTGAGGCAGAACTTGAAGCAGAGATTGAAGTGCATATCACTTGTAGAAAGAATCACTTAGAGAAAGAAGCCCCTGCAATGTGCTCCCCGGGTGTACTCAACCATGTAAAACATCTCACTGATATATCATGACATTTTGCTGTGGACCAGTGGATACGGATTGTGTAATGCAAATTCACAGTTAGGTTTTAAATGTTACATTTACAGTAACTTAAGCAATTTCCTAGTCTTCAAAAATAAAGTAATTAAGTAACTGTGCAGCACAGGACTAATTTAAGAAATATTCAACTAGTTCGAATCCATTTCAAACCTTCTTCTCACTGCTATTCCTATTTAAGAATTATTCGAATCCAAGTCAAACCGGCAGCTTTTCTGTTGTAATAGTTTTGGAACGTGTATTGCAATTTTTTCTGACAAATATCTCAGTAGATATGTTGTTGTAATCTACTATCTACTGTAATACAAATAGCGCTCAAACCTGTCAGCAAGCAAAAAAATCCTAAAGTTTACAGTCTCACTCTCCTTGATGTGTCACGCAAACAATATAAACAACTCACTAAGGGTTTATTCGCTATATATACAGATATATCCATGTTTCCTGACATTTTGCTTACCAGGGAAAGGGATTGTGTAATGTAGTGCTATCTTGAAAAATTTACAGTATTTCAGCAATTCCCCAGTCTTCGTTAACTGTCCAATTAAATTCTGCTGCTTCTTGAGTCTTACGGGTGATGCAGCAATTATCAAACAATCTGATCTCAATGCTATTCCGACATTTTATCTTTAATCTATCTCTATCTTATTTTATCTCTCAAAATATAAAAATTCGCACTGGTTTTCTTAAAGCATTGCTAAATATTGTCTAACATTATGGGACACCGAGTCCTATTTGTCATTTATTTCAACTGACACCAATGATTTTTTTACTGGCTCCTTTCACTTACACCAATGATCCTACTAGGGGTACTATTTCTCTCTCACTGGCTCAGAATTTTTTGCATTACTCGAAATCTGGCCCATCTACGGATTACATCTTCTCCTTCTCTGCCAATCTCTGCCACTTTTGCCAAACACAACACCGTTTGTAGAATGCAATACACGTTTACATCCTTTAAGAGATAGATATTATTCTTAAAGTCGCAGAGTATCGGGTTAGCAGTTAGCAGTTTACATGGTTGCATTACCCTAAATATATCAAAAAAGTCATGATAACAAAAAGTCGCAAAGAGTTGATAAAACTAAAATAGTGTGTGAGACGGTTAAGACGTTTAGTCGCATTAACGTATACATTATCATAAATAAAGTCAGGATGACATCGCGCATTGAGATGAAGTTTGCAGGGCTCCCTTTATTTTCCGAGAAATATTTTCCAATGAAATTTATAATTAAACTATCACGCATCCATTGAAAACTATTGATATTGGTATTTGGAACATAATTTAATTATATATTAAAGTATAGTGTTAAACTAAGCTATGGAAACTCAACGTCTCCTTACTGTGCTAATTTACGAATTATTCAACTATTCAACCCGCAAAATATAGGTAATAATCACAATAATCACTGAATTAAAATCAGCTATCTCAGTGCTAATGTTTCGATAGTTGGAAGTGCAATTACCTGAACTTACCGTGCAACGGCTACTGGTTCGAAACTAATTCAAACCGCCTGACATATGTGCTATGCTATGCTGAAACTCCACAATATCTGACATCTAAGGTAAACCGTATTTCTGCTTTTTATTACTCTTTTAATTGGATCAGCTAATAATCTAAAGATGTTTCACTGTCCCTTCCACTGACACAATGATGGGGCACTTTTCTCTCACTAACTGAAAATGTTTTGCTTCAATCTAGTACAGATAGCACTGATATTCATTAAATGATCATTGCAATAAAACATAAATAAAGATTAAAAAAAAAAAAACATAAAAATTAAATTGTGTTCATCTCTTTCAGGATTTTGGCTGACTTGGATTCGAAATAGTTGAATAATTCTGAAATAAGTACAGCAAGTGATCGTTGGTAGAATGCAAAATTTATATTTTTGCATAGCCTTATTGTTTACTTTCTTTTCAGGATAGATATTACTCTTAAAAATCGAAAAGGTTACCAGTTAGACCGTATACATGAGCTTCATTACCTAAAGCAAAAAATAGCAAAAAAGTCCTGAAAAAACTTGTTATGTGTATGAGACGGTTTACAGTTAGATGTAAGATTAAGGTTTACACCTGTTTAGGAATTGTCGCGTTAACTACATAACTGTGTTAAATGAAGTCAGGATATATTGTTAAAGATAAAGTTACAGGGCTTTATTAAGACAGAATGTAGGCATAGCTAAATTGGGTTGGTTTAATAAAACGATAGGCTTGAGTCGGTCTCTAATTCGCTTCTATTTGTTTCTAATATCGTTACCTTTACTCAAGCAAACCATAAATCACATATACCATGGATTATTTCTTCCACTGACACCAACAATATGGAAATATTTCTCTAAGTGACACCGACGATGGGTCACTATTTCTCCAACTGACACAAATGATGGGTCACTATTCTTCCTCCTGACACTAATGATGGCTATTTCTCACACTGACAAAAAATGATTGGTCACTATTCGTCCAACGATAGGTAACTATTCTATCCACTGACACAAACAATGCGATACTGGCCCGAAATATCTCCACTGGCAACAATGATAGGACACTGTTCCTCCATTTCTAATAAGAATATGCAAATTATTATTTTTCTGCATGGGGATTATGGGTGGAAATTTGTTTATAAATATACATTTAACCTATTATAACCTACTTCTAACCTATTTAACTGATGTCTGATAAGTATATGCATATCATTATTTTTCTGCATTGGGATTATGGATGGAATATTTTAGTTAAACATACATAGCAACATATTAAATCTAATTCTGATATAAATATGCATTCAAATATTTTTCTACCTGGGGATTATAGGTGGAATATTGTTTATAAATATACATAGGAACCTATTTAACCCATTTCTGATAAGAATATGCATATATTTTTCTACATGGGGATTATGGGTGGATTATTGTTTATAAACATAGATAGGAACCTATTTATCCCATTTCTAATAAGAATATACATATAATTATTTTTGTACATTGAGATTATAGGTGGAATATTGTAGTTAAAGATATTTCTGATATGTATATGCATAAAAATATTTTTTCTACATAGGAATTATGGGTGGAATATTGTTCATAAATATAGATAGCAACATATTAAACCTATTTCTGATAAGAATATGCATATAATTAAATTCAGATTATGTGTATAATATTGTTTATAAATATACATAGAGAAAAATAATTATATTCATATTCATATCAGAAATAGTATTAATATCTTGCTATGTATATTTATAAACAATATTTCACCCATAATCCCCATGTAGAAAAATAATTATATGCATATTCTTATCAGAAATGGGTTAAATAGTTTCCTATGTATATTTTTAAACCATATTCTGCCCATAATCCACATGTAGAAAAATAATAATATGCCTATTTAAATCAGAAATGCTTTAAATAGGTTCCTATGTATATTTATAAACAATATTACACCCATAATCCCCATGTGGAAAAATAATTTGTTGCATATTTAAATCAGAAATAGATTCCTATGTGTATTTAATAACAGTATTTCACCCATAATCCCGATGTAGAAAAATAATTTTATGCATATTCATATCAGAAATAGTATTAATATCTTGCTATGTACATTTATTAACAATATTCCACCCATAAATCCCATGTAGAAAAATAATTTTATGCATATTCTTATCAGAAATGGGTTAAATAGGTTCCTATGTATATTTAAAATCAACATTCCACCCATAATCCCCATGTAGAAAAATAATTATATGCATATTCATAACAGAAATAGGTTTAATATGTTGCTATGCATATTTATTAACAATGATCCTCGTGCATAAAAAAAATTATATGCATATACTTATCAGAAATGGGTTAAATAGGTTCCTTTATATATTTATAAACAATATTCCAACCATAATCCAAATGTAGAAAAATAATTATCTGCATATTCTTTTCAGAAATTGGTTAAATAGGTTACTATGTATATTTATAAATAATATTCCAACCAAAATCCCCATGTAGAAAAATAATTATATGCATATTCATATCAGAAATAGGTTTAATATGTTTCTATGTATATTTATAAACAATATTCAAACCATAATCCAAATGTAGAAAAATAATTATATCCATACTCTTTTCAGAAATGGGTTATATAGGTTCCTATGTATATTTATAAACAATATTCCACCTACAATCCCTTTGCAGAAAAAAAATTATATGCATATTCTTATCAGAGATGGGTTGAATAGGTTCCTATGTATATTTATAAACAAGATTCCACCCATAATCCCCATGTAGAAAAATAATTATATGCATATTCTTTTCAGAAATGGGTTAAATAGGTTCCTATGTATAATTAAAAACAATATTCCTCCCATAATCCCCATGTAGAAAAATAATTTTATACATATTCCTATCAGAAATGTGTTAAATAGGTTCCTATGTATATTTATAAACAATATTTCACCTATAATCCCCATGCAGAAAAAAAATATATGCATATTGTTATCAGAAATGGGTTAAATAGGTTGCTATGTATATTTATAAACAATATTCCACCTATAATCCCCATGCAGAAAAATAATTATATGCATATTGTTATCAGAAATGGGTCAAATAGGTTCCTATGTGTACCTATTAACAATATTTCACCCATAATTCCCATGTAGAAAAATAATTATAAGCATATTCATATCAGAAATAGTATTAATATGTTGCTATGTATGTTTATAAACAATATTCCACCCATAATCCCCATGTAGAAAAATAATTATATGCATATTCTTATCAGAAATAGGCTTAATATGTTGCTATCTATATCTATAAACAATCTTCAACCTATAATCAAAATGTAGAAAAATAATTATATGCATATACTTATCAGAAATGGGTTAAATAGTTTCCTATGTATATTTTAAAACCATATTCTGCCCATAATCCACATGTAGAAAAATAATTATATGCATATTTTTATCAGAAATGGGTTAAATAGGTTCCTATGTATATTTATAAACAATATTCCACCCATAATCCCCATGTAGAAAAATAATTTTATGCATATTTAAAGCAGAAATAGGTTGCTATCTATATTTATAAACAATATTCCACCCATAATCCCGATGTAGAAAAATAATTATATGCATATTCATAACAGAAATAGGTTTAATATGTTGCTATGCATATTTATTAAAAATATTCCATCCATAATCCTCGTCTAGAAAAATAATTATATGCATATACTTATCAGAAATGGGTTAAATAGTTTCCTATGTATATTTTAAAACCATATTCTGCCCATAATCCACATGTAGAAAAATAATTATATGCATATTTTTATCAGAAATGGGTTAAATAGGTTCCTATGTATATTTATAAACAATATTCCACCCATAATCCCCATGTAGAAAAATAATTTTATGCATATTTAAAGCAGAAATAGGTTGCTATCTATATTTATAAACAATATTCCACCCATAATCCCGATGTAGAAAAATAATTATATGCATATTCATAACAGAAATAGGTTTAATATGTTGCTATGCATATTTATTAAAAATATTCCATCCATAATCCTCGTCTAGAAAAATAATTATATGCATATACTTATCAGAAATGGGTTAAATAGGTTCCTATGTATATTTATAAACAATATTCCAACCATAATCCAAATGTAGAAAAATAATTATATGCATATTCTTTTCAGAAATTGGTTAAAAGGGTTACTATGTATATTTATAAATAATATTGCAACTATAATCCCCATGTAGAAAAATAATTATATGCATATTCATATCAGAAATAGGTTTAATATGTTTCTATGTATATTCATAAACAATATTCAAACCATAATCCAAATGTAAAAAAATAATTATATCCATACTCTTTTCAGAAATGGGTTATATAGGTTCCTATGTATATTTATAAACAATATTTCACCCATAATCCCGATGTAGAAAAATAATTATATGCATATTCACATCACAAATAGGTTTAATATGTTCCAAAGTATATTTATATACAATATTCCACCAATAATCCCCATGTAGAAAAGTAATTATATGAATATTCTTTTCAGAAATTGGATAAATATGTTACTATGTATATTTATAGACAATATTCCACCCATAATCCCCATGTAGAAAAATAATTATAGGCATATTCTTATCAGAAATGGGTTAAATAGGTTACTATGTATATTTATAAACAAATAATCCACCCATAAACCCCATGTAGAAAAATATTTATATGCATATTCTTATCAGAAATGGGTTAAATAGGTTCCTATGTATATTTATAAACAATATTCCACCCATAATAATGTAGAAAAATAATTTTATCCATATTCATATCAGAAATAAACTTAATATATTCCTATGTATGTTTAACTACAATATTCCACCCACAATCCCCATGTATAAAAATAATTATATGCATATTCTTATCAGAAATGGGTTACATAGGTTCCTATGTATACTTATAAATAATATTCCACCCATAATCCCAAAGTAGAAAAATAATTTTATGCATATTCATATCAGAAATAGGCTTAATATTTTCCTATGTATCTTTAACTACAATATTCCACCCATTATCCCAATGTAGAAAAATAATTATATGCATATTCTTAATAGAAATGGGTTAAATATGTTCCTATCTATGTTTATAAACAAAATTCCACCCATAGTCCCAATGTAGAAAAATAATTATATGCATATTCTTATCAGAAATAGGTTTAATATTTTGCTATGTATATTTATCAACAATATTCCACCCATAATCCCCATGGAGAAAATAATCATATGCATAATCTTATCAGAAATGGGTTAAATAGGTTGCTATGTATATTTATTAAAAATATCCTACCCATAATCCCCATGTAGAAAAATAATTTTATGCATATTCTTATCAGAAATGGGTTAAATAGGTTCCTATGTATATTTATAAACAAAATTCCACCTATAATCCCAATGCAGAAAAATAATTATATGCATATTCTTATCTGAAATGGGTTAAATAGGTTCCTATGTATATTTATATACAATATTCCACCCATAATCCCCATGTAGAAAAGTAATTATATGCATATTCTTATCAGAAATGGGTTAAATAGGTTCCTATGTATATTTATAAACAATATTCCACCCATAATCCCCATGTAGAAAAATAATTTTATGCATATTCATATAAGAAATAGACTTAATATATTCCTATGTATATTTAACTACAATATTCCACCCACACTCAAAATGTAGAAAAATAATTATATAAATATTCTTATCAGAAATGGGTTAGATAGGTTCCTATGTATACTTATAAACAATATTCCACCCATAATCCCAATGTAGAAAATAATTTTATGCATATTCATATCAGAAATAGGCTTAATATATTCGTATGTATCTTTAACTACAATATTCCACCCATAATCCCAATGTAGAAAATAATTATATGCATATTCTTATTAGAAATGGGTTAAATAGGTTCTTATCTGTGTTTATAAACAATATTCCACCCATAGTCTCAATGTAGAAAAATAATTTTATGCATATTCATTTCAGAAATATGCTTAATATATTCCTATGTATCTTTAACAACAATATTCCACCCATAATCCCGATGTAGAAAAATAATTATATGCATATTCTTATAAGAAATGGGTTAAATAGGTTCCTATCTATGTTTATAAACAATATTCCACTCATAGTCCCAATGTAGAAAATAATGATATGCATATTCTTATCAAAATTGGGTTAAAAAGGTTGCTATGTATATTTATTAAAAAAATATCACCCATAGTCCCCATGTAGAAAAATAATTTTATGCATATTTTTATCAGAAATGGGTTAAATAGGTTCCTATGTATATTTATAAACAATATTCCACCCATAATCCCCATGTAGAAAAGTAATTATATGCACATTCTTTTCAGAAATTGGTTAAATAAGTTACTATGTATATTTATAAACAATAATCCACCCATAATCCCCATGTAGAAAAATAATTATATGCATATTCTTATCAGAAATGGGTTAAATATGTTCCTATGTATATTTATAAACAATATTCCACCCATGACCCCCATGTAGAAAAATAATTGTATGCATATTCAAATCAGAAATAGACTTAATATATTCCTATGTATGTTTAACTACAATATTCCACCCACAATCCAAATGTAGAAAAATAGTTATATGCATATTCTTATCAGAAATGGGTTACATAGGTTCCTATGTATTTTTTTTAAACAATAGTTCACCCATAATTACCATGTAGAAAAATAATTATATGCATATTCTTATCAGAAATGGGTTAAATAGGTTCCTATCTATGTTTATAAACAATATTCCACCCATAGTCCCAATGTAGAAAAATAATTATATGCTTATTCTAATCAGAAATAGGTTTAATATTTTGCTATGTATATTCATAAACAATATTCCACCCATAATCCCCATGGAGAAAATAATTATATGCATATTCTGATCAGAAATGGGTTAAATTGGTTGCTATGTATATTTATTAAAAATATTCCACCCATAATCCCCATGTAGAAAAATAATTATATGCATATTCTTATCAGAAATGGGTTAAATAGGTTCCTATGTATATTTATAAACAATATTCCACCTATAATCCCGATGCAGAAAAATAATTATATGCATATTCTTATCAGAAATGGGTTAAATAGGTTCCTATGTATATTTATAAACAATATTCCACTCATAATCCCCATGTAAAAAAATAATTGTATGCATATTCTTATCAGAAATGGGTTACATAGGTTCCTATGTATGCTTATAAACAATATTCCACCCATAATTCACATTTAGAGAAATAATGATATGCCTATTCATATCAAAAATAGGTTTAATATGTTGTTATGTATGTTTATCTGCAATAGTCTACCCATAATCCCGAAGTAGAAAAACAATTATATGCATATTCACATCACAAATGGGTTTAATATGTTCCAATGTATATTTATATACAATATTCCACCAATAATTCCCATGTAGAAAAATAATTATATGCATATTCTTATCAGAATTGGGTTAAATAGGTTCCTATATATATTTATAAACAATATTCAACCCATAATCCACATGTAGAAAAATAATGATATGCGTATTTTTATCAGAAATAGGTTTAATATGTTGCTATTTATGTCTATCTACAATATTCTACCCATAATCCCCATGTAGAAAAATAATAATATGCATATTCATATCAGAAATAGGTTTAATATGTTGCTATGTATATGTATAAACAATATCCCACCCATATTCCCCATGTAGAAAAATAATTTTATGCATATTCATATCAGAAATAAACCTATGTAGGTTTAACTGCAATATCCCACCCATAATCCCAATGTAGAAAAATAATTATATGCATATTCTTATCAGAAATGAGTTAAATAGGTTGCTATGTATATTTATAAACAATATTCCACCCTTAATCATAATGTAGAAAAATAATGATATGCATATTCTTATCTAAATAGATTTAATATGTTTCTATCTATATTTATAAACAATATTCCATCCATAATCCCTATGTAGAAAAATTATTATTTGCATATTTGTATCAGAAATGTGTTAAATAGGTTCCTATGTATATTTATAAACAATATTTCAACCATAATCCCCATGTAGAAAAATAATTATATGCATAATCATATCAGAAATAGGTTTAATATGTGGCTATGTATATGTATAAAGAATATCCTACCCATAATCCCCATGTAGAAAAATAATTTTATGCATATTCATATCAGAAATAGGCTTAATATATTCCTATGTATCTTTAACAACAATATTCCACCCATAATCCCAATGTAGAAAAATAATTATATGCATATTCTTATTAGAAATGGGTTAAATATGTTCCTATCTATGTTTATAAACAATATTCCACCCATAGTCCCAATGTAGAAAATAATTATATGCATATTCTTATCAGAAATGGGTTAAATAGGTTGCTATGTATATTTATTAACAATAGTCCACCCATAATCCCCATGTAGAAAAATAATTTTATGCATATTCTTATCCGAAATGGGTTAATTAGGTTCCTATGTATACTTATAAACAATATTCCACCCATAATCCCCATGTAGAAAAGTAATTATACGCATATTCTTATCAGAAATGGGTTAAATAGATTCCTATGTATATTTATAAACAATAATCCACCCATAATTCCCATGTAGAAAAATAATTATATGCATATTCTTATCAGAAATTGGTTAAATAGGTTCCTATGTATATTTATAAACAATATTCCACCCATAATAATGTAGAAAAATAATTTTATCCATATTCATATCAGAAATAAACTTAATATATTAATATGTATGTTTAACTACAATATTCCACCCACAATCCCCATGTAGAAAAATAATTATATGCATATTCTTATCAGAAATGGGTTACATAGGTTCCTATGTATACTTTTAAATAATATTCCACCCATAATCCCAATGTAGAAAAATAATTTTATGCATATTCATATCAGAAATAGGCTTAATATATTCCTATGTATCTTTAACAACAATATTCCACCCATAATCCCATTGTAAAAAAAATAATTATATGCATATTCTTATTAGAAATTTGTTAAATAGGTTCCTATCTATGTTTATAAACAATATTCCACCCATAGTCCCAATGTAGAAAATATTTATATGCATATTCTTATCAGAAATGGGTTAAATAGATTGCTATGTATATTTATTAACAATATTCCACCCATAAACCCCATGTGGAAAAAAAGTTTTATGCATATTCTTATCAGAAATGGGTTAAATAGGTTCCTATGTATATTTATAAACAATATTCCACCTATAATCCATATGCAGAAAAATAATTATATGCATAGTCTTATCAGAAATGGGTTAAATAGGTTCCTATGTATATTTATAAACAATATTCCACTTATAATCCCCATGTAGAAAAGTAATTATATGAATATTCTTTTCAGAAATGGGTTAAATAGGTTACTATGTATATTTATAAATAATATTCCACCCATAATCCCCATGTAGAAAAATAATTATACGCATATTCTTATCAGAAATGGGTTAAATAGGTTCCTATGTATATTTATAAACAATAATCCACCCATAAACCCAATATAGAAAAATAATTATATGCATATTCTTATCAGAAATGGGTTAAATAGGTTCCTATCTACATATATAAACAATATTCCACCCATAATAATGTAGAAAAATATTTTAACCATATACCATATCAGAAATAACCTTAATATATTCCTATGTATGTTTAACTACAATATTCCACCCACAATCCCCATGTAGAAAAATAATTATATGCATATTCTTATCAGAAATGGGCTACATAGGTTTCTATGTATACTTATAAATAATATTCCACCCATAATCCCAAAGTAGAAAAATAATTTTATGCATATTTATATCAGAAATAGGCTTAATATATTTCTATGTGTCTTTAACTACAATATTCCACCCATTATCCCAATGTAGAAAAATAATTATATCCATATTCTTATCAGAAATAGGTTTAATATTTTTCTATGTATATTTATAAACGATATTCCACCCAAAATCCCCATGGAGAAAATAATCATATGCATAATCTTATCAGAAATGGGTTAAATAGGTTGCTATGTATATTTATTAAAAATATTCTACCCATAATCCCAATGTAGAAAAATAATTATATGCATATTCTTATTAGAAATGGGTTAAATAGGTTCCTATCTATGTTTATAAACAATATTCCACCCATAGTCCCAATGTAGAAAATAATTATATGCATATTCTTATCAGAAATGGGTTAAATAGGTTGCTATGTATATTTATTAACATTATTCCACCCGTAAACCCCATGTAGAAAAATAATTTTATGCATATTCTTATCAGAAATGGGTTAAATAGGTTCCTATGTATATTTATAAACAAAATTCCACCTATAATCCCCATGCAGAAAAAAAATTATATGCATAGTCTTATCAGAAATGGGTTAAATAGGTTCCTATGTATATTTATAAACAATATTCCACCCATAATCCCCATGTAGAAAAAAAATTATACGCATATTCTTATCAGAAATGGGTTAAATAGCTTACTATGTATATTTATAAACAATAATCCACCCATAAACCCCATGTAGAAAAATATTTATATGCATATTCTTATCAGAAATGGGTTAAATAGGTTCCTATGTATATTTATAAACAATATTCCACCCATAATAATGAAGAAAAATAATTTTATCCATATTCATATCAGAAATAAACTTAATATATTCCTATGTATGTTTAACTACAATATTCCACCCACAATCCCCATGTAGAAAAATAATTATATGCATATTCTTATCAGAAATGGGTTAAATATGTTCCTATCTATGTTTATAAACAATATTCCACCCATAGTCCCAATGTAGAAAAATAATTATATGCATATTCTTATCAGAAATAGGTTTAATATTTTGCTATATATATTTATAAACAATATTCCACCCATAATCCCCATGGAGAAAATAATCATATGCATAATCTTATCAGAAATGGGTTAAATAGGTTGCTATGTATATTTATTAAAAATATTCTACCCATAATCCCCATGTAGAAAAATAATTTTATGCATATTCTTATCGGAAATGGGTTAAATAGGTTCCTATGTATATTTATAAACAACAGTTCACCTACAATCCCCATGCAGAAAAATAATTATATGCATATTCTTATCAGAAATGGGTTAAATAGGTTCCTATGTATATTTATAAACAATATTCCACCCATAATAATGAAGAAAAATAATTTTATCCATATTCATATCAGAAATAAACTTAATATATTCCTATGTATGTTTAACTACAATATTCCACCCACAATCCCCATGTAGAAAAATAATTATATGCATATTCTTATCAGAAATGGGTTAAATATGTTCCTATCTATGTTTATAAACAATATTCCACCCATAGTCCCAATGTAGAAAAATAATTATATGCATATTCTTATCAGAAATAGGTTTAATATTTTGCTATATATATTTATAAACAATATTCCACCCATAATCCCCATGGAGAAAATAATCATATGCATCATCTTATCAGAAATGGGTTAAATAGGTTGCTATGTATATTTATTAAAAATATTCTACCCATAATCCCCATGTAGAAAAAAAATTTTATGCATATTCTTATCGGAAATGGGTTAAATAGGTTCCTATGTATATTTATAAACAACAGTTCACCTACAATCCCCATGCAGAAAAATAATTATATGCATATTCTTATCTGAAATGGGGTAAATATGTTCCTATGTATATTTATATACAATATTCCACCCATAATCCCCATGTAGAAAAGTAATTATATGCATATTCTTATCAGAAAAGGGTTAAATAGGTTCCTATGTATATTTATAAACAACAGTTCACCCAT
The DNA here is from genome assembly GCA_037953035.1 of Aquarana catesbeiana. Lineage (NCBI taxonomy): Eukaryota > Metazoa > Chordata > Amphibia > Anura > Ranidae > Aquarana > Aquarana catesbeiana. The sequence continues at coordinate 5,555,640 of JBBHAA010000868.1, forward strand.
AATCCCCATGTAGAAAAAAAATTATATGCATATTCTTATCAGAAATGGGTTAAATAGGTTCCTATGTATATTTATAAACAATATTCCACCCATAATCCCCATGTAGAAAAATAATTGTATGCATATTCATATCAGAAATAGAGTTAATATATTCCTATGTATATTTAACTACAATATTCCACCCACACTCAAAATGTAGAAAAATAATTATATAAATATTCTTATCAGAAATGGGTTAGATAGGTTCCTATGTATACTTATAAACAATATTCCACCAATAATCCCAATGTAGAAAATAATTTTATGCATATTCATATCAGAAATAGGCTTAATATATTCGTATGTATCTTTAACTACAATATTCCACCCATAATCCCAATGTAGAAAATAATTATATGCATATTCTTATTAGAAATGGGTTAAATAGGTTCCTATCTATGTTTATAAACAATATTCCACCCATAATCTCAATGTAGAAAAATAATTTTATGCATATTCATATCTGAAATATGCTTAATATATTCCTATGTATCTTTAACAACAATATTCCACCCATAATCCCAATGTAGAAAAATAATTATATGCATATTCTTATAAGAAATGGGTTAAATAGGTTCCTATCTACGTTTATAAACAATATTCCACTCATAGTCCCAATGTAGAAAATAATTATATGCATATTCTTATCAAAATTGGGTTAAAAAGGTTGCTATGTATATTTATTAAAAATATTCCACCCATAATCCCCATGTAGAAAAATAATTATATGCATATTCTTATCAGAAATGGGTTAAATAGGTTCCTATGTATATTTATAAACAATATTCCACCTATAATCCCGATGCAGAAAAATAATTATATGCATATTCTTATCAGAAATGGGTTAAATAGGTTCCTATGTATATTTATAAACAATATTCCACCCATAATCCCCATGTAGAAAAATAATTTTATGCATATTCTTATCAGAAATGGGTTACATAGGTTCCTATGTATGCTTATAAACAATATTCCACCCATAATTCACATTTAGAGAAATAATGATATGCCTATTCATATCAAAAATAGGTTTAATATGTTGTTATGTATGTTTATCTGCAATAGTCTACCCATAATCCCAATGTAGAAAAACAATTATATGCATATTCACATCACAAATAGGTTTAATATGTTCCAAAGTATATTTATATACAATATTCCACCAATAATTCCCATGTAGAAAAATAATTATATGCATATTCTTATCAGAATTGGGTTAAATAGGTTCCTATATATATTTATAAACAATATTCAACCCATAATCCACATGTAGAAAAATAATGATATGCGTATTTTTATCAGAAATAGGTTTAATATGTTGCTATTTATGTTTATCTACAATATTCTACCCATAATCCCCATGTAGAAAAATAATAATATGCATATTCATATCAGAAATAGGTTTAATATGTTGCTATGTATATGTATAAACAATATCCCAGCCATATTCCCCATGTAGAAAAATAATTGTATGCATATTCATATCAGAAATAGGGTTAATATACTCCTATGTAGGTTTAACTGCAATATCCCACCCATAATCCCAATGAAGAAAAATAATTATATGCATATTCTTATCAGAAATGGGTTAAATAGGTTGCTATGTATATTTATAAACAATATTCCACCCTTAATCATAATGTAGAAAAATAATGATATGCATATTCTTATCTGAAATAGATTTAATATGTTTCTATCTATATTTATAAACAATATTCCATCCATAATCCCTATGTAGAAAAATTATTATTTGCATATTTGTATCAGAAATGTGTTAAATAGGTTCCTATGTATATTTATAAACAATATTTCAACCATAATCCCCATGTAGAAAAATAATTATATGCATAATCTTATCAGAAATAGGTTTAATATATTGCTATGTAGATTTATAAACAATATTCCACCCATAATCCCAATGTAGAAAAATAATTTTATGCATATTCATTTCAGAAATAGGCTTAATATATTCCTATGTATCTTTAACTTCAATATTCCACCCATAATCCCAATGTAGGAAATAATTATATGTATATTCTTATTAGAAATGGGTTAAATAGGTTCCTATCTATGTTTATAAAAAAATATTCCACCCATAATCCCCATGTAGAAAAATAATTTTATGCATATTCTTATCAGAAATGTGTTAACTAGGTTCCTATGTATATTTATATAGAACATTCCAACCATAATTCCCATATAGAAAAATAACAATATGCATATTCATATCAGAAATAGGTTTAATATGTGGCTATGTATATGTATAAAGAATATCCTACCCATAATCCCCATGTAGAAAAATAATTTTATGCATATTCATATCAGAAATAGGCTTAATATATTCCTATGTATCTTTAGCAACAATATTCCACCCATAATCCCAATGTAGAAAAATAATTATATGAATATTCTTATCAGAAATGGGTTAAATAGGTTGCTATGTATATTTATTAACAATAGTCCACCCATAATCCCCATGTAGAAAAATAATTTTATGCATATTCTTATCCGAAATGGGTTAATTAGGTTCCTATGTATATTTATAAACAATATTCCACCCATAATAATGTAGAAAAATAATTTTATCCATATTCATATCAGAAATAAACTTAATATATTAATATGTATGTTTAACTACAATATTCCACCCACAATCCCCATGTAGAAAAATAATTATATGCATATTCTTATCAGAAATGGGTTACATAGGTTCCTATGTATACTTATAAATAATATTCCACCCATAATCCCAATGTAGAAAAATAATTTTATGCATATTCATATCAGAAATAGGCTTAATATTTTCCTATGTATCTTTAACTACAATATTCCACCCATTATCCCAATGTAGAAAAATAATTATATGCATATTCTTATTAGAAAAGGGTTAAATATGTTCCTATCTATATTTATATACAATATTCCACCCATAATCCCCATGTAGAAAAGTAATTATATGCATATTCTTATCAGAAATGGGTTAAATAGGTTCCTATGTATATTTATAAACAATATTCCACCCATAATCCACATGTAGAAAAATAATGATATGCATATTTAAATCAGAAATAGGTTTAATATGTTGATATGTAAGTTTATATACAATGTTTTACCCATAATCCCCATGTAGAAAAATAATTATATGCATATTCTTATTAGAAATTGGTTAAATAGGTTCCTATGTATAGTTATTAACAAAATTCCATCCATACTCCTCATGTAGAAAACATTTTTATATACATATTCATATCAGAAATAGATTTATTATGTTGCTTTGTATATTTATAAACAATATTCCACCCATAATCCTAATGTAGAAAAATAATTTTATACATATTCATATCAGAAATAGGCTTAATATATTCCTATGTATCTTTAACTACAATATTCCACCCATTATCCCAATGTAGAAAAATAATTATATGAATATTCTTATCAGAAATGGGTTACATAGGTTCCTATGTATAATTATAAGTAATATTCCACCCATTATACCAATGCAGAAAAATAATTTTATGCATATTCATATCAGAAATGGGTTAAATAGGTTCCTATGTGTATATATAAACAGTATTCCACCTATAATCCCCATGCAGAAAAAAAATTATATGCATATTCTTATCAGAAATGGGTTAAATAGGTTCCTATGTGTATTTATTAACAGTATTTCACCCATAATCCCCATGTAGAAAAATAATTATATGCATATTCATATCAGAAATAGTATTAATATCTTGCTATGTATATTTATAAACAATATTCCACCCATAATCCCCATGTAGAAAAATAATTATATGCATATTCTTATCAGAAATGGGTTAAATAGTTTCCTATGTATATTTTTAAACCATATTCTGCCCATAATCCACATGTAGAAAAATAATAATATGCATATTCTTATCAGAAATGCTTTAAATAGGTTCCTATGTATATTTATAAACAATATTACACCCATAATCCCCATGTGGAAAAATAATTTTTTGCATATTTAAATCAGAAATAGGTTCCTATGTGTATTTATTAACAGTATTTCACCCATAATCCCGATGTAGAAAAATAATTTTATGCATATTCATATCAGAAATAGTATTAATATCTTGCTATGTATATTTATTAACAATATTCCACCCATAAACCCCATGTAGAAAAATAATTTTATGCATATTCTTATCAGAAATGGGTTAAATAGGTTCCTATGTATATTTAAAATCAATATTCCACCCATAATCCCCATGTAGAAAAATAATTATATGCATATTCATAACAGAAATAGGTTTAATATGTTGCTATGCATATTTATTAACAATATTCCATCCATGATCCTCGTGCATAAAAAAAATTATATGCATATACTTATCAGAGATGGGTTGAATAGGTTCCTATGTATATTTATAAACAAGATTCCACCCATAATCCCCATGTAGAAAAATAATTATATGCATATTCTTTTCAGAAATGGGTTAAATAGGTTCCTATGTATAATTAAAAACAATATTCCTCCCATAATCCCCATGTAGAAAAATAATTTTATACATATTCCTATCAGAAATGTGTTAAATAGTTTCCTATGTATATTTATAAACAATATGTCACCTATAATCCCCATGCAAAAAAAAAAATATATGCATATTGTTATCAGAAATGGGTCAACTAGGTTGCTATGTATATTTATAAACAATATTCCACCTATAATCCCCATGCAGAAAAATAATTATATGCATATTGTTATCAGAAATGGGTCAAATAGGTTCCTATGTGTACTTATTAACAATATTTCACCCATAATTCCCATGTAGAAAAATAATTATAAGCATATTCATATCAGAAATAGTATTAATATGTTGCTATGTATGTTTATAAACAATATTCCACCCATAATCCCCATGTAGAAAAATAATTATATGCATATTCTTATCAGAAATAGGCTTAATATGTTGCTATCTATATCTATAAACAATCTTCAACCTATAATCCCCATGTAGAAAAAAATTATATGCATATTCTTATCAGAAATGGGTTAAATAGTTTCCTATGTATATTTTAAAACCATATTCTGCCCATAATCCACATGTAGAAAAATAATTATATGCATATTTTTATCAGAAATGGGTTAAATAGGTTCCTATGTATATTTATAAACAATATTCCACCCATAATCCCCATGTAGAAAAATAATTTTATGCATATTTAAAGCAGAAATAGGTTGCTATCTATATTTATAAACAATATTCCACCCATAGTCCTGATGTAGAAAAATAATTATATGCATATTCATAACAGAAATAGGTTTAATATGTTGCTATGCATATTTATTAAAAATATTCCATCCATAATCCTCGTCTAGAAAAATAATTATATGCATATACTTATCAGAAATGGGTTAAATAGGTTCCTATGTATATTTATAAACAATATTCCAACCATAATCCAAATGTAGAAAAATAATTATATGCATATTCTTTTCAGAAATTGGTTAAAAGGGTTACTATGTATATTTATAAATAATATTGCAACTATAATCCCCATGTAGAAAAATAATTATATGCATATTCATATCAGAAATAGGTTTAATATGTTTCTATGTATATTCATAAACAATATTCAAACCATAATCCAAATGTAAAAAAATAATTATATCCATACTCTTTTCAGAAATGGGTTATATAGGTTCCTATGTATATTTATAAACAATATTCCACCTATAATCCCTTTGCAGAAAAATAATTATATTCATATTCTTATCAGAAATGGATTAAATAGGTTCCTATGTATATTTATAAACAATATTTCACCCATAATCCCGATGTAGAAAAATAATTATATGCATATTCATATCAGAAATAATATTAATATGTTGCTATGTATATTTATAAACAATATTCCACCCATAATCCTCATGCAGAAAAATAATTATATGCATATTCTTATCAGAAATAGGCTTAATATGTTGCTATCTATATCTATAAACAATCTTCAACCTATAATCCCCATGTAGAAAAATAATTATATGCATATTCTTATCAGAAATAGGCTTAATATGTTGCTATCTATATCTATAAACAATCTTCAACCTATAATCCCCATGTAGAAAAAAATTATATGCATATTTTTATCAGAAATGGGTTAAATAGGTTCTTATGTATATTTTTAAACCATATTCTGCCCATAATCCACATGTAGAAAAATAATTATATGCATATTCTTTTCAGAAATTGGTTAAATAGGTTACTATGCATATTTATAAACAATATTCCAACCATAATCCCCATGTAGAAAAATAATTATATGCATATTCATATCAGAAATAGGTTTAATATGTTTCTATGTATATTTATAAACAATATTCAAACCATAATCCAAATGTAGAAAAATAATTATATGCATACTCTTTTCAGAAATGGGTTATACAGGTTCCTATGTATATTTATAAACAATATTCCACCTCTAATGCCTTTGCAGAAACATAATTATATGCATATTCTTATTAGAAATGGGTTAAATAGGTTACTATGTATATTTATAAACAATATAACACCCATAATCCCCATGTAGAAAAATAATTATATGCATATTCTTTTCAGAAATGGGTTAAATAGGTTCTTATGTATTATTAAAAACAATATTCCTCCCATAATCCCCATGTAGAAAAACAATTATACGCATATTCTTATCACAAATGTGTTAAATAGATTCCTATGTATATTTATATACAATATTCTACCCATATTTCCCATGTAGAAAAATAATTATATGCATATTCTTATCATAAATGGGTTAAATAGGTTGCTATGTATATTTATAAACAATATTCCACCCATAATCCCCATGTAGAAAAATAATTATATTCATATACTTATCAGAAATGGGTTAAATCAGTTGCTATGTATATTTATAAACAATATTCCACCCATAATCCCCATGGAGAAAATAATCATATGCATAATCTTATCAGAAATGGGTTAAATAGGTTGCTATGTATGTTTATAAACAATATCCCACCCTTAGTCCCAATGTAGAAAATAATTATATGCATATTCTTATCAGAAATGGGTTAAATAGGTTGCTGTGTATATTTATTAACAATATTCCACCCATAAACCCCATGTAGAAAAATAATTTTATGCATATTCTTATCAGAAATGGGTTATATAGGTTCCTATGTATATTTATAAACAATATTCCACCTATAATCCCCATGCAGAAAAATAATTATATGCATAGTCTTATCAGAAATGGGTTTAATAGGTTCCTATGTATATTTATAAACAATATTCTACCCATAATCCCCATGTAGAAAAGTGATTATATGAATATTCTTTTCAGAAATGGGTTAAATAGATTACTATGTATATTTATAAACAATATTCCACCCATAATCCCCATGTAGAAAAATAATTATACGCATATTCTTATCATAAATTGGTTAAATAGGTTACTATGTATATTTATAAACAATAATCCACCCATAAACCCCATGTGGAAAAATATTTATATGCATATTCTTATCAGAAATGGGTTAAATAGGTTCCTATGTATATTTATAAACAATATTCCACCCATAATCCCCATGTAGAAAAATAATTTTATGCATATTCATATCAGAAAAAGACTTAATATATTCCTATGTATATTTAACTTCAATATTCCACCCACACTCAAAATGTAGAAAAATAATTATATACATATTCTTATCAGAAATGGGTTAGATAGGTTCCTATGTATACTTATAAACAATATTCCACCCATAATCCCAATGTAGAAAATAATTTTATGCATATTCATATCAGAAATAGGCTTAATATATTCGTATGTATCTTTAACAACAATATTCCACCCATAATCCCAATGTAGAAAAATAATTATATGCATATTCTTATAAGAAACGGGTTAAATAGGTTCCTATCTATGTTTATAAACAATATTCCACTCATAGTCCCAATATAGAAAATAATTATATGCATATTCTTATCAAAATTGGGTTAAAAATGTTGCTATGTATATTTATTAAAAATATTCCACCCATAATCCCCATGTAGAAAAATAATTTTATGCATATTTTTATCAGAAATGGGTTAAATAGGTTCCTATGTATGTTTATAAACAATATTCCACCCATAACCCCCATGTAGAAAAGTAATTATATGCATATTCTTTTCAGAAATTGGTTAAATAAGTTACTATGTATATTTATAAACAATATTCCACCCATAATCCCCATGTAGAAAAATAATTATACGCATATTCTTATCAAAAATGGGTTAAATAGGTTACTATGTATATTTATAAACAATAATCCACCCATAAACCCCATGTAGAAAAATAATTATATGCATATTCTTATCAGAAATGGGTTAAATAGGTTCCTAAGTATATTTATAAACAATATTCCACCCATAATAATGTAGAAAAATAATTGTATCCATATTCATATCAGAAATAAACTTAATATATTCCTATGTATGTTTAACTGCAATATTCCACCCACAATCCCCATGTAGAAAAATAATTATATGCATATTCTTATCAGAAATGGGTTACATAGGTTCCTATGTATACTTATAAATAATATTCCACCCATAATCCCAAAGTAGAAAAATAATTTTATGCATATTCATATCAGAAATAGGCTTAATATTTCCTATGTATCTTTAACTACAATATTCCACCCATTATCCCAATGTAGAAAAATAATTATATGCATATTCTTATTAGAAATGGGTTAAATATGTTCCTATCTATGTTTATAAACAATATTCCACCCATAGTCCCAATGTAGAAAAATAATTATATGCATATTCTTATCAGAATAAGGTTTAATATTTTGCTATGTATATTGATAAACAATATTCCACCCATAATCCCCATGGAGAAAATAATCATATGCATAATCTTATCAGAAATGGGTTAAATAGGTTGCTATGTATATTTATTAAAAATATTCTACCCATAATCCCCATGTAGAAAAATAATTTAATGCATATTCTTATCTGAAATGGGTTAAATATGTTCCTATGTATATTTATATACAATATTCCACCCATAATCCCCATGTAGAAAAGTAATTATATGCATATTCTTATCAGAAATGGGTTAAATAGGTTCCTATGTATATTTATAAACAATAGTTCACCCGTAATCCCCATGTAGAAAAATAATTATATGCATATTCTTATCAGAGATGGGTTGAATAGGTTCCTATGTATATTTATAAACAATATTTCACCTATAATCCCCATGCAAAAAAAAAAATATATGCATATTGTTATCAGAAATGGGTTAAATAGGTTGCTATGTATATGTATATTTATAAACAATATTCCACCTATAATCCCCATGCAGAAAAATAATTATATGCATATTGTTATCAGAAATGGGTCAAATAGGTTCCTATGTGTACTTATTAACAATATTTCACCCATAATTCCCATGTAGAAAAATAATTATAAGCATATTCATATCAGAAATAGTATTAATATGTTGCTATGTATGTTTATAAACAATATTCCACCCATAATCCCCATGTATAAAAATAATTATATGCATATTCTTATCAGAAATAAGCTTAATATGTTGCTATCTATATCTATAAACAATCTTCAACCTATAATCCCCATGTAGAAAAAAATTATATGCATATTCTTATCAGAAATGGGTTAAATAGTTTCCTATGTATATTTTAAAACCATATTCTGCCCATAATCCACATGTAGAAAAATAATTATATGCATATTTTTATCAGAAATGGGTTAAATAGGTTCCTATGTATATTTATAAACAATATTCCACCCATAATCCCCATGTAGAAAAATAATTTTATGCATATTCATAACAGAAATAGGTTTAATATGTTGCTATGCATATTTATTAAAAATATTCCATCCATAATCCTCGTCTAGAAAAATAATTATATGCATATACTTATCAGAAATGGGTTAAATAGGTTCCTATGTATATTTATAAACAATATTCCAACCATAATCCAAATGTAGAAAAATAATTATATGCATATTCTTTTCAGAAATTGGTTAAAAGGGTTACTATGTATATTTATAAATAATATTGCAACTATAATCCCCATGTAGAAAAATAATTATATGCATATTCATATCAGAAATAGGTTTAATATGTTTCTATGTATATTCATAAACAATATTCAAACCATAATCCAAATGTAAAAAAATAATTATATCCATACTCTTTTCAGAAATGGGTTATATAGGTTCCTATGTATATTTATAAACAATATTCCACCTATAATCCCTTTGCAGAAAAATAATTATATGCATATTCTTATCAGAAATGGATTAAATAGGTTCCTATGTATATGTATAAACAATATTTCACCCATAATCCCGATGTAGAAAAATAATTTTATGCATATTCATATCAGAAATAATATTAATATGTTGCTATGTATATTTATAAACAATATTCCACCCATAATCCTCATGTAGAAAAATAATTATATGCATATTCTTATCAGAAATAGGCTTAATATGTTGCTATCTATATCTATAAACAATCTTCAACCTATAATCCCCATGTAGAAAAATAATTATATGCATATTCTTATCAGAAATAGGCTTAATATGTTGCTATCTATATCTATAAACAATCTTCAACCTATAATCCCCATGTAGAAAAAAATTATATGCATATTTTTATCAGAAATGGGTTAAATAGGTTCTTATGTATATTTTTAAACCATATTCTACCCATAATCCACATGTAGAAAAATAATTATATGCATATTCTTTTCAGAAATTGGTTAAATAGGTTACTATGCATATTTATAAACAATATTCCAACCATAATCCCCATGTAGAAAAATAATTATATGCATATTCATATCAGAAATAGGTTTAATATGTTTATATGTATATTTATAAACAATATTCAAACCATAATCCAAATGTAGAAAAATAATTATATGCATACTCTTTTCAGAAATGGGTTATATAGGTTCCTATGTATATTTATAAACAATATTCCACCTCTAATCCCTTTTGCAGAAACATAATTATATGCATATTCTTATCAGAAATGGGTTAAATAGGTTACTATGTATATTTATAAACAATATAACACCCATAATCCCCATGTAGAAAAATAATTATATGCATATTCTTTTCAGAAATGGGTTAAATAGGTTCTTATGTATTATTAAAAACAATATTCCTCCCATAATCCCCATGTAGAAAAACAATTATACGCATATTCTTATCACAAATGTGTTAAATAGATTCCTATGTATATTTATATACAATATTCTCCCCATATTTCCCATGTAGAAAAATAATTATATCCATATTCGTATCATAAATGGGTTAAATAGGTTCCTATGTATATTTATAAACAATATTCCACCCATAATCCCCATGTAGAAAAATAATTATATTCATATACTTATCAGAAATGGGTTAAATCGGTTGCTATGTATATTTATAAACAATATTCCACCCATAATCCCCATGGAGAAAATAATCATATGCATAATCTTATCAGAAATGGGTTAAATAGGTTGCTATGTATGTTTATAAACAATATTCCACCCTTAGTCCCAATGTAGAAAATAATTATATGCATATTCTTATCAGAAATGGGTTAAATAGGTTGCTGTGTATATTTATTAACAATATTCCACCCATAAACCCCATGTAGAAAAATAATTTTATGCATATTCTTATCAGAAATAGGTTATATAGGTTCCTATGTATATTTATAAACAATATTCCACCTATAATCCCCATGCAGAAAAATAATTATATGCATAGTCTTATCAGAAATGGGTTAAATAGGTTCCTATGTATATTTATAAACAATATTCCACCCATAATCCCCATGTAGAAAAGTGATTATATGAATATTCTTTTCAGAAATGGGTTAAATAGATTACTATGTATATTTATAAACAATATTCCACCCATAATCCCCATGTAGAAAAATAATTATACGCATATTCTTATCATAAATTGGTTAAATAGGTTACTATGTATATTTATAAACAATAATCCACCCATAAACCCCATGTGGAAAAATATTTATATGCATATTCTTATCAGAAATGGGTTAAATAGGTTCCTATGTGTATTTATAAACAATATTCCACCCATAATCCCCATGTAGGAAAATAATTTTATGCATATTCATATCAGAAATAGACTTAATATATTCCTATGTATATTTAACTGCAATATTCCACCCACACTCAAAATGTAGAAAAATAATTATATACATATTCTTATCAGAAATGGGTTAGATAGGTTCCTATGTATACTTATAAGCAATATTCCACCTATAATCCCAATGTAGAAAAATAATTATATGCATATTCTTTATAAGAAACGGGTTAAATAGGTTCCTATCTATGTTTATAAACAATATTCCACTCATAGTCCCAATATAGAAAATAATTATATGCATATTCTTATCAAAATTGGGTTAAAAATGTTGCTATGTATATTTATTAAAAATATTCCACCCATAATCCCCATGTAGAAAAATAATTTTATGCATATTTTTATCAGAAATGGGTTAAATAGGTTCCTATGTATGTTTATAAACAATATTCCACCCATAATCCCCATGTAGAAAAGTAATTATATGCATATTCTTTTCAGAAATTGGTTAAATAAGTTACTATGTATATTTATAAACAATAATCCACCCATAAACCCCATGTAGAAAAATATTTATATGCATATTCTTATCAGAAATGGGTTAAATAGGTTCCTATGTATATTTGTAAACAATATTCCACCCATAATAATGTAGAAAAATAATTTTATCCATATTCATATCAGAAATAAACTTAATATATTCCTATGTATGTTTAACTACAATATTCCACCCACAATCCCCATGTAGAAAAATAATTATATGCATATTCTTATCAGAAATGGGCTACATAGGTTCCTATGTATACTTATAAATAATATTCCACCCATAATCCCAAAGTAGAAAAATAATTTTATGCATATTTATATCAGAAATAGGCTTAATATATTTCTATGTGTCTTTAACTACAATATTCCACCCATTATTCCAATGTAGAAAAATAATTATATGCATATTCTTATTAGAAATGAGTTAAATATGTTCCTATCTATGTTTATAAACAATATTCCACCCATAGTCGCAATGTAGAAAAATAATTATATGCATATTCTTATCAGAAATAGGTTCAATATTTTTCTATGTATATTTATAAACAATATTCCACCCAAAATCCCCATGGAGAAAATAATCATATGCATAATCTTATCAGAAATGGGTTAAATAGGTTGCTATGTATATTTATTAAAAATATTCTACCCATAATCCCAATGTAGAAAAATAATTATATGCATATTCTTATTAGAAATGGGTTAAATAGGTTCCTATCTATGTTTATAAACAATATTCCACCCATAGTCCCAATGTAGAAAATAATTATATGCATATTCTTATCAGAAATGGGTTAAATAGGTTGCTATGTATATTTATTAACAATATTCCACCCATAAACCCCGTGTAGAAAAATAATTTTATGCATATTCTTATCAATAATGGGTTAAATAGGTTCCTATGTATATTTATAAACAATATTCCACCTATAATCCCCATGCAGAAAAATAATTATATGCATAGTCTTATCAGAAATGGGTTAAATAGCTTACTATGTATATTTATAAACAATAATCCACCCATAAACCCCATGTAGAAAAATATTTATATGCATATTCTTATCAGAAATGGGTTAAATAGGTTCCTATGTATATTTATAAACAATATTCCACCCATAATAATGAAGAAAAATAATTTTATCCATATTCATATCAGAAATAAACTTAATATATTCCTATGTATGTTTAACTACAATATTCCACCCACAATCCCCATGTAGAAAAATAATTATATGCATATTCTTATCAGAAATGGGTTACATAGGTTCCTATGTATACTTATAAATAATATTCCGCCCATAATCCCAAAGTAGAAAAATAATTTTATGCATATTCATATCAGAAATAGGCTTAATATTTTCCTATGTATCTTTAACTACAATATTCAACCCATTATCCCAATGTAGAAAAATAATGATATGCATATTCTTATTAGAAATGGGTTAAATATGTTCCTATCTATGTTTATAAACAATATTCCACCCATAGTCCCAATGTAGAAAAATAATTATATGCATATTCTTATCAGAAATAGGTTTAATATTTTACTATATATATTTATAAACAATATTCCACCCATAATCCCCATGGAGAAAATAATCATATGCATATTCTTATCAGAAATGGGTTAAATAGGTTGCTATGTATATTTATTAACAATATTCCACCCATAAACCCCATGTGGAAAAATAGTTTTATGCATATTCTTATCAGAAATGGGTTAAATAGGTTCCTATGTATATTTATAAACAATATTCCACCTATAATCCATATGCAGAAAAATAATTATATGCATAGTCTTATCAGAAATGGGTTAAATAGGTTCCTATGTATATTTATAAACAATATTCCACTTATAATCCCCATGTAGAAAAGTAATTATATGAATATTCTTTTCAGAAATGGGTTAAATAGGTTACTATGTATATTTATAAATAATATTCCACCCATAATCCCCATGTAGAAAAATAATTATACGCATATTCTTATCAGAAATGGGTTAAATAGGTTCCTATGTATATTTATAAACAATAATCCACCCATAAACCCCATATAGAAAAATAATTATATGCATATTCTTATCAGAAATGGGTTAAATAGGTTCCTATCTATATATATATAAACAATATTCCTCCCATAATAATGTAGAAAAATAATTTTATCCATATACCATATCAGAAATAAACTTAATATATTCCTATGTATGTTTAACTACAATATTCCACCCACAATCCCCATGTAGAAAAATAATTATATGCATATTCTTATCAGAAATGGGCTACATAGGTTCCTATGTATACTTATAAATAATATTCCACCCATAATCCCAAAGTAGAAAAATAATTTTATGCATATTTATATCAGAAATAGGCTTAATATATTTCTATGTGTCTTTAACTACAATATTCCACCCATTATCCCAATGTAGAAAAATAATTATATGCATATTCTTATTAGAAATGAGTTAAATATGTTCCTATCTATGTTTATAAACAATATTCCACCCAGAGTCCCAATGTAGAAAAATAATTATATGCATATTCTTATCAGAAATAGGTTTAATATTTTTCTATGTATATTTATAAACAATATTCCACCCAAAATCCCCATGGAGAAAATAATCATATGCATAATCTTATCAGAAATGGGTTAAATAGGTTGCTATGTATATTTATTAAAAATATTCTACCCATAATCCCAATGTAGAAAAATAATTATATGCATATTCTTATTAGAAATGGGTTAAATAGGTTCCTATCTATGTTTATAAACAATATTCCACCCATAGTCCCAATGTAGAAAATAATTATATGCATATTCTTATCAGAAATGGGTTAAATAGGTTGCTATGTATATTTATTAACAATATTCCACCCATAAACCCCATGTAGAAAAATAATTTTATGCATATTGTTATCAGAAATGGGTTAAATAGGTTCCTATGTATATTTATAAACAATATTCCACCTATAATCCCCATGCAGAAAAATAATTATATGCATAGTCTTATCAGAAATGGGTTAAATAGGTTCCTATGTATATTTATAAACAATATTCCACCTATAATCCACATTTAGAAATAATGATATGCGTGTTTTCATCAGAAATAGGTTAAATATGTTGCTTTGTATGTTTATCTACAATATTCTGCCCATAATCCCCATGTAGAAAAATAATTATATGCATATTCTTATCAGAAATGGGTTAAATAGGTTCCTATGTATATTTAAAAACAATATTCCACCCATAATCCCCATGTAGAAAAATAATTTTATGCATATTCTTATCAGAAATAGATTGAATGTGTTGCTATGTATATTTATAAACAATATTCCACCCATAATCCCAATGTAGAACAATAATTTTATGCATATTCATATCAGAAATAGGCTTAATATATTCCTATGTATCTTTAGCAACAATATTCCACCCATAATCCCAAAGTAGAAAAATAATTATATGCATATTCTTATGAGAAATGGGTTAAATAGGTTCCTATCTATGTTTATAAACAATATTCCACCCATAGTCCCAATGTAGAAAATAATTATATGCATATTCTTATCAGAAATGGGTTAAATAGGTTGCTATGTATATTTATTAACAATAGTCCACCCATAATCCCCATGTAGAAAAATAATTTTATGCATATTCTTATCCGAAATGGGTTAATTAGATTCCTATGTATATTTATAAACAAAATTCCACCTATAATCCCAATGCAGAAAAATAATTATATGCATATTCTTATCTGAAATGGGTTAAATAGGTTCCTATGTATATTTATATACAATATTCCACCCATAATCCCCATGTAGAAAAGTAATTATATGCATATTCTTATCAGAAATGGGTTAAATAGGTTCCTATGTATATTTATAAACAATATTCCACCCATAATCCCCATGTAGAAAAATAATTTTATGCATATTCATATAAGAAATAGAATTAATATATATTCCTATGTATATTTAACTACAATATTCCACCCACACTCAAAATATAGAAAAATAATTATATGAATATTCTTATCAGAAATGGGTTAGATAGGTTCCTTTGTATACTTATAAACAATATTCCACCCATAATCCCAATGTAGAAAATAATTTTATGCATATTCATATCAGAAATAGGCTTAATATATTCGTATGTATCTTTAACTACAATATTCCACCCATAATCCCAATGTAGAAAATAATTATATGCATATTCTTATTAGAAATGGGTTAAATAGGTTCCTATCTGTGTTTATAAACAATATTCCACCCATAGTCTCAATGTAGAAAAATAATTTTATGCATATTCATTTCAGAAATATGCTTAATATATTCCTATGTATCTTTAACAACAATATTCCACCCGTAATCCCGATGTAGAAAAATAATTATATGCATATTCTTATAAGAAATGGGTTAAATAGGTTCCTATCTATGTTTATAAACAATATTCCACTCAAAGTCCCAATGTAGAAAATAATGATATGCATATTCTTATCAAAATTGGGTTAAATAGGTTCCTATCTATGTTTATAAACAATATTCCACCCATAGTCCCAATGTAGAAAAATAATTATATGCTTATTCTTATCAGAAATAGGTTTAATATTTTGCTATGTATATTCATAAACAATATTCCACCCATAATCCCCATGGAGAAAATAATTATATGCATATTCTGATCAGAAATGGGTTAAATTGGTTGCTATGTATATTTATTAAAAATATTCCACCCATAATCCCCATGTAGAAAAATAATTATATGCATATTCTTATCAGAAATGGGTTAAATAGGTTCCTATGTATATTTATAAACAATATTCCACCTATAATCCCGATGCAGAAAAATAATTATATGCATATTCTTATCAGAAATGGGTTAAATAGGTTCCTATGTATATTTATAAACAATATTCCACTCATAATCCCCATGTAGAAAAATAATTGTATGCATATTCTTATCAGAAATGGGTTACATAGGTTCCTATGTATGCTTATAAACAATATTCCACCCATAATTCACATTTAGAGAAATAATGATATGCCTATTCATATCAAAAATAGGTTTAATATGTTGTTATGTATGTTTATCTGCAATAGTCTACCCATAATCCCAATGTAGAAAAACAATTATATGCATTTTCACATCACAAATAGGTTTAATATGTTCCAAAGTATATTTATATACAATATTCCACCAATAATTCCCATGTAGAAAAATAATTATATGCATATTCTTATCAGAATTGGGTTAAATAGGTTCCTATATATATTTATAAACAATATTCAACCCATAATCCACATGTAGAAAAATAATGATATGCGTATTTTTATCAGAAATAGGTTTAATATGTTGCTATTTATGTTTATCTGCAATATTCTACCCATAATCCCCATGTAGAAAAATAATAATATGCATATTCATATCAGAAATAGGTTTAATATGTGGCTATGTATATGTATAAAGAATATCCTACCCATAATCCCCATGTAGAAAAATAATTTTATGCATATTCATATCAGAAATAGGCTTAATATATTCCTATGTATCTTTAGCAACAATATTCCACCCATGATCCCAATGTAGAAAAATAATTATATGCATATTCTTATTAGAAATGGGTTAAATAGGTTCCTATCTATGTTTATAAACAATATTCCACCCATAGTCCCAATGTAGAAAATAATTATATGCATATTCTTATCAGAAATGGGTTAAATAGGTTGCTATGTATATTTATTAACAATAGTCCACCCAAAATCCCCTTGTAGAAAAATAATTTTATGCATATTCTTATCCGATATGGGTTAATTAGGTTCCTATGTATATTTATAAACAATATTCCACCTATAATCCCCGAGCAGAAAAATAATTATATGCATATTCTTATCAGAAATGGGTTAAATAGGTTCCTATGTATATTTATAAACAATATTCCACCCATAATAATGTAGAAAAATAATTTTATCCATATTCATATCAGAAATAAACTTAATATATTCCTATGTATGTTTAACTACAATATTCCACCCACAATCCCCATGTAGAAAAATAATTATATGCATATTCTTATCAGAAATGGGCTACATAGGTTCCTATGTATACTTATAAATAATATTCCACCCATAATCCCAAAGTAGAAAAATAATTTTATGCATATTTATATCAGAAATAGGCTTAATATATTTCTATGTGTCTTTAACTACAATATTCCACCCATTATCCCAATGTAGAAAAATAATTATATGCATATTCTTATTAGAAATTAGTTAAATATGTTCCTATCTATGTTTATAAACAATATTCCACCCATAGTCGCAATGTAGAAAAATAATTATATGCATATTCTTATCAGAAATAGGTTCAATATTTTTCTATGTATATTTATAAACAATATTACACCCAAAATCCCCATGGAGAAAATAATCATATGCATAATCTTATCAGAAATGGGTTAAATAGGTTGCTATGTATATTTATTAAAAATATTCTACCCATAATCCCAATGTAGAAAAATAATTATATGCATATTCTTATTAGAAATGGGTTAAATAGGTTCCTATCTATGTTTATAAACAATATTCCACCCATAGTCCCAATGTAGAAAATAATTATATGCATATTCTTATCAGAAATGGGTTAAATAGGTTGCTATGTATATTTATTAACAATATTCCACCCATAAACCCCATGTAGAAAAATAATTTTATGCATATTCTTATCAGAAATGGGTTAAATAGGTTCCTATGTATATTTATAAACAATATTCCACCTATAATCCCCATGCAGAAAAATAATTATATGCATAGTCTTATCAGAAATGGGTTAAATAGGTTCCTATGTATATTTATAAACAATATTCCACCCATAATCCCCATGTAGAAAAATAATTATACGCATGTTCTTATCAGAAATGGGTTAAATAGCTTACTATGTATATTTATAAACAATAATCCACCCATAAACCCCATGTAGAAAAATATTTATATGCATATTCTTATCAGAAATGGGTTAAATAGGTTCCTATGTATATTTATAAACAATATTCCACCCATAATAATGAAGAAAAATAATTTTATCCATATTCATATCAGAAATAAACTTAATATATTCCTATGTATGTTTAACTACAATATTCCACCCACAATCCCCATGTAGAAAAATAATTATATGCATATTCTTATCAGAAATGGGTTACATAGGTTCCTATGTATACTTATAAATAATATTCCGCCCATAATCCCAAAGTAGAAAAATAATTTTATGCATATTCATATCAGAAATAGGCTTAAGGGGGCGTGGTCTCGGCATGGAGGAGTGAAGACGCACCTTCCCTGAGCTCCCACTCCGCGGCTCCCTGGCAGCTCACCCGCGCAGAATTGTCCCACATTACAGCTTCTCGGCTCTGCCCCTGTGTCTGAGGAAGTGAGCCCACTGTTCCATGCTCTCCGGGATCCGAATGGAGAGGTTCCTGGTGCCGATACAGCCGCCGGCTTCAACCCCGGACTCAGCCAAAATGGCGCCGGCGCCTGCCACGAGGACGGAGCTCGGCTCATCAGCGGGAGGAGGTGAGAGACACGGTCGCAACATAGACATGCCTCCGTTCTCTCCATCAAGTGATCTCTCCCCCTGCTTTCCCCGTTCACTGTCTCCCACACCGTTTAGCAGCCCAAGAGGGGAACACAGCGGCTCTGTGCAGTGGTCCTCACGGAACAATCAGTCCTCTCAGCACTCATTACCAGGCACACCGCTGCCCCCTATACAACAGCCACATATGACAGTGTGTACCGCTCCTCTGGCATTACCCACACAGGAACCTTCTCCTTTGCATTATAATGACCAGGCACTGTGGGCACTACTACAAAAGCTGCCCACCAGAGACGACTTAGACTCTGTAGTGACCAGAATAGAAACAGCACTTCGTGGAGAAATTGTGGGGATCAAGCAAGAAATAACAGAGGTGACCGCCCGAGTCTCCTCACTAGAAACAGACATTTCAGCCCTCCGCCAAGATGTTTCTGGACTCCAAATTACACATGAAGAAACGGTTGACCAGATTGCGCAATTACACCTCTTGATGGACGACCTGGAAAATCGTAACCGCAGGCGCAATATAAGAATTCGCGGCCTACCTGAAGCCACCCGACAAATTGACTTAAAGTCGACTGTTGTTGCCATATTCAACAACTGCCTGGAGCGCCCCCCAGAGACACCTGTTGAAATTGACAGGGTTCATAGAACTCTGGGCCCCAGAAGCCCTGAAGAAGACAGACCCAGAGATGTCCTGTGTTGCCTGCATAATTACCCAGTCAAAGAGGACATTCTACAAAAGGCCTGGCACAGGGGACACATCGACTTTGATGGCGCTCAGATCACCCTCCTGCCTGATGTATCACGGAGGACTCTACAGATGCGCCGCTGCATGAAGCCCTTACTTGAGAGATTCAGCGATCAGGGGATCACCTACAAATGGGGACACCCTTTCCATCTGATTGCACGTAAAGGAGGACGCACATATACCCTTCGGCATCCCGCGGATGTTCCGGCTTTCCTCACTTCCCTTGGACTGCCTCAGATACCGCTACCCAAACGTGCTCCCTTCCGGTAACAGCAATCCCACAACAAACCCCTCGGCTGGCCCCCAAAGGTCCCGACGCAACCGCCGAACCCAACGTAGAAGAGCACAGGCTCCCCAGGATAACGAACCTTAAGTCTCTTAGACTAGAAATGTCCTAAGCAATCCTTAAATAAAAAGTTTAAAAAAAAAGAAAAAAAAAAGAAGACATTCTGCAACGAGCCTGGATCAGAGGACATGTAGATTTTGACGGAACGCAAATCGCTCTTCTCCCTGATGTCTCCAGGAGGACCTTGCAGATGCGCCGTTGCATGAAGCCACTGCTAGAGAAGCTCCGTGAACGGGAAATCACTTACAAGTGGGGCCACCCTTTCCACCTCATTGCACGCAAGGGAGGTCGCTCATATACCCTTCGACATCCCGCAGATGTCCCAGATTTCCTCAACTCCCTAGAACTGCCCGCGGTGTCCCTACCCAACTGGCTGGCATTTGTTCTCCCTCGCGATGGCACTAACTCCACAGCAAACCCAACAGGAAGACCCCAAAGATCCCGACGTAATCGCCGGTCTCAGCGCAGAAGACCCCAAGCTCCTCAGGACAATGAGCCATAAATTTCCAAGGTTAGAATTGCTATCAGATTGAAGATCTACCCCAGTTTGCGGAGTTTCCTTCCGTAAGTACGTTTTTCAATAATTTGTTACGTTCCTGTTACCCCGCCTGCTACAGGACAATGGGCATAATGACTTTACCGGAGAATGACCCCTGGTCCCTCTAGACTGTTTGTCATGGCCACATGATCTTGTATGCTTTTCGAAAGGACCCCCAGGGGCCTTTAGCTCAGAACTGACCTATCCACTGAACGGAACATACTGCAGGACTTACATGAAGAAGTTCTATCATTGTTGGCACCGAGAGGAGATGGACCCGACTGAATCTGCAGCCTTGGACGATGGGTCAGACATGGCTTGGGTGCTCATCTCGGTGCTCCCTGCCCACTTGTTCCCCACTTGCAACATGAGTGGGCCCTGCAGGGGGGTAGATAGGAGACCACCCAGGTCACTATGACTCATTTATATGGCACACATAGACGACGCGGGGGTGTGGAGGGGGTCTTTGGAGAGCTGCTTAGAGTTCTCGCCTGTACAACAGGCTTAGCCTGACCTGAACTGCCATATGCGCTCACCTGGGCATAGGTTCCCCGAACGCCCCCTCCTTTCACCAGTCTGAACCCTCAAAACATTGTTTTATGCATGTTTGTAACCGTTCGATAGTTTTTAGTAATGCTTGCCCGGGCGATGGGGGGTGCGCGGTCACAATTGGTCTCAGGTTCTTGCTGGAGAGGCTTACCCTTCTTCAACCCCTACCCCGCTCCTTTTCCCCTTCCCCATCCTTTTCCCCTTCCCCATCCTTTTCCCCTTCCTCACTCTCTTCCCCTTTCCCATCCTCTTCCCCTTCCCCATCCTGCAATAAATTTTTTTTTTTTTTTTTTTTATCTTCCTCTCTCTGAGACGACCGCGCTCGCCCCCTCGGACTGGGCTCCACTGTGGGTGATGGGGGCTTTTGTTTCAGGGGTGGCACTGCCTCGTGGATACGCCCAGAGGGTGTTCCAGCCACAGCCTGCTCCTGCGGGGTCCATACCCTATGGGAGTGGGCGGTTTCTCCTGCTAACTAAATTTTGAGTTAATTTCATAGTGTGTATGGCTGTTTCATTATTTGTTACTACTCTTTGTATTCCCTTTTTTTTTTTTATTTTTTTTTTTTTTTATTTTTTTTTTATTTTTTTTTTTTTTTTGATTACATGGTTATCAATTACAAATGAAGCTCAACTCTGTTATGCGGCTCCATTGGGGACCGCCTTTAATGGGGGCTGTTGGGGGAGCCCGCGGCTCGGGGGCTCGTTCCCTGAAGTGCCTTACCTCATCCCCCACTAGGCCTTAACTGCTCACCTAGGCAGTAGTCCTCCGTACGGAGATCTAGATTTCTCCCTCCTTTTCTATACTTCTCCTATTCTTCTCATCTTTCTCCTCCCCAGCTCTTTTCCCTAACCCTCCTTGACCTACCTTCCTTTAGATTCCAACACTCAGACAAACTCCCCCTCCCCCCCCCCTCCCTTTTTAACCGTTCCCCTCAGTTTTGTGTTCTGGTAGGGTTCGACGGTCCGTTTCCGCTTTGCTAAAAATGACTCTGAAATTTGTGTCATGGAACGTGAAGGGCTTAAATATCCCAGAAAAACGCTCCAGTTGCTTGGCTGAGCTCTGGAGGCTAAGACCCCAAGTAGTGTTTTTACAGGAGACCCACTTTCGGGCGGACAAGATCCCAAGGTTGAACAATAAGCATTTTCCAACAGTATATCACAGTGTGTCTCCCTCCACAAAATCAAAGGGCACAAGTATACTTCTGGCCAAAACTGTGCCCTGGCAGCTGGTGGACCTCCATACCGACCAAGAGGGTAGATACCTTTTTGTTAAGGGTACATTACACTCGCAGACGTTCACCCTAGCTAATCTGTACCTGCCGAATGTAGATCAGATTCCAGTACTGGAGTCTTGCTTATCTGCATTAGCTTCTTTTGCCGAAGGAACTTTGGTGTTAGGGGGTGACCTTAACCTTACCATTGATCCCCGGAAGGACTCCTCGTCGGGCTCTTCAGCTCTGTCCCTGAGATCTCGTAACCGAATCAGAGAATTGCTACACTCCCACCGGTTAGTTGACATCTGGCGTATACTTCACCCACAGGAAAGGGATTACACCTTTTTCTCAGCAGTCCATGGATCGTACTCTAGAATAGACCTATTTTTAGTCTCCCATGCCACGATCCCACTTGTTACAAGCGCTCAGATTGGTCATATAGCGCTCTCAGACCACGCTCCGATCTCCATAGGAATAGCCCTACAACACCCGACACCGAGATCAGCCACGTGGCGACTTAATGAATCCCTCATTCAAAACCCGGAGGTTAGGGCCGATATTTTACGGGAATTAGAACTTTTTTTTGAGAGCAACAAAGACTCGGTCGCTAACCCTCTCTCTATATGGTCTGCGCATAAGTGCTACATTAGAGGAATGCTCATTAAGCATGGTCACAGACTTAAGGTGGCCAGAGCAAAAACACTGTCTGAGTTGCTCACAAAACTTCACGACTGCGAAAAACGACATAAAACACACCCAGATAGGATCCTCGAAACAGAAGTCACTAACCTTAGAGAACAAATTAGGGAACACTCCTTATTCCAATCTAAACACAACCTATTGAAGACACGCAGAACGTTCTATGAGTACGGAGATAAATGCAGCAGAACGTTAGCGAACGCCATCCGAACTCAACGCAACCTATCCTATATTCCTGCCTTATCCACACCTACAGGACTCAGAACTCATGTCTCCACGGAAATGGCGGAGTCCTTCCGTGCATTCTATGAGGCTCTTTATAACTTGCACTCTCGCTCCTCAGTGGGCCAGCCCCAGGATAGAATAGAGACAATAGAAACCTACCTTGAGGCAGCTAACTTGCCTTCCCTCAATGCTGAGGAGATAGACATGCTCTCACAGCCTATAACGACAGATGAACTTGCGAGAGCCATTGCAGGGTCTCCGAGAGGGAAAGCACCCGGCCCTGATGGTTTTACAATTGCCTACTACAAAACATTCCAAGCTCAATTAGCAACCCACTTCGCCACCGCCTTCAATGCAATACTAGACAATAATAATATGCCACAGGACCTTTTACAAGCGAGCATCACCGTTATCCCCAAGCCAGAGAAGGATCCACTTCTCTGTGCGAGTTACAGGCCTATTTCACTGCTCAATTGTGACCTTAAGCTGTTCACAAAAATTTTGGCCGAAAGATTAGGGTCTGTCCTCCAACGTATAGTCCCCTTGGACCAGGTTGGATTTATACGTAATAGGGAAGCACGAGACAACACAATCAGGACGATAAATATAGTAGCAATGGCCAAACGTCTTAATACCCCATTCATCCTGTTGTCTACAGACGCTGAAAAGGCGTTTGACAGGGTAAACTGGACCTTCCTCCTAGCCACCCTGCGACGTCTCGGGATGCCGGCTTCCATTATGTCCTGGATCTCTGCTGTCTATTCTACACCTACTGCAACGGTTAGAGTGAACGGGATTGATTCTAGACCCTTCGCTATAAGCAACGGAACGAGACAGGGATGCCCACTTTCCCCGCTCCTCTTTATACTTTCTCTGGAACCCCTATTGCAACACATCAGGCTTAACCCTGACATTAAGGGACTTGAATCTGGCACGTACCATCACAAAATTGCTGCTTATGCAGACGATCTCTTATTCTACATCTCGAATCCGCATACCTCCATACCGGTCCTCCTATCTGAAATACGCCAATATGGTGATATATCAGACTTCAAAATCAATCTCCAAAAATCGGAGGCACTCAACGTCACCCTATCTCCCAGCTCTCAGGCCCGACTTGGAGGCAACTTCCCCTTCCGATGGACTCCCCAGGCAATCCAATATTTAGGCACTAAAATTCCCTCAGATTTACAACTCGTCTACCAACTCAATTTTCAACCCCTATTGAGTGGCTTTTCCTCTGATTTAGAAAAATGGAAGAACTTGGCAATATCATGGTTTGGTAGATGCAATGTTTTAAAAATGAATATCATGCCGAGGCTGCTATACCTCCTACAGGCATTGCCGGTCAAGATACCACAGAGCTTCTTTCACAAGCTACGCTCAATTTTCGTAAACTACGTCTGGCAGGGCAAGTCATCGCGGCTTAAGAGATCACTATTACAGCGACCAAAACTCAGAGGAGGGGTAGGTCTTCCCGACCCCGCCCTATATTACTTAGCAGTCCATATGAATAGAGTTGTAGATTGGTGCAGACATTCACCACATAAATTGTGGGTTAGACTGGAACAGGAATTAGTGCCCATTCCCTTGGCGGGTTTGCCTTGGAGTGGGTCTCGTTTTTCCCAATTTTCCTCCCCACATCCACTAATCGAACCCACCCTCCAGGAGCTTCACAGATATTTCAGGATAGCTGGAACAGTAAGCTTTCCTTCCCCGTTAACGCCCATAATTGGACATCCGGACTTCATACCAGGTCTTTCAGACAAGTCCTTTCGGCTCCAGCCGGAACAGAGAATGGTCAGAGCCTCCTCTTTTCTTAGCCCCTCAGGGTGGGTTGACCCCGCAGGCATATATCCTACTCTTAATTCATCTATCTTGGGTAGGTGGAAGATTTCTCAACTTTCACACTTCATCCGATCCCTCCCTGATAATGACTGCTTTCATAGACAGCCAACGCCCTTTGAAGAATTGTGCCTAGGAGATGAACCTATAAGGAAATCTCTTTCCCACTCCTATAATATCTTACTTGCTCACATATCGCAACATGATCCCCCATACTTGAGGAAATGGGAGAGAGATCTTAACATCACATTCACTGAGGACCAAAAAAAACGCATCCTCCTGTTTGCACATAAGTCATCTTTATGTAGCAAATATCAAGAGATCACCTACAAGATTTTGACCCGTTGGTACAGGACTCCATCTGTACTAGCGGCAATGTTCCCAGGACAAAGCCCTCTTTGTTGGAGATGTGGTAACCAAACTGGCACATTACTCCACATATTTTGGGACTGCCCAGAATTGACCCTTTTCTGGAGGCAGGTATTACAAATCATCCACAAGATCACAGATGTCTCCCTCCAGGATAACCCAGCAGCAGTATTCCTAAACCTAACCCCTATGTCTTGTAAGCGATATCGCAAATCCTTGTTGAAACACCTCCTGAATGCAGCCAGGGCGTGCATCCCCAGTGTATGGAAGCAACAATCTCCACCGGTGGTATCACAATGGTTTGCTAGGGTGTGCGACATACAGCGGATGGAGGGTCTCACGGCTGCCCTGGGAGACAGAGAGGAGGAACACAACACTCGTTGGACACACTGGAACCTGTTCCGATTCTCGGATGAATACAATTCTTACATTTGAATAACCTGTCTTGGGAGAAATCGAAGCTTTGGGCCGTCGACCCTGCCAGAGCCCTATCACCCCCCCCCCCTCCACTTACCTACCCTCTACCACTTCTACCTTAATCTTTATTTTCCCTCTTGATGCCTTAGGCGTCATCCTCTTTGTTTTCCTATTAAAAAACAGGAAAAATTCCTTTGGATTGCGGTAATCCACTGGTATTGCTCCTGCGAAAACAGAACCAGGAACCACGCATAGTAGGAGGCACGTTACTCAAGTCTAGTCTTCCAGGGCACAATAGTTCGGTTGGAGGATCTATCCAATGTTTAAGTTTAACTACAGGTTACGATTGTTGTAGAGCCCTTAGACTCAGACTCCTGAACTAATACAACTGTTCTAGAACCTTGCCTGTATTATCCATAACCTATATACAGTAGACCTCTCTGGATAGTTATGTTTATTGCCTGTCACTGAATTTCGCAGGTTGACATGTATGTTATTCTGTCACTTTGTTCAAACCGCAATTCTTAAATAAAGATTTAAAAAAAAAAAAAAAAGAAATAGGCTTAATATTTTCCTATGTATCTTTAACTACAATATTCCACCCATTATCCCAATGTAGAAAAATAATTATATGCATATTCTTATTAGAAATGGGTTAAATATGTTCCTATCTATGTTTATAAACAATATTCCACCCATAGTCCCAATGTAGAAAAATAATTATATTCATATTCTTATCAGAAATAGGTTTAATATTTTGCTATATATATTTATAAACAATATTCCACCCATAATCCCCATGGAGAAAATAATCATATGCATAATCTTATCAGAAATGGGTTAAATAGGTTGCTATGTATATTTATTAAAAATATTCTACCCATAATCCCCATGTAGAAAAATAATTTTATGCATATTCTTATCAGAAATGGGTTAAATAGGTTCCTATGTATATTTATAAACAAAATTCCACCTACAATCCCCATGCAGAAAAATAATTATATGCATATTCTTATCTGAAATGGGGTAAATATGTTCCTATGTATATTTATATACAATATTCCACCCATAATCCCCATGTAGAAAAGTAATTATATGCATATTCTTATCAGAAATGGGTTAAATAGGTTCCTATGTATATTTATAAACAACAGTTCACCCATAATCCCCATGTAGAAAAAAAATTATATGCATATTCTTATCAGAAATGGGTTAAATAGGTTCCTATGTATATTTATAAACAATATTCCACCCATAATCCCCATGTAGAAAAATAATTATATGCATATTCTTATCAGAAATGGGTTACATAGGTTCCTATGTATACTTATAAATAATATTCCGCCCATAATCCCAAAGTAGAAAAATAATTTTATGCATATTCATATCAGAAATAGGCTTAATATTTTCCTATGTATCTTTAACTACAATATTCCACCCATTATCCCAATGTAGAAAAATAATGATATGCATATTCTTATTAGAAATGGGTTAAATATGTTCCTATCTATGTTTATAAACAATATTCCACCCATAGTCCCAATGTAGAAAAATAATTATATGCATATTCTTATCAGAAATAGGTTTAATATTTTACTATATATATTTATAAACAATATTCCACCCATAATCCCCATGGAGAAAATAATCATATGCATATTCTTATCAGAAATGGGTTAAATAGGTTGCTATGTATATTTATTAACAATATTCCACCCATAAACCCCATGTGGAAAAATAGTTTTATGCATATTCTTATCAGAAATGGGTTAAATAGGTTCCTATGTATATTTATAAACAATATTCCACCTATAATCCATATGCAGAAAAATAATTATATGCATAGTCTTATCAGAAATGGGTTAAATAGGTTCCTATGTATATTTATAAACAATATTCCACTTATAATCCCCATGTAGAAAAGTAATTATATGAATATTCTTTTCAGAAATGGGTTAAATAGGTTACTATGTATATTTATAAATAATATTCCACCCATAATCCCCATGTAGAAAAATAATTATACGCATATTCTTATCAGAAATGGGTTAAATAGGTTCCTATGTATATTTATAAACAATAATCCACCCATAAACCCCATATAGAAAAATAATTATATGCATATTCTTATCAGAAATGGGTTAAATAGGTTCCTATCTATATATATATAAACAATATTCCTCCCATAATAATGTAGAAAAATAATTTTATCCATATACCATATCAGAAATAAACTTAATATATTCCTATGTATGTTTAACTACAATATTCCACCCACAATCCCCATGTAGAAAAATAATTATATGCATATTCTTATCAGAAATGGGCTACATAGGTTCCTATGTATACTTATAAATAATATTCCACCCATAATCCCAAAGTAGAAAAATAATTATATGCATATTCTTATTAGAAATGAGTTAAATATGTTCCTATCTATGTTTATAAACAATATTCCACCCATAGTCCCAATGTAGAAAAATAATTATATGCATATTCTTATCAGAAATAGGTTTAATATTTTTCTATGTATATTTATAAACAATATTCCACCCAAAATCCCCATGGAGAAAATAATCATATGCATAATCTTATCAGAAATGGGTTAAATAGGTTGCTATGTATATTTATTAAAAATATTCTACCCATAATCCCAATGTAGAAAAATAATTATATGCATATTCTTATTAGAAATGGGTTAAATAGGTTCCTATCTATGTTTATTAACAATATTCCACCCATAGTCCCAATGTAGAAAATAATTATATGCATATTCTTATCAGAAATGGGTTAAATAGGTTGCTATGTATATTTATTAACAATATTCCACCCATAAACCCCATGTAGAAAAATAATTTTATGCATATTGTTATCAGAAATGGGTTAAATAGGTTCCTATGTATATTTATAAACAATATTCCACCTATAATCCCCATGCAGAAAAATAATTATATGCATAGTCTTATCAGAAATGGGTTAAATAGGTTCCTATGTATATTTATAAACAATATTCCACCTATAATCCACATTTAGAAATAATGATATGCGTGTTTTCATCAGAAATAGGTTAAATATGTTGCTTTGTATGTTTATCTACAATATTCTGCCCATAATCCCCATGTAGAAAAATAATTATATGCATATTCTTATCAGAAATGGGTTAAATAGGTTCCAATGTATATTTAAAAACAATATTCCACCCATAATCCCCATGTAGAAAAATAATTTTATGCATATTCTTATCAGAAATAGATTGAATGTGTTGCTATGTATATTTATAAACAATCTTCCACCCATAATCCCAATGTAGAAAAATAATTTTATGCATATTCATATCAGAAATAGGCTTAATATATTCCTATGTATCTTTAGCAACAATATTCCACCCATAATCCCAAAGTAGAAAAATAATTATATGCATATTCTTATTAGAAATGGGTTAAATAGGTTCCTATCTATGTTTATAAACAATATTCCACCCATAGTCCCAATGTAGAAAATAATTATATGCATATTCTTATCAGAAATGGGTTAAATAGGTTGCTATGTATATTTATTAACAATAGTCCACCCATAATCCCCATGTAGAAAAATAATTTTATGCATATTCTTATCCGAAATGGGTTAATTAGATTCCTATGTATATTTATAAACAAAATTCCACCTATAATCCCAATGCAGAAAAATAATTATATACATATTCTTATCTGAAATGGGTTAAATAGGTTCCTATGTATATTTATATACAATATTCCACCCATAATCCCCATGTAGAAAAGTAATTATATGCATATTCTTATCAGAAAAGGGTTAAATAGGTTCCTATGTATATTTATAAACAATATTCCACCCATAATCCCCATGTAGAAAAATAATTTTATGCATATTCATATAAGAAATAGAATTAATATATATTCCTATGTATATTTAACTACAATATTCCACCCACACTCAAAATGTAGAAAAATAATTATATGAATATTCTTATCAGAAATGGGTTAGATAGGTTCCTTTGTATACTTATAAACAATATTCCACCCATAATCCCAATGTAGAAAATAATTTTATGCATATTCATATCAGAAATAGGCTTAATATATTCGTATGTATCTTTAACTACAATATTCCACCCATAATCCCAATGTAGAAAATAATTATATGCATATTCTTATTAGAAATGGGTTAAATAGGTTCCTATCTGTGTTTATAAACAATATTCCACCCATAGTCTCAATGTAGAAAAATAATTTTATGCATATTCATTTCAGAAATATGCTTAATATATTCCTATGTATCTTTAACAACAATATTCCACCCATAATCCCGATGTAGAAAAATAATTATATGCATATTCTTATAAGAAATGGGTTAAATAGGTTCCTATCTAAGTTTATAAACAATATTCCACTCATAGTCCCAATGTAGAAAATAATGATATGCATATTCTTATCAAAATTGGGTTAAAAAGGTTGCTATGTATATTTATTAAAAAAATTCCACCCATAATCCCCATGTAGAAAAGTAATTATATGCATATTCTTTTCAGAAATTGGTTAAATAAGTTACTATGTATATTTATAAACAATAATCCACCCATAATCCCCATGTAGAAAAATAATTATATGCATATTCTTATCAGAAATGGGTTAAATATGTTCCTATGTATATTTATAAACAATATTCCACCCATGACCCCCATGTAGAAAAATAATTGTATGCATATTCAAATCAGAAATAGACTTAATATATTCCTATGTATGTTTAACTACAATATTCCACCCACAATCCAAATGTAGAAAAATAGTTATATGCATATTCTTATCAGAAATGGGTTACATAGGTTCCTATGTATATTTTTTAAACAATAGTTCACCCATAATTACCATGTAGAAAAATAATTATATGCATATTCTTATCAGAAATGGGTTAAATAGGTTCCTATCTATGTTTATAAACAATATTCCACCCATAGTCCCAATGTAGAAAAATAATTATATGCATATTCTTATCAGAAATAGGTTTAATATTTTGTTATGTATATTTATCAACAATATTCCACCCATAATCCCCATGGAGAAAATAATCATATGCATAATCTTATCAGAAATGGGATAAATAGGTTGCTATGTATATTTATTAAAAATATTCTACCCATAATCCCCATGTAGAAAAATAATTTTATGCATATTCTTATCAGAAATGGGTTAAATAGGTTCCTATGTATATTTATAAACAAAATTCCACCTATAATCCCAATGCAGAAAAATAATTATATGCATATTCTTATCTGAAATGGGTTAAATAGGTTCCTATGTATATTTATATACAATATTCCACCCATAATCCCCATGTAGAAAAGTAATTATATGCATATTCTTATCAGAAATGGGTTAAATAGGTTCCTATGTATATTTATAAACAATATTCCACCCACAATCCCCATGTAGAAAAATAATTTTATGCATATTCATATAAGAAATAGAATTAATATATATTCCTATGTATATTTAACTACAATATTCCACCCACACTCAAAATGTAGAAAAATAATTATATGAATATTCTTATCAGAAATGGGTTAGATAGGTTCCTATGTATACTTATAAACAATATTCCACCCATAATCCAAATGTAGAAAATAATTTTATGCATATTCATATCAGAAATAGGCTTAATATATTCGTATGTATCTTTAACTACAATATTCCACCCATAATCCCAATGTAGAAAATAATTATATGCATATTCTTATTAGAAATGGGTTAAATAGGTTCCTATCTGTGTTTATAAACAATATTCCACCCATAGTCTCAATGTAGAAAAATAATTTTATGCATATTCATTTCAGAAATATGCTTAATATATTCCTATGTATCTTTAACAACAATATTCCACCCATAATCCCGATGTAGAAAAATAATTATATGCATATTCTTATAAGAAATGGGTTAAATAGGTTCCTATCTATGTTTATAAACAATATTCCACTCAAAGTCCCAATGTAGAAAATAATGATATGCATATTCTTATCAAAATTGGGTTAAATAGGTTCCTATCTATGTTTATAAACAATATTCCACCCATAGTCCCAATGTAGAAAAATAATTATATGCTTAGTCTTATCAGAAATAGGTTTAATATTTTGCTATTATAAACAAATATTCCACCCATAATCCCCATGGAGAAAATAATTATATGCATATTCTGATCAGAAATGGGTTAAATTGGTTGCTATGTATATTTATTAAAAATATTCCACCCATAATCCCCATGTAGAAAAATAATTATATGCATATTCTTATCAGAAATAGGTTAAA
The DNA here is from genome assembly GCA_037953035.1 of Aquarana catesbeiana. Lineage (NCBI taxonomy): Eukaryota > Metazoa > Chordata > Amphibia > Anura > Ranidae > Aquarana > Aquarana catesbeiana. The sequence goes on from JBBHAA010000868.1 coordinate 5,589,197, forward strand.
TAGGTTCCTATGTATATTTATAAACAATATTCCACCTATAATCCCGATGCAGAAAAATAATTATATGCATATTCTTATCAGAAATGGGTTAAATAGGTTCCTATGTATATTTATAAACAATATTCCACTCATAATCCCCATGTAGAAAAATAATTGTATGCATATTCTTATCAGAAATGGGTTACATAGGTTCCTATGTATGCTTATAAACAATATTCCACCCATAATTCACATTTAGAGAAATAATGATATGCCTATTCATATCAAAAATAGGTTTAATATGTTGTTATGTATGTTTATCTGCAATAGTCTACCCATAATCCCAATGTAGAAAAACAATTATATGCATTTTCACATCACAAATAGGTTTAATATGTTGCAAAGTATATTTATATACAATATTCCACCAATAATTCCCATGTAGAAAAATAATTATATGCATATTCTTATCAGAATTGGGTTAAATAGGTTCCTATATATATTTATAAACAATATTCAACCCATAATCCACATGTAGAAAAATAATGATATGCGTATTTTTATCAGAAATAGGTTTAATATGTTGCTATTTATGTTTATCTACAATATTCTACCCATAATCCCCATGTAGAAAAATAATAATATGCATATTCATATCAGAAATAGGTTTAATATGTGGCTATGTATATGTATAAAGAATATCCTACCCATAATCCCCATGTAGAAAAATAATTTTATGCATATTCATATCAGAAATAGGCTTAATATATTCCTATGTATCTTTAGCAACAATATTCCACCCATGATCCCAATGTAGAAAAATAATTATATGCATATTCTTATTAGAAATGGGTTAAATAGGTTCCTATCTATGTTTATAAACAATATTCCACCCATAGTCCCAATGTAGAAAATAATTATATGCATATTCTTATCAGAAATGGGTTAAATAGGTTGCTATGTATATTTATTAACAATAGTCCACCCATAATCCCCATGTAGAAAAATAATTTTATGCATATTCTTATCCGATATGGTTTAATTAGGTTCCTATGTATATTTATAAACAATATTCCACCTATAATCCCCGAGCAGAAAAATAATTATATGCATATTCTTATCAGAAATGGGTTAAATAGGTTGCTATGTATATTTATTAACAATATTCCACCCATAAACCCCATGTGGAAAAATAGTTTTATGCATATTCTTATCAGAAATGGGTTAAATAGGTTCCTATGTATATTTATAAACAATATTCCACCTATAATCCATATGCAGAAAAATAATTATATGCATAGTCTTATCAGAAATGGGTTAAATAGGTTCCTATGTATATTTATAAACAATATTCCACTTATAATCCCCATGTAGAAAAGTAATTATATGAATATTCTTTTCAGAAATGGGTTAAATAGGTTCCTATGTATATTTATAAACAATAATCCACCCATAAACCCCATATAGAAAAATAATTATATGCATATTCTTATCAGAAATGGGTTAAATAGGTTCCTATCTATATATATATAAACAATATTCCTCCCATAATAATGTAGAAAAATAATTTTATCCATATACCATATCAGAAATAAACTTAATATATTCCTATGTCTGTTTAACTACAATATTCCACCCACAATCCCCATGTAGAAAAATAATTATATGCATATTCTTATCAGAAATGGGCTACATAGGTTCCTATGTATACTTATAAATAATATTCCACCCATAATCCCAAAGTAGAAAAATAATTTTATGCATATTTATATCAGAAATAGGCTTAATATATTTCTATGTGTCTTTAACTACAATATTCCACCCATTATCCCAATGTAGAAAAATAATTATATGCATATTCTTATTAGAAATGAGTTAAATATGTTCCTATCTATGTTCATAAACAATATTCCACCCATAGTCCCAATGTAGAAAAATAATTATATGCATATTCTTATCAGAAATAGGTTTAATATTTTTCTATGTATATTTATAAATAATATTCCACCCAAAATCCCCATGGAGAAAATAATCATATGCATAATCTTATCAGAAATGGGTTAAATAGGTTGCTATGTATATTTATTAAAAATATTCTACCCATAATCCCAATGTAGAAAAATATTTATATGCATATTCTTATTAGAAATGGGTTAAATAGGTTCCTATCTATGTTTATAAACAATATTCCACCCATAGTCCCAATGTAGAAAATAATTATATGCATATTCTTATCAGAAATGGGTTAAATAGGTTGCTATGTATATTTATTAACAATATTCCACCCATAAACCCCATGTAGAAAAATAATTTTATGCATATTCTTATCAGAAATGGGTTAAATAGGTTCCTATGTATATTTATAAACAATATTCCACCTATAATCCCCATGCAGAAAAATAATTATATGCATAGTCTTATCAGAAATGGGTTAAATAGGTTCCTATGTATATTTATAAACAATATTCCACCCATAATCCCCATGTAGAAAAATAATTATACGCATGTTCTTATCAGAAATGGGTTAAATAGCTTACTATGTATATTTATAAACAATAATCCACCCATAAACCCCATGTAGAAAAATATTTATATGCATATTCTTATCAGAAATGGGTTAAATAGGTTCCTATGTATATTTATAAACAATATTCCACCCATAATAATGAAGAAAAATAATTTTATCCATATTCATATCAGAAATAAACTTAATATATTCCTATGTATGTTTAACTACAATATTCCACCCACAATCCCCATGTAGAAAAATAATTATATGCATATTCTTATCAGAAATGGGTTACATAGGTTCCTATGTATACTTATAAATAATATTCCGCCCATAATCCCAAAGTAGAAAAATAATTTTATGCATATTCATATCAGAAATAGGCTTAATATTTTCCTATGTATCTTTAACTACAATATTCCACCCATTATCCCAATGTAGAAAAATAATTATATGCATATTCTTATTAGAAATGGGTTAAATATGTTCCTATCTATGTTTATAAACAATATTCCACCCATAGTCCCAATGTAGAAAAATAATTATATTCATATTCTTATCAGAAATAGGTTTAATATTTTGCTATATATATTTATAAACAATATTCCACCCATAATCCCCATGGAGAAAATAATCATATGCATAATCTTATCAGAAATGGGTTAAATAGGTTGCTATGTATATTTATTAAAAATATTCTACCCATAATCCCCATGTAGAAAAATAATTTTATGCATATTCTTATCAGAAATGGGTTAAATAGGTTCCTATGTATATTTATAAACAAAATTCCACCTACAATCCCCATGCAGAAAAATAATTATATGCATATTCTTATCTGAAATGGGGTAAATATGTTCCTATGTATATTTATATACAATATTCCACCCATAATCCCCATGTAGAAAAGTAATTATATGCATATTCTTATCAGAAATGGGTTAAATAGGTTCCTATGTATATTTATAAACAACAGTTCACCCATAATCCCCATGTAGAAAAAAAATTATATGCATATTCTTATCAGAAATGGGTTAAATAGGTTCCTATGTATATTTATAAACAATATTCCACCCATAATCCCCATGTAGAAAAATAATTGTATGCATATTCATATCAGAAATAGACTTAATATATTCCTATGTATATTTAACTACAATATTCCACCCACACTCAAAATGTAGAAAAATAATTATATAAATATTCTTATCAGAAATGGGTTAGATAGGTTCCTATGTATACTTATAAACAATATTCCACCAATAATCCCAATGTAGAAAATAATTTTATGCATATTCATATCAGAAATAGGCTTAATATATTCGTATGTATCTTTAACTACAATATTCCACCCATAATCCCAATGTAGAAAATAATTATATGCATATTCTTATTAGAAATGGGTTAAATAGGTTCCTATCTATGTTTATAAACAATATTCCACCCATAGTCTCAATGTAGAAAAAGAATTTTATGCATATTCATATCTGAAATATGCTTAATAAAATGGGTTAAATAGGTTCCTATCTACGTTTATAAACAATATTCCACTCATAGTCCCAATGTAGAAAATAATTATATGCATATTCTTATCAAAATTGGGTTAAAAAGGTTGCTATGTATATTTATTAAAAATATTCCACCCATAATCCCCATGTAGAAAAATAATTATATGCATATTCTTATCAGAAATGGGTTAAATAGGTTTCTATGTATATTTATAAACAATATTCCACCTATAATCCCGATGCAGAAAAATAATTATATGCATATTCTTATCAGAAATGGGTTAAATAGGTTCCTATGTATATTTATAAACAATATTCCACCCATAATCCCCATGTAGAAAAATAATTTTATGCATATTCTTATCAAAAATGGGTTACATAGGTTCCTATGTATGCTTATGAACAATATTCCAACCATAATTCACATTTAGAGAAATAATGATATGCCTATTCATATCAAAAATAGGTTTAATATGTTGTTATGTATGTTTATCTGCAATAGTCTACCCATAATCCCAAGGTAGAAAAACAATTATATGCATATTCACATCACAAATAGGTTTAATATGTTCCAAAGTATATTTATATACAATATTCCACCAATAATTCCCATGTAGAAAAATAATTATATGCATATTCTTATCAGAATTGGGTTAAATAGGTTCCTATATATATTTATAAACAAAATTCAACCCATAATCCACATGTAGAAAAATAATGATATGCGTATTTTTATCAGAAATAGGTTTAATATGTTGCTATTTATGTTTATCTACAATATTCTACCCATAATCCCCATGTAGAAAAATAATAATATGCATATTCATATCAGAAATAGGTTTAATATGTTGCTATGTATATGTATAAACAATATCCCAGCCATATTCCCCATGTAGAAAAATAATTGTATGCATATTCATATCAGAAATAGGGTTAATATACTCTTATGTAGGTTTAACTGCAATATCCCACCCATAATCCCAATGTAGAAAAATAATTATATGCATATTCTTATCAGAAATGGGTTAAATAGGTTGCTATGTATATTTATAAACAATATTCCACCCTTAATCATAATGTAGAAAAATAATGATATGCATATTCTTATCTGAAATAGATTTAATATGTTTCTATCTATATTTATAAACAATATTCCATCCATAATCCCTATGTAGAAAAATTATTATTTGCATATTTGTATCAGAAATGTGTTAAATAGGTTCCTATGTATATTTATAAACAATATTTCAACCATAATCCCCATGTAGAAAAATAATTATATGCATAATCTTATCAGAAATAGGTTTAATATGTTGCTATGTATATTTATAAACAATAGTTCACCCATATTCCCCATGTAGAAAAATAATTGTAAGCATATTCATATCAGAAATAGATTTAATATATTGCTATGTAGCTTTATAAACAATATTCCACCCATAATCCCAATGTAGAAAAATAATTTTATGCATATTCATTTCAGAAATAGGCTTAATATATTCCTATGTATCTTTAACTTCAATATTCCACCCATAATCCCAATGTAGGAAATAATTATATGTATATTCTTATTAGAAATGGGTTAAATAGGTTCCTATCTATGTTTATAAAAAAATATTCCACCCATAATCCCCATGTAGAAAAATAATTTTGTGCATATTCTTATCAGAAATGTGTTAACTAGGTTCCTATGTATATTTATATAGAACATTCCAACCATAATTTCCATATAGAAAAATAATAATATGCATATTCATATCAGAAATAGGTTTAATATGTTTCTATGTATATGTATAAAGAATATCCTACCCATAATCCCCATGTAGAAAAATAATTTTATGCATATTCATATCAGAAATAGGCTTAATATATTCCTATGTATCTTTAGCAACAATATTCCACCCATAATCCCAATGTAGAAAAATAATTATATGCAAATTCTTATCAGAAATGGGTTAAATAGGTTCCTATGTATATTTATTAACAATAGTCCACCCATAATCCCCATGTAGAAAAATAATTTTATGCATATTCTTATCCGAAATGGGTTAATTAGGTTCCTATGTATATTTATAAACAATATTCCACCCATAATAATGTAGAAAAATAATTTTATCCATATTCATATCAGAAATAAACTTAATATATTAATATGTATGTTTAACTACAATATTCCACCCACAATCCCCATGTAGAAAAATAATTATATGCATATTCTTATCAGAAATGGGTTACATAGGTTCCTATGTATACTTATAAATAATATTCCACCCATAATCCCAATGTAGAAAAATAATTTTATGCATATTCATATCAGAAATAGGCTTAATATTTTCCTATGTATCTTTAACTACAATATTCCACCCATTATCCCAATGTAGAAAAATAATTATATGAATATTCTTATCAGAAATGGGTTACATAGGTTCCTATGTATAATTATAAGTAATATTCCACCCATTATACCAATGTAGAAAAATAATTTTATGCATATTCTTATTAGAAATGGGTTAAATAGTTTCCTATGTATATTTTTAAACCATATTCTGCCCATAATCCACATGTAGAAAAATAATAATATGCATATTCTTATCAGAAATGCTTTAAATAGGTTCCTATGTATATTTATAAACAATATTACACCCATAATCCCCATGTGGAAAAATAATTTTTTGCATATTTAAATCAGAAATAGGTTCCTATGTGTATTTATTAACAGTATTTCACCCATAATCCCGATGTAGAAAAATAATTTTATGCATATTCATATCAGAAATAGTATTAATATCTTGCTATGTATATTTATTAACAATATTCCACCCATAAACCCCATGTAGAAAAATAATTTTATGCATATCAGAAATGGGTTAAATAGGTTCCTATGTATATTTAAAATCAATATTCCACCCATAATCCCCATGTAGAAAAATAATTATATGCATATTCTTTTCAGAAATGGGTTAAATAGGTTCCTATGTATAATTAAAAACAATATTCCTCCCATAATCCCCATGTAGAAAAATAATTTTATACATATTCCTATCAGAAATGGGTTAACTAGGTTGCTATGTATATTTATAAACAATATTCCACCTATAATCCCCATGCAGAAAAATAATTATATGCATATTGTTATCAGAAATGGGTCAAATAGGTTCCTATGTGTACTTATTAACAATATTTCACCCATAATTCCCATGTAGAAAAACAATTATAAGCATATTCATATCAGAAATAGTATTAATATGTTGCTATGTATGTTTATAAACAATATTCCACCCATAATCCCCATGTAGAAAAATAATTATATGCATATTCTTATCAGAAATAGGCTTAATATGTTGCTATCTATATCTATAAACAATCTTCAACCTATAATCCCCATGTAGAAAAAAATTATATGCATATTCTTATCAGAAATGGGTTAAATAGTTTCCTATGTATATTTTAAAACCATATTCTGCCCATAATCCACATGTAGAAAAATAATTATATGCATATTTTTATCAGAAATGGGTTAAATAGGTTCCTATGTATATTTATAAACAATATTCCACCCATAATCCCCATGTAGAAAAATAATTTTATGCATATTTAAAGCAGAAATAGGTTGCTATCTATATTTATAAACAATATTCCACCCATAGTCCTGATGTAGAAAAATAATTATATGCATATTCATATCAGAAATAGGTTTAATATGTTTCTATGTATATTCATAAACAATATTCAAACCATAATCCAAATGTAAAAAAATAATTATATCCATACTCTTTTCAGAAATGGGTTATATAGGTTCCTATGTATATTTATAAACAATATTCCACCTATAATCCCTTTGCAGAAAAATAATTATATTCATATTCTTATCAGAAATGGATTAAATAGGTTCTTATGTATATTTATAAACAATATTTCACCCATAATCCCGATGTAGAAAAATAATTATATGCATATTCATATCAGAAATAATATTAATATGTTGCTATGTATATTTATAAACAATATTCCACCCATAATCCTCATGTAGAAAAATAATTATATGCATATTCTTATCAGAAATAGGCTTAATATGTTGCTATCTATATCTATAAACAATCTTCAACCTATAATCCCCATGTAGAAAAATAATTATATGCATATTCTTATCAGAAATAGGCTTAATATGTTGCTATCTATATCTATAAACAATCTTCAACCTATAATCCCCATGTAGAAAAAAATTATATGCATATTTTTATCAGAAATGGGTTAAATAGGTTCTTATGTATATTTTTAAACCATATTCTGCCCATAATCCACATGTAGAAAAATAATTATATGCATATTCTTTTCAGAAATTGGTTAAATAGGTTACTATGCATATTTATAAACAATATTCCAACCATAATCCCCATGTAGAAAAATAATTATATGCATATTCATATCAGAAATAGGTTTAATATGTTTCTATGTATATTTATAAACAATATTCAAACCATAATCCAAATGTAGAAAAATAATGATATGCATACTCTTTTCAGAAATGGGTTATACAGGTTCCTATGTATATTTATAAACAATATTCCACCTCTAATCCCTTTGCAGAAACATAATTATATGCATATTCTTATTAGAAATGGGTTAAATAGGTTACTATGTATATTTATAAACAATATAACACCCATAATCCCCATGTAGAAAAATAATTATATGCATATTCTTTTCCGAAATGGGTTAAATAGGTTCTTATGTATTATTAAAAACAATATTCCTCCCATAATCCCCATGTAGAAAAACAATTATACGCATATTCTTATCACAAATGTGTTAAATAGATTCCTATGTATATTTATATACAATATTCTACCCATATTTCCCATGTAGAAAAATAATTATATGCATATTCTTATCATAAATGGGTTAAATAGGTTCCTATGTATATTTATAAACAATATTCCACCCATAATCCCCATGTAGAAAAATAATTATATTCATATACTTATCAGAAATGGGTTAAATCGGTTGCTATGTATATTTATAAACAATATTCCACCCATAATCCCCATGGAGAAAATAATCATATGCATAATCTTATCAGAAATGGGTTAAATAGGTTGCTATGTATGTTTATAAACAATATTCCACCCTTAGTCCCAATGTAGAAAATAATTATATGCATATTCTTATTAGAAATGGGTTAAATAGGTTGCTGTGTATATTTATTAACAATATTCCACCCATAAACCCCATGTAGAAAAACAATTATACGCATATTCTTATCACAAATGTGTTAAATAGATTCCTATGTATATTTATATACAATATTCTACCCATATTTCCCATGTAGAAAAATAATTATATGCATATTCTTATCATAAATGGGTTAAATAGGTTCCTATGTATATTTATAAACAATATTCCACCCATAATCCCCATGTAGAAAAATAATTATATTCATATACTTATCAGAAATGGGTTAAATCGGTTGCTATGTATATTTATAAACAATATTCCACCCATAATCCCCATGGAGAAAATAATCATATGCATAATCTTATCAGAAATGGGTTAAATAGGTTGCTATGTATGTTTATAAACAATATTCCACCCTTAGTCCCAATGTAGAAAATAATTATATGCATATTCTTATTAGAAATGGGTTAAATAGGTTGCTGTGTATATTTATTAACAATATTCCACCCATAAACCCCATGTAGAAAAATAATTTTATGCATATTCTTATCAGAAATGGGTTATATAGGTTCCTATGTATATTTATAAACAATATTCCACCTATAATCCCCATGCAGAAAAATAATTATATGCATAGTCTTATCAGAAATGGGTTAAATAGGTTCCTATGTATATTTATAAACAATATTCCACCCATAATCCCCATGTAGAAAAGTGATTATATGAATATTCTTTTCAGAAATGGGTTAAATAGATTACTATGTATATTTATAAACAATATTCCACCCATAATCCCCATGTAGAAAAATAATTATACGCATATTCTTATCATAAATTGGTTAAATAGGTTACTATGTATATTTATAAACAATAATCCACCCATAAACCCCATGTGGAAAAATATTTATATGCATATTCTTATCAGAAATGGGTTAAATAGGTTCCTATGTATATTTATAAACAATATTCCACCCATAATCCCCATGTAGAAAAATAATTTTATGCATATTCATATCAGAAATAGACTTAATATATTCCTATGTATATTTAACTACAATATTCCACCCACACTCAAAATGTAGAAAAATAATTATATACATATTCTTATCAGAAATGGGTTAGATAGGTTCCTATGTATACTTATAAACAATATTCCACCCATAATCCCAATGTAGAAAATAATTTTATGCATATTCATATCAGAAATAGGCTTAATATATTCGTATGTATCTTTAACAACAATATTCCACCCATAATCCCAATGTAGAAAAATAATTATATGCATATTCTTATAAGAAACGGGTTAAATAGGTTCCTATCTATGTTTATAAACAATATTCCACTCATAGTCCCAATATAGAAAATAATTATATGCATATTCTTATCAAAATTGGGTTAAAAATGTTGCTATGTATATTTATTAAAAATATTCCACCCATAATCCCCATGTAGAAAAATAATTTTATGCATATTTTTATCAGAAATGGGTTAAATAGGTTCCTATGTATGTTTATAAACAATATTCCACCCATAATCCCCATGTAAAAAAGTAATTATATGCATATTCTTTTCAGAAATTGGTTAAATAAGTTACTATGTATATTTATAAACAATATTCCACCCATAATCCCCATGTAGAAAAATAATTATACGCATATTCTTATCAAAAATGGGTTAAATAGGTTACTATGTATATTTATAAACAATTATCCACCCATAAACCCCATGTAGAAAAATATTTATATGCATATTCTTATCAGAAATGGGTTAAATAGGTTCCTATGTATATTTATAAACAATATTCCACCCATAATAATGTAGAAAAATAATTGTATCCATATTCATATCAGAAATAAACTTAATATATTCCTATGTATGTTTAACTACAATATTCCACCCACAATCCCCATGTAGAAAAATAATTGTATGCATATTCTTATCAGAAATGGGTTACATAGGTTCCTATGTATACTTATAAATAATATTCCACCCATAATCCCAAAGTAGAAAAATAATTTTATGCATATTCATATCAGAAATAGGCTTAATATTGCCTATGTATCTTTAACTACAATATTCCACCCATTATCCCAATGTAGAAAAATAATTATATGCATATTCTTATTAGAAATGGGTTAAATATGTTCCTATCTATGTTTATAAACAATATTCCACCCATAGTCCCAATATAGAAAAATAATTATATGCATATTCTTATCAGAAATAGGTTTAATATTTTGCTATGTATATTGATAAACAATATTCCACCCATAATCCCCATGGAGAAAATAATCATATGCATAATCTTATCAGAAATGGGTTAAATAGGTTGCTATGTATATTTATTAAAAATATTCTACCCATAATCCCCATGTAGAAAAATAATTTAATGCATATTCTTATCTGAAATGGGTTAAATATGTTCCTATGTATATTTATATACAATATTCCACCCATAATCCCCATGTAGAAAAGTAATTATATGCATATTCTTATCAGAAATGGGTTAAATAGGTTCCTATGTATATTTATAAACAATAGTTCACCCGTAATCCCCATGTAGAAAAATAATTATATGCATATTCTTATCAGAGATGGGTTGAATAGGTTCCTATGTATATTTATAAACAATATTTCACCTATAATCCCCATGCAAAAAAAAAATATATGCATATTGTTATCAGAAATGGGTTAAATAGGTTGCTATGTATATGTATATTTATAAACAATATTCCACCTATAATCCCCATGCAGAAAAATAATTATATGCATATTGTTATCAGAAATGGGTCAAATAGGTTCCTATGTGTACTTATTAACAATATTTCACCCATAATTCCCATGTAGAAAAATAATTATAAGCATATTCATATCAGAAATAGTATTAATATGTTGCTATGTATGTTTATAAACAATATTCCACCCATAATCCCCATGTAGAAAAATAATTATATGCATATTCTTATCAGAAATAAGCTTAATATGTTGCTATCTATATCTATAAACAATCTTCAACCTATAATCCCCATGTAGAAAAAAATTATATGCATATTCTTATCAGAAATGGGTTAAATAGTTTCCTATGTATATTTTAAAACCATATTCTACCCATAATCCACATGTAGAAAAATAATTATATGCATATTTTTATCAGAAATGGGTTAAATAGGTTCCTATGTATATTTATAAACAATATTCCACCCATAATCCCCATGTAGAAAAATAATTTTATGCATATTCATAACAGAAATAGGTTTAATATGTTGCTATGCATATTTATTAAAAATATTCCATCCATAATCCTCGTCTAGAAAAATAATTATATGCATATACATATCAGAAATGGGTTAAATAGGTTCCTATGTATATTTATAAACAATATTCCAACCATAATCCAAATGTAGAAAAATAATTATATGCATATTCTTTTCAGAAATTGGTTAAAAGGGTTACTATGTATATTTATAAATAATATTGCAACTATAATCCCCATGTAGAAAAATAATTATATGCATATTCTTATCATAAATGGGTTAAATAGGTTCCTATGTATATTTATAAACAATATTCCACCCATAATCCCCATGTAGAAAAATAATTATATTCATATACTTATCAGAAATGGGTTAAATCGGTTGCTATGTATATTTATAAACAATATTCCACCCATAATCCCCATGGAGAAAATAATCATATGCATAATCTTATCAGAAATGGGTTAAATAGGTTGCTATGTATGTTTATAAACAATATTCCACCCTTAGTCCCAATGTAGAAAATAATTATATGTATATTCTTATCAGAAATGGGTTAAATAGGTTGCTGTGTATATTTATTAACAATATTCCACCCATAAACCCCATGTAGAAAAATAATTTTATGCATATTCTTATCAGAAATAGGTTATATAGGTTCCTATGTATATTTATAAACAATATTCCACCTATAATCCCCATGCAGAAAAATAATTATATGCATAGTCTTATCAGAAATGGGTTAAATAGGTTCCTATGTATATTTATAAACAATATTCCACCCATAATCCCCATGTAGAAATGTGATTATATGAATATTCTTTTCAGAAATGGGTTAAATAGATTACTATGTATATTTATAAACAATATTCCACCCATAATCCCCATGTAGAAAAATAATTATACGCATATTCTTATCATAAATTGGTTAAATAGGTTACTATGTATATTTATAAACAATAATCCACCCATAAACCCCATGTGGAAAAATATTTATATGCATATTCTTATCAGAAATGGGTTAAATAGGTTCCTATGTATATTTATAAACAATATTCCACCCATAATCCCCATGTAGAAAAATAATTTTATGCATATTCATATCAGAAATAGACTTAATATATTCCTATGTATATTTAACTACAATATTCCACCCATAATCCCAATGTAGAAAATAATTTTATGCATATTCATATCAGAAATAGGCTTAATATATTCGTATGTATCTTTAACTACAATATTCCACCCATAATCCCAATGTAGAAAAATAATTATATGCATATTCTTTATAAGAAACGGGTTAAATAGGTTCCTATCTATGTTTATATACAATATTCCACTCATAGTCCCAATATAGAAAATAATTATATGCATATTCTTATCAAAATTGGGTTAAAAATGTTGCTATGTATATTTATTAAAAATATTCCACCCATAATCCCCATGTAGAAAAATAATTTTATGCATATTTTTATCAGAAATGGGTTAAATAGGTTCCTATGTATGTTTATAAACAATATTCCACCCATAATCCCCATGTAGAAAAGTAATTATATGCATATTCTTTTCAGAAATTGGTTAAATAAGTTACTATGTATATTTATAAACAATAATCCACCCATAAACCCCATGTAGAAAAATATTTATATGCATATTCTTATCAGAAATGGGTTAAATAGGTTCCTATGTATATTTATAAACAATATTCCACCCATAATAATGTAGAAAAATAATTTTATGCATATTTAAATCAGAAATAGGTTGCTATCTATATTTATAAACAATATTCCATTCATAATCCTTGTGTAGAAAAATAATTATATGCATATACTTATCAGAAATGGGTTAAATAGGTTCCTATTTATATTTAGAAAAAATATTCCAAAATAATCCAAATGTAGAAAAATAATTATATGCATATTCTTTTCAGAAATTGGTTAAATAGGTTACTATGTATATTTATAAACAATATTCCAAACATAATCCCCATGTAGAAAAATAATTATATGCATATTCATATCAGAAATAGGTTTAATATGTTTCTATGTATATTTATAAACAATATTCAAACCATAATCCCCATGTAGAAAAATAATTATATGCATATTCTTTTCAGAAATGGGTTAAATAGGTGCCTATGTATAGTTAAAAACAATATTCCTCCCATTATCCCCATGTAGAAAAACAAATATACGCATATTCATATCACAAATAGTATTAATATGTTGCTATGTATATTTATAAACAATATTCCACCCATAATCCCCATGTAGAAAAATAATTATATGCATATTCATATCAGAAATAGTATTAATATGTTGCTATGTATATTTATAAACAATATTCCAACCATAATCCCCATGTAGAAAAATAATTATATGCATATTCTTATCAGAAATAGGCTTAATATGTTGCTATCTAAAACTATAAACAATCTTCAACCTATAATCCCCATGTAGAAAAAAATTATATGCATATTCTTATCAGAAATGGGTTAAATAGGTTCCTATGTATATTTTTAAACCATATTCTGCCCATAATCCACATGTAGAAAAATAATTCTATGCATATTTAAATCAGAAATAGGTTCCTATGTATATTTATAAACAATATTCCACCTCTAATCCCTTTGCAGAAAAATAATTATATGCATATTCTTATCAGAAATGGGTTAAATAGGTTCCTATGTATATTTATAAACCAATATTCCACCCATAATCCCCATGTAGAAAAATA
The DNA here is from genome assembly GCA_037953035.1 of Aquarana catesbeiana. NCBI lineage: Eukaryota > Metazoa > Chordata > Amphibia > Anura > Ranidae > Aquarana > Aquarana catesbeiana. The sequence continues at coordinate 5,604,358 of JBBHAA010000868.1, forward strand.
AATATATTCATATTCTTATCAGAAATTGGTTAAATAGATTGCTATGTATATTTATAAACAATATTGCACTTATAATTCCCATGCAAAAAAATAATTATATGCATATTGTTAACAGAAATGGGTTAAATAGGTTCCTATGTATATTTATAAACAATATTCCACTTATAATCCCCATGCAGAAAAATAATTATATGCATATTGTTATCAGAAATGGGTTAAATAGGTTCCTATGTGTATTTATAAACAATATTCCAACCATAATCCAAATGTAGAAAAATAATTATATGCATATATTTTTCAGAAATTGGTTAAATAGGTTACTATGTATATTTATAAACAATACTCCAACCATAATCCCCATGTAGAAAAATAATTATATGCATATTCATATCAGAAATGGGTTAAATTGGTTCCTATGTATATTTTTAAACCATATTCTGCCCATAATCCATATGTAGAAAAATAATTATATGCAAATATTCTTATCAGAAATGGGTTAAATAGGTTCCTATGTATATTTATAAACAATATTACACCCATGATTCCTATGTAGAAAAAATAATTATATGCATATTCTTTTCAGAAATGCGTTAAATAGGTTACCATGTATATTTATAGACAATATTCCACCCATAATACCCATGTAATAAAATAATTATATTCATATTTATACCAGAAATAGGTTTAATATGTTGCTATGTATATTTATAAACAATATTCCGCCCATTATCCCCATGTAGAAAAATTATTATATGCATATTCTTATCAGAAATGGGTTAAATAGGTTGCTATGTATATTTATAAACAATTTTCCACCCATAATCCCGATGTAGAAAAATAATTACATGCATATTCTTATCAGAAATGAGTTAAATTGAATCCTATGTATATTTGTAAGGAATATTCCACCCATAATCTCGATGTAGAAAAATAATTGTATGCATGTTCATATCAGAAATACATTTAATGTGTTGCTATCTATATTTATAATCAATATTCTACCCAAAATCCCCCTGTGGAAAAAGAATTATATGTATATTCTTATCAGAAAAGGGTTAAATAGGTTCCTATGTATATTTATAAACAATATTCCACCCATAATTCCCATGTAGAAAAATAATTATATGCACATTCTTATCAGAAATGGGTTAAATAGGTTCCTATATATATTTATAAACAATATTCCACCCATAATCCAAATGTAGAAAAATAATGATATGCATATTTTTTATCAGAAATGGGTTAAATATATTCCTATGTATATTTCTAAGAAATATTCCACGCATAATCCCTATGTAGAAAAAAATTATATGCATATTCTTATCAGAAATAAGTTTAATATGTTGCTATGTATATTTATTAACAATATTCCATCCATAATCCCCATGTAGAAAAATAATTATATGCATATTCATACAACAAATAGGTTTAATATGTCGCTATGTATATTTATAAACAATATTCCAAATATAATTAGCATGTAGAAAAATAGTTATATGCATATTCTTTTCAGAAATGGGTTAAATAGGTTACTATCTATATTTATAGACAATATTCTACCCATAATACCCATGTAAAAAAATAATTATATTCATATCAGAAATAGTTTTAATATGTTGCTATGTATATTTATAAACAATATTCCGCCCATTATCCCCATGTAGAAAAATAATTATATGCATATTCTTATCAGAAATGGGTTAAATAGGTTCCTATGTATATTTATACACAATATTCCACCCATAATCCCGATGCAGAAAAATAATTACTTGCATATTCTTATCAGAAATGGGTTAAATAGGTTTATATGTATATTTGTAAGGAATATTCCACCCATAATCCCGATGTAGAAAAATAATTGTATGCATATTCATATCAGAAATAGGTTTAATGTGTTGCTATCTATATTTATAATCAATATTCTACCCATAATCCCCATGTAGAAAAATAATTATATGCATATTCTTATCAGAAATGTGTTAAATAGGTTTCTATGTATATTTATATAAAATATTACACCCATAATTCCTATGTAGAAAAAATAATTATATGCATATTCTTTTCAGAAATTGGTTAAATAGGTTACCATTTATATTTATAGACATTTATACCCATGTAAAAAATAATTATATTCATATTCATATCAGAAATAGGTTTAATATGTTGCTATGTATATTTATAAACAATATTCTGTCCATTATCCCCATGTAGAAAAATTATTATATAAATATTCTTATCAGAAATGTGTTAAATAGGTTCCTATATATATTTATAAACAATATTCCACCCAAAATCCAGATGTAGAAAAATAATAATATGCATATTTTTATCCGAAATGGTTTAAATATATTCCTGTGTATATTTCTAAGAAATATTCCACGCATAATCCCCATGTAGAAAAAAAAAATTATATGCATATTCTTATCAGAAATAGGTTTAATATGTTGCTATGTATATTTATTAAAAATATTCCATTCATAATCCCCATGTAGAAAAATAATTATATGCATATTCATATAACAAATAGGTTTAATATGTCGCTATGTATACTTATAAACAATATTCCAACCATAATTAGCATGTAGAAAAATAATTATATGCATATTCTTTTCAGAAATGGGTTAAATAGGTTACAATCTATATTTATAGACAGTATTCCACCCATAATACCCATGTAAAAAAATAATTATATTCATATTCATATCAGAAATAGGTTTAATATGTTGCTATGTATATTTATAAACAATATTCCGCCCATTATCCCCATGTAGAAAAATTATTATATGCATATTCTTATCAGAAATGGGTTAAATAGGTTGCTATGTATATTTATAAACAATTTTCCACCCATAATCCCCATGTAGAAAAATAATTATATGCATATTCATATCAGAAATAGGTTTAATATGTTGCTATCTATATTTATAATCAATATTCTACCCATAATCCCCATGTAGAAAAAGAATTATATGCATATTCTTATCAGAAAAGGGTTAAATAGGTTCCTATGTATATTTATAAACAATATTCCACCCATAATTCCCATGTAGAAAAATAATTACATGCACATTCTTATCAGAAATGTGTTAAATAGGTTCCTATATATATATTTATAAACAATATTCCACCCAAAATCCAGATGCAGAAAAATAATGATATGCATATTTTTATCAGAAATAGGTTTAATATGTTGCTATGTATGTTTATCAACAATATTCTGTCCATAATCCTATGTAGAAAAATAATTAGATACATATTCAATACAGAAATAGGTATAATATGTTGCAATGTATATTTATTAACAAAATTCCATCCATAATCCCCATGTAGAAAAACAATTATATGCATATTCATATCACATATGGGTTTAATATGTTGCTATGTATATATTTATAAACAATATTCCAACCATAATCCCAATGTTGAAAAATAATTATATGCATATTCTTATCAGAAATAGGTTTAATATGTTTCTATCTATATTTATAAACAATATTCCACTCATAATCCCCATGTAGAAAAATAATTAAATGCATATTCTTATCCGAAATGTGCTAAATAGGTTCCTATGTATATTTATATACAATATTACACCCATAATTCCTATGTAGAAAAAATAATTATATGCATATTCTTTTCAGAAATGGGTTAAATGGGTTACCATGTATATTTATAGACAATATTCCACCCATAATACCCATGTAATAAAATAATTATATTCATATTCATATCAGAAATAGGTTTAATATGTTGCTATGTATGTTTATCTACAATATTCTGCCCATAATCCCATGTAGAAAAATAATTACATACATATTCATTACAGAAATAGGTATAATATGTTGCAATGTATATTTATTAATATTATTCCATCCATAATCCCCATGTAGAAAAACAATTATATGCATATTCATATCACATATGGGTTTAATATGTTGCTATGTATATTTATAAACAATATTCCAACCATAATTCCTATGTAGAAAAAAAATTATATGCATATTCTTATCAGAAATGGGTTAAATAGGTTGCTATGTATATTTATAAACAATTTTCCACCCATAATCCCGATGTAGAAAAATAATTACTTGCATATTCTTATCAGAAATGGGTTAAATTGGTTCCTATTTATATTTGTAAGGAATATTCCACCCATAATCTCGATGTAGAAAAATAATTGTATGCATGTTCATATCAGAAATAGATTTAATGTGTTGCTATCTATACTTATAATCAATATTCTACCCAAAATCCCCATGTAGAAAAAGAATTATATGCATATTCTTATCAAAAAAGGGTTAAATAGGTTGCTATGTATATTTATAAACAATATTCCACCCATAATTCCCATGTAGAAAAATAATTATATGCACATTCTTATCAGAAATGGGTTAAATAGGTTCCTATATATATTTATAAACAATATTCCACCCATAATCCAAATGTAGAAAAATAATGATATGCATATTTTTTATCAGAAATGGGTTAAATATATTCCTATGTATATTTCTAAGAAATATTCCACGCATAATCCCTATGTAGAAAAAAATTATATGCATATTCTTATCAGAAATAAGTTTAATATGTTGCTATGTATATTTATAGACAATATTCCACCCATAATACCCATGTAATAAAATAATTATATTCATATTCATATCAGAAATAGGTTTATTATGTTGCTATGTATATTTATAAACACTATTCCGCCCATTATCCCCATGTAGAAAAATTATTATATGCATATTCTTATCAGAAATGGGTTAAATAGGTTGCTATGTATATTTATAAACAATTTTCCACCCATAATCCCGAAGTAGAAAAATAATTACTTGCATATTCTTATCAGAAATGGGTTAAATTGGTTCCTATGTATATTTGTAAGGAATATTCCACTCATAATCTCGATGTAGAAAAATAATTGTATGCTTGTTCATATCAGAAATAGATTTAATGTGTTGCTATCTATATTTATAATCAATATTCTACCCAAAACCCCCATGTAGAAAAAGAATTATATGCGTATTCTTATCAAAAAAGGGTGAAATAGGTTCCTATGTATATTTATAAACAATATTCCACCCATAACCCAGATGTAGAAAAATAATGATATGCATATTTTTATCAGAAATAGGTTCAATATGTTGCTATGTATGTTTACCTACAATATTCTGCCCATAATCCCATGTAGAAAAATAATTACATACATATTCATTACAGAAATAGGTATAATATGTTGCAATGTATATTTATTAACAATATTCCATCCATAATCCCCATGTAGAAAAATAATTATATGCATATTCATATCACATATGGGTTTAATATGTTGCTATGTATATTTATAAACAATATTCCAACCATAATTCCTATGTAGAAAAAAAAATTATATGCATATTCTAATCAGAAATGGATTAAATAGGTTACTATGTATATTTATAAACAATATTCCACCCACACTCCCAATGTTGAAAAATAATTATATGCATATTCTTATCAGAAATAGGTTTAATATGTTGCTATCTATATTTATAAACAATATTCCACCCATAATCCCCATGTAGAAAAATAATTATATGCATATTCTTATCAGAAATGTGTTAAATAGGTTCCTATGTATATCTATATACAATATTACACCCATAATTCCTATGTAGAAAAATTAATTATATGCATATTCTTTTCAGAAATGCGTTAAATAGGTTACCATGTATATTTATAGACAATATTCCACCCATAATACCCATATAATAAAATAATTATATTCATATTTATACCAGAAATAGGTTTAATATGTTGATATGTATATTTATAAACAATATTCCGCCCTTTATCCCCATGTAGAAAAATTATTATATGCATATTCTTATCAGAAATGGGTTAAATAGGTTGCTATGTATATTTATAAACAATTTTCCACCCATAATCCCGATGTAGAAAAATAATTACTTGCATATTCTTATCAGAAATGGGTTAAATTGGTTCCTATGTATATTTGTAAGGAATATTCCACCCATAATCTCGATGTAGAAAAATAATTGTATGCATGTTCATATCAGAAATAGATTTAATGTGTTGCTATCTATATTTATAATCAATATTCTACCCAAAATCCCCATGTAGAAAAAGAATTATATGCATATTCTTATCAGAAAAGGGTTAAATAGGTTCCTATGTATATTTATAAACAATATTCCACTCATAATCCAAATGTAGAAAAATAATGATATGCATATTTTTTATCAGAAATGGGTTAAATATATTCCTATGTATATTTCTAAGAAATATTCCACGCATAATCCCTATGTAGAAAAAAATTATATGCATATTCTTATCAGAAATAAGTTTAATATGTTGCTATGTATATTTATTAACAATATTCCATCCATAATCCCCCTGTAGAAAAATAATTATATGCATATTCTTATCAGAAATAAGTTTAATATGTTGCTATGTATATTTATAAACAATATTCCAAATATAATTAGCATGTAGAAAAATAATTATATGCATATTCTTTTCAGAAATGGGTTAAATAGGTTACTCTCTATATTTATAGACAATATTCTACCCATAATACCCATGTAAAAAAATAATTATATTCATATCAGAAATAGTTTTAATATGTTGCTATGTATATTTATAAACAATATTCCGCCCATTATCCCCATGTAGAAAAAGAATTATATGCATATTCTTATCAGAAAAGGGTTAAATAGGATCCTATGTATATTTATAAACAATATTCCACCCATAATCCCAATGCTAAAAAATAATTATATGCATATTCTTATCAGAAATAGGTTTAATATGTTGCTATCTTTATTTATAAACACTTTTCCACCCATAATCCCCATGTAGAAAAATAATTATATGCATATTCTTATCAAAAATGTGTTAAATAGGTTTCTATGTATATTTATATAAAATATTACACCCATAATTCCTATGTAGAAAAAATAATTATATGCATATTCTTTTCAGAAATGGGTTAAATAGGTTACCATTTATATTTATAGACATTTATAACCATGTAAAAAATAATTATATTCATATTCATATCAGAAATAGGTTTAATATGTTGCTATGTATATTTATAAACAATATTCTGCCCATTATCCCCATGTAGAAAAATTATTATATGCATATTCTTATCAGAAATGTGTTGAATAGGTTCCTATATATATTTATAAACAATATTCCACCCATAATCCAGATGTAGAAAAATAATGATATGCATATTTTTATCCGAAATGGTTTAAATATATTCCTGTGTATATTTCTAAGAAATATTCCACGCATAATCCCCATGTAGAAAAAAAAATTATATGCATATTCTTATCAGAAATAGGTTTAATAAGTTGCTATGTATATTTATTAAAAATATTCCATTCATAATCCCCATGTAGAAAAATAATTATATGCATATTCATATAACAAATAGGTTTAATATGTCGCTATGTATACTTCTAAACAATATTCCAAGCATAATTAGCATGTAGAAAAATAATTATATGCATATTCTTTTCAGAAATGGGTTAAATAGGTTACAATCTATATTTATAGACAGTATTCCACCCATAATACCCATGTAAAAAAATAATTATATTCATATTCATATCAGAAATAGGTTTAGTATGTTGCTATCTATATTTATAATCAATATTCTACCCATAATCCCCATGTAGAAAAAGAATTATATGCATATTCCACCCATAATCCCCATGTAGAAAAATAATTGTATGCATATTCATATCAGAAATAGGTTTAATGTGTTGCTATCTATATTTATAATCAATATTCTACCCATAATCCCCATGTAGAAAAAGAATTATATGCATATTATTATCAGAAGAGGGTTAAATAGGTTCCTATGTATATTTATAAACAATATTCCACCCATAATTCCCATATAGAAAAATAATTACATGCATATTCTTATCAGAAATGGGTTAAATTGGTTCCTATGTATATTTGTAAGGAATATTCCACCCATAATCTCGATGTAGAAAAATAATTGTATGCATGTTCATATCAGAAATAGATTTAATGTGTTGCTATCTATATTTATAATCAATATTCTACCCAAAATCCCCATGTAGAAAAAGAATTATATGCATATTCTTATCAGAAAAGGGTTAAATAGGTTCCTATGTATATTTATAAACAATATTCCACTCATAATCCAAATGTAGAAAAATAATGATATGCATATTTTTTATCAGAAATGGGTTAAATATATTCCTATGTATATTTCTAAGAAATATTCCACGCATAATCCCTATGTAGAAAAAAATTATATGCATATTCTTATCAGAAATAAGTTTAATATGTTGCTATGTATATTTATTAACAATATTCCATCCATAATCCCCCTGTAGAAAAATAATTATATGCATATTCTTATCAGAAATAAGTTTAATATGTTGCTATGTATATTTATAAACAATATTCCAAATATAATTAGCATGTAGAAAAATAATTATATGCATATTCTTTTCAGAAATGGGTTAAATAGGTTACTCTCTATATTTATAGACAATATTCTACCCATAATACCCATGTAAAAAAATAATTATATTCATATCAGAAATAGTTTTAATATGTTGCTATGTATATTTATAAACAATATTCCGCCCATTATCCCCATGTAGAAAAAGAATTATATGCATATTCTTATCAGAAAAGGGTTAAATAGGATCCTATGTATATTTATAAACAATATTCCACCCATAATCCCAATGCTAAAAAATAATTATATGCATATTCTTATCAGAAATAGGTTTAATATGTTGCTATCTTTATTTATAAACACTTTTCCACCCATAATCCCCATGTAGAAAAATAATTATATGCATATTCTTATCAAAAATGTGTTAAATAGGTTTCTATGTATATTTATAAACAATATTACACCCATAATTCCTATGTAGAAAAAATGATTATATGCATATTCTTTTCAGAAATGGGTTAAATAGGTTACCATTTATATTTATAGACATTTATAACCATGTAAAAAATAATTATATTCATATTCATATCAGAAATAGGTTTAATATGTTGCTATGTATATTTATAAACAATATTCTGCCCATTATCCCCATGTAGAAAAATTATTATATGCATATTCTTATCAGAAATGTGTTGAATAGGTTCCTATATATATTTATAAACAATATTCCACCCATAATCCAGATGTAGAAAAATAATGATATGCATATTTTTATCCGAAATGGTTTAAATATATTCCTGTGTATATTTCTAAGAAATATTCCACGCATAATCCCCATGTAGAAAAAAAAATTATATGCATATTCTTATCAGAAATAGGTTTAATAAGTTGCTATGTATATTTATTAAAAATATTCCATTCATAATCCCCATGTAGAAAAATAATTATATGCATATTCATATAACAAATAGGTTTAATATGTCGCTATGTATACTTCTAAACAATATTCCAAGCATAATTAGCATGTAGAAAAATAATTATATGCATATTCTTTTCAGAAATGGGTTAAATAGGTTACAATCTATATTTATAGACAGTATTCCACCCATAATACCCATGTAAAAAAATAATTATATTCATATTCATATCAGAAATAGGTTTAGTATGTTGCTATCTATATTTATAATCAATATTCTACCCATAATCCCCATGTAGAAAAAGAATTATATGCATATTCCACCCATAATCCCCATGTAGAAAAATAATTGTATGCATATTCATATCAGAAATAGGTTTAATGTGTTGCTATCTATATTTATAATCAATATTCTACCCATAATCCCCATGTAGAAAAAGAATTATATGCATATTATTATCAGAAGAGGGTTAAATAGGTTCCTATGTATATTTATAAACAATATTCCACCCATAATTCCCATATAGAAAAATAATTACATGCATATTCTTATCAGAAATGGGTTAAATAGGTTCCTATATATATTTATAAACAATATTCCACCCAAAATCCAGATGTAGAAAAATAATGATATGCATATTTTTATCAGAAATAGTTTTAATATGTTGCTATGTATGTTTATCAACAATATTCTGTCCATAATCCCATGTAGAAAAATAATTAGATACATATTCAATACAGAAATAGGTATAATATGTTGCAATGTATATTTATTAACAAAATTCCATCCATAATCCCCATGTAGAAAAATAATTATATGCATATTCATATCACATATGGGTTTAATATGTTGTTATGTATATTTATAAACAATATTCCAACCATAATTCCTATGTAGAAAAAAAGTATATGCATACTCTTTTAGAAATGGATTAAATAGGTTACTATGTATATTTATAAACAATATTCCACCCATAATCCCAATGTTGAAAAATAATGATATGCATATTCTCATCAGAAATAGGTTTAATATGTTTCTATCTATATTTATAAACAATATTCCACCCATAATCCCCATGTAGAAAAATAATTATATGCATATTCTTATCAGAAATATGCTAAATAGGTTCCTATTTATATTTATATACAATATTACACCCATAATTCCTATGTAGAAAAAATGATTATATGCATATTCTTTTCAGAAATGGGTTAAATAGGTTACCATGTACATTTATAGACAATATTCCACCCATAATACCCATGTAATAAAATAATTATATTCATATCAGAAATAGGTTTAATATGTTGCTATGTATATTTATAAACAGTATTCCGCCCATTATCCCCATGTAGAAAAATTATTATATACATATTCTTATCAAAAATGGGTTAAATTGGTTCCTATGTATATTTGTAAGGAATATTCCACCCATAATCTCGATGTAGAAAAATAATTGTATGCTTGTTCATATCAGAAATAGATTTAATGTGTTGCTATCTATATTTATAATCAATATTCTACCCAAAATCCCCATGTAGAAAAAGAATTATATGCGTATTCTTATCAAAAAAGGGTTAAATAGGTTCCTATGTATATTTATAAACAATATTCCACCCATAATTCCCATGTAGAAAAATAATTATATGCACATTCTTATCAGAAATGGGTTAATAGGTTCCTATATATATTTATAAACAATATTCCACCCATAATCCAGATGTAGAAAAATAATGATATGCATATTTTTATCAGAAATAGGTTCAATATGTTGCTATGTATGTTTATCTACAATATTCTGCCCATAATCCCATGTAGAAAAATAATTACATACATATTCATTACAGAAATAGGTATAATATGTTGCAATGTATATTTATTAACAATATTCCATCCATAATTTCCATGTAGAAAAATAATTATATGCATATTCATATCAGAAATGGCTTAAATAGGTTACTATGTATATTTATAAACAATATTCCACCCATACTCCCAATGTTGAAAAATAATTATTTGCATATTCTTATCAGAAATAGGTTTAATATGTTGCTATCTATATTTATAAACAATATTCCACCCAAAATCCCCATGTAGAAAAATAATTATATGCATATTCTTTTCAGAAATGTGTTAAATAGGTTCCTATGTATATCTATATACAATATTACACCCATAATTCCTATGTAGAAAAAATAATTATATGCATATTCTTTTCAGAAATGCGTTAAATAGGTTACCATGTATACTTATAGACAATATTCCACCCATAATACCCATGTAATAAAATAATTATATTCATATTCATATCAGAAAGAGGTTTAATATGTTGCTATTTATATTTATAAACAATATTCCGCCCATTATCCCCATGTAGAAAAGTTATTATATGCATATTCTTATCAGAAATGGGTTAAATAGGTTGCTATGTATATTTATAAACAATTTTCCACCCATAATCCCGATGTAGAAAAATAATTACTTGCATATTCTTATCAGAAATGGGTTAAATTGGTTCCTATTTATATTTGTAAGGAATATTCCACCCATAATCTCGATGTAGAAAAATAATTGTATGCATGTTCATATCAGAAATAGATTTAATGTGTTGCTATCTATATTTATAATCAATATTCTACCCAAAATCCCCATGTAGAAAAAGAATTATATGCATATTCTTATCAGAAAAGGGTTAAATAGGTTCCTATGTATATTTATAAACAATATTCCACCCATAATTCCCATGTAGAAAAATAATTACATGCACATTCTTATCAGAAATGGGTTAAATAGGTTCCTATATATATTTATAAACAATATTCCACCCATAATCCAGATGTAGAAAAATAATGATATGCATATTTTTATCAGAAATAGGTTTGATATGTTGCTATGTATGTTTATCTACAATATTCTGTCCATAATCCCTATGTAGAAAAATAATTACATACATATTCAATACAGAAATAGGTATAATATGTTGCAATGTATATTTATTAACAAAATTCCATCCATAATCCCCATGTAGAAAAATAATTATATGCTTATTCTTATCAGAAATGTGTTAAATAGGTTTCTATGTATATTTATATAAAATATTACACCCATAATTCCTATGTAGAAAAAATAATTATATGCATATTCTTTTCAGAAATGGGTTAAATAGGTTACCATTTATATTTATAGACATTTATACCCATGTAAAAAATAATTATATTCATATTCATATCAGAAATAGGTTTAATATGTTGCTATGTATATTTATAAACAATATTCTGCCCATTATCCCCATGTAGAAAAATTATTATATGCATATTCTTATCAGAAATGTGTTAAATAGGTTCCTATATATATTTATAAACAATATTCCACCCATAATCCAGATGTAAAAAAATAATGATATGCATATTTTTATCCGAAATGGGTTAAATATATTCCTATGTATATTTCTAAGAAATATTCCACGCATAATCCCCATGTAGAAAAAAAATTATATGCATATTCTTATCATAAATAGGCTTAATATGTTGCTATGTATATGTATTAACAATATTCCATTCATAATCCCCATGTAGAAAAATAATTATATGCATATTCATACAACAAATAGGTTTAATATGTCACTATGTATATTTATAAACAATATTCCAAATATAATTAGCATGTAGAAAAATAATTATATGCATATTCTTTTCAGAAATGGGTTAAATAGGTTACTATCTATATTTATAGACAATATTCTACCCATAATAGCCATGTAAAAAAATAATTATATTCATATCAGAAATAGTTTTAATATGTTGCTATATATATTTATAAACACTCTCCTATGTATGGAGAGTGTTCTGAGGTGGGTGAAGAACCTGATAGGTGCTGCATGGGGCTAGAAGGATTCCCACTCCACCTCCCTTCCGTCCACTTGGTCCAAAGAAGGCCCCCATGGGAGAGGGAAGCAGGAGAAATAGTATCCGATTCATGAAGCCAAGTAGGTTAAAGGAATTTGTGATAAAGAGGTCGTGAAGGGCAGTGAGTTTGTTGCAGAAAGAACGTGCATTCCACAGGGCACAGGAAAAGGGGGAAGATGGTTTTGGAAAGAGGAATAGAGTTCTGTGGGTTACGGCTCCTGCCAGAGGGTGTAGGGGGATGGGAGCAATGGGCAAGTTACAGATGATGGTGGCCCAGGGTTTGGGAATATGTCACCAGAGATTAGGAGAAGCAGGAGGGTGAGGGAGGTAATGTGGGACAGTGATTTATGTGAAGGGGCATGTCTCAGAGTACTGGAGTTTTATCAGTGTATGGATGTAGAATGAGCGAGAGTTGGAAGGAACAGGTAAGGAGAAGACAGAAGGCAGGGTAGTATAAGCAGGCGGGTGGAGAGGGGAGGTAAAAGTAAGAGAGTTTGAGGAGAGAGGAGAGGAGTGTCAGAGTGCATGTTACAGAGCGGAGGAGAGCCTTGTTTTGTTTGCTTCGTGCAATCGCTGAAGTGCAGAGATTGAAGGGCATATCACTTGTGTAGGAGAAAGAAGCCCCTGCAATGTGCTCCCCGAGCAATGTGCTCACCCCTTAAGGATGCTCAAATTTATACTGTTATAAGGTTGGGGTTGAAGTTCGTTAATTAATCATGAGTAACTATAAGAATGCCTAACAATCAAAGTGGACTTTTTGCTTCAAAAGTCAGAATAGCAAGAGGCCAAGATAAGATCAACACATAAAACTTAGGTAAGACAATCCAGAGCAACAAATAATGTCATGGTTGTGCGCACATGGCAACAGATAGAGAAGGCCACATACCAAAGAAACGCACACACACAGACAGCAGGTAGATCCCAATTTCAGTTAACGGTGGAAGATGTGGTTGATTTGACACATACCTGTAAAGAGACAGAGAAGGATTGATCAGGTGAGGCAGAACTTGAAGCAGAGATTGAAGTGCATATCACTTGTAGAAAGAATCACTTAGAGAAAGAAGCCCCTGCAATGTGCTCCCCGGGTGTACTCAACCATGTAAAACATCTCACTGATATATCATGACATTTTGCTGTGGACCAGTGGATACGGATTGTGTAATGCAAATTCACAGTTAGGTTTTAAATGTTACATTTACAGTAACTTAAGCAATTTCCTAGTCTTCAAAAATAAAGTAATTAAGTAACTGTGCAGCACAGGACTAATTTAAGAAATATTCAACTAGTTCGAATCCATTTCAAACCTTCTTCTCACTGCTATTCCTATTTAAGAATTATTCGAATCCAAGTCAAACCGGCAGCTTTTCTGTTGTAATAGTTTTGGAACGTGTATTGCAATTTTTTCTGACAAATATCTCAGTAGATATGTTGTTGTAATCTACTATCTACTGTAATACAAATAGCGCTCAAACCTGTCAGCAAGCAAAAAAATCCTAAAGTTTACAGTCTCACTCTCCTTGATGTGTCACGCAAACAATATAAACAACTCACTAAGGGTTTATTCGCTATATATACAGATATATCCATGTTTCCTGACATTTTGCTTACCAGGGAAAGGGATTGTGTAATGTAGTGCTATCTTGAAAAATTTACAGTATTTCAGCAATTCCCCAGTCTTCGTTAACTGTCCAATTAAATTCTGCTGCTTCTTGAGTCTTACGGGTGATGCAGCAATTATCAAACAATCTGATCTCAATGCTATTCCGACATTTTATCTTTAATCTATCTCTATCTTATTTTATCTCTCAAAATATAAAAATTCGCACTGGTTTTCTTAAAGCATTGCTAAATATTGTCTAACATTATGGGACACCGAGTCCTATTTGTCATTTATTTCAACTGACACCAATGATTTTTTTACTGGCTCCTTTCACTTACACCAATGATCCTACTAGGGGTACTATTTCTCTCTCACTGGCTCAGAATTTTTTGCATTACTCGAAATCTGGCCCATCTACGGATTACATCTTCTCCTTCTCTGCCAATCTCTGCCACTTTTGCCAAACACAACACCGTTTGTAGAATGCAATA
This sequence comes from Aquarana catesbeiana, assembly GCA_037953035.1. Classification (NCBI taxonomy): domain Eukaryota; kingdom Metazoa; phylum Chordata; class Amphibia; order Anura; family Ranidae; genus Aquarana; species Aquarana catesbeiana. The sequence continues at coordinate 5,619,723 of JBBHAA010000868.1, forward strand.
CACGTTTACATCCTTTAAGAGATAGATATTATTCTTAAAGTCGCAGAGTATCGGGTTAGCAGTTAGCAGTTTACATGGTTGCATTACCCTAAATATATCAAAAAAGTCATGATAACAAAAAGTCGCAAAGAGTTGATAAAACTAAAATAGTGTGTGAGACGGTTAAGACGTTTAGTCGCATTAACGTATACATTATCATAAATAAAGTCAGGATGACATCGCGCATTGAGATGAAGTTTGCAGGGCTCCCTTTATTTTCCGAGAAATATTTTCCAATGAAATTTATAATTAAACTATCACGCATCCATTGAAAACTATTGATATTGGTATTTGGAACATAATTTAATTATATATTAAAGTATAGTGTTAAACTAAGCTATGGAAACTCAACGTCTCCTTACTGTGCTAATTTACGAATTATTCAACTATTCAACCCGCAAAATATAGGTAATAATCACAATAATCACTGAATTAAAATCAGCTATCTCAGTGCTAATGTTTCGATAGTTGGAAGTGCAATTACCTGAACTTACCGTGCAACGGCTACTGGTTCGAAACTAATTCAAACCGCCTGACATATGTGCTATGCTATGCTGAAACTCCACAATATCTGACATCTAAGGTAAACCGTATTTCTGCTTTTTATTACTCTTTTAATTGGATCAGCTAATAATCTAAAGATGTTTCACTGTCCCTTCCACTGACACAATGATGGGGCACTTTTCTCTCACTAACTGAAAATGTTTTGCTTCAATCTAGTACAGATAGCACTGATATTCATTAAATGATCATTGCAATAAAACATAAATAAAGATTAAAAAAAAAAAAACATAAAAATTAAATTGTGTTCATCTCTTTCAGGATTTTGGCTGACTTGGATTCGAAATAGTTGAATAATTCTGAAATAAGTACAGCAAGTGATCGTTGGTAGAATGCAAAATTTATATTTTTGCATAGCCTTATTGTTTACTTTCTTTTCAGGATAGATATTACTCTTAAAAATCGAAAAGGTTACCAGTTAGACCGTATACATGAGCTTCATTACCTAAAGCAAAAAATAGCAAAAAAGTCCTGAAAAAACTTGTTATGTGTATGAGACGGTTTACAGTTAGATGTAAGATTAAGGTTTACACCTGTTTAGGAATTGTCGCGTTAACTACATAACTGTGTTAAATGAAGTCAGGATATATTGTTAAAGATAAAGTTACAGGGCTTTATTAAGACAGAATGTAGGCATAGCTAAATTGGGTTGGTTTAATAAAACGATAGGCTTGAGTCGGTCTCTAATTCGCTTCTATTTGTTTCTAATATCGTTACCTTTACTCAAGCAAACCATAAATCACATATACCATGGATTATTTCTTCCACTGACACCAACAATATGGAAATATTTCTCTAAGTGACACCGACGATGGGTCACTATTTCTCCAACTGACACAAATGATGGGTCACTATTCTTCCTCCTGACACTAATGATGGCTATTTCTCACACTGACAAAAAATGATTGGTCACTATTCGTCCAACGATAGGTAACTATTCTATCCACTGACACAAACAATGCGATACTGGCCCGAAATATCTCCACTGGCAACAATGATAGGACACTGTTCCTCCATTTCTAATAAGAATATGCAAATTATTATTTTTCTGCATGGGGATTATGGGTGGAAATTTGTTTATAAATATACATTTAACCTATTATAACCTACTTCTAACCTATTTAACTGATGTCTGATAAGTATATGCATATCATTATTTTTCTGCATTGGGATTATGGATGGAATATTTTAGTTAAACATACATAGCAACATATTAAATCTAATTCTGATATAAATATGCATTCAAATATTTTTCTACCTGGGGATTATAGGTGGAATATTGTTTATAAATATACATAGGAACCTATTTAACCCATTTCTGATAAGAATATGCATATATTTTTCTACATGGGGATTATGGGTGGATTATTGTTTATAAACATAGATAGGAACCTATTTATCCCATTTCTAATAAGAATATACATATAATTATTTTTGTACATTGAGATTATAGGTGGAATATTGTAGTTAAAGATATTTCTGATATGTATATGCATAAAAATATTTTTTCTACATAGGAATTATGGGTGGAATATTGTTCATAAATATAGATAGCAACATATTAAACCTATTTCTGATAAGAATATGCATATAATTAAATTCAGATTATGTGTATAATATTGTTTATAAATATACATAGAGAAAAATAATTATATTCATATTCATATCAGAAATAGTATTAATATCTTGCTATGTATATTTATAAACAATATTTCACCCATAATCCCCATGTAGAAAAATAATTATATGCATATTCTTATCAGAAATGGGTTAAATAGTTTCCTATGTATATTTTTAAACCATATTCTGCCCATAATCCACATGTAGAAAAATAATAATATGCCTATTTAAAACAGAAATGCTTTAAATAGGTTCCTATGTATATTTATAAACAATATTACACCCATAATCCCCATGTGGAAAAATAATTTGTTGCATATTTAAATCAGAAATAGATTCCTATGTGTATTTAATAACAGTATTTCACCCATAATCCCGATGTAGAAAAATAATTTTATGCATATTCATATCAGAAATAGTATTAATATCTTGCTATGTACATTTATTAACAATATTCCACCCATAAATCCCATGTAGAAAAATAATTTTATGCATATTCTTATCAGAAATGGGTTAAATAGGTTCCTATGTATATTTAAAATCAACATTCCACCCATAATCCCCATGTAGAAAAATAATTATATGCATATTCATAACAGAAATAGGTTTAATATGTTGCTATGCATATTTATTAACAATGATCCTCGTGCATAAAAAAAATTATATGCATATACTTATCAGAAATGGGTTAAATAGGTTCCTTTATATATTTATAAACAATATTCCAACCATAATCCAAATGTAGAAAAATAATTATCTGCATATTCTTTTCAGAAATTGGTTAAATAGGTTACTATGTATATTTATAAATAATATTCCAACCAAAATCCCCATGTAGAAAAATAATTATATGCATATTCATATCAGAAATAGGTTTAATATGTTTCTATGTATATTTATAAACAATATTCAAACCATAATCCAAATGTAGAAAAATAATTATATCCATACTCTTTTCAGAAATGGGTTATATAGGTTCCTATGTATATTTATAAACAATATTCCACCTACAATCCCTTTGCAGAAAAAAAATTATATGCATATTCTTATCAGAGATGGGTTGAATAGGTTCCTATGTATATTTATGAACAAGATTCCACCCATAATCCCCATGTAGAAAAATAATTATATGCATATTCTTTTCAGAAATGGGTTAAATAGGTTCCTATGTATAATTAAAAACAATATTCCTCCCATAATCCCCATGTAGAAAAATAATTTTATACATATTCCTATCAGAAATGTGTTAAATAGGTTCCTATGTATATTTATAAACAATATTTCACCTATAATCCCCATGCAGAAAAAAAAATATATGCATATTGTTATCAGAAATGGGTTAAATAGGTTGCTATGTATATTTATAAACAATATTCCACCTATAATCCCCATGCAGAAAAATAATTATATGCATATTGTTATCAGAAATGGGTCAAATAGGTTCCTATGTGTACCTATTAACAATATTTCACCCATAATTCCCATGTAGAAAAATAATTATAAGCATATTCATATCAGAAATAGTATTAATATGTTGCTATGTATGTTTATAAACAATATTCCACCCATAATCCCCATGTAGAAAAATAATTATATGCATATTCTTATCAGAAATAGGCTTAATATGTTGCTATCTATATCTATAAACAATCTTCAACCTATAATCAAAATGTAGAAAAATAATTATATGCATATACTTATCAGAAATGGGTTAAATAGTTTCCTATGTATATTTTAAAACCATATTCTGCCCATAATCCACATGTAGAAAAATAATTATATGCATATTTTTATCAGAAATGGGTTAAATAGGTTCCTATGTATATTTATAAACAATATTCCACCCATAATCCCCATGTAGAAAAATAATTTTATGCATATTTAAAGCAGAAATAGGTTGCTATCTATATTTATAAACAATATTCCACCCATAATCCCGATGTAGAAAAATAATTATATGCATATTCATAACAGAAATAGGTTTAATATGTTGCTATGCATATTTATTAAAAATATTCCATCCATAATCCTCGTCTAGAAAAATAATTATATGCATATACTTATCAGAAATGGGTTAAATAGGTTCCTATGTATATTTATAAACAATATTCCAACCATAATCCAAATGTAGAAAAATAATTATATGCATATTCTTTTCAGAAATTGGTTAAAAGGGTTACTATGTATATTTATAAATAATATTGCAACTATAATCCCCATGTAGAAAAATAATTATATGCATATTCATATCAGAAATAGGTTTAATATGTTTCTATGTATATTCATAAACAATATTCAAACCATAATCCAAATGTAAAAAAATAATTATATCCATACTCTTTTCAGAAATGGGTTATATAGGTTCCTATGTATATTTATAAACAATATTTCACCCATAATCCCGATGTAGAAAAATAATTATATGCATATTCACATCACAAATAGGTTTAATATGTTCCAAAGTATATTTATATACAATATTCCACCAATAATCCCCATGTAGAAAAGTAATTATATGAATATTCTTTTCAGAAATTGGATAAATATGTTACTATGTATATTTATAGACAATATTCCACCCATAATCCCCATGTAGAAAAATAATTATAGGCATATTCTTATCAGAAATGGGTTAAATAGGTTACTATGTATATTTATAAACAAATAATCCACCCATAAACCCCATGTAGAAAAATATTTATATGCATATTCTTATCAGAAATGGGTTAAATAGGTTCCTATGTATATTTATAAACAATATTCCACCCATAATAATGTAGAAAAATAATTTTATCCATATTCATATCAGAAATAAACTTAATATATTCCTATGTATGTTTAACTACAATATTCCACCCACAATCCCCATGTATAAAAATAATTATATGCATATTCTTATCAGAAATGGGTTACATAGGTTCCTATGTATACTTATAAATAATATTCCACCCATAATCCCAAAGTAGAAAAATAATTTTATGCATATTCATATCAGAAATAGGCTTAATATTTTCCTATGTATCTTTAACTACAATATTCCACCCATTATCCCAATGTAGAAAAATAATTATATGCATATTCTTAATAGAAATGGGTTAAATATGTTCCTATCTATGTTTATAAACAAAATTCCACCCATAGTCCCAATGTAGAAAAATAATTATATGCATATTCTTATCAGAAATAGGTTTAATATTTTGCTATGTATATTTATCAACAATATTCCACCCATAATCCCCATGGAGAAAATAATCATATGCATAATCTTATCAGAAATGGGTTAAATAGGTTGCTATGTATATTTATTAAAAATATCCTACCCATAATCCCCATGTAGAAAAATAATTTTATGCATATTCTTATCAGAAATGGGTTAAATAGGTTCCTATGTATATTTATAAACAAAATTCCACCTATAATCCCAATGCAGAAAAATAATTATATGCATATTCTTATCTGAAATGGGTTAAATAGGTTCCTATGTATATTTATATACAATATTCCACCCATAATCCCCATGTAGAAAAGTAATTATATGCATATTCTTATCAGAAATGGGTTAAATAGGTTCCTATGTATATTTATAAACAATATTCCACCCATAATCCCCATGTAGAAAAATAATTTTATGCATATTCATATAAGAAATAGACTTAATATATTCCTATGTATATTTAACTACAATATTCCACCCACACTCAAAATGTAGAAAAATAATTATATAAATATTCTTATCAGAAATGGGTTAGATAGGTTCCTATGTATACTTATAAACAATATTCCACCCATAATCCCAATGTAGAAAATAATTTTATGCATATTCATATCAGAAATAGGCTTAATATATTCGTATGTATCTTTAACTACAATATTCCACCCATAATCCCAATGTAGAAAATAATTATATGCATATTCTTATTAGAAATGGGTTAAATAGGTTCCTATCTGTGTTTATAAACAATATTCCACCCATAGTCTCAATGTAGAAAAATAATTTTATGCATATTCATTTCAGAAATATGCTTAATATATTCCTATGTATCTTTAACAACAATATTCCACCCATAATCCCGATGTAGAAAAATAATTATATGCATATTCTTATAAGAAATGGGTTAAATAGGTTCCTATCTATGTTTATAAACAATATTCCACTCATAGTCCCAATGTAGAAAATAATGATATGCATATTCTTATCAAAATTGGGTTAAAAAGGTTGCTATGTATATTTATTAAAAAAATATCACCCATAGTCCCCATGTAGAAAAATAATTTTATGCATATTTTTATCAGAAATGGGTTAAATAGGTTCCTATGTATATTTATAAACAATATTCCACCCATAATCCCCATGTAGAAAAGTAATTATATGCACATTCTTTTCAGAAATTGGTTAAATAAGTTACTATGTATATTTATAAACAATAATCCACCCATAATCCCCATGTAGAAAAATAATTATATGCATATTCTTATCAGAAATGGGTTAAATATGTTCCTATGTATATTTATAAACAATATTCCACCCATGACCCCCATGTAGAAAAATAATTGTATGCATATTCAAATCAGAAATAGACTTAATATATTCCTATGTATGTTTAACTACAATATTCCACCCACAATCCAAATGTAGAAAAATAGTTATATGCATATTCTTATCAGAAATGGGTTACATAGGTTCCTATGTATTTTTTTTAAACAATAGTTCACCCATAATTACCATGTAGAAAAATAATTATATGCATATTCTTATCAGAAATGGGTTAAATAGGTTCCTATCTATGTTTATAAACAATATTCCACCCATAGTCCCAATGTAGAAAAATAATTATATGCTTATTCTAATCAGAAATAGGTTTAATATTTTGCTATGTATATTCATAAACAATATTCCACCCATAATCCCCATGGAGAAAATAATTATATGCATATTCTGATCAGAAATGGGTTAAATTGGTTGCTATGTATATTTATTAAAAATATTCCACCCATAATCCCCATGTAGAAAAATAATTATATGCATATTCTTATCAGAAATGGGTTAAATAGGTTCCTATGTATATTTATAAACAATATTCCACCTATAATCCCGATGCAGAAAAATAATTATATGCATATTCTTATCAGAAATGGGTTAAATAGGTTCCTATGTATATTTATAAACAATATTCCACTCATAATCCCCATGTAAAAAAATAATTGTATGCATATTCTTATCAGAAATGGGTTACATAGGTTCCTATGTATGCTTATAAACAATATTCCACCCATAATTCACATTTAGAGAAATAATGATATGCCTATTCATATCAAAAATAGGTTTAATATGTTGTTATGTATGTTTATCTGCAATAGTCTACCCATAATCCCGAAGTAGAAAAACAATTATATGCATATTCACATCACAAATGGGTTTAATATGTTCCAATGTATATTTATATACAATATTCCACCAATAATTCCCATGTAGAAAAATAATTATATGCATATTCTTATCAGAATTGGGTTAAATAGGTTCCTATATATATTTATAAACAATATTCAACCCATAATCCACATGTAGAAAAATAATGATATGCGTATTTTTATCAGAAATAGGTTTAATATGTTGCTATTTATGTCTATCTACAATATTCTACCCATAATCCCCATGTAGAAAAATAATAATATGCATATTCATATCAGAAATAGGTTTAATATGTTGCTATGTATATGTATAAACAATATCCCACCCATATTCCCCATGTAGAAAAATAATTTTATGCATATTCATATCAGAAATAGGCTTAATATATTCCTATGTAGGTTTAACTGCAATATCCCACCCATAATCCCAATGTAGAAAAATAATTATATGCATATTCTTATCAGAAATGAGTTAAATAGGTTGCTATGTATATTTATAAACAATATTCCACCCTTAATCATAATGTAGAAAAATAATGATATGCATATTCTTATCTGAAATAGATTTAATATGTTTCTATCTATATTTATAAACAATATTCCATCCATAATCCCTATGTAGAAAAATTATTATTTGCATATTTGTATCAGAAATGTGTTAAATAGGTTCCTATGTATATTTATAAACAATATTTCAACCATAATCCCCATGTAGAAAAATAATTATATGCATAATCATATCAGAAATAGGTTTAATATGTGGCTATGTATATGTATAAAGAATATCCTACCCATAATCCCCATGTAGAAAAATAATTTTATGCATATTCATATCAGAAATAGGCTTAATATATTCCTATGTATCTTTAGCAACAATATTCCACCCATAATCCCAATGTAGAAAAATAATTATATGCATATTCTTATTAGAAATGGGTTAAATATGTTCCTATCTATGTTTATAAACAATATTCCACCCATAGTCCCAATGTAGAAAATAATTATATGCATATTCTTATCAGAAATGGGTTAAATAGGTTGCTATGTATATTTATTAACAATAGTCCACCCATAATCCCCATGTAGAAAAATAATTTTATGCATATTCTTATCCGAAATGGGTTAATTAGGTTCCTATGTATACTTATAAACAATATTCCACCCATAATCCCCATGTAGAAAAGTAATTATACGCATATTCTTATCAGAAATGGGTTAAATAGATTCCTATGTATATTTATAAACAATAATCCACCCATAATTCCCATGTAGAAAAATAATTATATGCATATTCTTATCAGAAATTGGTTAAATAGGTTCCTATGTATATTTATAAACAATATTCCACCCATAATAATGTAGAAAAATAATTTTATCCATATTCATATCAGAAATAAACTTAATATATTAATATGTATGTTTAACTACAATATTCCACCCACAATCCCCATGTAGAAAAATAATTATATGCATATTCTTATCAGAAATGGGTTACATAGGTTCCTATGTATACTTTTAAATAATATTCCACCCATAATCCCAATGTAGAAAAATAATTTTATGCATATTCATATCAGAAATAGGCTTAATATATTCCTATGTATCTTTAACAACAATATTCCACCCATAATCCCATTGTAAAAAAAATAATTATATGCATATTCTTATTAGAAATTTGTTAAATAGGTTCCTATCTATGTTTATAAACAATATTCCACCCATAGTCCCAATGTAGAAAATATTTATATGCATATTCTTATCAGAAATGGGTTAAATAGATTGCTATGTATATTTATTAACAATATTCCACCCATAAACCCCATGTGGAAAAAAAGTTTTATGCATATTCTTATCAGAAATGGGTTAAATAGGTTCCTATGTATATTTATAAACAATATTCCACCTATAATCCATATGCAGAAAAATAATTATATGCATAGTCTTATCAGAAATGGGTTAAATAGGTTCCTATGTATATTTATAAACAATATTCCACTTATAATCCCCATGTAGAAAAGTAATTATATGAATATTCTTTTCAGAAATGGGTTAAATAGGTTACTATGTATATTTATAAATAATATTCCACCCATAATCCCCATGTAGAAAAATAATTATACGCATATTCTTATCAGAAATGGGTTAAATAGGTTCCTATGTATATTTATAAACAATAATCCACCCATAAACCCAATATAGAAAAATAATTATATGCATATTCTTATCAGAAATGGGTTAAATAGGTTCCTATCTACATATATAAACAATATTCCACCCATAATAATGTAGAAAAATATTTTAACCATATACCATATCAGAAATAACCTTAATATATTCCTATGTATGTTTAACTACAATATTCCACCCACAATCCCCATGTAGAAAAATAATTATATGCATATTCTTATCAGAAATGGGCTACATAGGTTTCTATGTATACTTATAAATAATATTCCACCCATAATCCCAAAGTAGAAAAATAATTTTATGCATATTTATATCAGAAATAGGCTTAATATATTTCTATGTGTCTTTAACTACAATATTCCACCCATTATCCCAATGTAGAAAAATAATTATATGCATATTCTTATCAGAAATAGGTTTAATATTTTTCTATGTATATTTATAAACGATATTCCACCCAAAATCCCCATGGAGAAAATAATCATATGCATAATCTTATCAGAAATGGGTTAAATAGGTTGCTATGTATATTTATTAAAAATATTCTACCCATAATCCCAATGTAGAAAAATAATTATATGCATATTCTTATTAGAAATGGGTTAAATAGGTTCCTATCTATGTTTATAAACAATATTCCACCCATAGTCCCAATGTAGAAAATAATTATATGCATATTCTTATCAGAAATGGGTTAAATAGGTTGCTATGTATATTTATTAACATTATTCCACCCGTAAACCCCATGTAGAAAAATAATTTTATGCATATTCTTATCAGAAATGGGTTAAATAGGTTCCTATGTATATTTATAAACAAAATTCCACCTATAATCCCCATGCAGAAAAAAAATTATATGCATAGTCTTATCAGAAATGGGTTAAATAGGTTCCTATGTATATTTATAAACAATATTCCACCCATAATCCCCATGTAGAAAAAAAATTATACGCATATTCTTATCAGAAATGGGTTAAATAGCTTACTATGTATATTTATAAACAATAATCCACCCATAAACCCCATGTAGAAAAATATTTATATGCATATTCTTATCAGAAATGGGTTAAATAGGTTCCTATGTATATTTATAAACAATATTCCACCCATAATAATGAAGAAAAATAATTTTATCCATATTCATATCAGAAATAAACTTAATATATTCCTATGTATGTTTAACTACAATATTCCACCCACAATCCCCATGTAGAAAAATAATTATATGCATATTCTTATCAGAAATGGGTTAAATATGTTCCTATCTATGTTTATAAACAATATTCCACCCATAGTCCCAATGTAGAAAAATAATTATATGCATATTCTTATCAGAAATAGGTTTAATATTTTGCTATATATATTTATAAACAATATTCCACCCATAATCCCCATGGAGAAAATAATCATATGCATAATCTTATCAGAAATGGGTTAAATAGGTTGCTATGTATATTTATTAAAAATATTCTACCCATAATCCCCATGTAGAAAAATAATTTTATGCATATTCTTATCGGAAATGGGTTAAATAGGTTCCTATGTATATTTATAAACAACAGTTCACCTACAATCCCCATGCAGAAAAATAATTATATGCATATTCTTATCAGAAATGGGTTAAATAGGTTCCTATGTATATTTATAAACAATATTCCACCCATAATAATGAAGAAAAATAATTTTATCCATATTCATATCAGAAATAAACTTAATATATTCCTATGTATGTTTAACTACAATATTCCACCCACAATCCCCATGTAGAAAAATAATTATATGCATATTCTTATCAGAAATGGGTTAAATATGTTCCTATCTATGTTTATAAACAATATTCCACCCATAGTCCCAATGTAGAAAAATAATTATATGCATATTCTTATCAGAAATAGGTTTAATATTTTGCTATATATATTTATAAACAATATTCCACCCATAATCCCCATGGAGAAAATAATCATATGCATCATCTTATCAGAAATGGGTTAAATAGGTTGCTATGTATATTTATTAAAAATATTCTACCCATAATCCCCATGTAGAAAAAAAATTTTATGCATATTCTTATCGGAAATGGGTTAAATAGGTTCCTATGTATATTTATAAACAACAGTTCACCTACAATCCCCATGCAGAAAAATAATTATATGCATATTCTTATCTGAAATGGGGTAAATATGTTCCTATGTATATTTATATACAATATTCCACCCATAATCCCCATGTAGAAAAGTAATTATATGCATATTCTTATCAGAAAAGGGTTAAATAGGTTCCTATGTATATTTATAAACAACAGTTCACCCATAATCCCCATGTAGAAAAAAAATTATATGCATATTCTTATCAGAAATGGGTTAAATAGGTTCCTATGTATATTTATAAACAATATTCCACCCATAATCCCCATGTAGAAAAATAATTGTATGCATATTCATATCAGAAATAGAGTTAATATATTCCTATGTATATTTAACTACAATATTCCACCCACACTCAAAATGTAGAAAAATAATTATATAAATATTCTTATCAGAAATGGGTTAGATAGGTTCCTATGTATACTTATAAACAATATTCCACCAATAATCCCAATGTAGAAAATAATTTTATGCATATTCATATCAGAAATAGGCTTAATATATTCGTATGTATCTTTAACTACAATATTCCACCCATAATCCCAATGTAGAAAATAATTATATGCATATTCTTATTAGAAATGGGTTAAATAGGTTCCTATCTATGTTTATAAACAATATTCCACCCATAATCTCAATGTAGAAAAATAATTTTATGCATATTCATATCTGAAATATGCTTAATATATTCCTATGTATCTTTAACAACAATATTCCACCCATAATCCCAATGTAGAAAAATAATTATATGCATATTCTTATAAGAAATGGGTTAAATAGGTTCCTATCTACGTTTATAAACAATATTCCACTCATAGTCCCAATGTAGAAAATAATTATATGCATATTCTTATCAAAATTGGGTTAAAAAGGTTGCTATGTATATTTATTAAAAATATTCCACCCATAATCCCCATGTAGAAAAATAATTATATGCATATTCTTATCAGAAATGGGTTAAATAGGTTCCTATGTATATTTATAAACAATATTCCACCTATAATCCCGATGCAGAAAAATAATTATATGCATATTCTTATCAGAAATGGGTTAAATAGGTTCCTATGTATATTTATAAACAATATTCCACCCATAATCCCCATGTAGAAAAATAATTTTATGCATATTCTTATCAGAAATGGGTTACATAGGTTCCTATGTATGCTTATAAACAATATTCCACCCATAATTCACATTTAGAGAAATAATGATATGCCTATTCATATCAAAAATAGGTTTAATATGTTGTTATGTATGTTTATCTGCAATAGTCTACCCATAATCCCAATGTAGAAAAACAATTATATGCATATTCACATCACAAATAGGTTTAATATGTTCCAAAGTATATTTATATACAATATTCCACCAATAATTCCCATGTAGAAAAATAATTATATGCATATTCTTATCAGAATTGGGTTAAATAGGTTCCTATATATATTTATAAACAATATTCAACCCATAATCCACATGTAGAAAAATAATGATATGCGTATTTTTATCAGAAATAGGTTTAATATGTTGCTATTTATGTTTATCTACAATATTCTACCCATAATCCCCATGTAGAAAAATAATAATATGCATATTCATATCAGAAATAGGTTTAATATGTTGCTATGTATATGTATAAACAATATCCCAGCCATATTCCCCATGTAGAAAAATAATTGTATGCATATTCATATCAGAAATAGGGTTAATATACTCCTATGTAGGTTTAACTGCAATATCCCACCCATAATCCCAATGAAGAAAAATAATTATATGCATATTCTTATCAGAAATGGGTTAAATAGGTTGCTATGTATATTTATAAACAATATTCCACCCTTAATCATAATGTAGAAAAATAATGATATGCATATTCTTATCTGAAATAGATTTAATATGTTTCTATCTATATTTATAAACAATATTCCATCCATAATCCCTATGTAGAAAAATTATTATTTGCATATTTGTATCAGAAATGTGTTAAATAGGTTCCTATGTATATTTATAAACAATATTTCAACCATAATCCCCATGTAGAAAAATAATTATATGCATAATCTTATCAGAAATAGGTTTAATATATTGCTATGTAGATTTATAAACAATATTCCACCCATAATCCCAATGTAGAAAAATAATTTTATGCATATTCATTTCAGAAATAGGCTTAATATATTCCTATGTATCTTTAACTTCAATATTCCACCCATAATCCCAATGTAGGAAATAATTATATGTATATTCTTATTAGAAATGGGTTAAATAGGTTCCTATCTATGTTTATAAAAAAATATTCCACCCATAATCCCCATGTAGAAAAATAATTTTATGCATATTCTTATCAGAAATGTGTTAACTAGGTTCCTATGTATATTTATATAGAACATTCCAACCATAATTCCCATATAGAAAAATAACAATATGCATATTCATATCAGAAATAGGTTTAATATGTGGCTATGTATATGTATAAAGAATATCCTACCCATAATCCCCATGTAGAAAAATAATTTTATGCATATTCATATCAGAAATAGGCTTAATATATTCCTATGTATCTTTAGCAACAATATTCCACCCATAATCCCAATGTAGAAAAATAATTATATGAATATTCTTATCAGAAATGGGTTAAATAGGTTGCTATGTATATTTATTAACAATAGTCCACCCATAATCCCCATGTAGAAAAATAATTTTATGCATATTCTTATCCGAAATGGGTTAATTAGGTTCCTATGTATATTTATAAACAATATTCCACCCATAATAATGTAGAAAAATAATTTTATCCATATTCATATCAGAAATAAACTTAATATATTAATATGTATGTTTAACTACAATATTCCACCCACAATCCCCATGTAGAAAAATAATTATATGCATATTCTTATCAGAAATGGGTTACATAGGTTCCTATGTATACTTATAAATAATATTCCACCCATAATCCCAATGTAGAAAAATAATTTTATGCATATTCATATCAGAAATAGGCTTAATATTTTCCTATGTATCTTTAACTACAATATTCCACCCATTATCCCAATGTAGAAAAATAATTATATGCATATTCTTATTAGAAAAGGGTTAAATATGTTCCTATCTATATTTATATACAATATTCCACCCATAATCCCCATGTAGAAAAGTAATTATATGCATATTCTTATCAGAAATGGGTTAAATAGGTTCCTATGTATATTTATAAACAATATTCCACCCATAATCCACATGTAGAAAAATAATGATATGCATATTTAAATCAGAAATAGGTTTAATATGTTGATATGTAAGTTTATATACAATGTTTTACCCATAATCCCCATGTAGAAAAATAATTATATGCATATTCTTATTAGAAATTGGTTAAATAGGTTCCTATGTATAGTTATTAACAAAATTCCATCCATACTCCTCATGTAGAAAACATTTTTATATACATATTCATATCAGAAATAGATTTATTATGTTGCTTTGTATATTTATAAACAATATTCCACCCATAATCCTAATGTAGAAAAATAATTTTATACATATTCATATCAGAAATAGGCTTAATATATTCCTATGTATCTTTAACTACAATATTCCACCCATTATCCCAATGTAGAAAAATAATTATATGAATATTCTTATCAGAAATGGGTTACATAGGTTCCTATGTATAATTATAAGTAATATTCCACCCATTATACCAATGCAGAAAAATAATTTTATGCATATTCATATCAGAAATGGGTTAAATAGGTTCCTATGTGTATATATAAACAGTATTCCACCTATAATCCCCATGCAGAAAAAAAATTATATGCATATTCTTATCAGAAATGGGTTAAATAGGTTCCTATGTGTATTTATTAACAGTATTTCACCCATAATCCCCATGTAGAAAAATAATTATATGCATATTCATATCAGAAATAGTATTAATATCTTGCTATGTATATTTATAAACAATATTCCACCCATAATCCCCATGTAGAAAAATAATTATATGCATATTCTTATCAGAAATGGGTTAAATAGTTTCCTATGTATATTTTTAAACCATATTCTGCCCATAATCCACATGTAGAAAAATAATAATATGCATATTCTTATCAGAAATGCTTTAAATAGGTTCCTATGTATATTTATAAACAATATTACACCCATAATCCCCATGTGGAAAAATAATTTTTTGCATATTTAAATCAGAAATAGGTTCCTATGTGTATTTATTAACAGTATTTCACCCATAATCCCGATGTAGAAAAATAATTTTATGCATATTCATATCAGAAATAGTATTAATATCTTGCTATGTATATTTATTAACAATATTCCACCCATAAACCCCATGTAGAAAAATAATTTTATGCATATTCTTATCAGAAATGGGTTAAATAGGTTCCTATGTATATTTAAAATCAATATTCCACCCATAATCCCCATGTAGAAAAATAATTATATGCATATTCATAACAGAAATAGGTTTAATATGTTGCTATGCATATTTATTAACAATATTCCATCCATGATCCTCGTGCATAAAAAAAATTATATGCATATACTTATCAGAGATGGGTTGAATAGGTTCCTATGTATATTTATAAACAAGATTCCACCCATAATCCCCATGTAGAAAAATAATTATATGCATATTCTTTTCAGAAATGGGTTAAATAGGTTCCTATGTATAATTAAAAACAATATTCCTCCCATAATCCCCATGTAGAAAAATAATTTTATACATATTCCTATCAGAAATGTGTTAAATAGTTTCCTATGTATATTTATAAACAATATGTCACCTATAATCCCCATGCAAAAAAAAATATATATGCATATTGTTATCAGAAATGGGTCAACTAGGTTGCTATGTATATTTATAAACAATATTCCACCTATAATCCCCATGCAGAAAAATAATTATATGCATATTGTTATCAGAAATGGGTCAAATAGGTTCCTATGTGTACTTATTAACAATATTTCACCCATAATTCCCATGTAGAAAAATAATTATAAGCATATTCATATCAGAAATAGTATTAATATGTTGCTATGTATGTTTATAAACAATATTCCACCCATAATCCCCATGTAGAAAAATAATTATATGCATATTCTTATCAGAAATAGGCTTAATATGTTGCTATCTATATCTATAAACAATCTTCAACCTATAATCCCCATGTAGAAAAAAATTATATGAATATTCTTATCAGAAATGGGTTAAATAGTTTCCTATGTATATTTTAAAACCATATTCTGCCCATAATCCACATGTAGAAAAATAATTATATGCATATTTTTATCAGAAATGGGTTAAATAGGTTCCTATGTATATTTATAAACAATATTCCACCCATAATCCCCATGTAGAAAAATAATTTTATGCATATTTAAAGCAGAAATAGGTTGCTATCTATATTTATAAACAATATTCCACCCATAGTCCTGATGTAGAAAAATAATTATATGCATATTCATAACAGAAATAGGTTTAATATGTTGCTATGCATATTTATTAAAAATATTCCATCCATAATCCTCGTCTAGAAAAATAATTATATGCATATACTTATCAGAAATGGGTTAAATAGGTTCCTATGTATATTTATAAACAATATTCCAACCATAATCCAAATGTAGAAAAATAATTATATGCATATTCTTTTCAGAAATTGGTTAAAAGGGTTACTATGTATATTTATAAATAATATTGCAACTATAATCCCCATGTAGAAAAATAATTATATGCATATTCATATCAGAAATAGGTTTAATATGTTTCTATGTATATTCATAAACAATATTCAAACCATAATCCAAATGTAAAAAAATAATTATATCCATACTCTTTTCAGAAATGGGTTATATAGGTTCCTATGTATATTTATAAACAATATTCCACCTATAATCCCTTTGCAGAAAAATAATTATATTCATATTCTTATCAGAAATGGATTAAATAGGTTCCTATGTATATTTATAAACAATATTTCACCCATAATCCCGATGTAGAAAAATAATTATATGCATATTCATATCAGAAATAATATTAATATGTTGCTATGTATATTTATAAACAATATTCCACCCATAATCCTCATGCAGAAAAATAATTATATGCATATTCTTATCAGAAATAGGCTTAATATGTTGCTATCTATATCTATAAACAATCTTCAACCTATAATCCCCATGTAGAAAAATAATTATATGCATATTCTTATCAGAAATAGGCTTAATATGTTGCTATCTATATCTATAAACAATCTTCAACCTATAATCCCCATGTAGAAAAAAATTATATGCATATTTTTATCAGAAATGGGTTAAATAGGTTCTTATGTATATTTTTAAACCATATTCTGCCCATAATCCACATGTAGAAAAATAATTATATGCATATTCTTTTCAGAAATTGGTTAAATAGGTTACTATGCATATTTATAAACAATATTCCAACCATAATCCCCATGTAGAAAAATAATTATATGCATATTCATATCAGAAATAGGTTTAATATGTTTCTATGTATATTTATAAACAATATTCAAACCATAATCCAAATGTAGAAAAATAATTATATGCATACTCTTTTCAGAAATGGGTTATACAGGTTCCTATGTATATTTATAAACAATATTCCACCTCTAATGCCTTTGCAGAAACATAATTATATGCATATTCTTATTAGAAATGGGTTAAATAGGTTACTATGTATATTTATAAACAATATAACACCCATAATCCCCATGTAGAAAAATAATTATATGCATATTCTTTTCAGAAATGGGTTAAATAGGTTCTTATGTATTATTAAAAACAATATTCCTCCCATAATCCCCATGTAGAAAAACAATTATACGCATATTCTTATCACAAATGTGTTAAATAGATTCCTATGTATATTTATATACAATATTCTACCCATATTTCCCATGTAGAAAAATAATTATATGCATATTCTTATCATAAATGGGTTAAATAGGTTGCTATGTATATTTATAAACAATATTCCACCCATAATCCCCATGTAGAAAAATAATTATATTCATATACTTATCAGAAATGGGTTAAATCAGTTGCTATGTATATTTATAAACAATATTCCACCCATAATCCCCATGGAGAAAATAATCATATGCATAATCTTATCAGAAATGGGTTAAATAGGTTGCTATGTATGTTTATAAACAATATCACACCCTTAGTCCCAATGTAGAAAATAATTATATGCATATTCTTATCAGAAATGGGTTAAATAGGTTGCTGTGTATATTTATTAACAATATTCCACCCATAAACCCCATGTAGAAAAATAATTTTATGCATATTCTTATCAGAAATGGGTTATATAGGTTCCTATGTATATTTATAAACAATATTCCACCTATAATCCCCATGCAGAAAAATAATTATATGCATAGTCTTATCAGAAATGGGTTTAATAGGTTCCTATGTATATTTATAAACAATATTCTACCCATAATCCCCATGTAGAAAAGTGATTATATGAATATTCTTTTCAGAAATGGGTTAAATAGATTACTATGTATATTTATAAACAATATTCCACCCATAATCCCCATGTAGAAAAATAATTATACGCATATTCTTATCATAAATTGGTTAAATAGGTTACTATGTATATTTATAAACAATAATCCACCCATAAACCCCATGTGGAAAAATATTTATATGCATATTCTTATCAGAAATGGGTTAAATAGGTTCCTATGTATATTTATAAACAATATTCCACCCATAATCCCCATGTAGAAAAATAATTTTATGCATATTCATATCAGAAAAAGACTTAATATATTCCTATGTATATTTAACTTCAATATTCCACCCACACTCAAAATGTAGAAAAATAATTATATACATATTCTTATCAGAAATGGGTTAGATAGGTTCCTATGTATACTTATAAACAATATTCCACCCATAATCCCAATGTAGAAAATAATTTTATGCATATTCATATCAGAAATAGGCTTAATATATTCGTATGTATCTTTAACAACAATATTCCACCCATAATCCCAATGTAGAAAAATAATTATATGCATATTCTTATAAGAAACGGGTTAAATAGGTTCCTATCTATGTTTATAAACAATATTCCACTCATAGTCCCAATATAGAAAATAATTATATGCATATTCTTATCAAAATTGGGTTAAAAATGTTGCTATGTATATTTATTAAAAATATTCCACCCATAATCCCCATGTAGAAAAATAATTTTATGCATATTTTTATCAGAAATGGGTTAAATAGGTTCCTATGTATGTTTATAAACAATATTCCACCCATAACCCCCATGTAGAAAAGTAATTATATGCATATTCTTTTCAGAAATTGGTTAAATAAGTTACTATGTATATTTATAAACAATATTCCACCCATAATCCCCATGTAGAAAAATAATTATACGCATATTCTTATCAAAAATGGGTTAAATAGGTTACTATGTATATTTATAAACAATAATCCACCCATAAACCCCATGTAGAAAAATAATTATATGCATATTCTTATCAGAAATGGGTTAAATAGGTTCCTAAGTATATTTATAAACAATATTCCACCCATAATAATGTAGAAAAATAATTGTATCCATATTCATATCAGAAATAAACTTAATATATTCCTATGTATGTTTAACTGCAATATTCCACCCACAATCCCCATGTAGAAAAATAATTATATGCATATTCTTATCAGAAATGGGTTACATAGGTTCCTATGTATACTTATAAATAATATTCCACCCATAATCCCAAAGTAGAAAAATAATTTTATGCATATTCATATCAGAAATAGGCTTAATATTTCCTATGTATCTTTAACTACAATATTCCACCCATTATCCCAATGTAGAAAAATAATTATATGCATATTCTTATTAGAAATGGGTTAAATATGTTCCTATCTATGTTTATAAACAATATTCCACCCATAGTCCCAATGTAGAAAAATAATTATATGCATATTCTTATCAGAATAAGGTTTAATATTTTGCTATGTATATTGATAAACAATATTCCACCCATAATCCCCATGGAGAAAATAATCATATGCATAATCTTATCAGAAATGGGTTAAATAGGTTGCTATGTATATTTATTAAAAATATTCTACCCATAATCCCCATGTAGAAAAATAATTTAATGCATATTCTTATCTGAAATGGGTTAAATATGTTCCTATGTATATTTATATACAATATTCCACCCATAATCCCCATGTAGAAAAGTAATTATATGCATATTCTTATCAGAAATGGGTTAAATAGGTTCCTATGTATATTTATAAACAATAGTTCACCCGTAATCCCCATGTAGAAAAATAATTATATGCATATTCTTATCAGAGATGGGTTGAATAGGTTCCTATGTATATTTATAAACAATATTTCACCTATAATCCCCATGCAAAAAAAAAAATATATGCATATTGTTATCAGAAATGGGTTAAATAGGTTGCTATGTATATGTATATTTATAAACAATATTCCACCTATAATCCCCATGCAGAAAAATAATTATATGCATATTGTTATCAGAAATGGGTCAAATAGGTTCCTATGTGTACTTATTAACAATATTTCACCCATAATTCCCATGTAGAAAAATAATTATAAGCATATTCATATCAGAAATAGTATTAATATGTTGCTATGTATGTTTATAAACAATATTCCACCCATAATCCCCATGTATAAAAATAATTATATGCATATTCTTATCAGAAATAAGCTTAATATGTTGCTATCTATATCTATAAACAATCTTCAACCTATAATCCCCATGTAGAAAAAAATTATATGCATATTCTTATCAGAAATGGGTTAAATAGTTTCCTATGTATATTTTAAAACCATATTCTGCCCATAATCCACATGTAGAAAAATAATTATATGCATATTTTTATCAGAAATGGGTTAAATAGGTTCCTATGTATATTTATAAACAATATTCCACCCATAATCCCCATGTAGAAAAATAATTTTATGCATATTCATAACAGAAATAGGTTTAATATGTTGCTATGCATATTTATTAAAAATATTCCATCCATAATCCTCGTCTAGAAAAATAATTATATGCATATACTTATCAGAAATGGGTTAAATAGGTTCCTATGTATATTTATAAACAATATTCCAACCATAATCCAAATGTAGAAAAATAATTATATGCATATTCTTTTCAGAAATTGGTTAAAAGGGTTACTATGTATATTTATAAATAATATTGCAACTATAATCCCCATGTAGAAAAATAATTATATGCATATTCATATCAGAAATAGGTTTAATATGTTTCTATGTATATTCATAAACAATATTCAAACCATAATCCAAATGTAAAAAAATAATTATATCCATACTCTTTTCAGAAATGGGTTATATAGGTTCCTATGTATATTTATAAACAATATTCCACCTATAATCCCTTTGCAGAAAAATAATTATATGCATATTCTTATCAGAAATGGATTAAATAGGTTCCTATGTATATGTATAAACAATATTTCACCCATAATCCCGATGTAGAAAAATAATTTTATGCATATTCATATCAGAAATAATATTAATATGTTGCTATGTATATTTATAAACAATATTCCACCCATAATCCTCATGTAGAAAAATAATTATATGCATATTCTTATCAGAAATAGGCTTAATATGTTGCTATCTATATCTATAAACAATCTTCAACCTATAATCCCCATGTAGAAAAATAATTATATGCATATTCTTATCAGAAATAGGCTTAATATGTTGCTATCTATATCTATAAACAATCTTCAACCTATAATCCCCATGTAGAAAAAAATTATATGCATATTTTTATCAGAAATGGGTTAAATAGGTTCTTATGTATATTTTTAAACCATATTCTACCCATAATCCACATGTAGAAAAATAATTATATGCATATTCTTTTCAGAAATTGGTTAAATAGGTTACTATGCATATTTATAAACAATATTCCAACCATAATCCCCATGTAGAAAAATAATTATATGCATATTCATATCAGAAATAGGTTTAATATGTTTATATGTATATTTATAAACAATATTCAAACCATAATCCAAATGTAGAAAAATAATTATATGCATACTCTTTTCAGAAATGGGTTATATAGGTTCCTATGTATATTTATAAACAATATTCCACCTCTAATCCCTTTTGCAGAAACATAATTATATGCATATTCTTATCAGAAATGGGTTAAATAGGTTACTATGTATATTTATAAACAATATAACACCCATAATCCCCATGTAGAAAAATAATTATATGCATATTCTTTTCAGAAATGGGTTAAATAGGTTCTTATGTATTATTAAAAACAATATTCCTCCCATAATCCCCATGTAGAAAAACAATTATACGCATATTCTTATCACAAATGTGTTAAATAGATTCCTATGTATATTTATATACAATATTCTCCCCATATTTCCCATGTAGAAAAATAATTATATCCATATTCGTATCATAAATGGGTTAAATAGGTTCCTATGTATATTTATAAACAATATTCCACCCATAATCCCCATGTAGAAAAATAATTATATTCATATACTTATCAGAAATGGGTTAAATCGGTTGCTATGTATATTTATAAACAATATTCCACCCATAATCCCCATGGAGAAAATAATCATATGCATAATCTTATCAGAAATGGGTTAAATAGGTTGCTATGTATGTTTATAAACAATATTCCACCCTTAGTCCCAATGTAGAAAATAATTATATGCATATTCTTATCAGAAATGGGTTAAATAGGTTGCTGTGTATATTTATTAACAATATTCCACCCATAAACCCCATGTAGAAAAATAATTTTATGCATATTCTTATCAGAAATAGGTTATATAGGTTCCTATGTATATTTATAAACAATATTCCACCCATAATCCCCATGTAGAAAAATAATTATACGCATATTCTTATCAAAAATGGGTTAAATAGGTTACTATGTATATTTATAAACAATAATCCACCCATAAACCCCATGTAGAAAAATAATTATATGCATATTCTTATCAGAAATGGGTTAAATAGGTTCCTAAGTATATTTATAAACAATATTCCACCCATAATAATGTAGAAAAATAATTGTATCCATATTCATATCAGAAATAAACTTAATATATTCCTATGTATGTTTAACTGCAATATTCCACCCACAATCCCCATGTAGAAAAATAATTATATGCATATTCTTATCAGAAATGGGTTACATAGGTTCCTATGTATACTTATAAATAATATTCCACCCATAATCCCAAAGTAGAAAAATAATTTTATGCATATTCATATCAGAAATAGGCTTAATATTTCCTATGTATCTTTAACTACAATATTCCACCCATTATCCCAATGTAGAAAAATAATTATATGCATATTCTTATTAGAAATGGGTTAAATATGTTCCTATCTATGTTTATAAACAATATTCCACCCATAGTCCCAATGTAGAAAAATAATTATATGCATATTCTTATCAGAATAAGGTTTAATATTTTGCTATGTATATTGATAAACAATATTCCACCCATAATCCCCATGGAGAAAATAATCATATGCATAATCTTATCAGAAATGGGTTAAATAGGTTGCTATGTATATTTATTAAAAATATTCTACCCATAATCCCCATGTAGAAAAATAATTTAATGCATATTCTTATCTGAAATGGGTTAAATATGTTCCTATGTATATTTATATACAATATTCCACCCATAATCCCCATGTAGAAAAGTAATTATATGCATATTCTTATCAGAAATGGGTTAAATAGGTTCCTATGTATATTTATAAACAATAGTTCACCCGTAATCCCCATGTAGAAAAATAATTATATGCATATTCTTATCAGAGATGGGTTGAATAGGTTCCTATGTATATTTATAAACAATATTTCACCTATAATCCCCATGCAAAAAAAAAAATATATGCATATTGTTATCAGAAATGGGTTAAATAGGTTGCTATGTATATGTATATTTATAAACAATATTCCACCTATAATCCCCATGCAGAAAAATAATTATATGCATATTGTTATCAGAAATGGGTCAAATAGGTTCCTATGTGTACTTATTAACAATATTTCACCCATAATTCCCATGTAGAAAAATAATTATAAGCATATTCATATCAGAAATAGTATTAATATGTTGCTATGTATGTTTATAAACAATATTCCACCCATAATCCCCATGTATAAAAATAATTATATGCATATTCTTATCAGAAATAAGCTTAATATGTTGCTATCTATATCTATAAACAATCTTCAACCTATAATCCCCATGTAGAAAAAAATTATATGCATATTCTTATCAGAAATGGGTTAAATAGTTTCCTATGTATATTTTAAAACCATATTCTGCCCATAATCCACATGTAGAAAAATAATTATATGCATATTTTTATCAGAAATGGGTTAAATAGGTTCCTATGTATATTTATAAACAATATTCCACCCATAATCCCCATGTAGAAAAATAATTTTATGCATATTCATAACAGAAATAGGTTTAATATGTTGCTATGCATATTTATTAAAAATATTCCATCCATAATCCTCGTCTAGAAAAATAATTATATGCATATACTTATCAGAAATGGGTTAAATAGGTTCCTATGTATATTTATAAACAATATTCCAACCATAATCCAAATGTAGAAAAATAATTATATGCATATTCTTTTCAGAAATTGGTTAAAAGGGTTACTATGTATATTTATAAATAATATTGCAACTATAATCCCCATGTAGAAAAATAATTATATGCATATTCATATCAGAAATAGGTTTAATATGTTTCTATGTATATTCATAAACAATATTCAAACCATAATCCAAATGTAAAAAAATAATTATATCCATACTCTTTTCAGAAATGGGTTATATAGGTTCCTATGTATATTTATAAACAATATTCCACCTATAATCCCTTTGCAGAAAAATAATTATATGCATATTCTTATCAGAAATGGATTAAATAGGTTCCTATGTATATGTATAAACAATATTTCACCCATAATCCCGATGTAGAAAAATAATTTTATGCATATTCATATCAGAAATAATATTAATATGTTGCTATGTATATTTATAAACAATATTCCACCCATAATCCTCATGTAGAAAAATAATTATATGCATATTCTTATCAGAAATAGGCTTAATATGTTGCTATCTATATCTATAAACAATCTTCAACCTATAATCCCCATGTAGAAAAATAATTATATGCATATTCTTATCAGAAATAGGCTTAATATGTTGCTATCTATATCTATAAACAATCTTCAACCTATAATCCCCATGTAGAAAAAAATTATATGCATATTTTTATCAGAAATGGGTTAAATAGGTTCTTATGTATATTTTTAAACCATATTCTACCCATAATCCACATGTAGAAAAATAATTATATGCATATTCTTTTCAGAAATTGGTTAAATAGGTTACTATGCATATTTATAAACAATATTCCAACCATAATCCCCATGTAGAAAAATAATTATATGCATATTCATATCAGAAATAGGTTTAATATGTTTATATGTATATTTATAAACAATATTCAAACCATAATCCAAATGTAGAAAAATAATTATATGCATACTCTTTTCAGAAATGGGTTATATAGGTTCCTATGTATATTTATAAACAATATTCCACCTCTAATCCCTTTTGCAGAAACATAATTATATGCATATTCTTATCAGAAATGGGTTAAATAGGTTACTATGTATATTTATAAACAATATAACACCCATAATCCCCATGTAGAAAAATAATTATATGCATATTCTTTTCAGAAATGGGTTAAATAGGTTCTTATGTATTATTAAAAACAATATTCCTCCCATAATCCCCATGTAGAAAAACAATTATACGCATATTCTTATCACAAATGTGTTAAATAGATTCCTATGTATATTTATATACAATATTCTCCCCATATTTCCCATGTAGAAAAATAATTATATCCATATTCGTATCATAAATGGGTTAAATAGGTTCCTATGTATATTTATAAACAATATTCCACCCATAATCCCCATGTAGAAAAATAATTATATTCATATACTTATCAGAAATGGGTTAAATCGGTTGCTATGTATATTTATAAACAATATTCCACCCATAATCCCCATGGAGAAAATAATCATATGCATAATCTTATCAGAAATGGGTTAAATAGGTTGCTATGTATGTTTATAAACAATATTCCACCCTTAGTCCCAATGTAGAAAATAATTATATGCATATTCTTATCAGAAATGGGTTAAATAGGTTGCTGTGTATATTTATTAACAATATTCCACCCATAAACCCCATGTAGAAAAATAATTTTATGCATATTCTTATCAGAAATAGGTTATATAGGTTCCTATGTATATTTATAAACAATATTCCACCTATAATCCCCATGCAGAAAAATAATTATATGCATAGTCTTATCAGAAATGGGTTAAATAGGTTCCTATGTATATTTATAAACAATATTCCACCCATAATCCCCATGTAGAAAAGTGATTATATGAATATTCTTTTCAGAAATGGGTTAAATAGATTACTATGTATATTTATAAACAATATTCCACCCATAATCCCCATGTAGAAAAATAATTATACGCATATTCTTATCATAAATTGGTTAAATAGGTTACTATGTATATTTATAAACAATAATCCACCCATAAACCCCATGTGGAAAAATATTTATATGCATATTCTTATCAGAAATGGGTTAAATAGGTTCCTATGTGTATTTATAAACAATATTCCACCCATAATCCCCATGTAGGAAAATAATTTTATGCATATTCATATCAGAAATAGACTTAATATATTCCTATGTATATTTAACTGCAATATTCCACCCACACTCAAAATGTAGAAAAATAATTATATACATATTCTTATCAGAAATGGGTTAGATAGGTTCCTATGTATACTTATAAGCAATATTCCACCTATAATCCCAATGTAGAAAAATAATTATATGCATATTCTTTATAAGAAACGGGTTAAATAGGTTCCTATCTATGTTTATAAACAATATTCCACTCATAGTCCCAATATAGAAAATAATTATATGCATATTCTTATCAAAATTGGGTTAAAAATGTTGCTATGTATATTTATTAAAAATATTCCACCCATAATCCCCATGTAGAAAAATAATTTTATGCATATTTTTATCAGAAATGGGTTAAATAGGTTCCTATGTATGTTTATAAACAATATTCCACCCATAATCCCCATGTAGAAAAGTAATTATATGCATATTCTTTTCAGAAATTGGTTAAATAAGTTACTATGTATATTTATAAACAATAATCCACCCATAAACCCCATGTAGAAAAATATTTATATGCATATTCTTATCAGAAATGGGTTAAATAGGTTCCTATGTATATTTGTAAACAATATTCCACCCATAATAATGTAGAAAAATAATTTTATCCATATTCATATCAGAAATAAACTTAATATATTCCTATGTATGTTTAACTACAATATTCCACCCACAATCCCCATGTAGAAAAATAATTATATGCATATTCTTATCAGAAATGGGCTACATAGGTTCCTATGTATACTTATAAATAATATTCCACCCATAATCCCAAAGTAGAAAAATAATTTTATGCATATTTATATCAGAAATAGGCTTAATATATTTCTATGTGTCTTTAACTACAATATTCCACCCATTATTCCAATGTAGAAAAATAATTATATGCATATTCTTATTAGAAATGAGTTAAATATGTTCCTATCTATGTTTATAAACAATATTCCACCCATAGTCGCAATGTAGAAAAATAATTATATGCATATTCTTATCAGAAATAGGTTCAATATTTTTCTATGTATATTTATAAACAATATTCCACCCAAAATCCCCATGGAGAAAATAATCATATGCATAATCTTATCAGAAATGGGTTAAATAGGTTGCTATGTATATTTATTAAAAATATTCTACCCATAATCCCAATGTAGAAAAATAATTATATGCATATTCTTATTAGAAATGGGTTAAATAGGTTCCTATCTATGTTTATAAACAATATTCCACCCATAGTCCCAATGTAGAAAATAATTATATGCATATTCTTATCAGAAATGGGTTAAATAGGTTGCTATGTATATTTATTAACAATATTCCACCCATAAACCCCGTGTAGAAAAATAATTTTATGCATATTCTTATCAGAAATGGGTTAAATAGGTTCCTATGTATATTTATAAACAATATTCCACCTATAATCCCCATGCAGAAAAATAATTATATGCATAGTCTTATCAGAAATGGGTTAAATAGCTTACTATGTATATTTATAAACAATAATCCACCCATAAACCCCATGTAGAAAAATATTTATATGCATATTCTTATCAGAAATGGGTTAAATAGGTTCCTATGTATATTTATAAACAATATTCCACCCATAATAATGAAGAAAAATAATTTTATCCATATTCATATCAGAAATAAACTTAATATATTCCTATGTATGTTTAACTACAATATTCCACCCACAATCCCCATGTAGAAAAATAATTATATGCATATTCTTATCAGAAATGGGTTACATAGGTTCCTATGTATACTTATAAATAATATTCCGCCCATAATCCCAAAGTAGAAAAATAATTTTATGCATATTCATATCAGAAATAGGCTTAATATTTTCCTATGTATCTTTAACTACAATATTCAACCCATTATCCCAATGTAGAAAAATAATGATATGCATATTCTTATTAGAAATGGGTTAAATATGTTCCTATCTATGTTTATAAACAATATTCCACCCATAGTCCCAATGTAGAAAAATAATTATATGCATATTCTTATCAGAAATAGGTTTAATATTTTACTATATATATTTATAAACAATATTCCACCCATAATCCCCATGGAGAAAATAATCATATGCATATTCTTATCAGAAATGGGTTAAATAGGTTGCTATGTATATTTATTAACAATATTCCACCCATAAACCCCATGTGGAAAAATAGTTTTATGCATATTCTTATCAGAAATGGGTTAAATAGGTTCCTATGTATATTTATAAACAATATTCCACCTATAATCCATATGCAGAAAAATAATTATATGCATAGTCTTATCAGAAATGGGTTAAATAGGTTCCTATGTATATTTATAAACAATATTCCACTTATAATCCCCATGTAGAAAAGTAATTATATGAATATTCTTTTCAGAAATGGGTTAAATAGGTTACTATGTATATTTATAAATAATATTCCACCCATAATCCCCATGTAGAAAAATAATTATACGCATATTCTTATCAGAAATGGGTTAAATAGGTTCCTATGTATATTTATAAACAATAATCCACCCATAAACCCCATATAGAAAAATAATTATATGCATATTCTTATCAGAAATGGGTTAAATAGGTTCCTATCTATATATATATAAACAATATTCCTCCCATAATAATGTAGAAAAATAATTTTATCCATATACCATATCAGAAATAAACTTAATATATTCCTATGTATGTTTAACTACAATATTCCACCCACAATCCCCATGTAGAAAAATAATTATATGCATATTCTTATCAGAAATGGGCTACATAGGTTCCTATGTATACTTATAAATAATATTCCACCCATAATCCCAAAGTAGAAAAATAATTTTATGCATATTTATATCAGAAATAGGCTTAATATATTTCTATGTGTCTTTAACTACAATATTCCACCCATTATCCCAATGTAGAAAAATAATTATATGCATATTCTTATTAGAAATGAGTTAAATATGTTCCTATCTATGTTTATAAACAATATTCCACCCAGAGTCCCAATGTAGAAAAATAATTATATGCATATTCTTATCAGAAATAGGTTTAATATTTTTCTATGTATATTTATAAACAATATTCCACCCAAAATCCCCATGGAGAAAATAATCTTATGCATAATCTTATCAGAAATGGGTTAAATAGGTTGCTATGTATATTTATTAAAAATATTCTACCCATAATCCCAATGTAGAAAAATAATTATATGCATATTCTTATTAGAAATGGGTTAAATAGGTTCCTATCTATGTTTATAAACAATATTCCACCCATAGTCCCAATGTAGAAAATAATTATATGCATATTCTTATCAGAAATGGGTTAAATAGGTTGCTATGTATATTTATTAACAATATTCCACCCATAAACCCCATGTAGAAAAATAATTTTATGCATATTGTTATCAGAAATGGGTTAAATAGGTTCCTATGTATATTTATAAACAATATTCCACCTATAATCCCCATGCAGAAAAATAATTATATGCATAGTCTTATCAGAAATGGGTTAAATAGGTTCCTATGTATATTTATAAACAATATTCCACCTATAATCCACATTTAGAAATAATGATATGCGTGTTTTCATCAGAAATAGGTTAAATATGTTGCTTTGTATGTTTATCTACAATATTCTGCCCATAATCCCCATGTAGAAAAATAATTATATGCATATTCTTATCAGAAATGGGTTAAATAGGTTCCTATGTATATTTAAAAACAATATTCCACCCATAATCCCCATGTAGAAAAATAATTTTATGCATATTCTTATCAGAAATAGATTGAATGTGTTGCTATGTATATTTATAAACAATATTCCACCCATAATCCCAATGTAGAACAATAATTTTATGCATATTCATATCAGAAATAGGCTTAATATATTCCTATGTATCTTTAGCAACAATATTCCACCCATAATCCCAAAGTAGAAAAATAATTATATGCATATTCTTATGAGAAATGGGTTAAATAGGTTCCTATCTATGTTTATAAACAATATTCCACCCATAGTCCCAATGTAGAAAATAATTATATGCATATTCTTATCAGAAATGGGTTAAATAGGTTGCTATGTATATTTATTAACAATAGTCCACCCATAATCCCCATGTAGAAAAATAATTTTATGCATATTCTTATCCGAAATGGGTTAATTAGATTCCTATGTATATTTATAAACAAAATTCCACCTATAATCCCAATGCAGAAAAATAATTATATGCATATTCTTATCTGAAATGGGTTAAATAGGTTCCTATGTATATTTATATACAATATTCCACCCATAATCCCCATGTAGAAAAGTAATTATATGCATATTCTTATCAGAAATGGGTTAAATAGGTTCCTATGTATATTTATAAACAATTTTCCACCCATAATCCCGATGTAGAAAAATAATTACTTGCATATTCTTATCAGAAATGGGTTAAATTGGTTCCTATGTATATTTGTAAGGAATATTCCACCCATAATCTCGATGTAGAAAAATAATTGTATGCATGTTCATATCAGAAATAGATTTAATGTGTTGCTATCTATATTTATAATCAATATTCTACCCAAAATCCCCATGTAGAAAAAGAATTATATGCATATTCTTATCAGAAAAGGGTTAAATAGGTTCCTATGTATATTTATAAACAATATTCCACCCATAATTCCCATGTAGAAAAATAATTATATGCACATTCTTATCAGAAATGGGTTAAATAGGTTCCTATATATATTTATAAACAATATTCCACTCATAATCCAAATGTAGAAAAATAATGATATGCATATTTTTTATCAGAAATGGGTTAAATATATTCCTATGTATATTTCTAAGAAATATTCCACGCATAATCCCTATGTAGAAAAAAATTATATGCATATTCTTATCAGAAATAAGTTTAATATGTTGCTATGTATATTTATTAACAATATTCCATCCATAATCCCCCTATAGAAAAATAATTATATGCATATTCTTATCAGAAATAAGTTTAATATGTTGCTATGTATATTTATAAACAATATTCCAAATATAATTAGCATGTAGAAAAATAATTATATGCATATTCTTTTCAGAAATGGGTTAAATAGGTTACTCTCTATATTTATAGACAATATTCTACCCATAATACCCATGTAAAAAAATAATTATATTCATATCAGAAATAGTTTTAATATGTTGCTATGTATATTTATAAACAATATTCCGCCCATTATCCCCATGTAGAAAAAGAATTATATGCATATTCTTATCAGAAAAGGGTTAAATAGGATCCTATGTATATTTATAAACAATATTCCACCCATAATCCCAATGCTAAAAAATAATTATATGCATATTCTTATCAGAAATAGGTTTAATATGTTGCTATCTTTATTTATAAACACTTTTCCACCCATAATCCCCATGTAGAAAAATAATTATATGCATATTCTTATCAGAAATGTGTAAAATAGGTTTCTATGTATATTTATATAAAATATTACACCCATAATTTCTATGTAGAAAAAATAATTATATGCATATTCTTTTCAGAAATGGGTTAAATAGGTTACCATTTATATTTATAGACATTTATACCCATGTAAAAAATAATTATATTCATATTCATATCAGAAATAGGTTTAATATGTTGCTATGTATATTTATAAACAATATTCTGCCCATTATCCCCATGTAGAAAAATTATTATATGCATATTCTTATCAGAAATGTGTTGAATAGGTTCCTATATATATTTATAAACAATATTCCACCCATAATCCAGATGTAGAAAAATAATGATATGCATATTTTTATCCGAAATGGTTTAAATATATTCCTGTGTATATTTCTAAGAAATATTCCACGCATAATCCCCATGTAGAAAAAAAAATTATATGCATATTCTTATCAGAAATAGGTTTAATAAGTTGCTATGTATATTTATTAAAAATATTCCATTCATAATCCCCATGTAGAAAAATAATTATATGCATATTCATATAACAAATAGGTTTAATATGTCGCTATGTATACTTCTAAACAATATTCCAACCATAATTAGCATGTAGAAAAATAATTATATGCATATTCTTTTCAGAAATGGGTTAAATAGGTTACAATCTATATTTATAGACAGTATTCCACCCATAATACCCATGTAAAAAAATAATTATATTCATATTCATATCAGAAATAGGTTTAGTATGTTGCTATCTACATTTATAATCAATATTCTACCCATAATCCCCATGTAGAAAAAGAATTATATGCATATTCTTATCAGAAAAGGGTTAAATAGGTTCCTATGTATATTTATAAACAATATTCCACCCATAATTCCTATGTAGAAAAATAATTACATGCACATTCTTATGAGAAATGTGTTAAATAGGTTCCTATATATATTTATAAACAATATTCCACCCAAAATCCAGATGTAGAAAAATAATGATATGCATATTTTTATCAGAAATAGGTTTAATATGTTGCTATGTATGTTTATCAACAATATTCTGTCCATAATCCCATGTAGAAAAATAATTAGATACATATTCAATACAGAAATAGGTATAATATGTTGCAATGTATATTTATTAACAAAATTCCATCCATAATCCCCATGTAGAAAAATAATTATATGCATATTCATATCACATATGGGTTTAATATGTTGCTATGTATATTTATAAACAATATTCCAACCATAATTCCTATGTAGAAAAAAAAGTATATGCATATTCTTATCAGAAATGGATTAAATAGGTTACTATGTATATTTATAAACAATATTCCACCCATAATCCCAATGTTGAAAAATAATGATATGCATATTCTTATCAGAAATAGGTTTAATATGTTTCTATCTATATTTATAAACAATATTCCACCCATAATCCCCATGTAGAAAAATAATTATATGCATATTCTTATCAGAAATATGCTAAATAGGTTCCTATGTATATTTATATACAATATTACACCCATAATTCCTATGTAGAAAAAATGATTATATGCATATTCTTTTCAGAAATGGGTTAAATAGGTTACCATGTACATTTATAGACAATATTCCACCCATAATACCCATGTATTAAAATAATTATATTCATATCAGAAATAGGTTTAATATGTTGCTATGTATATTTATAAACAATATTCCGCCCATTATCCCCATGTAGAAAAATTATTATATGCATATTCTTATCAGAAATGGGTTAAATAGGTTGCTATTAATATTTATAAACAATTTGCCACCCATAATCCTGATGTAGAAAAATAATTACTTGCATATTCTTATCAGAAATGGGTTAAATTGGTTCCTATGTATATTTGTAAGGAATATTCCACCCATAATCTCGATGTAGAAAAATAATTGTATGCTTGTTCATATCAGAAATAGATTTAATGTGTTGCTATCTATATTTATAATCAATATTCTACCCAAAATCCCCATGTAGAAAAAGAATTATATGCGTATTCTTATCAAAAAAGGGTTAAATAGGTTCCTATGTATATTTATAAACAATATTCCACCCATAATTCCTATGTAGAAAAATAATTACATGCACATTCTTAAGAGAAATGTGTTAAATAGGTTCCTATATATATTTATAAACAATATTCCACCCAAAATCCAGATGTAGAAAAATAATGATATGCATATTTTTATCAGAAATAGGTTTAATATGTTGCTATGTATGTTTATCAACAATATTCTGTCCATAATCCCATGTAGAAAAATAATTAGATACATATTCAATACAGAAATAGGTATAATATGTTGCAATGTATATTTATTAACAAAATTCCATCCATAATCCCCATGTAGAAAAATAATTATATGCATATTCATATCACATATGGGTTTAATATGTTGCTATGTATATTTATAAACAATATTCCAACCATAATTCCTATGTAGAAAAAAAAGTATATGCATATTCTTATCAGAAATGGATTAAATAGGTTACTATGTATATTTATAAACAATATTCCACCCATAATCCCAATGTTGAAAAATAATGATATGCATATTCTTATCAGAAATAGGTTTAATATGTTTCTATCTATATTTATAAACAATATTCCACCCATAATCTCCATGTAGAAAAATAATTATATGCATATTCTTATCAGAAATATGTATATATATATACAATATTACACCCATAATTCCTATGTAGAAAAAATGATTATATGCATATTCTTTTCAGAAATGGGTTAAATAGGTTACCATGTACATTTATAGACAATATTCCACCCATAATACCCATGTAATAAAATAATTATATTCATATCAGAAATAGGTTTAATATGTTGCTATGTATATTTATAAACAATATTCCGCCCATTATCCCCATGTAGAAAAATTATTATATGCATATTCTTATCAGAAATGGGTTAAATAGGTTGCTATTAATATTTATAAACAATTTGCCACCCATAATCCTGATGTAGAAAAATAATTACTTGCATATTCTTATCAGAAATGGGTTAAATTGGTTCCTATGTATATTTGTAAGGAATATTCCACCCATAATCTCGATGTAAAAAAATAATTGTATGCTTGTTCATATCAGAAATAGATTTAATGTGTTGCTATCTATATTTATAATCAATATTCTACCCAAAATCCCCATGTAGAAAAAGAATTATATGCGTATTCTTATCAAAAAAGGGTTAAATAGGTTCCTATGTATATTTATAAACAATATTCCACCCATAATTCCCATGTAGAAAAATAATTATATGCACATTCTTATCAGAAATGGGTTAAATAGGTTCCTATATATATTTATAAACAATATTCCACCCATAATCCAGATGTAGAAAAATAATGATATGCATATTTTTATCAGAAATAGGTTCAATATGTTGCTATGTATGTTTATCTACAAAATTCTGCCCATAATCCCATGTAGAAAAATAATTACATACATATTCATTACAGAAATAGGTATAATATGTTGCAATGTATATTTATTAACAATATTCCATCCATAATTTCCATGTAGAAAAATAATTATATGCATATTCATATCACATATGGGTTTAATATGTTGCTATGTATATTTATAAACAATATTCCAACCATAATTCCTATGTAGAAAAAAAATTATATGCATATTCTTATCAGAAATGGCTTAAATAGGTTACTATGTATATTTATAAACAATATTCCACCCATACTCCCAATGTTGAAAAATAATTATATGCATATTCTTATCAGAAATAGGTTTAATATGTTGCTATCTATATTTATAAACAATATTCCACCCATAATCCCCATGTAGAAAAATAATTATATGCATTTTCTTTTCAGAAATGTGTTAAATAGGTTCCTATGTATATCTATATACAATATTACACCCATAATTCCTATGTAGAAAAAATAATTATATGCATATTCTTTTCAGAAATGCGTTAAATAGGTTACCATGTATATTTATAGACAATATTCCACCCATAATACCCATGTAATAAAATAATTATATTCATATTCATATCAGAAATAGGTTTAATATGTTGCTATTTATATTTATAAACAATATTCCGCCCATTATCCCCATGTAGAAAAGTTATTATATGCATATTCTTATCAGAAATGGCTTAAATAGGTTGCTATGTATATTTATAAACAATTTTCCACCCATAATCCCGATGTAGAAAAATAATTACTTGCATATTCTTATCAGAAATGGGTTAAATTGGTTCCTATTTATATTTGTAAGGAATATTCCACCCATAATCCCAATGTTGAAAAATAATGATATGCATATTCTTATCAGAAATAGGTTTAATATGTTTCTATCTATATTTATAAACAATATTCCACCCATAATCCCCATGTAGAAAAATAATTATATGCATATTCTTATCAGAAATATGCTAAATAGGTTCCTATGTATATTTATATACAATATTACACCCATAATTCCTATGTAGAAAAAATGATTATATGCATATTCTTTTCAGAAATGGGTTAAATAGGTTACCATGTACATTTATAGACAATATTCCACCCATAATACCCATGTAATAAAATAATTATATTCATATCAGAAATAGGTTTAATATGTTGCTATGTATATTTCTAAACAATATTCCGCCCATTATCCCCATGTAGAAAAATTATTATATGCATATTCTTATCAGAAATGGGTTAAATAGGTTGCTATTAATATTTATAAACAATTTGCCACCCATAATCCTGATGTAGAAAAATAATTACTTGCATATTCTTATCAGAAATGGGTTAAATTGGTTCCTATGTATATTTGTAAGGAATATTCCACCCATAATCTCGATGTAAAAAAATAATTGTATGCTTGTTCAAATCAGAAATAGATTTAATGTGTTGCTATCTATATTTATAATCAATATTCTACCCAAAATCCCCATGTAGAAAAAGAATTATATGCGTATTCTTATCAAAAAAGGGTTAAATAGGTTCCTATGTATATTTATAAACAATATTCCACCCATAATTCCCATGTAGAAAAATAATTATATGCACATTCTTATCAGAAATGGGTTAAATAGGTTCCTATATATATTTATAAACAATATTCCACCCATAATCCAGATGTAGAAAAATAATGATATGCATATTTTTATCAGAAATAGGTTCAATATGTTGCTATGTATGTTTATCTACAATATTCTGCCCATAATCCCATGTAGAAAAATAATTACATACATATTCATTACAGAAATAGGTATAATATGTTGCAATGTATATTTATTAACAATATTCCATCCATAATTTCCATGTAGAAAAATAATTATATGCATATTCATATCACATATGGGTTTAATATGTTGCTATGTATATTTATAAACAATATTCCAACCATAATTCCTATGTAGAAAAAAAATTATATGCATATTCTTATCAGAAATGGCTTAAATAGATTACTATGTATATTTATAAACAATATTCCACCCATACTCCCAATGTTGAAAAATAATTATATGCATATTCTTATCAGAAATAGGTTTAATATGTTGCTATCTATATTTATAAACAATATTCCACCCATAATCCCCATGTAGAAAAATAATTATATGCATATTCTTTTCAGAAATGTGTTAAATAGGTTCCTATGTATATCTATATACAATATTACACCCATAATTCCTATGTAGAAAAAATAATTATATGCATATTCTTTTCAGAAATGCGTTAAATAGGTTACCATGTATATTTATAGACAATATTCCACCCATAATACCCATGTAATAAAATAATTATATTCATATTCATATCAGAAATAGGTTTAATATGTTGCTATTTATATTTATAAACAATATTCCGCCCATTATCCCCATGTAGAAAAGTTATTATATGCATATTCTTATCAGAAATGGGTTAAATAGGTTGCTATGTATATTTATAAACAATTTTCCACCCATAATCCCGATGTAGAAAAATAATTACTTGCATATTCTTATCAGAAATGGGTTAAATTGGTTCCTATTTATATTTGTAAGGAATATTCCACCCATAATCTCGATGTAGAAAAATAATTGTATGCATGTTCATATCAGAACTAGATTTAATGTGTTGCTATCTATATTTATAATCAATATTCTACCCAAAATCCCCATGTAGAAAAAGAATTATATGCATATTCTTATCAGAAAAGGGTTAAATAGGTTCCTATATATATTTATAAACAATATTCCACCCATAATTCCCATGTAGAAAAATAATTATATGCACATTCTTATCAGAAATGGGTTAAATAGGTTCCTATATATATTTATAAACAATATTCCACCCATAATTCAAATGTAGAAAAATAATGATATGCATATTTTTTATCAGAAATGGGTTAAATATATTCCTATGTATATTTCAAAGAAATATTCCACGCATAATCCCTATGTAGAAAAAAATTATATGCATATTCTTATCAGAAATAAGTTTAATATGTTGCTATGTATATTTATAGACAATATTCCACCCATAATACCCATGTAATAAAATAATTATATTCATATTCATATCAGAAATAGGTTTAATATGTTGCTATGTATATTTATAAACACTATTCCGCCCATTATCCCCATGTAGAAAAATTATTATATGCATATTCTTATCAGAAATGGGTTAAATAGGTTGCTATGTATATTTATAAACAATTTTCCACCCATAATCCCGATGTAGAATAATAATTACTTGCATATTCTTATCAGAAATGGGTTAAATTGGTTCCTATGTATATTTGTAAGGAATATTCCACCCATAATCCCCATGTAGAAAAATAATTGTATGCATATTCATATCAGAAATAGGTTTAATATGTTGCTATCTATATTTATAATCAATATTCTACCCAAAATCCCCATGTAGAAAAAGAATTATATGCGTATTCTTATCAAAAAAGGGTTAAATAGGTTCCTATGTATATTTATAAACAATATTCCACCCATAATTCCCATGTAGAAAAATAATTATATGCACATTCTTATCAGAAATGGGTTAAATAGGTTCCTATATATATTTATAAACAATATTCCACCCATAATCCAGATGTAGAAAAATAATGATATGCATATTGTTATCAGAAATAGGTTCAATATGTTGCTATGTATGTTTATCTACAATATTCTGCCCATAATCCCTTGTAGAAAAATAATTACATACATATTCATTACAGAAATAGGTATAATATGTTGCAATGTATATTTATTAACAATATTCCATCCATAATCCCCATGTAGAAAAATAATTATATGCATATTCTTATCACATATGGGTTTAATATGTTGCTATGTATATTTATAAACAATATTCCAACCATAATTCCTATGTAGAAAAAAAATAATATGCATATTCTTATCAGAAATGGATTAAATAGGTTACTATGTATATTTATTAACAATATTCCACCCATACTCCCAATGTTGAAAAATAATTATATGCATATTCTTATCAGAAACAGGTTTAATATGTTGCTATCTATATTTATAAACAATATTCCACCCATAAGCCCCATGTAGAAAAATAATTATATGCATATTCTTATCAGAAATGTGTTAAATAGGTTCCTATGTATATCTATATACAATATTACACCCATAATTCCTATGTAGAAAAAATAATTATATGCATATTCTTTTCAGAAATGCGTTAAATAGGTTACAATGTATATTTATAGACAATATTCCACCCATGTAATAAAATAATTATATTCATATTCATATCAGAAATAGGTTTAATATGTTGCTATATATATTTATAAACAATATTCCGCCCATTATCCCCATGTAGAAAAATTATTATATGCATATTCTTATCAGAAATGGGTTAAATAGGTTGCTATGTATATTTATAAACAATTTTCCACCCATAATCCCGATGTAGAAAAATAATTACTTGCATATTCTTATCAGAAATGGGTTAAATTGGTTCCTATGTATATTTGTAAGGAATATTCCACCCATAATCCCCATGTAGAAAAATAATTGTATGCATATTCTTATCAGAAATAGGTTTAATATGTTTCTATCTATATTTATAAACAATATTCCACCCATAATCCCCATGTAGAAAAATAATTATATGCATATTCTTATCAGAAATGTGTTAAATAGGTTCCTATGTATATCTATATACAATATTACACCCATAATTCCTATGTAGAAAAAACAATTATATGCATATTCTTTTCAGAAATGCGTTAAATGGGTTACCATGTATATTTAT
The DNA here is from genome assembly GCA_037953035.1 of Aquarana catesbeiana. NCBI lineage: Eukaryota > Metazoa > Chordata > Amphibia > Anura > Ranidae > Aquarana > Aquarana catesbeiana. The sequence goes on from JBBHAA010000868.1 coordinate 5,661,301, forward strand.
AGACAATATACAACCCATACTCCCAATGTTGAAAAATAATTATATTCATATTCATATCAGAAATAGGTTTAATATGTTGCTATGTATATTTATAAACAATATTCCACCCATTATCCTCATGTAGAAAAATTATTATATGCATATTCTTATCAGAAATGGCTTAAATAGGTTGCTATGTATATTTATAAACAATATTCCACCCATAATCCTCATGTAGAAAAATAATTATATGCATATTCATATCAGAAATAGGTTTAATGTGTTGCTATCTATATTTATAATTAATATTCTACCCATAATCCCCACGTAGAAAAAGAATTATATGCATATTCTTATCAGAAAAGGGTTAAACAGGTTCCTATGTATATTTATAAACAATATTCCACCCATAATTCCCATGTAGAAAAATAATTACATTCACATTTTTATCAGAAATGGGTTAAATAGGTTCCTATATATATTTATAAACAATATTCCACCCATAATCCAGATGTAGAAAAATAATGATATGCATATTTTTATCAGAAATAGGTTTGATATGTTGCTATGTATGTTTATCTACAATATTCTGTCCATAATCCCTATGTAGAAAAATAATTACATACATATTCAATACAGAAATAGGTATAATATGTTGCAATGTATATTTATTAACAAAATTCCATCCATAATCCCCATGTAGAAAAATAATTATATGCTTATTCTTATCAGAAATGTGTTAAATAGGTTTCTATGTATATTTATATAAAATATTACACCCATAATTCCTATGTAGAAAAAATAATTATATGCATATTCTTTTCAGAAATGGGTTAAATAGGTTACCATTTATATTTATAGACATTTATACCCATGTAAAAAATAATTATATTCATATTCATATCAGAAATAGGTTTAATATGTTGCTATGTATATTTATAAACAATATTCTGCCCATTATCCCCATGTAGAAAAATTATTATATGCATATTCTTATCAGAAATGTGTTAAATAGGTTCCTATATATATTTATAAACAATATTCCACCCATAATCCAGATGTAAAAAAATAATGATATGCATATTTTTATCCGAAATGGGTTAAATATATTCCTATGTATATTTCTAAGAAATATTCCACGCATAATCCCCATGTAGAAAAAAAATTATATGCATATTCTTATCATAAATAGGCTTAATATGTTGCTATATATATGTATTAACAATATTCCATTCATAATCCCCATGTAGAAAAATAATTATATGCATATTCATACAACAAATAGGTTTAATATGTCACTATGTATATTTATAAACAATATTCCAAATATAATTAGCATGTAGAAAAATAATTATATGCATATTCTTTTCAGAAATGGGTTAAATAGGTTACTATCTATATTTATAGACAATATTCTACCCATAATACCCATGTAAAAAAATAATTATATTCATATCAGAAATAGTTTTTACCACTTCAGCCCCGGAAGGATTTACCCCCTTCCTGACCAGAGCACTTTTTACAATTCGGCACTGCGTCGCTTTAACTGCTAATTGCGCGGTCATGCAATGCTCTACCCAAACGAAATTTGCGTCCTTGTCTTCCCACAAATAGAGCTTTCTTTTGATGGTATTTGATCACCTCTGCCGTTTTTATTTTTTGCGCTATAAACGGAAAAAGACTGAAAATTTTGAAAAAAAATGATATTTTCTACTTTTTGTTATAAAAAAAATCCAATAAACTAAATTTTAGTCATACATTTAGGCCAAAATGTATTCGGCCACATGTCTTTGGTAAAAAAAATGTCAATAAGCGTATATTTATTGGTTTGCGCAAAAGTTATAGCGTCTACAAACTAGGGTACATTTTCTGGAATTTACACAGCTTTTAGTTTATGACTGCCTATGTCATTTCTTGAGGTGCTAAAATGGCAGGGCAGTACAAACCCCCCCCAAATGACCCCATTTTGGAAAGTAGACACCCCAAGGAAATTGCTGAGAGGCATGTTGAGCCCATTGAATATTTATTTTTTTTGTCCCAAGTGATTGAATAATGACAAAAAAAAAAAAAATTTACAAAAAGTTGTCACTAAATGATATATTGCTCACATAGGCCATGGGCATATGTGGAATTGCACCCCAAAATACATTCAGCTGCTTCTCCTGAGTATGGGGATACCACATGTGTGGGACTTTTTGGGAGCCTAGCCGCGTACGGGGCCCCGAAAACCCAGCACCACCTTCAGGATTTCTAAGGGCATACATTTTTGATTTCACTCCTCACTACCTATCACAGTTTTGAAGGCCATAAAATGCCCAGATGGCACAAACCCCCCCCAAATGACCCCATTTTGGAAAGTAGACACCCCAAGCTATTTGCTGAGAGGCATGGTGAGTATTTTGCAGCTCTCATTTGTTTTTGAAAATGAAGAAAGACCAGAAAAAAAATTTTTTTTTTTTCTTTTTTCAATTTTCAAAACCTTGTGACAAAAAGTGAGGTCTGCAAAATACTCACTATACCTCTGAGCAAATAGCTTGGGGTGTCTACTTTCCAAAATGGGGTCATTTGGGGGGGTTTTGTGCCACCTGGGCTTTCCATGGCCTCCGAAACTGTGATAGGCAGTGAAGAGTGAAATCAAAAATTTACGGCCTTAGAAAGCCTGAAGGCGGTTCTTGGTTTTCGGGGTCCCGTACGCGGCTAGGCTCCCAAAAAGTCCCACACATGTGGTATCCCCGTACTCAGGAGAAGCAACAGAATTTATTTTGGGGTGTAATTTCACAAATCCCCATGGCATGTTTGAGCAATATAACATTTAGTGACAACTTTGTGCAAAAAAAAAAAAAAAATTTGTCTCTTTCCCGCAACTTGTGTCACAATATAAAATATTCCATGGACTCGACATGCCTCTCAGCAAATAGCTTGGGGTGTCTACTTTCCAAAATGGGGTCATTTGGGGGGGTTTGAACTGTCCTGGCATTTTATGCACAACATTTAGAAGCTTACGTCACACATCACCCACTCTTCTAACCACTTGAAGACAAAGCCCTTTCTGACACTTTTTGATTACATGAAAAAATTATTTTTTTTTGCAAGAAAATTACTTTGAACCCCCAAACATTATATATTATTTTAAAGCAAATGCCCTACAGATTAAAATGATGGGTGTTTCATTTTTTTTTTCACACAGTAATTGCGCAGCGATTTTTCAAACGCATTTTTTGTGGAAAAAACACACTTTTTTAAATTTTAATGCACTAAAACACACTATATTGCCCAAATGTTTGATGAAATAAAAAAGATGATCTTAGGCCGAGTACATGGATACCAAACATGACATGCTTTACAATTGCGCACAAACGTACAGTGGCAACAAAATTAATACATTTTTAAAAGCCTTTAAAAGCCTTTACAGGTTACCACTTTAGATTTACAGAGGAGGTCTACTGCTAAAATTACTGCCCTCGATCTGACCTTCGCGGTGATACCTCACATGCATGGTGCAATTGCTGTTTACATTTGACGCCAGACCGACGCTTGCGTTCGCCTTAGCGCGAGAGCAGGGGGGACAGGGGTGCTTTTTTTTTTTTTTTTTTTTTTTCTTTATTATTTTTTTGCTTTTTTATCTTATTTTTAAACTGTTCCTTTCATATTTTTTTTTAAATCATTTTTATTGTTATCTCAGGGAATGTAAATATCCCCTATGATAGCAATAGGTAGTGACAGGTACTCTTTTTTGAAAAAATTGGGGTCTATTAGACCCTAGATTTCTCCTCTGCCCTCAAAGCATCTGACCACACCAAGATCGGTGTGATAAAATGCTTTCCCAATTTCCCAATGGCGCTGTTTACATCCGGCGAAATCTAAGTCCTAAAATGCTTGTAGCTTCCGGTTTCTTAGGCCATGGAGATGTTTGGAGCCACTCTGGTCTCTGATCAGCTCTATGGTCAGCTGGCTGAATCACCGGCTGCATTCTCAGGTTCCCTGTTGAGACAGGAGAGCCAGAGAAAAACACGGAAGACGGTGGGGGGGGCATTCCCTCCCACTGCTTGTAAAAGCAGTCTAGAGGCTAATTAGCCACTAGGATTGCTTTTACATGAAAGCCGACCGCTGGCTGAAAAGAATGATACCAAGATGATACCTAAACCTGCAGGCATCATTCTGGTATAACCACTCAAAGTCGTGAATGGCGTACCTGAAGACAAAAAAATGGTTAACAATAAAGCACAGTAAACGGTAAAGTATAAAAAATTGCATACCTGAAAAGCAAACATGATAAAACATAATAACAATAAAACATTGCAGAATAGACACTTTTTGATTACATGAAAAAATTATTTTTTTTTGCAAGAAAATTACTTTGAACCCCCAAACATTATATATTATTTTAAAGCAAATGCCCTACAGATTAAAATGATGGGTGTTTCATTTTTTTTTTCACACAGTAATTGCGCAGCGATTTTTCAAACGCATTTTTTGTGGAAAAAACACACTTTTTTAAATTTTAATGCACTAAAACACACTATATTGCCCAAATGTTTGATGAAATAAAAAAGATGATCTTAGGCCGAGTACATGGATACCAAACATGACATGCTTTACAATTGCGCACAAACGTACAGTGGCAACAAAATTAATACATTTTTAAAAGCCTTTAAAAGCCTTTACAGGTTACCACTTTAGATTTACAGAGGAGGTCTACTGCTAAAATTACTGCCCTCGATCTGACCTTCGCGGTGATACCTCACATGCATGGTGCAATTGCTGTTTACATTTGACGCCAGACCGACGCTTGCGTTCGCCTTAGCGCGAGAGCAGGGGGGACAGGGGTGCTTTTTTTTTTTTTTTTTTTTTTTCTTTATTATTTTTTTGCTTTTTTATCTTATTTTTAAACTGTTCCTTTCATATTTTTTTTTAAATCATTTTTATTGTTATCTCAGGGAATGTAAATATCCCCTATGATAGCAATAGGTAGTGACAGGTACTCTTTTTTGAAAAAATTGGGGTCTATTAGACCCTAGATTTCTCCTCTGCCCTCAAAGCATCTGACCACACCAAGATCGGTGTGATAAAATGCTTTCCCAATTTCCCAATGGCGCTGTTTACATCCGGCGAAATCTAAGTCCTAAAATGCTTGTAGCTTCCGGTTTCTTAGGCCATGGAGATGTTTGGAGCCACTCTGGTCTCTGATCAGCTCTATGGTCAGCTGGCTGAATCACCGGCTGCATTCTCAGGTTCCCTGTTGAGACAGGAGAGCCAGAGAAAAACACGGAAGACGGTGGGGGGGGCATTCCCTCCCACTGCTTGTAAAAGCAGTCTAGAGGCTAATTAGCCACTAGGATTGCTTTTACATGAAAGCCGACCGCTGGCTGAAAAGAATGATACCAAGATGATACCTAAACCTGCAGGCATCATTCTGGTATAACCACTCAAAGTCGTGAATGGCGTACCTGAAGACAAAAAAATGGTTAACAATAAAGCACAGTAAACGGTAAAGTATAAAAAATTGCATACCTGAAAAGCAAACATGATAAAACATAATAACAATAAAACATTGCAGAATAGAATACAGTAAAAAAGAGCAGAACACCAGAGAGAGAATAGAGAGAGAGAGAACAATAAAACGACAACTATTTTTTTTTATTTTTGTTTGTGTTTTTTTTTTTTTTTTTACACTTTTTTTTTGTAACTGTAACTTTTATAACTGTAACCGGTTCCAGGTTCGGGTCTCTCAAAATGCGATGGCATCTTGGGAGACCCTGTGAAAGTGTACCTAGTCTGTGCAATGCTGTACCCTACGCTAATACTCAACTAGTGTATGGTAGCGTTCAAAACATTCACCAATGCAAAGACCAGGATTATCAGGACAGGAGGGACAATAATAGCGGACAATAATAGCGGGTGTCACGTCTATATACGCGCTTGCTGCAGACACATCTTTTTTGGGGGGGTTCGTTGGGTAGGGGTACTCGGGAGGACATAAAGAAAATGCTGGGGATGTGAATGGGGGAAGTACGGGCGCTGCAGAAGTGGTGGGTTCCCAATTAGGATTGGCGAATGCAGCAGGAAGGGCATTATGGGCACGACGGGCCTGTGTTTGTCTTTTTGGTGGCAGCGGGACACTACTTGTGCTTGCCACCTCGCCAGCTTAAACTGCACTTATGGGACTCGCCACGTCACCAAGTGTTACTGCAGTGCTGGTATGACTACGACTGGGGTGTACTAGGCCGCTGGCGCTTGCCAGTTCACCAAAACGCTACAAAAAAAAGTGACAGTGATCGATCGATACTGCACTTGGGTGGGCTGGGCTGGGCCGGGCGGAGGGGCAAAACGCAGGTGCTAGCAGGTATCTGGGCTGATCCCACTAACACTGCGTTTTTGGGAACCCTAAACTGCTGGGGACGCTAGTATAGATCTGATCGGATCAGATATTGATCCGATCAGATACTATACCACTAAGGGAGGTGTACGCTGCGTGCGTGGGTGTTAGTGGTACTGGCGCTAATCTGACGCTGCTTGGGGCTGGTGCTTGCCAGTTCACCAAAATGCTACCAAAAAAACTGTTAGCGATCGCAGGGATCAGGCCTGACTCTGCGAACGCTGCAGTTATGCGTTTAGTGTTTTGTAAGTGACAGTGATCGATCGATACTGCACTTGGGTGGGCTGGGCGGAGGGGCAAAACGCAGGTGCTAGCAGGTATCTGGGCTGATCCCGCTAACACTGCGTTTTTGGGAACCCTAAACTGCTGGGGACGCTAGTATAGATCTGATCGGATCAGATATTGATGCGTTCAGATACTATACCACTAAGGGAGGTGTACGGTGCGTGTACGGTGCGTGCGTGGGTGTTCGCGGTACTGGCGCTAATCTGACGCTGCCTGGGGCGACGCATATCACCGCCGGGCGATCAGGGGGCTAAACCTTTATTCGGTAATAAACGGCGGGTGCCCTGACACTAAAAAAAATAAACGAACTAACCAGCGTCACCCGTAACAGTTATACGGTGATCAGTGGTGAAAGGGTTAACTAGGGGGCAATCAAGGGGTTAAAACATTTATTAGGTAGTATATGGGGGTCCCTGTCGCTATAAAATGCTGACAGCGAACCTAAATATTTACGTTCCTAACTAGCGTCACCAGCGACACTAATACAGCGATCAGAAAAATGATCGCTTAGCGACACTGGTGACAGGGGGTGATCAAGGGGTTAAAACTTTATTAGGGGGGGTTAGGGGGGTACCCTAGACCTACAGGGGGCTAATACTAACTGTCCTACCACTGCTAACTGTCACAAACTGACACCATGCAGTAATCAGGAAAAAAACAAAACAAAACAAAAAAACCTGCTTGGTGTCAGTTTGTGACAGGGGGGGGTGATTGGGGGGGATCGGGGGGCGATCGGGGGGGGATCGGGGGTGTTTAGTGTGCCTGGCATGTTCTACTGTGTTGTGTGTGTGTGTTGGTGCACTTACATGTCTTCTCTCCTCGGTGCTGGAACGGAAACTGGCCAGCCGAGGAGAGATGACATCACATCCTCTGCCTCTGTGTACTATACAGAGGCAGGGGATGTTTCTCATTGGCTGGGAGCGATCGCGAGGGGGGGGCCACGATCGGATGGTCTCCCCCTCGTCTCTCAACTCTCCCAGCCAAACGCCGACCGCCGATGGCACCGGGGGGGGGTCCGATCGGACCCCCCGCCCGCGGGAAGGCAATCACGTACCAGGTACGTGATTTTGCCTGCCCGTGCCGCTCTGCTCACGTATATATGCGTGAGGCGGTCGGCAAGTGGTTAATATGTTGCTATATATATTTATAAACAATATTCCGCCCATTATCCCCATGTAGAAAAATAATTATATGCATATTCTTATCAGAAATGGGTTAAATAGGTTCCTATGTATATTTATACACAATATTCCACCCATAATCCCGATGCAGAAAAAAAATATTACTTGAATATTCTTATCAGAAATGGGTAAAATAGGTTTATATGTATATTTGTAAGGAATATTCCACCCATAATCCCGATGTAGAAAAATAATTGTATGCATATTCATATCAGAAATAGGTTTAATGTGTTGCTATCTATATTTATAATCAATATTCTACCCATAATCCCCATGTAGAAAAAGAATGATATGCATATTCTTATCAGAAAAGGGTTAAATAGGATCCTATGTCTATTTATAAACAATATTCCACCCATTATCCCAATGCTGAAAAATAATTATATGCATATTCTTATCAGAAATAGGTTTAATATGTTGCTATCTTTATTTATAAACAATATTCTACCCATAATCCCCATGTAGAAAAATAATTATATGCATATTCTTATCAGAAATGTGTTAAATAGGTTTCTATGTATATTTATAGACATTTATACCCATGTAAAAAATAATTATATTCATATTCATATCAGAAATAGGTTTAATATGTTGCTATGTATATTTATAAACAATATTCTGCCCATTATCCCCATGTAGAAAAATTATTATATGCGTATTCTTATCAGAAATGTGTTAAATAGGTTCCTATATATATTTATAAACAATATTCCACCCATAATCCAGATGTAGAAAAATAATGATATGCATATTTTTATCCGAAATGGGTTAAATATATTCCTATGTATATTTCTAAGAAATATTCCACGCATAATCCCCATGTAGAAAAAAAATTATATGCATATTCTTATCATAAATAGGTTTTATATGTTGCTATGTATATTTATTAACAATATTCCATTCATAATCCCCATGTAGAAAAAAATTTATATGCATATTCATATAACAAATAGGTTTAATATGTCGCTATGTATACTTATAAACAATATTCCAACCATAATTAGCATGTAGAAAAATAATTATATGCATATTCTTTTCAGAAATGGGTTAAATAGGTTACTATCTATATTTATAGACAGTATTCCACACATAATACCTATGTAAAAAAAAATTATATTCATATTCATATCAGAAATAGGTTTAATATGTTGCTATGTATATTTATAAACAATATTCCGCCCATTATCCCCATGTAGAAAAATTATTATATGCATATTCTTATCAGAAATGGGTTAAATAGGTTGCTATGTATATTTATAAACAATTTTCCACCCATAATCCCCATGTAGAAAAATAATTATATGCATATTCATATCAGAAATAGGTTTAATGTGTTGCTATCTATATTTATAATCAATATTCTACCCATAATCCCCATGTTGAAAAAGAATTATATGCATATTCTTATCAGAAAAGGGTTAAATAGGTTCCTATGTATATTTATAAACAATATTCCACCCATAATTCCCATGTAGAAAAATAATTACATGCACATACTTATCAGAAATGGGTTAAATATGTTCCTATATATAATTATAAACAATATTCATCCCATAATCCAGATGTAGAAAAATAATGATATGCATATTTTTATCAGAAATAGGTTTAATATGTTGCTATGTATGTTTATCTACAATATTCTGTCCATAATCCCACGTAGAAAAATAATTACATACATATTCAATACAGAAATAGGTATAATATGTTGCAATGTATATTTATTAACAATATTCCATCCAGAATCCCCATGTAGAAAAATAATTATATGCATATTCATATCACATATGGGTTTAATATGTTGCTATGTGTATTTATAAACAATATTCCAACCATAATTCCTATGTAGAAAAAAAATTATATGCATATTCTTATCCGAAATGGATTAAATAGGTTACTATGTATATTTATAAACAATATTCCACCCATACTCCTAATGTTGAAAAATAATTATATGCATATTCTTATCAGAAATAGGTTTAATATGTTGCTATCTATATTTATAAACAATATTCCACCCATAATCCCCATGTAGAAAAATAATTATATGCATATTCTTATCAGAAATGTGTTAAATAGGTTCCTATGTATATCTATATACAATATTACACCCATAATTCCTATGTAGAAAAAATAATTATATGCATATTCTTTTCAGAAATGCGTTAAATAGGTTACCATGTATATTTATAGACAATATTCCACCCATTATACCCATGTAATAAAATAATTATATTCATATTCATATCAGAAATAGGTTTAATATGTTGCTATGTATATTTATAAACAATATTCCGCCCATTATCATCATTATCATACAGGGGGCTGCACATACAGGGGTTCTTCCAAAGAAGTGGCGTTCTTAAAATAAGTGGCACTTCTGCTCTTGCTCCATCCATTTGAACATTTTCTTCTCTCTTCACAGGTAATCTGCGTTTATATTCCCATGTCCTGCAAACTGAAAACTGACTGACCGCTTATTTACATTTTTGGTAATCTGTGTTTATATTCCCATGTCCTGCAAACTGAAAACTGACTGACCGCTAATTTACATTTTTGGTAATCTGCGTTTATATTCCCATGTCCTGCAAACTGAAAACTGACTGACCGCTTATTTACATTTTTGGTAATCTGCGTTTATATTCCCATGTCCTGCAAACTGAAAACTGACTGACCGCTTATTTACATTTTTGGTAATCTGCGTTTATATTCCCATGTCCTGCAAACTGAAAACTGACTGACCGCTTATTTACATTTTTGGTAATCTGCATTTATATTCCCATGTCCTGCAAACTGAAAACTGACTGACTGCTTATTTACATTTTTGGTAATCTGCGTTTATATTCCCATGTCCTGCAAACTGAAAACTGACTGACCGCTTATTTACATTTTTGGTAATCTACGTTTATATTCCCATGTCCTGCAAACTGAAAACTGACTGACCCCTTATTTACTTTTTTGGTAATCTGCGTTTATATTCCCATGTCCTGCAAACTGAAAACTGACTGACCGCTTATTTACATTTTTGGTAATCTGCGTTTATATTCCCATGTCCTGCAAACTGAAAACTGACTGACCGCTTATATACATTTTTGGTAATCTGTTTGTCACCGCTGTCTCAACTACATCTGTATTTAGCAATGGCTAAAGTCTTACCTAAATTATGGGTTTCCTTATCTTTACAATTTTGGCCTTTTAGTCCCCTTGCAGTTTGATTGTGGTGTGAAAGTTGTGCCCTGCTTGCTGTGTTCCTAATATGCCCTCCTCATTGATTAATTGCCAGATTCCATCCACACCCAACACAGTATATAACAAGGCTTTCTTTACGGGGAGCACATACAGGGGGCTGCACATACAGGGGTTCTTCCAAAGAAGTGGCGTTCTTAAAATAAGTGGCACTTCTGCTCTTGCACTTCAGCGATTTGCACAAAGCAAACCATAGCAGATTGCAGGTGATCTCATTATCATATTATCTCTCCTTCTCTGAAACATGCACTCTTTACCTCTCCTCCTCTTCACAATTGCAGCCTCTCTCCTCAAGCTCTCTTTTCTACATCCCTCTGCTCCACCAAACAATCTGTACATATCACCCTCACTTCTCCCCTCCCCCTATTACTGCACTCATCACCTCTTTCTAACTCTAAGCCCACTTGCTAACATACCCCCCAGGATACTGAAGCATGTCCCCTCATACAAATCATATTCTCATATTACCTCCCTCACTCTTCTGCTTCTCCTAATCGCTGGAGATATTTCCCCAAACCCTGGGCCTCCCTTATTTAACTGTACCCAACACACCCATCACCATCACCCTACATCCTCTGGCAGTAGTTGCAATCTACACAATTTAGTCTCCATTCCTCTTCTTCCCAACACCAGCCTCCCTCTCTCCTGCGCCCTCTGGAACGCCCGCTCTGTCTGCAACAAACTCACTGCTGTTCATGACCTCTTTGTCACTAATTCCTTCAATCTACTTGCTCTCACCGAAACCTGGCTCCACGAATATGACACCCCTTCTCTTGCTTCCCTCTCCCAGGGTGGCCTTCACTGGACTCACTCCCCTAGGCCTAATGGACGCAATGGAGGTGGAGTGGGATTCCTCCTATCCCCCCAGAGCACCTTCCAGGTTATTCACCCTCCTCCCTCTTTTTCCCTCTCATCATTTGAGGCCCACTGTATACGTCTATTCTCTCTTACTTCCCTAAGAATTGCTGTGATTTACCGGCCCCCTGGACCATTATCAACTTTCCTTGATGAGTTTTCTGCCTGGCTACCCTACTTTCTCTCTTCGGAGATTCCAACAATCATTCTCGGTGATTTCAACATCCCTGCTAATACAAACACTCCTGCTACTTCTAAACTTCTTAGTCTAACCTCTTCATTTTGACCTGAAGCAATGGGTACAGGCTTCTACTCACTCTGATGGCAATACCCTTGACCTTGTATTCTCCTACCTATGCACTCCATGCAACTTCTCAAACAATCCTTTTCTTCTCTCCGACCACCATCTTATTAGTTTCTCTCTCCCCCTGTCTTCCACCACCTTTCCCTCCAATCGCCTAACCATCACCCGTAGAAACTTTCGCAACTTCAACTCCTCTCTCCTCTATTCTGCTACTGACCACCTCTATGACAAAATCTCTCCCCTGTCCTGCCCCAACCAAGCCATATCCATCTACAATAAATCTCTGTCCACCACCCTGGACAAGCTCGCTCCCCTCACTACATGCAGAATCAGGCCTCGACCCCTACAACCCTGGCAAACAGATGACACCAAAAGTCTCAAAAAACGTAGTCGTGCTCTTGAGCGTCTGTGGCACAAGACTAAGTCTCTCAAAGACTTCAATCAATACAAATCTGCCCTCCAAAAATACTATTCTTTCCTCCACACTGCCAAGCAAACCTATTTTACAACTCTTATTAACACCTTCTCATCCAATCCCCGTAAACTCTTCTCTACCTTCAACTCTCTACTTTGTCCTCCACCGCCTCCACCCACTGACTCACTCACTGCCCAGCAGATTGCTAATCACTTCAAAAACAAGATTGATACAATCCGTGATGAAATCTCCATTCTACAGGTATCTCCCCCAGCTAAGACCCCATGTCAACAGGTACAACTGACACTCCCCCTATTCAAATCTGCTACTACAGATGAAGTTGCTAAACTCCTTTCTATCGCCCACCTAACCACCTGTCCCCTGGACCCTATTCCCTCTCAAATGCTACGGTCACCCTCTGACCCCATCCTACACTCTCTAACCCACATCTTCAATCTCTCCCTCACCTCTGGCATCTTCCTCGACGCTCTAAAACATGCACTGGTCACCCCCATACTCAAAAAGCCATCCTTGGACCCTACCAATCTTAACAACCTACGCCCTATCTCCTTGCTCCCCTTTTCCTCTAAACTCCTTGAACGCCTGGTTTACAACCAATTGAGTGACCACCTCATTAAAAACAACCTTCTTGATCCCCTTAAATCTGGATTCCGCCCTCAACACTCCACAGAAACTGCTCTTTTAAAACTCACAAATGACCTACTAACTGCAAAAACCAATGGACACTATTCTGTACTCCTACTTCTGGATCTTTCAGCTGCCTTTGACACGGTTGACCACCCCCTCCTCCTCAAAAAACTTTACTCCCTCGGTCTCCTTGACTGCGCTCTTCAGTGGCTCTCATCCTACCTATCCCAACGCACCTTCAGTGTCACTTACAATTCTACTTCCTCCACTCCTCTTCCCTTCTCTGTCGGGGTCCCCCAAGGTTCTGTTCTTGGACCTCTTTTATTTTCAATCTACACCTCTTCCCTGGGTCAGCTGATAGCATCTCATGGCTTTCAATGTCATTTCTATGTTGATGACACGCAAATCTATCTCTCCACCCCTCAACTCACTCCATCAGTCTCTTCACGCATCACTAACTTACTAACCGACATATCTGTATGGATGTCACACCACTTCCTCAAATTCAACTTGTCCAAAACTGAGCTTATAATATTTCCTCCCCCACGTGCCTCTTCCCTTGACTTCTCTGTCAAGAGCAATGGCACAACCATCCACCCGTCCCCACATGTCAGGGTGCTAGGTGTTATCCTGGATTCTGAACTCTCCTTTCATCCCCACATCCAATCACTTTCCAAAGTTTGCCGCTTCAACCTCCGCAACATCTCTAAACTACGTCCCTTTCTAACCAATGAAACCACAAAGCTCCTGATTCACTCCCTGGTTATCTCTCGCCTTGACTACTGCAACTCACTCCTCATTGGCTTACCTTTAAACAGACTATCCCCCTGCAGTCCATCATGAATGCTGCTGCCAGACTTATCCACCTTACAAACCGTTCAGTGTCTGCTACCCCTCTCTGCCAATCCCTCCATTGGCTGCCACTCGCCCAACGAATTAAATTCAAAATACTAACAATAAGTTACAAAGCCATCCATAACTCTGCCCCCAGCTACATCACTAACCTAGTCTCAAAATACCAACCCAATCGCCATCTCCGTTCCTCCCAAGACCTCCTGCTCTCTAGCTCCCTCATCACCTCCTCCCATATCCGCCTCCGGGACATCTCCCGAGCCTCGCCCATCCTCTGGAATTCCCTACCCCAATCTGTCAGACTGTCTCCAAATGTACCCACTTTTAGGCGATCCCTGAAAACTTTCCTCTTCAAAGAAGCATATCCTGCCTCCATCTAATAACTGCACTATTTTCTCCATTAGCTCATCCCCCACAGCTATTACCCTTTTGTATAACTTGACTCTCCCTCCTAGATTGTAAGCTCTAACGAGCAGGGCCCTCTGATTCCTCCTGTATTGAATTGTATTGTACTTGTATTGTCTGCCCTAATGTTGTAAAGCGCTGCGTAAACTGTCGGCACTATATAAATCCTGTATAATAATAATAATAATAATTATCCCCATGTAGAAAAATTATTATGTGCATATTCTTATCAGAAATGGGTTAAATAGGTTGCTATGTATATTTATAAACAATTTTCCACCCATAATCCCGAAGTAGAAAAATAATTACTTGCATATTCTTATCAGAAATGGGTTAAATTGGTTCCTATTTATATTTGTAAGGAATATTCCACCCATAATCTCGATGTAGAAAAATAATTGTATGCATGTTCATATCAGAAATAGATTTAATGTGTTGCTATCTATATTTATAATCAATATTCTACCCAAAATCCCCATGTAGAAAAAGAATTATATGCGTATTCTTATCAAAAAAGGGTTAAATAGGTTCCTATGTATATTTATAAACAATATTCCACCCATAATTCCCATGTAGAAAAATAATTATATGCACATTCTTATCAGAAATGGGTTAAATAGGTTCCTATATATATTTATAAACTATATTCCACCCATAATCCAGATGTAGGAAAAAAATGATATGCATATTTTTATCAGAAATACGTTCAATATGTTGCTATGTATGTTTATCGACAATATTCTGCCCATAATCCCATGTAGAAAAATAATTACATACATATTCATTACAGAAATAGGTATAATATGTTGCAATGTATATTTATTAACAATATTCCATCCATAATCCCCATGTAGAAAAATAATTATATGCATATTCATATCACATATGGGTTTAATATGTTGCTATGTATTTTTATAAACAATATTCCAACCATAATTCCTATGTAGAAAAAAAATGATATGCATATTCTTATAAGAAATGGATTAAATAGGTTACTATGTATATTTATAAACAATATTCCACCCATACTCCCAATGTTGAAAAATAATTATATGCATATTCTTATCAGAAATAGGTTTAATATGTTGCTATCTATATTTATAAACAATATTCCACCCGTAATCCCCATGTAGAAAAATAATTATATGCATATTCTTATCAGAAATGTGTTAAATAAGTTCCTCTGTATATCTATATACAATATTACACCCATGATTCCTATGTAGAAAAAATAATTATATGCATATTCTTTTCAGAAATGCGTTAAATAGGTTACCATGTATATTTATAGACAATATTCCACCCATAATACCCATGTAATAAAATAATTATATTCATATTCATACCAGAAATAAGTTTAATATGTTGCTATGTATATTTATAATCAATATTCCGCCCATTATCCCCATGTAGAAAAATTATTATATGCATATTCTTATCAGAAATGGGTTAAATAGGTTGCTATGTATATTTATAAACAATTTTCCACCCATAATCCCGATGTAGAAAAATAATTATATGCATATTCATATCAGAAATAGGTTTAATGTGTTGCTATCTATATTTATAATCAATATTCTACCCATAATCCCCATGTAGAAAAAGAATTATATGCATATTCTTATCAGAAAATGGTTAAATAGGTTCCCATGTATATTTATAAACAATATTCCACCCATAATTCCCATGTAGAAAAATAATTACATGCACATTCTTATCAGAAATGGGTTAAATAGGTTCCTATATATATTTATAAACAAAATTCCACCCATAATCCAGATGTAGAAAAATAATGATATGCATATTCTAATCAGAAATAGGTTGCTATCTATATTTATAAACATATTCCACCCATAATCCCCATGTAGAAAAAGAATGATATGCATATTCTTTTCAGAAATGGGTTAAATAGGTTCCTATTTATAAATTTATAAACAATATTCCACCCATAATCCCGATGTAGAAAAATAATTTAATGCCTATTCAAATCAGAAATAGGTTTAATATATTCCTATGTATGTTTAACTACAATATTCCACATATAATTCCCATGTAGAAAAATAATTATATGCATATTCATAACAGAAATAGGTTTAATATGTTGCTATGCATATTTATTAACAATATTCCATCCATAATCCTCGTGTAAAAAAATAATTATATGCATATACTTATCAGAAATGGGTTAAATAGGTTCCTATGTATGTTTATAAACAATATTCCAACCATAATCCAAATGTAGAAAAATAATTATATGCATATTCTTTTCAGAAATTGGTTAAATAGGTTACTATGTATATTTATAAACAATATTCCAACCGTAATCCCCATGTAGAAAAATAATTATATGCATCTTCATATCAGAAATAGGTTTAATATGTTTCTATGTATATTCATAAACAATATTCAAACCATAATCCAAATGTAGAAAAATAATTATATGCATACTCTTTTCAGAAATGGGTTATATAGGTTCCTATGTATATTTATAAACAATATTCCACCTATAATCCCTTTGCAGAAAAATAATTATATGCATATTCTTATCAGAAATGGGTTAAATAGGTTCCTATGTATATTTATAAAGGTTTATAAAGGTTTAAACATTGCATTTCATATCAAAATTGTTTAATTTCAGTTTAAGGTTTATGCAAGGAGGCCCATTTGTAAGCAACCTTGATTTACCATGTATGGAAAAGTTAAATGTTTGGCTAGAACATACTTATAGTACCACACGTGTTTGGTGGATAACCTGATTTTGGTCTACGGATTCAATTTATATGACTCATAACGTGTTAATGTATGGAAATGTATGACCTGCCGTATTCTGGACAATGTATCTATGCCTTCTGTACAAAATAAAGGAATAAAAAAAAAATGATATGCATGTTCATATCAGAAATAGTATTAATATGTTGCTATGTATATTTATAAACAATATTCCACTCATAATCCCCATGTAGAAAAATAATTATATGCATATTCTTATCAGAAATAGGCTTAATATGTTGCTATCTATATCTATAAACAATCATCATCCTATAATCCCCATGTAGAAAAAAATTATATGCATATTCTTATCAGAATTGGGTTAAATAGGTTCCTATGTATATTTTTAAACCATATTCTGCCCATAATCCAAAGTAGAAAAATAATTATATACATATTATTATCAGAAATGGGTTAAATAGGTTCCTATGTATATTTATAAACAATATTCCACCCATAATCCCCATGTAGAAAAATAATTATATGCATATTCATAACAGAAATAGGTTAAATATGTTGCTTTGCATATTTATTAACAATATTCCATCCATAATCCTCGTGTAGACAAATAATTATATGCATATACTTATCAGAATTGGGTTAAATAGGTTCCTATGTATATTTATAAACAATATTCCAACCATAATCCAAATGTAGAAAAATAATTATATGCATATTCTATTCAGAAATTGGTTAAATAGGTTACTATATATATTTATAAACAATATTCCAACCATAATCCCCATGTAGAAAAATAATTATATGCATATTCATATCAGAAATAAGTTTAATATGTTTCTATGTATATTTATAAACAATATTCAAACCATAATCCAAATGTAGAAAAATTATTATATGCATACTCTTTTCAGAAATGGGTTATATAGGTTCCTATGTATATTTATAAACAATTTTCCATCCATAATCCCCATGTAGAAAAATAATTATATGCATATTCTTATCAGAAATGGGTTAAATGGGTTCCTATGTATATTTATACACAATATTCCACCCATAATCCCCATGTAGAAAAATAATTATTTGCATATTCTTATCAGAAATGGGTTAAATAGGTTCCGATGTATAGTTGTAAGGAATATTCCACCCATAATCCCCATGTAGAAAAATAATTGTATGCATATTCATATCAAAAATAGGTTCAATGTGTTGCTATCTATATTTATAATCAATATTCTACCCATAATCCCCATGTAGAAAAAGAATTATATGCATATTCTTATCAGAAAAGGGTTAAATAGGTTCCTATGTACATTTAAAAACAATATTCAACCAATAATTCCCATGTAGAAAAATAATTACATGCACATTCTTATCAGAAATGGGTTAACTAGGTTCCTATATATATTTATAAACAATATTCCACCCATAATCCAGATGTAGAAAAATAATTATATGCATATTTTTATCAGAAATAGGTTTAATATATTGCTATGTATGTTTATCTACAATATTCAGCCCATAATCCCATGTAGAAAAATAATTACATACATATTCATATCAGAAATAGGTATAATATGTTGCAATGTATATTTATTATCAATATTCCATCCATAATCCCCATGTAGAAAAATAATTATGTGCATATTCATATCACAAATGGGTTTAATATGTTGCTATCTATATTTATAAACAATATTCCACCCATAATCCCGATGTAGAAAAATAATTTAATGCTTATTCAAATCAGAAATAGGTTTAATATATTCCTATGTATGTTTAACTACAATATTCCACCCATAATTCCCATGTAGAAAAATAATTATATGCATATTCATAACAGAAATACGTTTAATATGTTGCTATGCATATTTATTAACAATATTCCATCCATAATCCTCGTGTAGAAAAATAATTATATGCATATACTTATCAGAAATGGGTTAAATAGGTTCCTATCTATAATTATAAACAATATTCCAACCATAATCCAAATGTAGAAAAATAATTATATTCATATTCTTTTCAGAAATTGGTGAAATAGGTTACTATGCATATTTATAAACAATATTCCAACCATAATCCCCATGTAGAAAAATAATTATATGCATATTCATATCAGAAATAGGTTTAATATGTTTCTATGTATATTTATAAACAATATTCAAACCATAATCCAAATGTAGAAAAATAATTATATGCATACTCTTTTCAGAAATGGGTTATATAGGTTCCTATGTATATTTATAAACAATATTCCACCTCTAATCCCTTTGCAGAAACATAATTATATGCATATTCTTATCAGAAATGGGTTAAATAGGTTACTATGTATTTTTATAAACAATATAACACCCATAATCCCCATGTAGAAAAATAATTATATGCATATTCTTTTCAGAAATGGGTTAAATAGGTTCTTCTGTATTATTAAAAACAATATTCCTCCCATAATCCCCATGTAGAAAAACAATTATACGCATATTCTTATCACAAATGTGTTAAATAGATTCCTATGTATATTTAAAAACAATATTCTACCCATATTTCCCATGTAGAAAAATAATTATATGCATATTCTTATCATAAATGGGTTAAATAGGTTCCTATGTATATTTATAAACAATATTCCACCCATAATACCCATGTAGAAAAATAATTATATTCATATACTTATCAGAAATGGGTTAAATCGGTTGCTATGTATATTTATAAACAATGTTCCACCCATAATCCCCATGGAGAAAATAATCATATGCATAATCTTATCAGAAATGGGTTAAATAGGTTGCTATGTATGTTTATAAACAATATTCCACCCTTAGTCCCAATGTAGAAAATAATTATATGCATATTCTTATCAGAAATGGGTTAAATAGGTTGCTGTGTATATTTATTAACAATATTCCACCCATAAACCCCATGTAGAAAAATAATTTTATGCATATTCTTATCAGAAATGGGTTATATAGGTTCCTATGTATATTTATAAACAATATTCCACCTATAATCCCCATGCAGAAAAATAATTATATGCATAGTCTTATCAGAAATGGGTTAAATAGGTTCCTATGTATATTTATAAACAATATTCCACCCATAATCCCCATGTAGAAAAGTGATTATATGAATATTCTTTTCAGAAATGGGTTAAATAGGTTACTATGTATATTTATAAACAATATTCCACCCATAATCCCCATGTAGAAAAATAATTATACGCATATTCTTATCATAAATTGGTTAAATAGGTTACTATGTATATTTATAAACAATAATCCACCCATAAACCCCATGTGGAAAAATATTTATATGCATATTCTTATCAGAAATGGGTTAAATAGGTTCCTATGTATATTTATAAACAATATTCCACCCATAATAATGTAGAAAAATTATTTTATCCATATTCATATCAGAAATAAACTTAATATATTCCTATGTATGGTTAACTACAATATTCCACCCACAATCCCCATGTAGAAAAATAATTATATGCATATTCTTATCAGAAATGGGTTACATAGATTCCTATGTATACTTATAAATAATATTCCACCCATAATCCCAAAGTAGAAAAATAATTTTATACATATCAGAAATAGGCTTAATATTTTCCTATGTATCTTTAACTACAATATTCCACCCATTATCCCAATGTAGAAAAATAATTATATGCATATTCTTATTAGAAATAGGTTAAATATGTTCCTATCTATGTTTATAAACAATATTCCACCCATAGTCCCAATGTAGAAAAATAATTATATGCATATTCTTATCAGAAATAGGTTTAATATTTTGCTATGTATATTTATAAACAATATTCCACCCTTAATCCCCATGGAGAAAATAATCATATGCATAATCTTATCAGAAATGGGTTAAATAGGTTGCTATGTATATTTATTAAAAATATTCTACTCATAATCCCCATGTAGAAAAATAATTTTATGCAAATTCTTATCAGAAATGGGTTAAATAGGTTCCTATGTATATTTATAAACAATAGTTCACCCATAATCCCCATGTAGAAAAAAAAATTATATGTATATTCTTATCAGAAATGGGTTAAATAGGTTCCTATGTATATTTATAAACAATATTCCACCCATAATCCCCATGTAGAAAAATAATTTTATGCATATTCATATCAGAAATAGACTTAATATATTCCTATGTATATTTAACTACAATATTCCACCCACACTCAAAATGTAGAAAAATAATTATATACATATTATTATCAGAAATGGGTTAGATAGGTTCCTATGTATACTTATAAACAATATTCCACCCATAATCCCAATGTAGAAAATAATTTTATGCATATTCATATCAGAAATAGGCTTAATATATTCGTATGTATCTTTAACAACAATATTCCACCCATAATCCCAATGTAGAAAAATAATTATATGCATATTCTTATAAGAAACGGGTTAAACAGGTTCCTATCTATGTTTATAAACAATATTCCACTCATAGTCCCAATATAGAAAATAATTACATGCATATTCTTATCAAAATTGGGTTAAAAATGTTGCTATGTATATTTATTAAAAATATTCCACCCATAATCCCCATGTAGAAAAATAATTTTATGCATATTTTTATCAGAAATGGGTTAAATAGGTTCCTATGTATGTTTATAAACAATATTCCACCCATAATCCCCATGTAGAAAAGTAATTATATCCATATTCTTTTCAGAAATTGGTTAAATAAGTTACTATGTATATTTATAAACAATATTCCACCCATAATCCCCATGTAGAAAAATAATTATACGCATATTCTTATCAGAAATGGGTTAAATAGGTTACTATGTATATTTATAAACAATAATCCACCCATAAACCCCATGTAGAAAAATATTTATATGCATATTCTTATCAGAAATGGGTTAAATAGGTTCCTATGTATATTTATAAACAATATTCCACCCATAATAATGTAGAAAAATAATTTTATCCATATTCATATCAGAAATAAACTTAATATATTCTTATGTATGTTTAACTACAATATTCCACCCACAATCCCCATGTAGAAAAATAATTATATGCATATTCTTATCAGAAATGGGTTACATAGGTTCCTATGTATACTTATAAATAATATTCCACCCATAATCCCAAAGTAGAAAAATAATTTTATGCATATTCATATCAGAAATAGGCTTAATATTTCCTATGTATCTTTAACTACAATATTCCACCCATTATCCCAATGTAGAAAAATAATTATATGCATATTCTTATTAGAAATGGGTTAAATATGTTCCTATCTATGTTTATAAACAATATTCCACCCATAGTCCCAATGTAGAAAAATAATTATATGCATATTCTTATCAGAAATAGGTTTAATATTTTGCTATGTATATTGATAAACAATATTCCACCCATAATCCCCATGGAGAAAATAATCATATGCATAATCTTATCAGAAATGGGTTAAATAGGTTGCTATGTATATTTATTAAAAATATTCTACCCATAATCCCCATGTAGAAAAATAATTTAATGCATATTCTTATCTGAAATGGGTTAAATATGTTCCTATGTATATTTATATACAATATTCCAACCATAATCCCCATGTAGAAAAGTAATTATATGCATATTCTTATCAGAAATGGGTTAAATAGGTTCCTATGTATATTTATAAACAATAGTTCACCCGTAATCCCCATGTAGAAAAAAAATTATGTGCATATTCTTATCAGAAATTGGTTAAATAGGTTCCTATGTATATTTATAAACAATATTCCACCCATAATCCCCATGTAGAAAAATAATTTTATGCATATTCATATCAGAAATGGGTTAAATATGTTCCTATGTATATTTATATACAATATTCCACCCATAATCCCCATGTAGAAAAGTAATTATATGCATATTCTTATCAGAAATGGGTTAAATAGGTTCCTATGTATATTTATAAACAATAGTTCACCCATAATCCCCATGTAGAAAAAAAATTATATGCATATTCTTATCAGAAATGGGTTAAATAGGTTGCTATGTATATTTATAAACAATATTCCACCCATAATAATGTAGAAAAATAATTTTATCCATATTCATATCAGAAATAAACTTAATATATTCCTATGTATGTTTAACTACAATATTCCACCCACAATCCCCATGTAGAAAAATAATTATATGCATATTCTTATCAGAAATGGGTTACATAGGTTCCTATGTATACTTATAAATAATATTCCACCCATAATCCCAAAGTAGAAAAATAATTTTATGCATATTCATATCAGAAATAGGCTTAATATTTTCCTATGTATCTTTAACTACAATATTCCACCCATTATCCCAATGTAGAAAAATAATTATATGCATATTCTTATTAGAAAAGGGTTAAATATGTTCCTGTCTATATTTATATACAATATTCCACTCATAATCCCCATGTAGAAAAGTAATTATATGCATATTCTTATCAGAAATGGGTTAAATAGGTTCCTATGTATATTTATAAACAATATTCCACCCATAATCCACATGTAGAAAAATAATGATATGCATATTTAAATCAGAAATAGGTTTAATATGTTGATATGTAAGTTTATATACAATGTTTTACCCATAATCCCCATGTAGAAAAATAATTATATGCATATTCTTATTAGAAATTGGTTAAATAGGTTCCTATGTATAGTTATTAACAAAATTCCATCCATACTCCTCATGTAGAAAACATTTTTATATACATATTCATATCAGAAATAGATTTATTATGTTGCTTTGTATATTTATAAACAATATTCCACCCATAATCCCAATGTAGAAAAATAATTTTATACATATTCATATCAGAAATAGGCTTAATATATTCCTATGTATCTTTAACTACAATATTCCACCCATTATCCCAATGTAGAAAAATAATTATATGAATATTCTTATCAGAAGTGGGTTACATAGGTTCCTATGTATAATTATAAGTAATATTCCACCCATTATACCAATGTAGAAAAATAATTTTATGGATATTCATATCAGAAATGGGTTAAATAGGTGCCTATCTATGTTTATAAACAATATTCCACCCATAGTCCCAATGTAGAAAATAATTATATGCAAATTCTTATGAGAAACAGGTTAAATAGGTTGCTATGTATATTTAGTAACAATATTCCACCCATAAACCCCATGTAGAAAAATAATTTTATGCATATTCTTATCAGAAATTGGTTAAATAGGTTCCTATGTATATTTATAAACAATATTCCACCTATAATCCCCATGCAGAAAAATAATTATATGCATAGTCTTACCAGAAATGGGTTAAATAGGGTCCTATGTATATTTGTAAACAATATTCCACCCACAATCCCCATGCAGAAAAGTAATTATATGCATATTCTTTTCAGAAATGGGTTAAATAGGTTAATATGTATATTTATAAACAATATTCCACCCATAATCCCAATGTAGAAAACTAATTATAAGCATATTTTTATCAGAAATGGGTTAAATAGGTTCCTATGTATATTTATAAACAATATTCCACCCATGATCCCCATGTAGAAAAATAATTTTATGCATATTCATATCAGAAATAGACTTAATATATTCCTATGTATGTTTAACTACAATATTCCACCCACAATATCCATGTAGAAAAATAATTATATGCATATTCTTATCAGAAATGGGTTACATAGGTTCCTATGTATATTTATAAACAATAGTTCACATATAATCCACATGTAGAAAAATAATTATATGCATATTCTTTTCAGAAATAGGTTTAATATTTTGCTATGTATATTTATAAACAATATTCCACCCATAATCCCCATGTAGAAAAATAATTTTATGCATATTCATATCAGAAATAGACTTAATATATTCCTATGTATATTTAACTACAATATTCCACCCACAATTCCCATGTAGAAAAATAATTATATGCATATTCTTATTCTTATTAGAAATG
The DNA here is from genome assembly GCA_037953035.1 of Aquarana catesbeiana. Lineage (NCBI taxonomy): Eukaryota > Metazoa > Chordata > Amphibia > Anura > Ranidae > Aquarana > Aquarana catesbeiana. Next base: position 5,686,542 of record JBBHAA010000868.1, read on the forward strand.
GGTTAAATAGGTTCCTATCTATGTTTATAAACAATATTCCACCCATAGTCTCAATATAGAAAAATAATTATATGCTTATTCTTATCAGAAATAGGTTTAATATTTTGCCATGTATATTTATAAACAATATTCCACCCATAATCCCCATGTAGAAAATAATTATATGCATATTCTTATCAGAAATGGGTTAAATAGCTTCCTATGTATATTTATAAACAATATTCCACCTATAATCCCCATGCAGAAAAATAATTATATGCATATTCCTATCAGAAATGGGTTAAATGGGTTCCTATTTATATTTATAAACAACATTCCACCCATAATCCCCATGTAGAAAAATAATTTTATGCATATTCATGTCAGAAATAGACTTAATATATTCCTATGTATGTTTAACTGCAATATCCCACCCATAATCCCAATGTAGAAAAATAATTATATGCATATTCTTATCAGAAATGGGTTAAATAGTTTCCTATATATATTTATAAACAATTCCACCCATAATCTACATGTAGAAAAAAAATGATATGCGTATTTAAATCAGAAATAGGTTTAATATGTTGCTATGTATGTTTATATACAATAATTTAATCCCCATGTAAAAAAATAATTATATGCATATTCTTATTAGAAATTGGTTAAATAGGTTATTATGTATATTTATTAACAATATTCCGTCCATACTCCTCATGTAGAAAAATATTTATATGCATATTCATATCAGAATTAGATTTATTATGTTGCTTTGTATATTTATAAATAATATTCCACCCATAATCCCAATGTAGAAAAATAATTTTATGCATATTCATATCAGAAATAGGCTTAATATATTCCTATGTATCTTTAACTACAATGTTCCACCCATAGTCCCATTGTAGAAAAATAATTATATGCATATTCTTATTAGAAATGGGTTAAATAGGTTCCTTTCTATGTTTATAAAAAATATTCCACCCATAGTCCCAATGTAGAAAAATAATTATATGCATATTCTTATCAGAAATAGGTTTAATATGTTGCTATGTATGTTTATCTACAATATTCAACTCATAATCTCCATGTAGAAAAATAATTATATACATATTCATAACAGAAATAGGGTTAATATGTTGCTATGAATATTTATTGACAATATTCCATCAATAATCCTCACGTAGAAAAATAATTATATGCATATTCTCATCAGAAACGCGTTAAATACGTTCTTATGTATATTTATTAACAATATTCCACCCATAATCCCCATGCTGAAAAATAATTTTATCCATATTCTTATCAGAAATGGGTTAAATAGGTTCCTATGTGTATTTATAAACAATATTCCACCCACAATCCCCATGTAGAAAAATAATTTTATGCATATTCATATCAGAAATAGGTTTAATATATTCCTAAGTATGTTTAATTACAATATTCCACCCACAATCCCCATGTAGAAAAATAATTAAACACATATTCTTATCAGAAATTGGTTAAATAGGTTCCTATGTATATTTATAAACAATATTCCACCCATAATCCCCATGTAGAAAAGTAATTATATGCATATTCTTTTCAGAAATGGGTTAAATAGGTTCCTATGTATATTTATAAACAATATTCCACAAATGATCCTCATGTAGAAAAATAATTTTATGCATATTCATATCAGAAATAGACTTAATATATTCCTATGTATGTTTAACTACAATATTTCACCCACAATCCCCAGGTACAAAAATAATGATATGCATATTCTTATCAGAAATGGGTTACATAGGTTCCTATGTATATTTATAAACAATAGTTCACATATAATCCACATGTAGAAAAATAATTATATCCATATTCTTATCAGAAATGGGTTAAATAGGTTCCTATGTATATTTATAAACAATATTCCACCCATAATCCCCATGTAGAAAAATAATTTTATACATATTCATATCAGAAATAGACTATTCCTAGGTATATTTAACTACAATATCCCACCCATAATCCCCATGTAGAAAAATAATTATATGCATAGTCTTATTAGAAATGGGTTAAATAGGTTCCTATCTATGTTTATAAACAATATTCCACCCATAGTCCCAATATAGAAAAATATTTATATGCTTATTCTTATCAGAAATAGGTTTAATATTTTGCTATGTATATTTCTAAACAATATTCCACCCATAATCCCCATGTAGAAAATAATTATATGCATATTCTTATCAGAAATGGGTTAAATTGGTTGCTATGTATATTATTAAAAATATTCCACCCATAATCACCATGTAGAAAAATAATGTTATGCATATTCTTATCAGAAATGGGTTAAATAGCTTCCTATGTATATTTATAAACAATATTCCACCTATAATCCCCATGCAGAAAAATTATTATATGCATATTCTTATCAGAAATGGGTTAAATGGGTTCCTATTTATATTTATAAACAATATTCCACCCATAATCCCCATGTAGAAAAATAATTTTATGCATATTCATATCAGAAATAGACTTAATATATTCCTATGTATGTTTAACTGCAATATCCCACCCATAATCCCAATGTAGAAAAATAATTATATGCATATTCTTTTCAGAAATGAGTTAAATAGGTTCCTATGTATAATTAAAAACAATATTCCTCCCATAATCCCCATGTGGAAAAACAATTATACGCATATTCTTAACAGAAATGTTTTAAATAGGTTCCTATGTATATTTATATACAATATTCTACCCATAATTCCCATGTAGAAAAATAATTATATGCATATTCTTATCAAAAATGGGTTAAATAGGTTACCATGTATGGTTATAAAAAATATTCCACCCATAATCCCCATGTAGAAAAATAATTTTATGCATATTCTTATCAGAAATGTGTTAAATAGGTTCCTATGTATATTTATAAACAATATTCCACTTATAATCCCCATGCAGAAAAATAATTATATGCATATTGTTATCAGAAATGGGATAAATAGGTTCCTATGTGTATTTATTAACAATATTTCACCCATAATTCCCATGTAGAAAAATAATTATATGCATATTCATATCAGAAATAGTATTAATATGGTGCTATGTATATGTATAAACAATATTCCATACGTAATCCCCATGTAGAAAAATAATTATATGCATATTCTTATCAGAAATACACTTAATATGTTGCTATCTATATCTATAAACAATCTTCAACCTTTAATCCCCATGTAGAAAAAAATTATATGCATATTCTTATCAGAAATGGGTTAAATAGATTCCTATGTATATTTTTAAACCATATTCTGCCCATAATCCCCATGTAGAAAAATAATTTTATGCATATTTAAATCAGAAATAGGTTGCTACCTATATTTATAAACAATATTCCACCCATAATCCCGATGTAGAAAAATAATTATATGCATATTCATAACAGAAATAGGTTTAATATGTTGCTATGCATATTTATTAACAATATTCCATCCATAATCCTCGTGTAGAAAAATAATTATATGCATATACTTATCAGAAATGGGTTAAATAGGTTCCTATGTATATTTATAAACATTCCAACCATAATCCAAATTTAGAAAAATAATTATATGCATATTCTTTTCAGAAATTGGTTAAATAGGTTACTATGTATATTTATAAACAATATTCCAACCATATTCCCCATGTAGAAAAATAATTATATGCATAGTCATATCAGAAAAAGGTTTAATATGTTTCTAAGTATATTTATAAACAATATTCAAACCATAATCCAAATGTAGAAAAATAATTATATGCATACTCTTTTCAGAAATGGGTTATATACGTTCCTATGTATATTTAAAAACAATATTCCACCTATAATCCCTTTGCAGAAAAATAATTATGTGCATATTCTTATCAGAAATGGGTTAAATAGGTTCCTATGTATATTTATAAACAATATTTCACCCATAATCCCCATGTAGAAAAATAATTATATGCATATTTTCTTTCAAAAATTGGTTAAATAGGTTCCTATGTATAATTAAAAACAATATTCCTCCCATAATCCCCATGTAGAAAAACAATTATACGCATATTCTTATCAGAAATGTGTTAAATAGGTTCCTATATATATTTATATACAATATTCTACCCATAATTCCCATTTAGAAAAATAATTATATACATATTCTTATCATAAATGGGTTAAATAGGTTACTATGTATGGTTATAAAAAATATTCTACCCATAATCCCAATGTAGAAAAAAAATTTTATGCATATTCTTATCAGAAATGTGTTAAATAGGTTCCTATGTATATTTATAAACAATATTCCGCCTATAATCCCCATGGAGAAAAATAATGATATGCATACTGTTATCAGAAATGGGTTAAATAGGTTCCTATGTTTATTTATTAACAATATTTCACCCATAATCCCCATGTAGAAAAATAATTATATGCATATTCATATCAGAAATAGTATTAGAATGTTGCTATTTATATTTATAATCAATATTCCACCCATAATCCCCATGTAGAAAAATAATTATATGCATATTCTTATCAGAAATAGGTGTAATATGTTGCTATGTATATTTATTAACAATAATCCATCCATAATCCTTGTGTAGAAAAATATTTATATGCATATACTTATCAGAAATGGGTTAAAAAGGTTCCTATGTATATTTATAAACAATATTCCGCCCATCATCCCCATGTAGAAAAATTTTTATATGCATATTCTTATCAGAAATGGGTTAAATAGTTTGCTATGTATATTTATAAACAATTTTCCATCCACAATCCCCATGTAGAAAAATAATTATATGCATATTCTTATCAGAAATGGGTTAAATAGCTTCCTATGTATATTTATACACAATATTCCACCCATAATCCCGATGTAGAAAAATAATTATTTGCATATTATTATCAGAAATGGGTTAAATATGTTCCTATGTATATTTCTAAGAAATATTCCATGCATAATCCCCATGTAGAAAAATAATTATATGCATATTCTTATCAGAAATAGGTTTAACATGTTGCTATGTATATTTATTAACAATATTCCATCCATAATCCCCATGTAGAAAAATAATTATATGCATATTCATATGACAAATAGGTTTAATATGTCGCTATTTATATTTATAAACAATATTCCACCCATAATCCCTATGTAGAAAAATAATTATATGCATATTCTTTTCAGAAATGGGTTAAATAGGTTATTATGTATATTTATAGACAGTATTCCACCCATAATACCCATGTAAAAAAAATTATATTCATATTCATATCAGAAATAGGTTTAATATGTTGCTATGTATATTTATAAACAATATTCTGCCCATTATCCCTATGTAGAAAAATTATTATATGCATATTTTTATCAGAAATGGGTTAAATAGGTTGCTATGTATATTTATAAACAATTTTCCACCCATAATCCCCACGTAGAAAAATAATTATATGCATATTATTATCAGAAATGGGTTAAATAGGTTCCTATGTATATTTATACACAATATTCCACCCATAATCCCCATGTAGAGAAATAATTACTTGCATATTCTTGTCAGAAATGGGTTAACTAGGTTTATATATATATTTATAAACAATATTCCACCCATAATCCAGATGTAGAAAAATAATGATATGCAAATTTTTAACAGAAATAAGTTTAATATGTTGCTATGTATGTTTATCTACAATATTCTGCCCATAATCCCATGTAGAAAAATAATTACATACATATTCATATCAGAAATAGGTATAATATGTTGCAATGTATATTTATTAACAATATTCCATCCATAATCCCCATGTAGAAAAACAATTATATGCATATTCATATCACATATGGGTTTAATATGTTGCTATGTATATTTATAAACAATATTCCAACCATAATTCCTATGTAGAAAAAAAAATATATGCATATTCTTATCAGAAATGGATTAAATAGGTTACTATGTATATTTATAAACAATATTCCACCCATACTCCCAATGTTGAAAAATAATTATATGCATATTCTTATCAGAAATGTGTTAAATAGGTTCCTATGTATATTTATATACAATATTACACCCATAATTCCTATGTAGAAAAAATAATTATATGCATATTCTTTTCAGAAATGCGTTAAATAGGTTACCATGTATATTATTAGACAATATTCCACCCATAATACCCATGTAATAAAATAATTATATTCATATTCATATCAGAAATAGGTTTAATATGTTGCTATGTATATTTATAAACAATATTCCGCCCATTATCCCCATGTAGAAAAATTATTATATGCATATTCTTATCAGAAATGGGTTAAATAGGTTGCTATGTATATTTATAAACTATTTTCCACCCATAATCCCGATGTAGAAAAATAATTACATGCATATTGTTATCAGAAATGGGTTAAATAGGTTCCTATGTATATTTATAAACAATATTCCACCCATAATAATGTAGAAAAATAATTTTATCCATATTCATATCAGAAATAAACTTAATATATTCTTATGTATGTTTAACTACAATATTTCACCCACAATCCCCATGTAGAAAAATAATTATATGCATATTCTTATCAGAAATGGGTTACATAGGTTCCTATGTATACTTATAAATAATATTCCACCCATAATCCCAAAGTAGAAAAATAATTTTATGCATATTCATATCAGAAATAGGCTTAATATTTCCTATGTATCTTTAACTACAATATTCCACCCATTATCCCAATGTAGAAAAATAATTATATGCATATTCTTATTAGAAATGGGTTAAATATGTTCCTATCTATTTTTATAAACAATATTCCACCCATAGTCCCAATGTAGAAAAATAATTATATGCATATTCTTATCAGAAATAGGTTTAATATTTTGCTATGTATATTGATAAACAGTATTCCACCCATAATCCCCATGGAGAAAATAATCATATGCATAATCTTATCAGAAATGGGTTAAATAGGTTGCTATGTATATTTATTAAAAATATTCTACCTATAATCCTCATGTAGAAAAATAATTTAATGCATATTCTTATCTGAAATGGGTTAAATATGTTCCTATGTATATATATATACAATATTCCACCCATAATCCCCATGTAGAAAAAAAATTATATACATATTCTTATCAGAAATGGGTTAAATAGGTTCCTATGTATATTTATAAACAATATTCCACCCATAATAATGTAGAAAAATAATTTTATCCATATTCATATCAGAAATAAACTTAATATATTCCTATGTATGTTTAACTACAATATTCCACCCACAATCCCCATGTAGAAAAATAATTATATGCATATTCTTATCAGAAATGGGTTACATAGGTTCCTATGTATACTTATAAATAATATTCCACCCATAATCCCAAAGTAGAAAAATAATTTTATGCATATTCATATCAGAAATAGGCTTAATATTTTCCTATGTATCTTTAACTACAATATTCCACCCATTATCCCAATGTAGAAAAATAATTATATGCATATTCTTATTAGAAAAGGGTTAAATATGTTCCTATCTATATTTATATACAATATTCCACCCATAATCCCCATGTAGAAAAGTAATTATATGCATATTCTTATCAGAAATGGGTTAAATAGGTTCCTATGTATATTTATAAACAATATTCCACCCATAATCCACATGTAGAAAAATAATGATATGCATATTTAAATCAGAAATAGGTTTAATATGTTGATATGTAAGTTTATATACAATATTTTACCCATAATCCCCATGTAGAAAAATAATTATATGCATATTCTTATTAGAAATTGGTTAAATAGGTTCCTATGTATAGTTATTAACAAAATTCCATCCATACTCCTCATGTAGAAAACATTTTTATATACATATTCATATCAGAAATAGATTTATTATGTTGCTTTGTATATTTATAAACAATATTCCACCCATAATCCCAATGTAGAAAAATAATTTTATACATATTCATATCAGAAATAGGCTTAATATATTCCTATGTATCTTTAACTACAATATTCCACCCATTATCCCAATGTAGAAAAATAATTATATGAATATTCTTATCAGAAATGGGTTACATAGGTTCCTATGTATAATTATAAGTAATATTCCACCCATTATACCAATGTAGAAAAATAATTTTATGCATATTCATATCAGAAATGGGTTAAATAGGTGCCTATCTATGATTATAAACAATATTCCACCCATAGTCCCAATGTAGAAAATAATTATATGCAAATTCTTATGAGAAACAGGTTAAATAGGTTGCTATGTATATTTAGTAACAATATTCCACCCATAAACCCCATGTAGAAAAATAATTTTATGCATATTCTTATCAGAAATTGGTTAAATAGGTTCCTATGTATATTTATAAACAATATTCCACCTATAATCCCCATGCAGAAAAATAATTATATGCATAGTCTTACCAGAAATGGGTTAAATAGGGTCCTATGTATATTTGTAAACAATATTCCACCCACAATCCCCATGTAGAAAAGTAATTATATGCATATTCTTTTCAGAAATGGGTTAAATAGGTTAATATGTATATTTATAAACAATATTCCACCCATAATCCCAATGTAGAAAACTAATTATAAGCATATTTTTATCAGAAATGGGTTAAATAGGTTCCTATGTATATTTATAAACAATATTCCACCCATGATCCCCATGTAGAAAAATAATTTTATGCATATTCATATCAGAAATAGACTTAATATATTCCTATGTATGTTTAACTACAATATTCCACCCACAATATCCATGTAGAAAAATAATTATATGCATATTCTTATCAGAAATGGGTTAAATAGTTTCCTATATATATTTATAAACAATTCCACCCATAATCTACATGTAGAAAAAAAATGATATGCGTATTTAAATCAGAAATAGGTTTAATATGTTGCTATGTATGTTTATATACAATAATTTAATCCCCATGTAAAAAAATAATTATATGCATATTCTTATTAGAAATTGGTTAAATAGGTTATTATGTATATTTATTAACAATATTCCGTCCATACTCCTCATGTAGAAAAATATTTATATGCATATTCATATCAGAATTAGATTTATTATGTTGCTTTGTATATTTATAAATAATATTCCACCCATAATCCCAATGTAGAAAAATAATTTTATGCATATTCATATCAGAAATAGGCTTAATATATTCCTATGTAACTACAATGTTCCACCCATACTCCCATTGTAGAAAAATAATTATATGCATATTCTTATTAGAAATGGGTTAAATAGGTTCCTTTCTATGTTTATAAAAAATATTCCACCCATAGTCCCAATGTAGAAAAATAATTATATGCATATTCTTATCAGAAATAGGTTTAATATGTTGCTATGTATGTTTATCTACAATATTCAACTCATAATCTCCATGTAGAAAAATAATTATATACATATTCATAACAGAAATAGGGTTAATATGTTGCTATGAATATTTATTGACAATATTCCATCAATAATCCTCACGTAGAAAAATAATTATATGCATATTCTCATCAGAAACGCGTTAAATACGTTCTTATGTATATTTATTAACAATATTCCACCCATAATCCCCATGCTGAAAAATAATTTTATCCATATTCTTATCAGAAATGGGTTAAATAGGTTCCTATGTGTATTTATAAACAATATTCCACCCACAATCCCCATGTAGAAAAATAATTTTATGCATATTCATATCAGAAATAGGTTTAATATATTCCTAAGTATGTTTAATTACAATATTCCACCCACAATCCCCATGTAGAAAAATAATTAAACACATATTCTTATCAGAAATTGGTTAAATAGGTTCCTATGTATATTTATAAACAATATTCCACCCATAATCCCCATGTAGAAAAGTAATTATATGCATATTCTTTTCAGAAATGGGTTAAATAGGTTCCTATGTATATTTATAAACAATATTCCACAAATGATCCTCATGTAGAAAAATAATTTTATGCATATTCATATCAGAAATAGACTTAATATATTCCTATGTATGTTTAACTACAATATTTCACCCACAATCCCCAGGTACAAAAATAATGATATGCATATTCTTATCAGAAATGGGTTACATAGGTTCCTATGTATATTTATAAACAATAGTTCACATATAATCCACATGTAGAAAAATAATTATATCCATATTCTTATCAGAAATGGGTTAAATAGGTTCCTATGAATATTTATAAACAATATTCCACCCATAATCCCCATGTAGAAAAATAATTTTATGCATATTCATATCAGAAATAGACTATTCCTAGGTATATTTAACTACAATATCCCACCCATAATCCCCATGTAGAAAAATAATTATATGCATAGTCTTATTAGAAATGGGTTAAATAGGTTCCTATCTATGTTTATAAACAATATTCCACCCATAGTCCCAATATAGAAAAATATTTATATGCTTATTCTTATCAGAAATAGGTTTAATATTTTGCTATGTATATTTATAAACAATATTCCACCCATAATCCCCATGTAGAAAATAATTATATGCATATTCTTATCAGAAATGGGTTAAATTGGTTGCTATGTATATTATTAAAAATATTCCACCCATAAACACCATGTAGAAAAATAATGTTATGCATATTCTTATCAGAAATGGGTTAAATAGCTTCCTATGTATATTTATAAACAATATTCCACCTATAATCCCCATGCAGAAAAATTATTATATGCATATTCTTATCAGAAATGGGTTAAATGGGTTCCTATTTATATTTATAAACAATATTCCACCCATAATCCCCATGTAGAAAAATAATTTTATGCATATTCATATCAGAAATAGACTTAATATATTCCTATGTATGTTTAACTGCAATATCCCACCCATAATCCCAATGTAGAAAAATAATTATATGCATATTCTTGTCAAAAATGGGTTAAATAGTTTCCTATGTATATTTATAAACAATATTCCACCCATAATCCACATGTAGAAAAATAATGATATGCGTATTTAAATCAGAAATAGGTTTAATATGTTGCTATGTATGTTTATATACAATATTTTACTCATAATACCCATGTAGAAAAATAATTATATGCATATTCTTATTAGAAATTGGTTAAATAGGTTATTATGTATATTTATGAACAATATTCCGTCCATACTCCTCATGTAGAAAAATATTTATATGCATATTCATATCAGAAATAGATTTATTATGTTGCTTTGTATATTTATAAACAATATTCCCCCCATAATCCCAGTGTAGAAAAATAATGTTATGCATATTCATATCAGAAATAGGCTTAATATATTCCTATGTATCTTTAACTACAATGTTCCACCCATACTCCCATTGTAGAAAAATAATTATATGCATATTCTTATTAGAAATGGGTTAAATAGGTTCCTTTCTATGTTTATAAACAATATTCCACCCATAGTCCCAATGTAGAAAAATAATTATATGCATATTCTTATCAAAAATAGGTTTAATATGTTGCTATCTATATTTTTAAACAATATTCCAACCATAAATCCCCATGTAGAAAAATAATTATATGCATATTTTTAGCAGAAATGGGTTAAATAGGTTCCTAAGTATATTTATAAACAATATTACAACCATAATCCCCATGTAGAAAAATAATTATATGCATATTCATATCAGAAATAGGTTTAATATGTTTCTATGTATATTTATAAACAATATTCAAACCATAATCCAAATGTAGAAAAATAATTATATGCATACTCTTTTCAGAAATGGGTTATATAGGTTCCTATGTATATTTATAAACAATATTCCACCTATAATCTCTTTGCAGAAAAATAATTATATGCATATTCTTATCAGAAATGGGTTAAATAGGTTCCTCTGTATATTTATAAGCAATAATCCACCCATAAACCCCATATAGAAAAATAATTATATGCATATTCTTTTCAGAAATGAGTTAAATAGGTTCCTATGTATAATTAAAAACAATATTCCTCCCATAATCCCCATGTGGAAAAACAATTATACGCATATTCTTAACAGAAATGTTTTAAATAGGTTCCTATGTATATTTATATACAATATTCTACCCATAATTCCCATGTAGAAAAATAATGATATGCATATTCTTATCAAAAATGGGTTAAATAGGTTACCATGTATGGTTATAAAAAATATTCCACCCATAATCCCCATGTAGAAAAATAATTTTATGCATATTCTTATCAGAAATGTGTTAAATAGGTTCCTATGTATATTTATAAACAATATTCCACCTATAATCCCCATGCAGAAAAATAATTATATGCATATTCTTATCAGAAATAGGTTTAATATGTTGCTATGTATGTTTATCTACAATATTCAACTCATAATCTCCATGTAGAAAAATAATTATATACATATTCATAACAGAAATAGGGTTAATATGTTGCTATGAATATTTATTGACAATATTCCATCAATAATCCTCACGTAGAAAAATAATTATATGCATATTCTCATCAGAAACGCGTTAAATACGTTCTTATGTATATTTATTAACAATATTCCACCCATAATCCCCATGCTGAAAAATAATTTTATCCATATTCTTATCAGAAATGGGTTAAATAGGTTCCTATGTGTATTTATAAACAATATTCCACCCACAATCCCCATGTAGAAAAATAATTTTATGCATATTCATATCAGAAATAGGTTTAATATATTCCTAAGTATGTTTAATTACAATATTCCACCCACAATCCCCATGTAGAAAAATAATTAAACACATATTCTTATCAGAAATTGGTTAAATAGGTTCCTATGTATATTTATAAACAATATTCCACCCATAATCCCCATGTAGAAAAGTAATTATATGCATATTCTTTTCAGAAATGGGTTAAATAGGTTCCTATGTATATTTATAAACAATATTCCACAAATGATCCTCATGTAGAAAAATAATTTTATGCATATTCATATCAGAAATAGACTTAATATATTCCTATGTATGTTTAACTACAATATTTCACCCACAATCCCCAGGTACAAAAATAATGATATGCATATTCTTATCAGAAATGGGTTACATAGGTTCCTATGTATATTTATAAACAATAGTTCACATATAATCCACATGTAGAAAAATAATTATATCCATATTCTTATCAGAAATGGGTTAAATAGGTTCCTATGTATATTTATAAACAATATTCCACCCATAATCCCCATGTAGAAAAATAATTTTATACATATTCATATCAGAAATAGACTATTCCTAGGTATATTTAACTACAATATCCCACCCATAATCCCCATGTAGAAAAATAATTATATGCATAGTCTTATTAGAAATGGGTTAAATAGGTTCCTATCTATGTTTATAAACAATATTCCACCCATAGTCCCAATATAGAAAAATATTTATATGCTTATTCTTATCAGAAATAGGTTTAATATTTTGCTATGTATATTTCTAAACAATATTCCACCCATAATCCCCATGTAGAAAATAATTATATGCATATTCTTATCAGAAATGGGTTAAATTGGTTGCTATGTATATTATTAAAAATATTCCACCCATAATCACCATGTAGAAAAATAATGTTATGCATATTCTTATCAGAAATGGGTTAAATAGCTTCCTATGTATATTTATAAACAATATTCCACCTATAATCCCCATGCAGAAAAATTATTATATGCATATTCTTATCAGAAATGGGTTAAATGGGTTCCTATTTATATTTATAAACAATATTCCACCCATAATCCCCATGTAGAAAAATAATTTTATGCATATTCATATCAGAAATAGACTTAATATATTCCTATGTATGTTTAACTGCAATATCCCACCCATAATCCCAATGTAGAAAAATAATTATATGCATATTCTTTTCAGAAATGAGTTAAATAGGTTCCTATGTATAATTAAAAACAATATTCCTCCCATAATCCCCATGTGGAAAAACAATTATACGCATATTCTTAACAGAAATGTTTTAAATAGGTTCCTATGTATATTTATATACAATATTCTACCCATAATTCCCATGTAGAAAAATAATTATATGCATATTCTTATCAAAAATGGGTTAAATAGGTTACCATGTATGGTTATAAAAAATATTCCACCCATAATCCCCATGTAGAAAAATAATTTTATGCATATTCTTATCAGAAATGTGTTAAATAGGTTCCTATGTATATTTATAAACAATATTCCACTTATAATCCCCATGCAGAAAAATAATTATATGCATATTGTTATCAGAAATGGGATAAATAGGTTCCTATGTGTATTTATTAACAATATTTCACCCATAATTCCCATGTAGAAAAATAATTATATGCATATTCATATCAGAAATAGTATTAATATGGTGCTATGTATATGTATAAACAATATTCCATACGTAATCCCCATGTAGAAAAATAATTATATGCATATTCTTATCAGAAATACACTTAATATGTTGCTATCTATATCTATAAACAATCTTCAACCTTTAATCCCCATGTAGAAAAAAATTATATGCATATTCTTATCAGAAATGGGTTAAATAGATTCCTATGTATATTTTTAAACCATATTCTGCCCATAATCCCCATGTAGAAAAATAATTTTATGCATATTTAAATCAGAAATAGGTTGCTACCTATATTTATAAACAATATTCCACCCATAATCCCGATGTAGAAAAATAATTATATGCATATTCATAACAGAAATAGGTTTAATATGTTGCTATGCATATTTATTAACAATATTCCATCCATAATCCTCGTGTAGAAAAATAATTATATGCATATACTTATCAGAAATGGGTTAAATAGGTTCCTATGTATATTTATAAACATTCCAACCATAATCCAAATTTAGAAAAATAATTATATGCATATTCTTTTCAGAAATTGGTTAAATAGGTTACTATGTATATTTATAAACAATATTCCAACCATATTCCCCATGTAGAAAAATAATTATATGCATAGTCATATCAGAAAAAGGTTTAATATGTTTCTAAGTATATTTATAAACAATATTCAAACCATAATCCAAATGTAGAAAAATAATTATATGCATACTCTTTTCAGAAATGGGTTATATACGTTCCTATGTATATTTAAAAACAATATTCCACCTATAATCCCTTTGCAGAAAAATAATTATGTGCATATTCTTATCAGAAATGGGTTAAATAGGTTCCTATGTATATTTATAAACAATATTTCACCCATAATCCCCATGTAGAAAAATAATTATATGCATATTTTCTTTCAAAAATTGGTTAAATAGGTTCCTATGTATAATTAAAAACAATATTCCTCCCATAATCCCCATGTAGAAAAACAATTATACGCATATTCTTATCAGAAATGTGTTAAATAGGTTCCTATATATATTTATATACAATATTCTACCCATAATTCCCATTTAGAAAAATAATTATATACATATTCTTATCATAAATGGGTTAAATAGGTTACTATGTATGGTTATAAAAAATATTCTACCCATAATCCCAATGTAGAAAAAAAAATTTATGCATATTCTTATCAGAAATGTGTTAAATAGGTTCCTATGTATATTTATAAACAATATTCCGCCTATAATCCCCATGGAGAAAAATAATGATATGCATACTGTTATCAGAAATGGGTTAAATAGGTTCCTATGTTTATTTATTAACAATATTTCACCCATAATCCCCATGTAGAAAAATAATTATATGCATATTCATATCAGAAATAGTATTAGAATGTTGCTATTTATATTTATAATCAATATTCCACCCATAATCCCCATGTAGAAAAATAATTATATGCATATTCTTATCAGAAATAGGTGTAATATGTTGCTATGTATATTTATTAACAATAATCCATCCATAATCCTTGTGTAGAAAAATATTTATATGCATATACTTATCAGAAATGGGTTAAAAAGGTTCCTATGTATATTTATAAACAATATTCCGCCCATCATCCCCATGTAGAAAAATTTTTATATGCATATTCTTATCAGAAATGGGTTAAATAGTTTGCTATGTATATTTATAAACAATTTTCCATCCACAATCCCCATGTAGAAAAATAATTATATGCATATTCTTATCAGAAATGGGTTAAATAGCTTCCTATGTATATTTATACACAATATTCCACCCATAATCCCGATGTAGAAAAATAATTATTTGCATATTATTATCAGAAATGGGTTAAATATGTTCCTATGTATATTTCTAAGAAATATTCCATGCATAATCCCCATGTAGAAAAATAATTATATGCATATTCTTATCAGAAATAGGTTTAACATGTTGCTATGTATATTTATTAACAATATTCCATCCATAATCCCCATGTAGAAAAATAATTATATGCATATTCATATGACAAATAGGTTTAATATGTCGCTATTTATATTTATAAACAATATTCCACCCATAATCCCTATGTAGAAAAATAATTATATGCATATTCTTTTCAGAAATGGGTTAAATAGGTTATTATGTATATTTATAGACAGTATTCCACCCATAATACCCATGTAAAAAAAATTATATTCATATTCATATCAGAAATAGGTTTAATATGTTGCTATGTATATTTATAAACAATATTCTGCCCATTATCCCTATGTAGAAAAATTATTATATGCATATTTTTATCAGAAATGGGTTAAATAGGTTGCTATGTATATTTATAAACAATTTTCCACCCATAATCCCCACGTAGAAAAATAATTATATGCATATTATTATCAGAAATGGGTTAAATAGGTTCCTATGTATATTTATACACAATATTCCACCCATAATCCCCATGTAGAGAAATAATTACTTGCATATTCTTGTCAGAAATGGGTTAACTAGGTTTATATATATATTTATAAACAATATTCCACCCATAATCCAGATGTAGAAAAATAATGATATGCAAATTTTTAACAGAAATAAGTTTAATATGTTGCTATGTATGTTTATCTACAATATTCTGCCCATAATCCCATGTAGAAAAATAATTACATACATATTCATATCAGAAATAGGTATAATATGTTGCAATGTATATTTATTAACAATATTCCATCCATAATCCCCATGTAGAAAAACAATTATATGCATATTCATATCACATATGGGTTTAATATGTTGCTATGTATATTTATAAACAATATTCCAACCATAATTCCTATGTAGAAAAAAAAATATATGCATATTCTTATCAGAAATGGATTAAATAGGTTACTATGTATATTTATAAACAATATTCCACCCATACTCCCAATGTTGAAAAATAATTATATGCATATTCTTATCAGAAATGTGTTAAATAGGTTCCTATGTATATTTATATACAATATTACACCCATAATTCCTATGTAGAAAAAATAATTATATGCATATTCTTTTCAGAAATGCGTTAAATAGGTTACCATGTATATTATTAGACAATATTCCACCCATAATACCCATGTAATAAAATAATTATATTCATATTCATATCAGAAATAGGTTTAATATGTTGCTATGTATATTTATAAACAATATTCCGCCCATTATCCCCATGTAGAAAAATTATTATATGCATATTCTTATCAGAAATGGGTTAAATAGGTTGCTATGTATATTTATAAACTATTTTCCACCCATAATCCCGATGTAGAAAAATAATTACATGCATATTGTTATCAGAAATGGGTTAAATAGGTTCCTATGTATATTTATAAACAATATTCCACCCATAATAATGTAGAAAAATAATTTTATCCATATTCATATCAGAAATAAACTTAATATATTCTTATGTATGTTTAACTACAATATTTCACCCACAATCCCCATGTAGAAAAATAATTATATGCATATTCTTATCAGAAATGGGTTACATAGGTTCCTATGTATACTTATAAATAATATTCCACCCATAATCCCAAAGTAGAAAAATAATTTTATGCATATTCATATCAGAAATAGGCTTAATATTTCCTATGTATCTTTAACTACAATATTCCACCCATTATCCCAATGTAGAAAAATAATTATATGCATATTCTTATTAGAAATGGGTTAAATATGTTCCTATCTATTTTTATAAACAATATTCCACCCATAGTCCCAATGTAGAAAAATAATTATATGCATATTCTTATCAGAAATAGGTTTAATATTTTGCTATGTATATTGATAAACAGTATTCCACCCATAATCCCCATGGAGAAAATAATCATATGCATAATCTTATCAGAAATGGGTTAAATAGGTTGCTATGTATATTTATTAAAAATATTCTACCTATAATCCTCATGTAGAAAAATAATTTAATGCATATTCTTATCTGAAATGGGTTAAATATGTTCCTATGTATATATATATATACAATATTCCACCCATAATCCCCATGTAGAAAAAAAATTATATACATATTCTTATCAGAAATGGGTTAAATAGGTTCCTATGTATATTTATAAACAATATTCCACCCATAATAATGTAGAAAAATAATTTTATCCATATTCATATCAGAAATAAACTTAATATATTCCTATGTATGTTTAACTACAATATTCCACCCACAATCCCCATGTAGAAAAATAATTATATGCATATTCTTATCAGAAATGGGTTACATAGGTTCCTATGTATACTTATAAATAATATTCCACCCATAATCCCAAAGTAGAAAAATAATTTTATGCATATTCATATCAGAAATAGGCTTAATATTTTCCTATGTATCTTTAACTACAATATTCCACCCATTATCCCAATGTAGAAAAATAATTATATGCATATTCTTATTAGAAAAGGGTTAAATATGTTCCTATCTATATTTATATACAATATTCCACCCATAATCCCCATGTAGAAAAGTAATTATATGCATATTCTTATCAGAAATGGGTTAAATAGGTTCCTATGTATATTTATAAACAATATTCCACCCATAATCCACATGTAGAAAAATAATGATATGCATATTTAAATCAGAAATAGGTTTAATATGTTGATATGTAAGTTTATATACAATATTTTACCCATAATCCCCATGTAGAAAAATAATTATATGCATATTCTTATTAGAAATTGGTTAAATAGGTTCCTATGTATAGTTATTAACAAAATTCCATCCATACTCCTCATGTAGAAAACATTTTTATATACATATTCATATCAGAAATAGATTTATTATGTTGCTTTGTATATTTATAAACAATATTCCACCCATAATCCCAATGTAGAAAAATAATTTTATACATATTCATATCAGAAATAGGCTTAATATATTCCTATGTATCTTTAACTACAATATTCCACCCATTATCCCAATGTAGAAAAATAATTATATGAATATTCTTATCAGAAATGGGTTACATAGGTTCCTATGTATAATTATAAGTAATATTCCACCCATTATACCAATGTAGAAAAATAATTTTATGCATATTCATATCAGAAATGGGTTAAATAGGTGCCTATCTATGATTATAAACAATATTCCACCCATAGTCCCAATGTAGAAAATAATTATATGCAAATTCTTATGAGAAACAGGTTAAATAGGTTGCTATGTATATTTAGTAACAATATTCCACCCATAAACCCCATGTAGAAAAATAATTTTATGCATATTCTTATCAGAAATTGGTTAAATAGGTTCCTATGTATATTTATAAACAATATTCCACCTATAATCCCCATGCAGAAAAATAATTATATGCATAGTCTTACCAGAAATGGGTTAAATAGGGTCCTATGTATATTTGTAAACAATATTCCACCCACAATCCCCATGTAGAAAAGTAATTATATGCATATTCTTTTCAGAAATGGGTTAAATAGGTTAATATGTATATTTATAAACAATATTCCACCCATAATCCCAATGTAGAAAACTAATTATAAGCATATTTTTATCAGAAATGGGTTAAATAGGTTCCTATGTATATTTATAAACAATATTCCACCCATGATCCCCATGTAGAAAAATAATTTTATGCATATTCATATCAGAAATAGACTTAATATATTCCTATGTATGTTTAACTACAATATTCCACCCACAATATCCATGTAGAAAAATAATTATATGCATATTCTTATCAGAAATGGGTTAAATAGTTTCCTATATATATTTATAAACAATTCCACCCATAATCTACATGTAGAAAAAAAATGATATGCGTATTTAAATCAGAAATAGGTTTAATATGTTGCTATGTATGTTTATATACAATAATTTAATCCCCATGTAAAAAAATAATTATATGCATATTCTTATTAGAAATTGGTTAAATAGGTTATTATGTATATTTATTAACAATATTCCGTCCATACTCCTCATAGAGAAAAATATTTATATGCATATTCATATCAGAATTAGATTTATTATGTTGCTTTGTATATTTATAAATAATATTCCACCCATAATCCCAATGTAGAAAAATAATTTTATGCATATTCATATCAGAAATAGGCTTAATATATTCCTATGTAACTACAATGTTCCACCCATACTCCCATTGTAGAAAAATAATTATATGCATATTCTTATTAGAAATGGGTTAAATAGGTTCCTTTCTATGTTTATAAAAAATATTCCACCCATAGTCCCAATGTAGAAAAATAATTATATGCATATTCTTATCAGAAATAGGTTTAATATGTTGCTATGTATGTTTATCTACAATATTCAACTCATAATCTCCATGTAGAAAAATAATTATATACATATTCATAACAGAAATAGGGTTAATATGTTGCTATGAATATTTATTGACAATATTCCATCAATAATCCTCACGTAGAAAAATAATTATATGCATATTCTCATCAGAAACGCGTTAAATACGTTCTTATGTATATTTATTAACAATATTCCACCCATAATCCCCATGCTGAAAAATAATTTTATCCATATTCTTATCAGAAATGGGTTAAATAGGTTCCTATGTGTATTTATAAACAATATTCCACCCACAATCCCCATGTAGAAAAATAATTTTATGCATATTCATATCAGAAATAGGTTTAATATATTCCTAAGTATGTTTAATTACAATATTCCACCCACAATCCCCATGTAGAAAAATAATTAAACACATATTCTTATCAGAAATTGGTTAAATAGGTTCCTATGTATATTTATAAACAATATTCCACCCATAATCCCCATGTAGAAAAGTAATTATATGCATATTCTTTTCAGAAATGGGTTAAATAGGTTCCTATGTATATTTATAAACAATATTCCACAAATGATCCTCATGTAGAAAAATAATTTTATGCATATTCATATCAGAAATAGACTTAATATATTCCTATGTATGTTTAACTACAATATTTCACCCACAATCCCCAGGTACAAAAATAATGATATGCATATTCTTATCAGAAATGGGTTACATAGGTTCCTATGTATATTTATAAACAATAGTTCACATATAATCCACATGTAGAAAAATAATTATATCCATATTCTTATCAGAAATGGGTTAAATAGGTTCCTATGAATATTTATAAACAATATTCCACCCATAATCCCCATGTAGAAAAATAATTTTATGCATATTCATATCAGAAATAGACTATTCCTAGGTATATTTAACTACAATATCCCACCCATAATCCCCATGTAGAAAAATAATTATATGCATAGTCTTATTAGAAATGGGTTAAATAGGTTCCTATCTATGTTTATAAACAATATTCCACCCATAGTCCCAATATAGAAAAATATTTATATGCTTATTCTTATCAGAAATAGGTTTAATATTTTGCTATGTATATTTATAAACAATATTCCACCCATAATCCCCATGTAGAAAATAATTATATGCATATTCTTATCAGAAATGGGTTAAATTGGTTGCTATGTATATTATTAAAAATATTCCACCCATAAACACCATGTAGAAAAATAATGTTATGCATATTCTTATCAGAAATGGGTTAAATAGCTTCCTATGTATATTTATAAACAATATTCCACCTATAATCCCCATGCAGAAAAATTATTATATGCATATTCTTATCAGAAATGGGTTAAATGGGTTCCTATTTATATTTATAAACAATATTCCACCCATAATCCCCATGTAGAAAAATAATTTTATGCATATTCATATCAGAAATAGACTTAATATATTCCTATGTATGTTTAACTGCAATATCCCACCCATAATCCCAATGTAGAAAAATAATTATATGCATATTCTTGTCAAAAATGGGTTAAATAGTTTCCTATGTATATTTATAAACAATATTCCACCCATAATCCACATGTAGAAAAATAATGATATGCGTATTTAAATCAGAAATAGGTTTAATATGTTGCTATGTATGTTTATATACAATATTTTACTCATAATACCCATGTAGAAAAATAATTATATGCATATTCTTATTAGAAATTGGTTAAATAGGTTATTATGTATATTTATGAACAATATTCCGTCCATACTCCTCATGTAGAAAAATATTTATATGCATATTCATATCAGAAATAGATTTATTATGTTGCTTTGTATATTTATAAACAATATTCCCCCCATAATCCCAGTGTAGAAAAATAATGTTATGCATATTCATATCAGAAATAGGCTTAATATATTCCTATGTATCTTTAACTACAATGTTCCACCCATACTCCCATTGTAGAAAAATAATTATATGCATATTCTTATTAGAAATGGGTTAAATAGGTTCCTTTCTATGTTTATAAACAATATTCCACCCATAGTCCCAATGTAGAAAAATAATTATATGCATATTCTTATCAAAAATAGGTTTAATATGTTGCTATCTATATTTTTAAACAATATTCCAACCATAAATCCCCATGTAGAAAAATAATTATATGCATATTTTTAGCAGAAATGGGTTAAATAGGTTCCTAAGTATATTTATAAACAATATTACAACCATAATCCCCATGTAGAAAAATAATTATATGCATATTCATATCAGAAATAGGTTTAATATGTTTCTATGTATATTTATAAACAATATTCAAACCATAATCCAAATGTAGAAAAATAATTATATGCATACTCTTTTCAGAAATGGGTTATATAGGTTCCTATGTATATTTATAAACAATATTCCACCTATAATCTCTTTGCAGAAAAATAATTATATGCATATTCTTATCAGAAATGGGTTAAATAGGTTCCTCTGTATATTTATAAGCAATAATCCACCCATAAACCCCATATAGAAAAATAATTATATGCATATTCTTTTCAGAAATGAGTTAAATAGGTTCCTATGTATAATTAAAAACAATATTCCTCCCATAATCCCCATGTGGAAAAACAATTATACGCATATTCTTAACAGAAATGTTTTAAATAGGTTCCTATGTATATTTATATACAATATTCTACCCATAATTCCCATGTAGAAAAATAATGATATGCATATTCTTATCAAAAATGGGTTAAATAGGTTACCATGTATGGTTATAAAAAATATTCCACCCATAATCCCCATGTAGAAAAATAATTTTATGCATATTCTTATCAGAAATGTGTTAAATAGGTTCCTATGTATATTTATAAACAATATTCCACCTATAATCCCCATGCAGAAAAATAATTATATGCATATTGTTATCAGAAATGGGATAAATAGGTTCCTATGTGTATTTATTAACAATATTTCACCCATAATTCCCATGTAGAAAAATAATTATATGCATATTCATATCAGAAATAGTATTAATATGGTGCTATGTATATGTATAAACAATATTCCATACGTAATCCCCATGTAGAAAAATAATTATATGCATATTCTTATCAGAAATACACTTAATATGTTGCTATCTATATCTATAAACAATCTTCAACCTTTAATCCCCATGTAGAAAAAAATTATATGCATATTCTTATCAGAAATGGGTTAAATAGATTCCTATGTATATTTTTAAACCATATTCTGCCCATAATCCACATGTAGAAAAATAATTATATGCATATTCTTATCTGAAATGGGTTAAATAGGTTCTTATGTATATTTATAAACAATATTCCACCCATAATCCCCATGTAGAAAAATAATTTTATGCATATTTAAATCAGAAATAGGTTGCTATCTATATTTATAAACAATATTCCACCCATAATCCCGATGTAGAAAAATAATTATATGCATATTCATAACAGAAATAGGTTTAATATGTTGCTATGCATATTTATTAACAATTTCCATCCATAATCCTCGTGTAAAAAAATAATTATATGCATATACTTATCAGAAATGGGTTAAATAGGTTCCTATGTATATTTATAAACATTCCAACCATAATCCAAATTTAGAAAAATAATTATATGCATATTCTTTTCAGAAATTGGTTAAATAGGTTACTATGTATATTTATAAACAATATTCCACCCATATTCCCCATGTAGAAAAATAATTATATGCATAGTCATATCAGAAAAAGGTTTAATATGTTTCTAAGTATATTTATAAACAATATTCAAACCATAATCCAAATGTAGAAAAATAATTATATGCATACTCTTTTCAGAAATGGGTTATATAGGTTCCTATGTATATTTAAAAACAATATTCCACCTATAATCCCTTTGCAGAAAAATAATTATGTGCATATTCTTATCAGAAATGGGTTAAATAGGTTCCTATGTATATTTATAAACAATATTTCACCCATAATCCCCATGTAGAAAAATAATTATATGCATATTTTCTTTCAAAAATTGGTTAAATAGGTTCCTATGTATAATTAAAAACAATATTCCTCCCATAATCCCCATGTAGAAAAACAATTATACGAATATTCTTATCAGAAATGTGTTAAATAGGTTCCTATGTATATTTATATACAATATTCTACCCATAATTCCCATTTAGAAAAATAATTATATACATATTCTTATCATAAATGGGTTAAATAGGTTACTATGTATGGTTATAAAAAATATTCTACCCATAATCCCAATGTAGAAAAAAATTTTTATGCATATTCTTATCAGAAATGTGTTAAATAGGTTCCTATGTATATTTATAAACAATATTCCGCCTATAATCCCCATGGAGAAAAATAATGATATGCATACTGTTATCAGAAATGGGTTAAATAGGTTCCTATGTTTATTTATTAACAATATTTCACCCATAATCCCCATGTAGAAAAATAATTATATGCATATTCATATCAGAAATAGTATTAGCATGTTGCTATGTATATTTATAATCAATATTCCACCCATAATCCCCATGTAGAAAAATAATTATATGCATATTCTTATCAGAAATAGGTGTAATATGTTGCTATGTATATTTATTAACAATAATCCATCCATAATCCTTGTGTAGAAAAATAATTATATGCATATACTTATCAGAAATGGGTTAAAAAGGTTCCTATGTATATTTATAAACAATATTCCGCCCATCATCCCCATGTAGAAAAATTATTATATGCATATTCTTATCAGAAATGGGTTAAATAGTTTGCTATGTATATTTATAAACAATTTTCCATCCACAATCCCCATGTAGAAAAATAATTATATGCATATTCTTATCAGAAATGGGTTAAATAGCTTCCTATGTATATTTATACACAATATTCCACCCATAATCCCCATGTAGAAAAATAATTATTTGCATATTATTATCAGAAATGGGTTAAATATGTTCCTATGTATATTTCTAAGAAATATTCCATGCATAATCCCCATGTAGAAAAATAATTATATGCATATTCTTATCAGAAATAGGTTTAACATGTTGCTATGTATATTTATTAACAATATTCCATCCATAATCCCCATGTAGAAAAATAATTATATGCATATTCATATGACAAATAGGTTTAATATGTCGCTATTTATATTTATAAACAATATTCCACCCATAATCCCTATGTAGAAAAATAATTATATGCATATTCTTTTCAGAAATGGGTTAAATAGGTTATTATGTATATTTATAGACAGTATTCCACCCATAATACCCATGTAAAAAAAATTATATTCATATTCATATCAGAAATAGGTTTAATATGTTGCTATGTATATTTATAAACAATATTCTGCCCATTATCCCTATGTAGAAAAATTATTATATGCATATTTTTATCAGAAATGGGTTAAATAGGTTGCTATGTATATTCATAAACAATTTTCCACCCATAATCCCCACGTAGAAAAATAATTATATGCATATTATTATCAGAAATGGGTTAAATAGGTTCCTATGTATATTTATACACAATATTCCACCCATAATCCCCATGTAGAGAAATAATTACTTGCATATTCTTGTCAGAAATGGGTTAACTAGGTTTATATATATATATTTATAAACAATATTCCACCCATAATCCAGATGTAGAAAAATAATGATATGCAAATTTTTAACAGAAATAGGTTTAATATGTTGCTATGTATGTTTATCTACAATATTCTGCCCATAATCCCATGTAGAAAAATAATTACATACATATTCATATCAGAAATAGGTATAATATGTTGCAATGTATATTTATTAAAAATATTCCATCCATAATCCCCATGTAGAAAAACAATTATATGCATATTCATATCACATATGGGTTTAATATGTTGCTATGTATATTTATAAACAATATTCCAACCATAATTCCTATGTAGAAAAAAAATTATATGCATATTCTTATCAGAAATGGATTAAATAGGTTACTATGTATATTTATAAACAATATTCCACCCATACTCCCAATGTTGAAAAATAATTATATGCATATTCTTATCAGAAATGTGTTAAATAGGTTCCTATGTATATTTATATACAATATTACACCCATAATTCCTATGTAGAAAAAATAATTATATGCATATTCTTTTCAGAAATGCGTTAAATAGGTTACCATGTATATTTATAGACAATATTCCACCCATAATACCCATGTAATAAAATAATTATATTCATATTCATATCAGAAATAGGTTTAATATGTTGCTATGTATATTTATAAACAATATTCCGCCCATTATCCCCATGTAGAAAAATTATTATATGCATATTCTTATCAGAAATGGGTTAAATAGGTTGCTATGTATATTTATAAACTATTTTCCACCCATAATCCCGATGTAGAAAAATAATTACTTGCATATTCTTATCAGAAATGGGTTACATAGGTTCCTATATATATTTATAAACAATATTCCACCCATAATCCAGATGTAGAAAAATAATGATATGCATATTTTTATCAGAAATAGGTTCAATATGTTGCTATATATGTTTATCTACAATATTCTGCCCATAATCCCATGTAGAAAAACAATTACATACATATTCATTACCAAAATTGGTATAATATGTTGCAATGTATATTTATTAACAATATTCCATTCATAATCCCCATGTAGAAAAATAATTATATGCATATTCATATCACATATGGGTTTAATATGTTGCTATGTATATTTATAAACAATATTCCAACCATAATTCCTATGTAGAAAAAAAATGATATGCGCTATTCTTATCATAAATGGATTAAATAGGTTACTATGTATATTTATAAACAATATTCCACCCATACTCGCAATGTTGAAAAATAATTATATGCATATTCTTATCAGAAATAGGTTTAATATGTTGCTATCTATATTTATAAACAATATTCCACCCATAATCCCCATGTAGAAAAATAATTATATGCATATTCTTATCAGAAATGTGTTAAATAGGTTCCTATGTATATCTATATAGAATATTACACCCATAATTCCTATGTAGAAAAAATAATTATATGTATATTCTTTTCAGAAATGCGTTAAATAGGTTACCTTGTATATTTATAGACAATATTCCACCCATAATACCCATGTAATAAAATAATTATATTCATATTCATATCAGAAATAGGTTTAATATGTTGCTATGTATATTTATAAACAATATTCCGCCCATTATCCCCATGTAGAAAAATTATTATATGCATATTCTTATCAGAAATGGGTTAAATAGGTTGCTATGTATATTTATAAACAATTTTCCACCCATAATCCCGATGTAGAAAAATAATTACTTGCATATTCTTATCAGAAATGGGTTAAATTGTTTCCTATCCACTTCCTGTAGTGCTCTGTATCATGTGACCAAGCAGTCACATGGTCTGCTGACATCACCAGGGTCCTTCTACTGGGTAGGAACTAACCGCTACCACTTTTGAGAGAAGTGAAGAATGTGAACTGTTTGATGACTCGACAATGTGATCTCGTAATCAGACGGTGATCGTGCAGATTGTTCGGGCAGGTTCCTGGCCCCGCATTTGAGGAGGAAATCTTCCGGTGTACCAACTAGTCTCACACTGTCATTGGTTTGGAGACAGTACAAGCCTATTTGACTCACCGCCTACGGCCTGTGAGTCCACCGAAGTCGGTAAGAGTATTACATCTCTTTCTCTGGTTTGCACTTTCCTGTGATACTACCTGCCCTGGATTCAAGTTGGGTCAACCACACCACGCACTATATGGACTAATTTATTATATGCACATGGTTTTTCTGAGTGTGATATCTTCTCACTAACATTATGGACATTATTTGACATTATTTATTTTCTGTTTTCCTCACTAGTATTTGTCGTTATTATTTATGATATTTCCATAAACATTTGTGCCTCTTCGGGGCAGTGTTTTTGTTTAGAGATGTGGTAATATTCACATCCACTATTTACTTATCTATCTTGCAGGTTTGAGATTAGATGAAGGTATCTGCTCCTTCTAATGTGGATTGACTTCCCTCTATCTCAAACCCTTATATATTAATTTTTTATATTATTGATTTCACGTTAGCGCTACACTTTTATTATTTAGTTATTGTGCACAATTTTGGTCATATTGTAGTGTTGGCTGCTATCTTGATGTGTTAGATTGGCGCGGTATTTTACACACCTACTTGTTAAATTGTTTCCTATGTATATTTGTAAGGAATATTCCACCCATAATCTCGATGTAGAAAAATAATTGTATGCATGTTCATATCAGAAATAGATTTAATGTGTTGCTATCTATATTTATAATCAATATTCTACCCAAAATCCACATGTAGAAAAAGAATTATATGCATATTCTTATCAGAAAAGGGTTAAATAGGTTCCTATGTATATTTATAAATCATATTCCACCCATAATTCCCATGTAGAAAAATAATTATATGCACATTCTTATCAGAAATGGGTTAAATAGGTTCCTATATATATTTATAAACAATATTCCACCCATAATCCAGATGTAGAAAAATAATGAAATGCATATTTTTATCCGAAATGGGTTAAATATATTCCTATGTATATTTCTAAGAAATATTCCATGCATAATCCCCATGTAGAAAAAAAAATTATATGCATATTCTTATCAGAAATAGGTTTAATATGTTGCCTATTATATTTATTAACAATATTCCATTCATAATCCTTATGTAGAAAAATAATTATATGCATATTCATATAACAAATAGGTTTAATATGTAGCTATGTATACTTATAAACAATATTCCAACCATAATTAGCATGTAGAAAAATAATGATATGCATATTCTTTTCAGAAATGGGTTAAATAGGTTACTATCTATATTTATAGACAGTATTCCACCCATAATACCCATGAAAAAAAATAATTATATTCATATTCATATCAGAAATAGGTTTAATATGTTGCTATGTATATTTATAAACAATATTCCGCCCATTATCCCCATGTAGAAAATTTATTATATGCATATTCTTATCAGAAATAGGTTAAATAGGTTGCTATGTATATTTATAAACAATTTTCCACCCATAATCCCCATGTAGAAAAATAATTATATGCATATTCATATCAGAAATAGGTTTAATGTGTTGCTATCTATATTTATAATCAATATTCTACCCATAATCCCCATGTAGAAAAAGAATTATATGCATATTCTTAACAGAAATGGGTTAAATAGGTTCCTATATATATTTATAAACAATATTCCACCCATAATCCAGATGTAGAAAAATAATGATATGTATATTTTTTATCAGAAATAGGTTTAATATGTTGCTATGTATGTTTATCTACAATATTCTGTCCATAATCCCATGTAGAAAAATAATTACATACATATTCAATACAGAAATAGGTATAATATGTAGCAATGTATATTTATTAACAAAATTCCATCCATAATCCCCATGTAGACAAATAATTATATGCATATTCTTATCAGAAATGGATTAAATAGGTTACTATGTATATTTATAAACAATATTCCACTCATAATCCCCATGTTGAAAAATAATTATATGCATATTCTTTCCAGAAATAGGTTTAATATGTCTCTATCTATATTTATAAACAATATTCCACCCATAATCCCCATGTAGAAAAATAATTATATGCATATTCTTAGCCGAAATGTGCTAAATAGGTTCCTATGTATATTTATATACAATATTACACCCATAATTCCTATGTAGAAAAAATAATTATATGCATATTCTTTTCAGAAATGGGTTAAATAGGTTACCATGTATATTTATAGACAATATTCCACCCATAATACCCATGTAATAAAATAATTATATTCATATTCATATCAGAAATAGGTTTAATATGTTGCTATGTATATTTATAAACAATATTCCGCCCATTATCCCCATGTAGAAAAATTATTATATGCATATTCTTATCAGAAATGGGTTAAATTTGTTCCTATTTATATTTGTAAGGAATATTCCACCCATAATCTCGATGTAGAAAAATAATTGTATGCTTGTTCGTATCAGAAATAGATTTAATGTGTTGCTATCTATATTTATAATCAATATTCTACCCAAAATCCCCATGTAGAAAAAGAATTATATGCGTATTCTTATCAAAAAAGGGTTAAATAGGTTCCTATGTATATTTATAAACAATATTCCACCCATAATTCCCATGTAGAAAAATAATTATATGCACATTCTTATCAGAAATGGGTTAAATAGGTTCCTATATATATATTTATAAACAATATTCCACCCATAATCCAGATGTAGAAAAATAATGATATGTATATTTTTATCAGAAATAGGTTTAATATGTTGCTATGTATGTTTATCTGCAATATTCTGTCCATAATCCCATGTAGAAAAATAATTACATACATATTCAATACAGAAATAGGTATAATATGTTGCAATGTATATTTATTAACAAAATTCCATCCATAATCCCCATGTAGAAAAATAATTATATGCATATTCTTATCAGAAATGGATTAAATAGGTTACTATGTATATTTATAAACAATATTCCACTCATAATCCCCATGTTGAAAAATAATTATATGCATATTCTTATCATAAATAGGTTTAATGTGTTGCTATCTATATTTATAATCAATATTCTACCCATAATCCCCATGTAGAAAAGGAATTATATGCATATTCTTATCAGAAAAGGGTTAAACAGGTTCCTATGTATATTTATAAACAATATTCCACCCATAATTCCCATGTAGAAAAATAATTACATGCACATTCTTATCAGAAATGGGTTAAATAGGTTCCTATATATATTTATAAACAATATTCCACCCATAATCCAGATGTAGAAAAATAATGATATGCATATTTTTATCAGAAATAGGTTTAATATGTTGCTATGTATGTTTATCTACAATATTCTGTCCATAATCCCAATGTAGAAAAATAATTACATACATTTTCAATACAGAAATAGGTATAATATGTTGCAATGTATATTTATTAACAAAATTCCATCCATAATCCCCATGTAGAAAAATAATTATATGCATATTCATATCACATATGGGTTTAATATGTTGCTATGTATATTTATAAACAATATTCCAACCATAATTCCTATGTAGAAAAAAAAGTATTTGCATATTCTTATCAGAAATGGATTAAATAGGTTACTATGTATATTTATAAACAATATTCCACCCATAATCCCAATGTTGAAAAAAAATTATATGCATATTCTTATCAGAAATGGATTAAATAGGTTACTATGTATATTTATAAACAATATTCCACCCATACTCCCAATGTTGAAAAATAATTATATGCATATTCTTATCAGAAATAGGTTTAATATCTTTCTATCTATATTTGTAAACAATATTCCACCCATAATCCCCATGTAGAAAAATAATTATATGCATATTATTATCAGAAATGTGTTAAATAGGTTCCTATGTATATCTATATACAATATTACACCCATAATTCCTATGTAGAAAAAATAATTATATGCATATTCTTTTCAGAAATGCGTTAAATGGGTTACCATGTATATTTATTGACAATATACCACCCATAATACCCATGTAATAAAATAATTATATTCATATTCATATCAGAAATAGGTTTAATATGTTGCTATGTATATTTATAAACAATATTCCGCCCATTATCCCCATGTAGAAAAATTATTATATGCATATTCTTATCAGAAATGGGTTAAATAGGTTGCTATGTATATTTATAGACAGTATTCCACCCATAATACCCATGTAAAAAAATAATTATATTCATATTCATATCAGAAATAGGTTTAATATGTTGCTATGTATATTTATAAACAATATTCCGCTCATTATCCCCATGTAGAAAAATAATTATATGCATATTCTTATCAGAAATGGGTTAAACAGGTTGATATGTATATTTATAAACAATTTTCCACCCATAATCCCCATGTAGAAAAATAATTATATACATATTCATATCAGAAATAGGTTTAATGTGTTGCTATCTATATTTATAATCAATATTCTACCCATAATCCCCATGTAGAAAAAGAATTATATGAATATTCTTATCAGAAAAGGGTTAAATAGGTTCCTATGTATATTTATAAACAATATTCCACCCATAATTCCCATGTAGAAAAAAATTACATGCACATTCTTATCAGAAATGGGTTAAATAGGTTCCTATATATATTTATAAACAATATTCCACCCATAATCCAGATGTAGAAAAATAATGATATGCATATTTTTATCAGAAATAGGTTTAATATGTTGCTATGTATGTTTATCTACAATATTCTGTCCATAATCCCATGTAGAAAAATAATTACATACATATTCAATACAGAAATAGGTATAATATGTTGCAATGTATATTTATTAACTAAATTCCATCCATAATCCCCATGTAGAAAATAATTATATGCATATTCATATCACATATGGGTTTAATATGTTGCTATGTATATTTATAAACAATATTCCAACCATAATTATTATGTAGAAAAAAAGTATATGCATATTCCTATCAGAAATGGATTAAATAGGTTACTATGTATATTTATAAACAATATTCCACCCATAATCCCAATGTTGAAAAATAATTATATGCATATTTTTATCAGAAATAGGTTTAATATGTTTCTATCTATATTTATAAACAATATTCCACCCATAATCCCCATGTAGAAAAATAATTATATGCATATTCTTATCCGAAATGTGCTAAATAGGTTCCTATGTATATTTATATACAATATTACACCCAAAACTCCTATGTAGAAAAAATAATTATATGCATATTCTTTTCAGAAATGGGTTAAATAGGTTACCATGTATATTTATAGACAATATTCCACCCATAATACCCATGTAATAAAATAATTATATTCATATTCATATCAGAAATAGGTTTAATATGTTGCTATGTATATTTATAAACAATATTTTGCCCATTATCCCCATGTAGAAAAATTATTATATGCATATTCTTATCAGAAATGGGTTAAATAGGTTGCTATGTATATTTATAAACAATTTTCCACCCAAAATCCCGATGTAGAAAAATAATTACTTGCCTATTCTTATCAGAAATGGGTAAAATTGGTTCCTATGTATATGTGTAAGGAATATTCCACCCATAATCTCAATGTAGAAAAATAATTGTATGCTTGTTCATATCAGAAATAGATTTAATGTGTTGCTATCTATATTTATAATCAATATTCTACCCAAAATCCCCATGTAGAAAAAGAATTATATGCGTATTCTTATCAAAAAAGGGTTAAATAGGTTCCTATGTATATTTATAAACAATATTCCACCCATAATTCCCATGTAGAAAAATAATTATATGCACATTCTTATCAGAAATGGGTTAAATAGGTTCCTATATATATTTATAAACAATATTCCACCCATAATCCAGATGTAGAAAAATAACGATATGCATATTTTTATCAGAAATAGGTTCAATATGTTGCTATGTATGTTTATCTACAATATTCTGCCCATAATCCCATGTAGAAAAATAATTACATACATATTCATTACAGAAATAGGTATAATATGTTGCAATGTATATTTATTAACAATATTCCATCCATAATCCCCATGTAGAAAAATAATTATATGCATATTCATATCACATATGGGTTTAATATGTTGCTATGTATATTTATAAACAATATTCCAACCATAATTCCTATGTAGAAAAAAAAGTATATGCATATTCTTATCAGAAATGGATTAAATAGGTTACTATGTATATTTATAAACAATATTCCACCCATAATCCCAATGTTGAAAAAAAATTATATGCATATTCTTATCAGAAATGGATTAAATAGGTTACTATGTATATTTATAAACAATATTCCACTCATAATCCCCATGTTGAAAAATAATTATATGCATATTCTTTCCAGAAATAGGTTTAATATGTCTCTATCTATATTTATAAACAATATTCCACCCATAATCCCCATGTAGAAAAATAATTATATGCATATTCTTATCCGAAATGTGCTAAATAGGTTCCTATGTATATTTATATACAATATTACACCCATAATTCCTATGTAGAAAAAATAATTATATGCATATTCTTTTCAGAAATGGGTTAAATAGGTTACCATGTATATTTATAGACAATATTCCACCCATAATACCCATGTAATAAAATAATTATATTCATATTCATATCAGAAATAGGTTTAATATGTTGCTATGTATATTTATAAACAATATTCCGCCCATTATCCCCATGTAGAAAAATTATTATATGCATATTCTTATCAGAAATGGGTTAAATAGGTTGCTATGTATATTTATAAACAATTTTCCACCCATAATCCCGATGTAGAAAAATAATTACTTGCATATTCTTATCAGAAATGGGTTAAATTTGTTCCTATTTATATTTGTAAGGAATATTCCACCCATAATCTCGATGTAGAAAAATAATTGTATGCTTGTTCGTATCAGAAATAGATTTAATGTGTTGCTATCTATATTTATAATCAATATTCTACCCAAAATCCCCATGTAGAAAAAGAATTATATGCGTATTCTTATCAAAAAAGGGTTAAATAGGTTCCTATGTATATTTATAAACAATATTCCACCCATAATTCCCATGTAGAAAAATAATTATATGCACATTCTTATCAGAAATGGGTTAAATAGGTTCCTATATATATATTTATAAACAATATTCCACCCATAATCCAGATGTAGAAAAATAATGATATGTATATTTTTATCAGAAATAGGTTTAATATGTTGCTATGTATGTTTATCTGCAATATTCTGTCCATAATCCCATGTAGAAAAATAATTACATACATATTCAATACAGAAATAGGTATAATATGTTGCAATGTATATTTATTAACAAAATTCCATCCATAATCCCCATGTAGAAAAATAATTATATGCATATTCTTATCAGAAATGGATTAAATAGGTTACTATGTATATTTATAAACAATATTCCACTCATAATCCCCATGTTGAAAAATAATTATATGCATATTCTTATCATAAATAGGTTTAATGTGTTGCTATCTATATTTATAATCAATATTCTACCCATAATCCCCATGTAGAAAAGGAATTATATGCATATTCTTATCAGAAAAGGGTTAAACAGGTTTCTATGTATATTTATAAACAATATTCCACCCATAATTCCCATGTAGAAAAATAATTACATGCACATTCTTATCAGAAATGGGTTAAATAGGTTCCTATATATATTTATAAACAATATTCCACCCATAATCCAGATGTAGAAAAATAATGATATGCATATTTTTATCAGAAATAGGTTTAATATGTTGCTATGTATGTTTATCTACAATATTCTGTCCATAATCCCAATGTAGAAAAATAATTACATACATATTCAATACAGAAATAGGTATAATATGTTGCAATGTATATTTATTAACAAAATTCCATCCATAATCCCCATGTAGAAAAATAATTATATGCATATTCATATCACATATGGGTTTAATATGTTGCTATGTATATTTATAAACAATATTCCAACCATAATTCCTATGTAGAAAAAAAAGTATTTGCATATTCTTATCAGAAATGGATTAAATAGGTTACTATGTATATTTATAAACAATATTCCACCCATAATCCCAATGTTGAAAAAAAATTATATGCATATTCTTATCAGAAATGGATTAAATAGGTTACTATGTATATTTATAAACAATATTCCACCCATACTCCCAATGTTGAAAAATAATTATATGCATATTCTTATCAGAAATAGGTTTAATATCTTTCTATCTATATTTGTAAACAATATTCCACCCATAATCCCCATGTAGAAAAATAATTATATGCATATTATTATCAGAAATGTGTTAAATAGGTTCCTATGTATATCTATATACAATATTACACCCATAATTCCTATGTAGAAAAAATAATTATATGCATATTCTTTTCAGAAATGCGTTAAATGGGTTACCATGTATATTTATTGACAATATACCACCCATAATACCCATGTAATAAAATAATTATATTCATATTCATATCAGAAATAGGTTTAATATGTTGCTATGTATATTTATAAACAATATTCCGCCCATTATCCCCATGTAGAAAAATTATTATATGCATATTCTTATCAGAAATGGGTTAAATAGGTTGCTATGTATATTTATAGACAGTATTCCACCCATAATACCCATGTAAAAAAATAATTATATTCATATTCATATCAGAAATAGGTTTAATATGTTGCTATGTATATTTATAAACAATATTCCGCTCATTATCCCCATGTAGAAAAATAATTATATGCATATTCTTATCAGAAATGGGTTAAACAGGTTGATATGTATATTTATAAACAATTTTCCACCCATAATCCCCATGTAGAAAAATAATTATATACATATTCATATCAGAAATAGGTTTAATGTGTTGCTATCTATATTTATAATCAATATTCTACCCATAATCCCCATGTAGAAAAAGAATTATATGAATATTCTTATCAGAAAAGGGTTAAATAGGTTCCTATGTATATTTATAAACAATATTCCACCCATAATTCCCATGTAGAAAAAAATTACATGCACATTCTTATCAGAAATGGGTTAAATAGGTTCCTATATATATTTATAAACAATATTCCACCCATAATCCAGATGTAGAAAAATAATGATATGCATATTTTTATCAGAAATAGGTTTAATATGTTGCTATGTATGTTTATCTACAATATTCTGTCCATAATCCCATGTAGAAAAATAATTACATACATATTCAATACAGAAATAGGTATAATATGTTGCAATGTATATTTATTAACTAAATTCCATCCATAATCCCCATGTAGAAAATAATTATATGCATATTCATATCACATATGGGTTTAATATGTTGCTATGTATATTTATAAACAATATTCCAACCATAATTATTATGTAGAAAAAAAGTATATTCATATTCTTATCAGAAATGGATTAAATAGTTTACTATATATATTTATAAACACTATTCCACCCATACTCCCAATGTTGAAAAACAATTATATGCATATTCTTATCAGAAATAGGTTTAATATGTTGCTATCTATATTTATAAACAATATTCCACCTATAATCCCCATGTAGAAAAATAATTACATGCATATTCTTATCAGAAATGTGTTAAATAGGTTCCTATGTATATCTATATACAATATTACACCCATAATTCCTATGTAGAAAAAATAATTATATGCATATTCTTTTCAGAAATGCGTTAAATAGGTTACCATGTATATTTATAGACAATATTCCACCCATAATACCCATGTAATAAAATAATTATATTCATATTCATATCAGAAATAGGTTTAATATGTTGCTATGTATATTTATAAACAATATTCCGCCCATTATCCCCATGTAGAAAAATTATTATATGCATATTCTTATCAGAAATGGGTTAAATAGGTTGCTATGTATATTTATAAACAATTTTCCACCCATAATCCCCATGTAGAAAAATAATTATATGCATATTCATATCAGAAATAGGTTTAATGTGTTGCTATCTATATTTATAATCAATATTCTACCCATAATCCCCATGTAGAAAAAGAATTATATGCATATTCTTATCAGAAAAGGGTTAAACAGGTTCCTATGTATATTTATAAACAATATTCCACCCATAATTCCCATGTAGAAAAATAATTACATGCACATTCTTATCAGAAATGGGTTAAATAGGTTCCTATATATATTTATAAACAATATTCCACCCATAATCCAGATGTAGAAAAATAATGATATGCATATTTTTATCAGAAATAGGTTTAATATGTTGCTATGTATGTTTATCTACAATATTCTGTCCATAATCCCTATGTAGAAAAATAATTACATACATATTCAATACAGAAATAGGTATAATATGTTGCAATGTATATTTATTAACAAAATTCCATCCATAATCCCCATGTAGAAAAATAATTATATACATATTCATATCACATATGGGTTTAATATGTTGCTATGTATATTTATAAACAATATTCCAACCATAATTCCTATGTAGAAAAAAAAGTATATGCATATTCTTATCAGAAATTGATTAAATAGGTTACTATGTATATTTATAAACAATATTCCACCCATAATCCCAATGTTGAAAAAAAATTATATACATATTCTTATCAGAAATGGATTAAATAGGTTACTATGTATATTTATAAACAATATTCCACCCATACTCCCAATGTTGAAAAATAATTATATGCATATTCTTATCAGAAATAGGTTTAATATCTTTCTATCTATATTTGTAAACAATATTCCACCCATAATCCCTATGTAGAAAAATAATTATATGCATATTCTTATCAGAAATGTGTTAAATAGGTTCCTATGTATATCTATATACAATATTACACCCATAATTCCTATGTAGAAAAAATAATTATATGCATATTCTTTTCAGAAATGCGTTAAATGGGTTACCATGTATATTTATAGACAATATACCACCCATAATACCCATGTAATAAAATAATTATATTCATATTCATATCAGAAATAGGTTTAATATGTTGCTATGTATATTTATAAACAATATTCCGCCCATTATCCCCATGTAGAAAAATTATTATATGCATATTCTTATTAGAAATGGGTTAAATCGGTTGTTATGTATATTTATAAACAATATTCCACCCATAATCCCTATGTAGAAAAATAATTATATGCATATTCATATCAGAAATAGGTTTAATGTGTTGCTATCTATTTTCATAATCAATATTCTACCCATAATCCCCATGTAGAAAAAGAATTATATGCATATTCTTATCAGAAAAGGGTTAAACAGGTTCCTATGTATATTTATAAACAATATTCCACCCATAATTCCCATGTAGAAAAATAATTACATGCACATTCTTATCAGAAATGGGTTAAATAGGTTCCTATATATATTGATAAACAATATTCCACCCATAATCCAGATGTAGAAAAATAATGATATGCATATTTTTATCAGAAATAGGTTTAATATGTTGCTATGTATGTTTATCTACAATATTCTGTCCATAATCCCTATGTAGAAAAATAATTACATACATATTCAATACAGAAATAGGTATAATATGTTCCAATGTATATGTATTAACAAAATTCCATCCATAATCCCCATGTAGAAAAATAATTATATGCATATTCATATCACATATGGGTTTAATATGTTGCTATGTATATTTATAAACAATATTCCAACCATAATTCCTATGTAGAAAAAAAATGATATGCATATTCTTATCAGAAATGGATTAAATAGGTTACTATGTATATTTATTTATTTATTTATTTATTTATTTTAATCTTTATTTTGGGAGTGCAGATTATACATAGAGTTCAACAATACAGTATGACAGTTATCTGTTTCTGTAAATATTTTTCACACATAGCAAAGAAAAGAAAATCAAATATGTATTAGTTTAACAGCAGGTATGGCGACATGACATTGTAGCTAACTATGTGACTCTCAAGGGGTCACTCCAGTCTATCCCTGTTGTCTGAGTAGTGCTCTGCCATCTTTTGGTGAATTAAGTCTATGCATTGCGTTATATACAATTTATGGTGTTCAATCCTACGGGCATAGGGGTGGCACCAATGTGGGATACTGCAATCCGGGGTTTTTTTTGTTTTTATTTGTTTTGTTTTTCCCCTCCCCCCCTCCCCCCCCACCACTGGGGAAAGGAGGCGAGGAACACTATTAGTGTCAAGAAAGGGAAAAAGGAATAGAAAAGGGGGGAAACAGAAGTGGAAAAGTAAGAAGGAGGGAGGGGTAGGCATAGGGTTCTTTCGAGGCCGGCGGCCCACAGTCCCGAAGCTTCCGGGAACAAACTTCTATATGTACGAGTTATAGTCATCTGAGAAGCGGAACATATTCCAATGTGTCCAACGGGTGCCATGTTCCTCCTCCTTATTCCTGAGAGCAGCTGTGAGGCTCTCCATCTGCTGAATATCACAGACCCTGTTAAACCATTGTGTCACTGTTGGAGCGGACTGCTGCTTCCACATGCTGGGAATACACGCCCTAGCCGCATTCAGGAGGTGTTTCAGCAAAGATTTGCGGTACCGCTTACTAGACATTGGAGTCAGGTTCAGGAGTACTGCCGCTGGATTGTTCTGGAGAGCCACATCAGTGAGTTTGTGGATGATTTCCAGTACCTGCCTCCAGAAAGGAGTCAAGACCGGACATTCCCAGAAGATGTGGATTAACGTGCCATTTTGTGTGCCACATCTCCAGCACAGAGGACTGTGCCCCGGGAAAATGGATGCCAACACCGAGGGAGTCCTATACCATTGTGTCAGAATTTTGAAGGTAATTTCTTGGTATTTGCTACATAGAGAGGATTTATGTGCAAAGAAGAGGATTCGGGTCTTTTGGTCTTCTGTAAACGTGGTGTTCAAATCTCTCTCCCACTTTCCCAAGTATGGGGGATCCTGTTGGGACAGATGGGTTAGTAAGATGTTGTAAGATTGAGAAAGAGATTTCCGAATTGGTTCTTCACCCATGCACAGCTCCTCAAAAGGTGTGGGTTGTCTCCTAAAACCCTGAGCTTCTGGAAGAGATCTGAGAAAGTGTGACAATTGTAAGATCTTCCATCTGCCCAATATGGAGGCTCTAAAACTAGGGTATATGGTAGAAGGGTCGTTCCAACCCGAAGGCCCACAAAAGGAAGAGGCTCTAACTATACTCCGATTCGAGTGGAGCCGAAAGGACCGATCGGAAAGGCCTGGGTGGAAATCCGGGTGTCCAATTATGGGTGTCATTGGGGAAGGAAAATTAGGTTTCTCCACCATTCTGGAGTATCTGCGGAGTTCCTCCAAAGTGGCATCCCGCAGTGGGTGTGTCGGTAAAAATCTGGAAGAACGAGTTCCACTCCAGGGTAGACCCTCAATGGGAAACGGGATCGTCTCCTGTTCTAATCCAATCCACAGTTTGTGTGATGAGTGTCTGCACCAGTCTACAATTCTGTTCATGTGCACTGCTGTGTAGTATAGAGCTGGGTCAGGTAGGCCCACGCCTCCTCTCAGTTTTGGTCTTTGTAGCAGGGATCTCTTGATCCTCGGTGGTTTGCCCCGCCAGACATATCTGACAAATAACGAGTGTAACTTGCGGAAGAAGTCCCGCGGTATCCCAACAGGCAGTGCCTGGAGGAGGTAAAGCAGTCTCGGCATGATGTTCATTTTTAAGACATTGCACCTGCCGAGCCAGGAGACCGCCAAGTCCCTCCATCTGTCTAGGTCTGAGGAAAACACGCTCAAAATTTTTTTTGTGCCTAGGTATTTGATGGCCTGGGGGGACCACCGGAAGGGGAAATTGCCACTAATGGAAGCCCGGGATCTAGGGGTAAGAGTGATGTTCAGCGCCTCTGACTTTTGGAAGTTAATTTTGAAATCCGATAACTCCCCGTATTTACGTATGGCCGATAGTAAGTTTGGTAGGGACGTATGAGGATCCGAGATGTAAAATAATAGGTCGTCCGCGTATGCGGCAATTTTATGGTGATAAGTGCTTGTCTCGAGTCCTTTGATATTTGGGTTAAGCCTTATATGTTGTAATAAGGGCTCCAGTGAAATTATGAAAAGGAGCGGAGAAAGTGGGCATCCCTGTCTCGTACCATTGTTTATCTTGAATGGGCTAGAGGTACTCCCATTTACCCTAACTGTCGCTGTGGGAGAGGAATATATGGCAGAGATCCAGGACAACATAGGAACCGATATGCCAAGGCGTCGCAGGGTGGCCAAGAGGAAAGTCCAATTTACCCTGTCAAACGCCTTTTCGGCGTCTGTAGATAACAACATGAATGGTATGTTGAAGTGTTTAGCCCTAGCCACTACGTTTATCGTTCTGATAGTATTATCTCGAGCCTCTCTGTTACGGATAAAACCTGCTTGGTCCAGAGGGATTATGCGTTGGAGAACTGGGCCTATTCGCTCAGCCAGGATTTTTGTGAATAGCTTCAGATCACAGTTAAGAAGGGAGATAGGCCTGTAACTCGCGCACATCAGTGGGTCTTTTTCAGGCTTAGGGATGACA
Organism: Aquarana catesbeiana; assembly: GCA_037953035.1. Classification (NCBI taxonomy): domain Eukaryota; kingdom Metazoa; phylum Chordata; class Amphibia; order Anura; family Ranidae; genus Aquarana; species Aquarana catesbeiana. The sequence goes on from JBBHAA010000868.1 coordinate 5,729,391, forward strand.
GATATACTGGCTTGTAGAATATCTGTGGGTATGGCGTGGTTATCCTGTATAGCATTGAAAGCGGTGACGAAGTGAGCTGTCAGTTGAGTTTGGAAGGTTTTATAATAAGTGATGGTGAAACCATCGGGGCCGGGTGCTTTCCCCGTCGGGGTGTTGGTTAAGGCCTTTGTGAACTCATCTGGGGTAATAGGCTGTGAGAGCAAATCTACCTCCTCCTCATTGAGGGAAGGCAGCTTTGCAGCAGCAAGATATGCCTCAATAGAGTCTAAACTATTTGGGTTCCGTGTCCCAGAGGGAGAGGAGTGTAGATTGTACAGGGCTTCATAGAACACCCTGAAGGACTCAGCCATTTCTGCGGAGTCGTAAATTTTGGCTCCTGTGGAAGAAGATAAGGCAGTAATGTAAGAAAGATTGCGCTGTGTCCGTATGGCGTTTGCTAGTGTTCTACTGCATTTATCTCCAAACTCGTAGAAGGTTCTACGTATCCTCAAAAGGTTATTCTTAGCATGAAACAGGGAGTGCTCTCTGATTTGCTCTCGGAGCTTGGTTACTTCTGCCTCTATGGCCCTATCTGGATGGTGTTTGTGACGCTTTTCGCAATCGTGTAATTTTACAAGTAGTTCAGATAGTGTTTTTTCTCTGGCTATTTTGAGTCTGTGGCCATGTTTAATAAGTATTCCTCTTATGTAACATTTATGTGCTGACCATATAGTTAGCGGGTTTGGGACCGATTGTTTGTTGCTCTCGAAAAAGAGATTCAGTTCTCGCAAAATATCTGCTCTCTTCGGGTCTTGGATAAGTGATTCGTTTAGACGCCAGGTGGCTCCCTTGGGAGCCGGCCGTTTCAAATTTAAGGTCAAAGAGATCGGAGCGTGGTCAGAGAGCACTATGTGTCCGATCTGAGCCCCCGTGACAAGTGGGATCGTGGCGTGGGAGACCAGAAAGAGGTCAATTCTGGAATATGAGTTGTGGACAGCTGAGAAGAAGGTGTAATCTTTCTCTTGCGGATGAAGAATCCGCCATATGTCGACTAAACGATGAGAATGCAATAGGTTTTTGATTCGGTTCCGGTATCTCAAAGACAGGGCCGAGGATCCTGATGATGTATCCCTACTAGGATCTATAGTAAGATTAAGGTCTCCCCCTATTACTAATGTTCCCTCTGTGAAGGAAGCCAGGGCGTCCAAGCATGATTCAAGTACCTGCAGTTGGTCCACGTTTGGCAAGTACAGGTTTGCGAATGTGAATGTCTGTGACTGAATGGTACCTTTGACAAAGAGGTATCTACCTTCAGGATCAGCATGGAGGTCTCCCAGCTGCCAGGACAATGTCCTAGCCAGAAGGATACTTGTTCCTTTAGATTTTGAGGAGGGTGAAGCACCGTGGTACACTATTGGGAAATGTTTACTGTGGAGTTTAGGGATACAATCCGCCCGAAAGTGGGTCTCTTGTAAGAACACGATCTGGGGTCTTTGCCTCCAGAGATCCGAAAGGCAACTAGAACGCTTCTCTGGAGCATTTAGGCCCTTTACATTCCAGGATATCAACTTCAGAGACATGTCTGCTAGAACAGGGTCGGGTCGCCAGACCTCGCCAGAAACCAACACCGTTAGCGATGCGGGGGAGAGGAAGGGGAGGGGGAAAACGGTATAGAATACAAGAGTTACAGTGAGAGGGTGGGGAGGAACAAAGATTGGGGCAAGAAGAGATAAAGAGAAGAAAGGGAGGACAAATAGGAAAAAGTAGGAGCAATCTAAATCTCCAATCGGAGAGTTACTGCCTAATTGGGCAGCTAGGGCCTAGTGGGGGAAGAGGTAGGGCACTTCAGAGGTCGGGGCTCCTGGAACGCGAGCCCCCCCCAGTCCATTTCTCATTAGGAGCCGTCCTGTCAGGGACTGCATTGGTTCTTTTAGGCTTCTTTGCAAAGAGATAGCCCCTTAGTAACACATAACATAAAACCTTGTGACGTTAAATTCAACATAACACGTCTTAACATTGTGACCATCAAAACTAAGACAGTAAGTAAAACCGTAATTGAAAGAACTGTGTCAAATTCTGGTCTCTTGTTGTTAGCTCTGTTTACTAGATGGATCGCTAAACCTACCGGGTCCAGGCCAAATAAGAGCGGTCCACAACCCTCTACTCTGGTCTCCATATCTGGGAGAGACAATTCCGTCTGGAACATTCTCAGTGTCCTGGGATAGGGTAGTTGGCAAAAAGGAGGGGTGGGTATGGGAAGGGGTGAGGAGAGGGAAGAGGAGGGTAAATGTAGGGGATGGTGGGGAGAGAGGAGGGATGGGGAAGGGGGGGGAAGGTGGGGAACCATTGGTAGGATAATAACATCTCCTAGCAGGTATTCATCTTTGGTTGATGTAAGAATTTCCCATCTTGATACTAAGTAGTCTCTCTGTATCTCATCTTAGAAGTTAAATTCACTTTAGTGATATGCATCAAAATTGTTAAGCATTGTGAGCCACCTGTACCCCTTTCTGTGTTTTGTATTGTGGTACAGAAGCACATTTATATTTTGACAATGTTCTGTATCTTGGCAAAATGCAATACAGACATCCTTAGTGATTTCCAGAATGGCACAATCAACAACCACAAAATATTTAAGGACATTACTGTGATATTTTGTAAAATGTTAATTCAACACTGCTATTACCACTTGCATTAAAGCAAATTAAGCAATAAGATTGCTAGCGGTCCCAGAGGAGATAATTTCACAAACTTTCATTGTACAAGTTCGCGAACCTTTTGACAAAATCGATTATGCCAGTCAGGAAACACCAACTCTCTAAGGGCATACAACAAACATCTACCAGGTGCCAATACAATTATCTGAGGGGATGTTTATCCTCAGAAAAAAAAAAAAAAAAGGGGGGGGGGGAAGAGGGCCTTAACAAGTTTTGTAATTGTGTTCACTTGAGATTTATTGGCCCGGAGTTTGAGTTTTTGCTCAATGCTCAGATCCAGGACATTGCGCCATTGGACAACAAGCCTGAGGCTTTCGCCTTTATAGTTAGGTCAGCAGTGCTGGTCACTATATCTCAAAACTCATAGGCCAAATTTCAGTAAAAGGAGATAGGCCTTAAAGTAGAAAATTTGCCTGTATTTGTTTTGCTAAGGACGCTTATCAAAACAAATCTCTCAAAAGGACCCAGAGGAAATAGGCAACGGGGGCTGTCTCACAGAATGTTAATTTGCATGCAGTAATGTTCCAACTACTGTTAAGCTACTTTCAATAGAGTCTGTTATCTCTAACTTATGGTAATAAAGGTAAACATGTCGGTGACTGTGGGACTCGCTTACTTGTCCGTGTACTTTCCCTCTGTTCCTGGATGGAGAAAAAAAAAAAAGGGGAGAAAATGTGTTTCTTTCTCCTCACCCCCTCCTTTAATCAGGGTACAGGAAGCTTCACTTGCCTCCATGGAGCCAGTAGGTCAGAAAGGTGCGAGGAGGTCAATCCGGATGAACAAACAAAGGGGGACCACAAGAGAAAAGTAGGTAGCCAAGCTCAGGCTAAACAATGTTGTTTTTAAGCAGATGTAAAAATGAAAAAATATAGCCGAGGGGCAATCGTTAACAATGTCATTACTCCGGTGAAGGGGGACAACAAATACTTGAACAGTCCCTGCGCCCAAGAGACTTTCTGCTGTAAGGGGCTCATGGTTCGTTGTCTTGAGGGGCCTGTGGCCTTCTGCGTTGATTTTGGCGATTGCGCCTGGACCTTTGGGGTCTGCCATTAGGGTACACCGATGGGTTGTTATTGCCAGCCGGCAATGCGAATGCTAGCCAATTGGGAAGCGACATTATTGGCAGACCAAGAGAGTTGAGGAAGGTAGGTACTTCTGAGGGGTGTCGAAGGGTGTATGTACGCCCACCTTTCCTTGCAATCAAGTGGAAGGGGTGGCCCCATTTGTAGGTGATTCCTTGTTCGCCGAATTTCTCCAGCAAAGGTTTCATGCAGCGGCGCATCTGTAGCGTCCTTCGGGACACATCCGGCAGAAGATTGATCTGTGCTCCATCAAAGTCAATTTGTCCTCTGCGCCAGGCCCTCTGAAGGATGTCCTCTTTAACAGAATAGTTGTGCAGGCAGCAAAGAACATCTCTGGGTCTGCCATCTGTTGAACCTCTAGGGCCGAGGGTTCTGTGTACTCTGTCAATGATGATGGGGGTCTCTGTCGGGCGGTCCAGACAATCGTTGAATATGGCAGTAACTGTCGTCTTGAGATCCGCCTGGTGGGTAGCCTCTGGTAAACCGCGGATCCTAATGTTTCGTCTGCGGTTACGATTTTCCAAATCGTCCATTAGTAGGTGCAGCTGCGCTATTTGGTCAGTTACTTCTTCATGCGTGCCTTGCAATGCTTGGACATCATTGCGAAGAGTAGAAGTGTCTGTTTCTAATGTAGAGACTCTTGCGGCCACTTCTGTTATTTCCTGCTTAATGCCTGCAATTTCCCCACGAAGTGCTGTCTCCATTCTGGTTGCCACAGAATCTAGATCTTCTCTGGTGGGTAGTTTTTGCAAAAGTTCCCATATTGCTCTATCACTACTAAGCAGAGCTGTGTGCTCTTGTGAGGGCATGGCTAGAGAACTGGATTCTCTCGTTACCTGCAGCTGCTGTGATACATGTACAGATGCACTGAGGAATGGGGGCTGGTGCTGGGATGACTGCATGTGCTGTGAGGCCCATGGTGTGGAGCTGCTATTCTCACCTCCTGGACTGCCCAGGGGTGTAAGGGACAGAGAGCGGGGGAAGCAGGGGGAGAGATCGCTAGTGGGAGAAAACGGTAGCATATCATTACCGTGATCTTGTTTCTCCTCTCTTGCTGCAGGCGATCCGGACTCTGTCTGTGCGGCCGAGCTCGGCGCCATCTTGGCTGGATCAGGTGTGGACGCCGTTTGCTGTTTCGGCTTCAGGAACCGATCCATCAGTGCTCCGGAACCCACAGAGCGGTAGAGTCTCTCCTCTGGCAGGGAAGTCAGGGACTGAGAAGCTGTAATGCTGGGTATGGCTGTGCTGGTGGCCTGTGAAGGAGCCGAGGCCCGGGAGCCCTGGGAAAGTCCGTCCTCACTCTTCCATGCCGAGACCACGCCCCCACTATGTATATTTATAAACAATATTCCACCCATACTCCCAATGTTGAAAAATAATTATATGCATATTCTTATCAGAAATAGGTTTAATATTTTTCTATCTATATTTATAAACAATATTCCACCCATAATCCCCATGTAGAAAAATAATTATATGCATATTCTTATCCGAAATGTGCTAAATAGGTTCCTATGTATATTTATATACAATATTACACCCATAATTCCTATGTAGAAAAAATAATTATATGCATATTCTTTTCAGAAATGGGTTAAATAGGTTACCATGTATATTTATAGACAATATTCCACCCATAATACCCATGTAATAAAATAATTATATTCATATTCATATCAGAAATAGGTTTAATATGTTGCTATGTATATTTATAAACAATATTCCGCCCATTATCCCCATGTAGAAAAATTATTATATGCATATTCTTATCAGAAATGGGTTATATAGGTTGCTATGTATATTTATAAACAATTTTCCACCCATAATCCCGATGTAGAAAAATAATTACTTGCATATTCTTATCAGAAATGGGTTAAATTGGTTCCTATGTATATTTGTAAGGAATATTCCACCCATAATCTCGATGTAGAAAAATAATTGTATGCTTGTTCATATCAGAAATAGATTTAATGTGTTGCTATCTATATTTATAATCAATATTCTACCCAAAATCCCCATGTAGAAAAAGAATTATATGCGTATTCTTATCAAAAAAGGGTTAAATAGGTTCCTATGTATATTTATAAACAATATTCCACCCATAATTCCCATGTAGAAAAATAATTATATGCACATTCTTATCAGAAATGGGTTAAATAGGTTCCTATATATATTTATAAACAATATTCCACCCATAATCCAGATGTAGAAAAATAATGATATGCATATTTTTATCCGAAATGGTTTAAATATATTCCTGTGTATATTTCTAAGAAATATTCCACGCATAATCCCCATGTAGAAAAAAAAATTATATGCATATTCTTATCAGAAATAGGTTTAATAAGTTGCTATGTATATTTATTAAAAATATTCCATTCATAATCCCCATGTAGAAAAATAATTATATGCATATTCATATAACAAATAGGTTTAATATGTCGCTATGTATACTTCTAAACAATATTCCAAGCATAATTAGCATGTAGAAAAATAATTATATGCATATTCTTTTCAGAAATGGGTTAAATAGGTTACAATCTATATTTATAGACAGTATTCCACCCATAATACCCATGTAAAAAAATAATTATATTCATATTCATATCAGAAATAGGTTTAGTATGTTGCTATCTATATTTATAATCAATATTCTACCCATAATCCCCATGTAGAAAAAGAATTATATGCATATTCTTATCAGAAAAGGGTTAAATAGGTTCCTATGTATATTTATAAACAATATTCCACCCAAAATCCAGATGTAGAAAAATAATGATATGCATATTTTTATCAGAAATAGGTTTAATATGTTGCTATGTATGTTTATCAACAATATTCTGTCCATAATCCCATGTAGAAAAATAATTAGATACATATTCAATACAGAAATAGGTATAATATGTTGCAATGTATATTTATTAACAAAATTCCATCCATAATCCCCATGTAGAAAAATAATTATATGCATATTCATATCACATATGGGTTTAATATGTTGCTATGTATATTTATAAACAATATTCCAACCATAATTCCTATGTAGAAAAAAAAGTATATGCATACTCTTTTAGAAATGGATTAAATAGGTTACTATGTATATTTATAAACAATATTCCACCCATAATCCCAATGTTGAAAAATAATGATATGCATATTCTCATCAGAAATAGGTTTAATATGTTTCTATCTATATTTATAAACAATATTCCACCCATAATCCCCATGTAGAAAAATAATTATATGCATATTCTTATCAGAAATATGCTAAATAGGTTCCTATGTATATTTATATACAATATTACACACATAATTCCTATGTAGAAAAAATGATTATATGCATATTCTTTTCAGAAATGGGTTAAATAGGTTACCATGTACATTTATAGACAATATTCCACCCATAATACCCATGTAATAAAATCATTATATTCATATCAGAAATAGGTTTAATATGTTGCTATGTATATTTATAAACAATATTCCGCCCATTATCCCCATGTAGAAAAATTATTATATACATATTCTTATCAGAAATGGGTTAAATAGGTTGCTATTAATATTTATAAACAATTTGCCACCCATAATCCTGATGTAGAAAAATAATTACTTGCATATTCTTATCAGAAATGGGTTAAATTGGTTCCTATGTATATTTGTAAGGAATATTCCACCCATAATCTCGATGTAGAAAAATAATTGTATGCTTGTTCATATCAGAAATAGATTTAATGTGTTGCTATCTATATTTATAATCAATATTCTACCCAAAATCCCCATGTAGAAAAAGAATTATATGCGTATTCTTATCAAAAAAGGGTTAAATAGGTTCCTATGTATATTTATAAACAATATTCCACCCATAATTCCCATGTAGAAAAATAATTATATGCACATTCTTATCAGAAATGGGTTAAATAGGTTCCTATATATATTTATAAACAATATTCCACCCATAATCCAGATGTAGAAAAATAATGATATGCATATTTTTATCAGAAATAGGTTCAATATGTTGCTATGTATGTTTATCTACAATATTCTGCCCATAATCCCATGTAGAAAAATAATTACATACATATTCATTACAGAAATAGGTATAATATGTTGCAATGTATATTTATTAACAATATTCCATCCATAATTTCCATGTAGAAAAATAATTATATGCATATTCATATCACATATGGGTTTAATATGTTGCTATGTATATTTATAAAAAATATTCCAACCATAATTCCTATGTAGAAAAAAAATTATATGCATATTCTTATCAGAAATGGCTTAAATAGGTTACTATGTATATTTATAAACAATATTCCACCCATACTCCCAATGTTGAAAAATAATTATATGCATATTCTTATCAGAAATAGGTTTAATATGTTGCTATCTATATTTATAAACAGTATTCCACCCATAATCCCCATGTAGAAAAATAATTATATGCATATTCTTTTCAGAAATGTGTTAAATAGGTTCCTATGTATATCTATATACAATATTACACCCATAATTCCTATGTAGAAAAAATAATTATATGAATATTCTTTTCAGAAATGCGTTAAATAGGTTACCATGTATACTTATAGACAATATTCCACCCATAATACCCATGTAATAAAATAATTATATTCATATTCATATCAGAAATAGGTTTAATATGTTGCTATTTATATTTATAAACAATATTCCGCCCATTATCCCCATGTAGAAAAGTTATTATATGCATATTCTTATCAGAAATGGGTTAAATAGGTTGCTATGTATATTTATAAACAATTTTCCACCCATAATCCCGATGTAGAAAAATAATTACTTGCATATTCTTATCAGAAATGGGTTAAATTGGTTCCTATTTATATTTGTAAGGAATATTCCACCCATAATCTCGATGTAGAAAAATAATTGTATGCATGTTCATATCAGAAATAGATTTAATGTGTTGCTATCTATATTTATAATCAATATTCTACCCAAAATCCCCATGTAGAAAAAGAATTATATGCATATTCTTATCAGAAAAGGGTTAAATAGGTTCCTATGTATATTTATAAACAATATTCCACCCATAATTCCCATGTAGAAAAATAATTATATGCACATTCTTATCAGAAATGGGTTAAATAGGTTCCTATATATATTTATAAACAATATTCCACTCATAATCCAAATGTAGAAAAATAATGATATGCATATTTTTTATCAGAAATGGGTTAAATATATTCCTATGTATATTTCTAAGAAATTTTCCACGCATAATCCCTATGTAGAAAAAAATTATATGCATATTCTTATCAGAAATAAGTTTAATATGTTGCTATGTATATTTATTAACAATATTCCATCCATAATCCCCCTGTAGAAAAATAATTATATGCATATTCTTATCAGAAATAAGTTTAATATGTTGCTATGTATATTTATAAACAATATTCCAAATATAATTAGCATGTAGAAAAATAATTATATGCATATTCTTTTCAGAAATGGGTTAAATAGGTTACTCTCTATATTTATAGACAATATTCTACCCATAATACCCATGTAAAAAAATAATTATATTCATATCAGAAATAGTTTTAATATGTTGCTATGTATATTTATAAACAATATTCCGCCCATTATCCCCATGTAGAAAAAGAATTATATGCATATTCTTATCAGAAAAGGGTTAAATAGGATCCTATGTATATTTATAAACAATATTCCACCCATAATCCCAATGCTAAAAAATAATTATATGCATATTCTTATCAGAAATAGGTTTAATATGTTGCTATCTTTATTTATAAACACTTTTCCACCCATAATCCCCATGTAGAAAAATAATTATATGCATATTCTTATCAGAAATGTGTTAAATAGGTTTCTATGTATATTTATATAAAATATTACACCCATAATTCCTATGTAGAAAAAATAATTATATGCATATTCTTTTCAGAAATGGGTTAAATAGGTTACCATTTATATTTATAGACATTTATAACCATGTAAAAAATAATTATATTCATATTCATATCAGAAATAGGTTTAATATGTTGCTATGTATATTTATAAACAATATTCTGCCCATTATCCCCATGTAGAAAAATTATTATATGCATATTCTTATCAGAAATGTGTTGAATAGGTTCCTATATATATTTATAAACAATATTCCACCCATAATCCAGATGTAGAAAAATAATGATATGCATATTTTTATCCGAAATGGTTTAAATATATTCCTGTGTATATTTCTAAGAAATATTCCACGCATAATCCCCATGTAGAAAAAAAAATTATATGCATATTCTTATCAGAAATAGGTTTAATAAGTTGCTATGTATATTTATTAAAAATATTCCATTCATAATCCCCATGTAGAAAAATAATTATATGCATATTCATATAACAAATAGGTTTAATATGTCGCTATGTATACTTCTAAACAATATTCCAAGCATAATTAGCATGTAGAAAAATAATTATATGCATATTCTTTTCAGAAATGGGTTAAATAGGTTACAATCTATATTTATAGACAGTATTCCACCCATAATACCCATGTAAAAAAATAATTATATTCATATTCATATCAGAAATAGGTTTAGTATGTTGCTATCTATATTTATAATCAATATTCTACCCATAATCCCCATGTAGAAAAAGAATTATATGCATATTCTTATCAGAAAAGGGTTAAATAGGTTCCTATGTATATTTATAAACAATATTCCACCCATAATTCCTATGTAGAAAAATAATTACATGCACATTCTTATGAGAAATGTGTTAAATAGGTTCCTATATATATTTATAAACAATATTCCACCCAAAATCCAGATGTAGAAAAATAATGATATGCATATTTTTATCAGAAATAGGTTTAATATGTTGCTATGTATGTTTATCAACAATATTCTGTCCATAATCCCATGTAGAAAAATAATTAGATACATATTCAATACAGAAATAGGTATAATATGTTGCAATGTATATTTATTAACAAAATTCCATCCATAATCCCCATGTAGAAAAATAATTATATGCATATTCATATCACATATGGGTTTAATATGTTGCTATGTATATTTATAAACAATATTCCAACCATAATTCCTATGTAGAAAAAAAAGGATATGCATACTCTTTTAGAAATGGATTAAATAGGTTACTATGTATATTTATAAACAATATTCCACCCATAATCCCAATGTTGAAAAATAATGATATGCATATTCTCATCAGAAATAGGTTTAATATGTTTCTATCTATATTTATAAACAATATTCCACCCATAATCCCCATGTAGAAAAATAATTATATGCATATTCTTATCAGAAATATGCTAAATAGGTTCCTATGTATATTTATATACAATATTACACCCATAATTCCTATGTAGAAAAAATGATTATATGCATATTCTTTTCAGAAATGGGTTAAATAGGTTACCATGTACATTTATAGACAATATTCCACCCATAATACCCATGTAATAAAATAATTATATTCATATCAGAAATAGGTTTAATATGTTGCTATGTATATTTATAAACAATATTCCGCCCATTATCCCCATGTAGAAAAATTATTATATGCATATTCTTATCAGAAATGGGTTAAATAGGTTGCTATTAATATTTATAAACAATTTGCCACCCATAATCCTGATGTAGAAAAATAATTACTTGCATATTCTTATCAGAAATGGGTTAAATTGGTTCCTATGTATATTTGTAAGGAATATTCCACCCATAATCTCGATGTAGAAAAATAATTGTATGCTTGTTCATATCAGAAATAGATTTAATGTGTTGCTATCTATATTTATAATCAATATTCTACCCAAAATCCCCATGTAGAAAAAGAATTATATGCATATTCTTATCAAAAAAGGGTTAAATAGGTTCCTATGTATATTAATAAACAATATTCCACCCATAATTCCCATGTAGAAAAATAATTATATGCACATTCTTATCAGAAATGGGTTAAATAGGTTCCTATATATATTTATAAACAATATTCCACCCATAATCCAGATGTAGAAAAATAATGATATGCATATTTTTATCAGAAATAGGTTCAATATGTTGCTATGTATGTTTATCTACAATATTCTGCCCATAATCCCATGTAGAAAAATAATTACATACATATTCATTACAGAAATAGGTATAATATGTTGCAATGTATATTTATTAACAATATTCCATCCATAATTTCCATGTAGAAAAATAATTATATGCATATTCATATCACATATGGGTTTAATATGTTGCTATGTATATTTATAAACAATATTCCAACCATAATTCCTATGTAGAAAAAAAATTATATGCATATTCTTATCAGAAATGGCTTAAATAGGTTACTATGTATATTTATAAACAATATTCCACCCATACTCCCAATGTTGAAAAATAATTATATGCATATTCTTATCAGAAATAGGTTTAATATGTTACTATCTATATTTATAAACAATATTCCACCCATAATCCCCATGTAGAAAAATAATTATATGCATATTCTTTTCAGAAATGTGTTAAATAGGTTCCTATGTATATCTATATACAATATTACACCCATAATTCCTATGTAGAAAAAATAATTATATGCATATTCTTTTCAGAAATGCGTTAAATAGGTTACCATGTATACTTATAGACAATATTCCACCCATAATCCCAATGTTGAAAAATAATTATATTCATATTCATATCAGAAATAGGTTTAATATGTTGCTATTTATATTTATAAACAATATTCCGCCCATTATCCCCATGTAGAAAAGTTATTATATGCATATTCTTATCAGAAATGGGTTAAATAGGTTGCTATGTATATTTATAAACAATTTTCCATCCATAATCCCGATGTAGAAAAATAATTACTTGCATATTCTTATCAGAAATGGGTTAAATTGGTTCCTATTTATATTTGTAAGGAATATTCCACCCATAATCTCGATGTAGAAAAATAATTGTATGCATGTTCATATCAGAAATAGATTTAATGTGTTGCTATCTATATTTATAATCAATATTCTACCCAAAATCCCCATGTAGAAAAAGAATTATATGCATATTCTTATCAGAAAAGGGTTAAATAGGTTCCTATATATATTTATAAACAATATTCCACCCATAATTCCCATGTAGAAAAATAATTATATGCACATTCTTATCAGAAATGGGTTAAATAGGTTCCTATATATATTTATAAACAATATTCCACCCATAATTCAAATGTAGAAAAATAATGATATGCATATTTTTTATCAGAAATGGGTTAAATATATTCCTATGTATATTTCAAAGAAATATTCCACGCATAATCCCTATGTAGAAAAAAATTATATGCATATTCTTATCAGAAATAAGTTTAATATGTTGCTATGTATATTTATAGACAATATTCCACCCATAATACCCATGTAATAAAATAATTATATTCATATTCATATCAGAAATAGGTTTAATATGTTGCTATGTATATTTATAAACACTATTCCGCCCATTATCCCCATGTAGAAAAATAATTATATGCATATTCTTATCAGAAATGTGTTAAATAGGTTCCTATGTATATCTATATACAATATTACACCCATAATTCCTATGTAGAAAAAACAATTATATGCATATTCTTTTCAGAAATGCGTTAAATAGGTTACCATGTATATTTATAGACAATATACAACCCATACTCCCAATGTTGAAAAATAATTATATTCATATTCATATCAGAAATAGGTTTAATATGTTGCTATGTATATTTATAAACAATATTCCACCCATTATCCTCATGTAGAAAAATTATTATATGCATATTCTTATCAGAAATGGGTTAAATAGGTTGCTATGTATATTTATAAACAATATTCCACCCATAATCCTCATGTAGAAAAATAATTATATGCATATTCATATCAGAAATAGGTTTAATGTGTTGCTATCTATATTTATAATCAATATTCTACCCATAATCCCCACGTAGAAAAAGAATTATATGCATATTCTTATCAGAAAAGGGTTAAACAGGTTCCTATGTATATTTATAAACAATATTCCACCCATAATTCCCATGTAGAAAAATAATTACATGCACATTCTTATCAGAAATGGGTTAAATAGGTTCCTATATATATTTATAAACAATATTCCACCCATAATCCAGATGTAGAAAAATAATGATATGCATATTTTTATCAGAAATAGGTTTGATATGTTGCTATGTATGTTTATCTACAATATTCTGTCCATAATCCCTATGTAGAAAAATAATTACATACATATTCAATACAGAAATAGGTATAATATGTTGCAATGTATATTTATTAACAAAATTCCATCCATAATCCCCATGTAGAAAAATAATTATATGCTTATTCTTATCAGAAATGTGTTAAATAGGTTTCTATGTATATTTATATAAAATATTACACCCATAATTCCTATGTAGAAAAAATAATTATATGCATATTCTTTTCAGAAATGGGTTAAATAGGTTACCATTTATATTTATAGACATTTATACCCATGTAAAAAATAATTATATTCATATTCATATCAGAAATAGGTTTAATATGTTGCTATGTATATTTATAAACAATATTCTGCCCATTATCCCCATGTAGAAAAATTATTATATGCATATTCTTATCAGAAATGTGTTAAATAGGTTCCTATATATATTTATAAACAATATTCCACCCATAATCCAGATGTAAAAAAATAATGATATGCATATTTTTATCCGAAATGGGTTAAATATATTCCTATGTATATTTCTAAGAAATATTCCACGCATAATCCCCATGTAGAAAAAAAATTATATGCATATTCTTATCATAAATAGGCTTAATATGTTGCTATGTATATGTATTAACAATATTCCATTCATAATCCCCATGTAGAAAAATAATTATATGCATATTCATACAACAAATAGGTTTAATATGTCACTATGTATATTTATAAACAATATTCCAAATATAATTAGCATGTGGAAAAATAATTATATGCATATCAGAAATAGTTTTAATATGTTGCTATATATATTTATAAACAATATTCCGCCCATTATCCCCATGTAGAAAAATAATTATATGCATATTCTTATCAGAAATGGGTTAAATAGGTTCCTATGTATATTTATACACAATATTCCGCCCATTATCCCCATGTAGAAAAATTATTATATGCATATTCTTATCAGAAATGGGTTAAATAGGTTGCTATGTATATTTATAAACAATTTTCCACCCATAATCCCCATGTAGAAAAATAATTATATGCATATTCATATCAGAAATAGGTTTAATGTGTTGCTATCTATATTTATAATCAATATTCTACCCATAATCCCCATGTTGAAAAAGAATTATATGCATATTCTTATCAGAAAAGGGTTAAATAGGTTCCTATGTATATTTATAAACAATATTCCACCCATAATTCCCATGTAGAAAAATAATTACATGCACATACTTATCAGAAATGGGTTAAATAGGTTCCTATATATAATTATAAACAATATTCATCCCATAATCCAGATGTAGAAAAATAATGATATGCATATTTTTATCAGAAATAGGTTTAATATGTTGCTATGTATGTTTATCTACAATATTCTGTCCATAATCCCACGTAGAAAAATAATTACATACATATTCAATACAGAAATAGGTATAATATGTTGCAATGTATATTTATTAACAATATTCCATCCAGAATCCCCATGTAGAAAAATAATTATATGCATATTCATATCACATATGGGTTTAATATGTTGCTATGTGTATTGATAAACAATATTCCAACCATAATTCCTATGTAGAAAAAAAATTATATGCATATTCTTATCCGAAATGGATTAAATAGGTTACTATGTATATTTATAAACAATATTTCACCCATACTCCCAATGTTGAAAAATAATTATATGCATATTCTTATCAGAAATAGGTTTAATATGTTGCTATCTATATTTATAAACAATATTCCACCCATAATCCCCATGTAGAAAAATAATTATATGCATATTCTTATCAGAAATGTGTTAAATAGGTTCCTATGTATATCTATATACAATATTACACCCATAATTCCTATGTAGAAAAAATAATTATATGCATATTCTTTTCAGAAATGCGTTAAATAGGTTACCATGTATATTTATAGACAATATTCCACCCATTATACCCATGTAATAAAATAATTATATTCATATTCATATCAGAAATAGGTTTAATATGTTGCTATGTATATTTATAAACAATATTCCGCCCATTATCATCATTATCATACAGGGGGCTGCACATACAGGGGTTCTTCCAAAGAAGTGGCGTTCTTAAAATAAGTGGCACTTCTGCTCTTGCTCCATCCATCTGAACAGTTTCTTCTCTCTTCACAGGTAATCTGCGTTTATATTCCCATGTCCTGCAAACTGAAAACTGACTGACCGCTTATTTACATTTTTGGTAATCTGTGTTTATATTCCCATGTCCTGCAAACTGAAAACTGACTGACCGCTTATTTACATTTTTGGTAATCTGCGTTTATATTCCCATGTCCTGCAAACTGAAAACTGACTGACCGCTTATTTACATTTTTGGTAATCTGCGTTTATATTCCCATGTCCTGCAAACTGAAAACTGACTGACCGCTTATTTACATTTTTGGTAATCTGCGTTTATATTCCCATGTCCTGCAAACTGAAAACTGACTGACCGCTTATTTACATTTTTGGTAATCTGCGTTTATATTCCCATGTCCTGCAAACTGAAAACTGACTGACCGCTTATTTACATTTTTGGTAATCTGCGTTTATATTCCCATGTCCTGCAAACTGAAAACTGACTGACTGCTTATTTACATTTTTGGTAATCTGCGTTTATATTCCCATGTCCTGCAAACTGAAAACTGACTGACCGCTTATTTACATTTTTGGTAATCTACGTTTATATTCCCATGTCCTGCAAACTGAAAACTGACTGACCCCTTATTTACTTTTTTGGTAATCTGCGTTTATATTCCCATGTCCTGCAAACTGAAAACTGACTGACCGCTTATTTACATTTTTGGTAATCTGCGTTTATATTCCCATGTCCTGCAAACTGAAAACTGACTGACCGCTTATATACATTTTTGGTAATCTGTTTGTCACCGCTGTCTCAACTACATCTGTATTTAGCAATGGCTAAAGTCTTACCTAAATTATGGGTTTCCTTATCTTTACAATTTTGGCCTTTTAGTCCCCTTACAGATTGATTGTGGTGTGAAAGTTATGCCCTGCTTGCTGTGTTCCTAATATGCCCTCCTCATTGATTAATTGCCAGATTCCATCCACACCCAACACAGTATATAACAAGGCTTTCTTTACGGGGGAGCACATACAGGGGGCTGCACATACAGGGGTTCTTCCAAAGAAGTGGCGTTCTTAAAATAAGTGGCACTTCTGCTCTTGCACTTCAGCGATTTGCACAAAGCAAACCATAGCAGATTGCAGGTGATCTCATTATCATATTATCTCTCCTTCTCTGAAACATGCACTCTTTACCTCTCCTCCTCTTCACAATTGCAGCCTCTCTCCTCAAGCTCTCTTTTCTACATCCCTCTGCTCCACCAAACAATCTGTACATATCACCCTCACTTCTCCCCTCCCCCTATTACTGCACTCATCACCTCTTTCTAACTCTAAGCCCACTTGCTAACATACCCCCCAGGATACTGAAGCATGTCCCCTCATACAAATCATATTCTCATATTACCTCACTCACTCTTCTGCTTCTCCTAATCGCTGGAGATATTTCCCCAAACCCTGGGCCTCCCTTATTTAACTGTACCCAACACACCCATCACCATCACCCTACATCCTCTGGCAGTAGTTGCAATCTACACAATTTAGTCTCCATTCCTCTTCTTCCCAACACCAGCCTCCCTCTCTCCTGCGCCCTCTGGAACGCCCGCTCTGTCTGCAACAAACTCACTGCTGTTCATGACCTCTTTGTCACTAATTCCTTCAATCTACTTGCTCTCACCGAAACCTGGCTCCACGAATATGACACCCCTTCTCTTGCTTCCCTCTCCCAGGGTGGCCTTCACTGGACTCACTCCCCTAGGCCTAATGGACGCAATGGAGGTGGAGTGGGATTCCTCCTATCCCCCCAGAGCACCTTCCAGGTTATTCACCCTCCTCCCTCTTTTTCCCTCTCATTATTTGAGGCCCACTGTATACGTCTATTCTCTCTTACTTCCCTAAGAATTGCTGTGATTTACCGGCCCCCTGGACCATTATCAACTTTCCTTGATGAGTTTTCTGCCTGGCTACCCTACTTTCTCTCTTCGGAGATTCCAACAATCATTCTCGGTGATTTCAACATCCCTGCTAATACAAACACTCCTGCTACTTCTAAACTTCTTAGTCTAACCTCTTCATTTTGACCTGAAGCAATGGGTACAGGCTTCTACTCACTCTGATGGCAATACCCTTGACCTTGTATTCTCCTACCTATGCACTCCATGCAACTTCTCAAACAATCCTTTTCTTCTCTCCGACCACCATCTTATTAGTTTCTCTCTCCCCCTGTCTTCCACCACCTTTCCCTCCAATCGCCTAACCATCACCTGTAGAAACTTTCGCAACTTCAACTCCTCTCTCCTCTATTCTGCTACTGACCACCTCTATGACAAAATCTCTCCCCTGTCCTGCCCCAACCAAGCCACATCCATCTACAATAAATCTCTGTCCACCACCCTGGACAAACTCGCTCCCCTCACTACATGCAGAATCAGGCCTCGACCCCTACAACCCTGGCAAACAGATGACACCAAAAGTCTCAAAAAACGTAGTCGTGCTCTTGAGCGTCTGTGGCACAAGACTAAGTCTCTCAAAGACTTCAATCAATACAAATCTGCCCTCCAAAAATACTATTCTTTCCTCCACACTGCCAAGCAAACCTATTTTACAACTCTTATTAACACCTTCTCATCCAATCCCCGTAAACTCTTCTCTACCTTCAACTCTCTACTTTGTCCTCCACCGCCTCCACCCACTGACTCACTCACTGCCCAGCAGATTGCTAATCACTTCAAAAACAAGATTGATACAATCCGTGATGAAATCTCCATTCTACAGGTATCTCCCCCAGCTAAGACCCCATGTCAACAGGTACAACTGACACTCCCCCTATTCAAATCTGCTACTACAGATGAAGTTGCTAAACTCCTTTCTATCGCCCACCTAACCACCTGTCCCCTGGACCCTATTCCCTCTCAAATGCTACGGTCACCCTCTGACCCCATCCTACACTCTCTAACTCACATCTTCAATCTCTCCCTCACCTCTGGCATCTTCCCCGACGCTCTAAAACATGCACTGGTCACCCCCATACTCAAAAAGCCATCCTTGGACCCTACCAATCTTAACAACCTACGCCCTATCTCCTTGCTCCCCTTTTCCTCTAAACTCCTTGAACGCCTGGTTTACAACCAATTGAGTGACCACCTCATTAAAAACAACCTTCTTGATCCCCTTAAATCTGGATTCTGCCCTCAACACTCCACAGAACCTGCTCTTTTAAAACTCACAAATGACCTACTAACTGCAAAAACCAATGGACACTATTCTGTACTCCTACTTCTGGATCTTTCAGCTGCCTTTGACACGGTTGACCACCCCCTCCTCCTCAAAAAACTTTACTCCCTCGGTCTCCTTGACTGCGCTCTTCAGTGGCTCTCATCCTACCTATCCCAACGCACCTTCAGTGTCACTTACAATTCTACTTCCTCCACTCCTCTTCCCTTCTCTGTCGGGGTCCCCCAAGGTTCTGTTCTTGGACCTCTTTTATTTTCAATCTACACCTCTTCCCTGGGTCAGCTGATAGCATCTCATGGCTTTCAATGTCATTTCTATGTTGATGACACGCAAATCTATCTCTCCACCCCTCAACTCACTCCATCAGTCTCTTCACGCATCACTAACTTACTAACCGACATATCTGTATGGATGTCACACCACTTCCTCAAATTCAACTTGTCCAAAACTGAGCTTATAATATTTCCTCCCCCACGTGCCTCTTCCCTTGACTTCTCTGTCAAGAGCAATGGCACAACCATCCACCCGTCCCCACATGTCAGGGTGCTAGGTGTTATCCTGGATTCTGAACTCTCCTTTCAGCCCCACATCCAATCACTTTCCAAAGTTTGCCACTTCAACCTCCGCAACATCTCTAAACTACGTCCCTTTCTAACCAATGAAACCACAAAGCTCCTGATTCACTCCCTGGTTATCTCTCGCCTTGACTACTGCAACTCACTCCTCATTGGCTTACCTCTAAACAGACTATCCCCCTGCAGTCCATCATGAATGCTGCTGCCAGACTTATCCACCTTACAAACCGCTCAGTGTCTGCTACCCCTCTCTGCCAATCCCTCCATTTTCTGCCACTCGCCCAACGAATTAAATTCAAAATACTAACAATAAGTTACAAAGCCATCCATAACTCTGCCCCCAGCTACATCACTAACCTAGTCTCAAAATACCAACCCAATCGCCATCTCCGTTCCTCCCAAGACCTCCTGCTCTCTAGCTCCCTCATCACCTCCTCCCATATCCGCCTCCGGGACATCTCCCGAGCCTCGCCCATCCTCTGGAATTCCCTACCCCAATCTGTCAGACTGTCTCCAAATGTACCCACTTTTAGGCGATCCCTGAAAACTTTCCTCTTCAAAGAAGCATATCCTGCCTCCATCTAATAACTGCACTATTTTCTCCATTAGCTCATCCCCCACAGCTATTACCCTTTTGTATAACTTGACTCTCCCTCCTAGATTGTAAGCTCTAACGAGCAGGGCCCTCTGATTCCTCCTGTATTGAATTGTATTGTACTTGTATCGTCTGCCCTAATGTTGTAAAGCGCTGCGTAAACTGTCGGCGCTATATAAATCCTGTATAATAATAATAATAATAATAATAATTATCCCCATGTAGAAAAATTATTATGTGCATATTCTTATCAGAAATGGGTTAAATAGGTTGCTATGTATATTTATAAACAATTTTCCACCCATAATCCCGAAGTAGAAAAATAATTACTTGCATATTCTTATCAGAAATGGGTTAAATTGGTTCCTATTTATATTTGTAAGGAATATTCCACCCATAATCTCGATGTACAAAAATAATTGTATGCATGTTCATATCAGAAATAGATTTAATGTGTTGCTATCTATATTTATAATCAATATTCTACCCAAAATCCCCATGTAGAAAAAGAATTATATGCGTATTCTTATCAAAAAAGGGTTAAATAGGTTCCTATGTATATTTATAAACAATATTCCACCCATAATTCCCATGTAGAAAAATAATTATATGCACATTCTTATCAGAAATGGGTTAAATAGGTTCCTATATATATTTATAAACTATATTCCACCCATAATCCAGATGTAGGAAAAAAATGATATGCATATTTTTATCAGAAATAGGTTCAATATGTTGCTATGTATGTTTATCGACAATATTCTGCCCATAATCCCATGTAGAAAAATAATTATATGCATATTCTTATCAGAAATGTGTTAAATAAGTTCCTCTGTATATCTATATACAATATTACACCCATGATTCCTATGTAGAAAAAATAATTATATGCATATTCTTTTCAGAAATGCGTTAAATAGGTTACCATGTATATTTATAGACAATATTCCACCCATAATACCCATGTAATAAAATAATTATATTCATATTCATACCAGAAATAAGTTTAATATGTTGCTATGTATATTTATAAACAATATTCCGCCCATTATCCCCATGTAGAAAAATTATTATATGCATATTCTTATCAGAAATGGGTTAAATAGGTTGCTATGTATATTTATAAACAATTTTCCACCCATAATCCCGATGTAGAAAAATAATTATATGCATATTCATATCAGAAATAGGTTTAATGTGTTGCTATCTATATTTATAATCAATATTCTACCCATAATCCCCATGTTGAAAAAGAATTATATGCATATTCTTATCAGAAAAGGGTTAAATAGGTTCCTATGTATATTTATAAACAATATTCCACCCATAATTCCCATGTAGAAAAATAATTACATGCACATACTTATCAGAAATGGGTTAAATAGGTTCCTATATATAATTATAAACAATATTCATCCCATAATCCAGATGTAGAAAAATAATGATATGCATATTTTTATCAGAAATAGGTTTAATATGTTGCTATGTATGTTTATCTACAATATTCTGTCCATAATCCCACGTAGAAAAATAATTACATACATATTCAATACAGAAATAGGTATAATATGTTGCAATGTATATTTATTAACAATATTCCATCCAGAATCCCCATGTAGAAAAATAATTATATGCATATTCATATCACATATGGGTTTAATATGTTGCTATGTGTATTGATAAACAATATTCCAACCATAATTCCTATGTAGAAAAAAAATTATATGCATATTCTTATCAGAAATGTGTTAAATAGGTTCCTATGTATATTTATAAACAATATTTCACCCATACTCCCAATGTTGAAAAATAATTATATGCATATTCTTATCAGAAATAGGTTTAATATGTTGCTATCTATATTTATAAACAATATTCCACCCATAATCCCCATGTAGAAAAATAATTATATGCATATTCTTATCAGAAATGTGTTAAATAGGTTCCTATGTATATCTATATACAATATTACACCCATAATTCCTATGTAGAAAAAATAATTATATGCATATTCTTTTCAGAAATGCGTTAAATAGGTTACCATGTATATTTATAGACAATATTCCACCCATTATACCCATGTAATAAAATAATTATATTCATATTCATATCAGAAATAGGTTTAATATGTTGCTATGTATATTTATAAACAATATTCCGCCCATTATCATCATTATCATACAGGGGGCTGCACATACAGGGGTTCTTCCAAAGAAGTGGCGTTCTTAAAATAAGTGGCACTTCTGCTCTTGCTCCATCCATCTGAACAGTTTCTTCTCTCTTCACAGGTAATCTGCGTTTATATTCCCATGTCCTGCAAACTGAAAACTGACTGACCGCTTATTTACATTTTTGGTAATCTGTGTTTATATTCCCATGTCCTGCAAACTGAAAACTGACTGACCGCTTATTTACATTTTTGGTAATCTGCGTTTATATTCCCATGTCCTGCAAACTGAAAACTGACTGACCGCTTATTTACATTTTTGGTAATCTGCGTTTATATTCCCATGTCCTGCAAACTGAAAACTGACTGACCGCTTATTTACATTTTTGGTAATCTGCGTTTATATTCCCATGTCCTGCAAACTGAAAACTGACTGACCGCTTATTTACATTTTTGGTAATCTGCGTTTATATTCCCATGTCCTGCAAACTGAAAACTGACTGACCGCTTATTTACATTTTTGGTAATCTGCATTTATATTCCCATGTCCTGCAAACTGAAAACTGACTGACTGCTTATTTACATTTTTGGTAATCTGCGTTTATATTCCCATGTCCTGCAAACTGAAAACTGACTGACCGCTTATTTACATTTTTGGTAATCTACGTTTATATTCCCATGTCCTGCAAACTGAAAACTGACTGACCGCTTATTTACATTTTTGGTAATCTGCGTTTATATTCCCATGTCCTGCAAACTGAAAACTGACTGACTGCTTATTTACATTTTTGGTAATCTGCGTTTATATTCCCATGTCCTGCAAACTGAAAACTGACTGACCCCTTATTTACTTTTTTGGTAATCTGCGTTTATATTCCCATGTCCTGCAAACTGAAAACTGACTGACCGCTTATTTACATTTTTGGTAATCTGCGTTTATATTCCCATGTCCTACAAAATGAAAACTGACTGACCGCTTATATACATTTTTGGTAATCTGTTTGTCACCGCTGTCTCAACTACATCTGTATTTAGCAATGGCTAAAGTCTTACCTAAATTATGGGTTTCCTTATCTTTACAATTTTGGCCTTTTAGTCCCCTTACAGATTGATTGTGGTGTGAAAGTTATGCCCTGCTTGCTGTGTTCCTAATATGCCCTCCTCATTGATTAATTGCCAGATTCCATCCACACCCAACACAGTATATAACAAGGCTTTCTTTACGGGGGAGCACATACAGGGGGCTGCACATACAGGGGTTCTTCCAAAGAAGTGGCGTTCTTAAAATAAGTGGCACTTCTGCTCTTGCACTTCAGCGATTTGCACAAAGCAAACCATAGCAGATTGCAGGTGATCTCATTATCATATTATCTCTCCTTCTCTGAAACATGCACTCTTTACCTCTCCTCCTCTTCACAATTGCAGCCTCTCTCCTCAAGCTCTCTTTTCTACATCCCTCTGCTCCACCAAACAATCTGTACATATCACCCTCACTTCTCCCCTCCCCCTATTACTGCACTCATCACCTCTTTCTAACTCTAAGCCCACTTGCTAACATACCCCCCAGGATACTGAAGCATGTCCCCTCATACAAATCATATTCTCATATTACCTCACTCACTCTTCTGCTTCTCCTAATCGCTGGAGATATTTCCCCAAACCCTGGGCCTCCCTTATTTAACTGTACCCAACACACCCATCACCATCACCCTACATCCTCTGGCAGTAGTTGCAATCTACACAATTTAGTCTCCATTCCTCTTCTTCCCAACACCAGCCTCCCTCTCTCCTGCGCCCTCTGGAACGCCCGCTCTGTCTGCAACAAACTCACTGCTGTTCATGACCTCTTTGTCACTAATTCCTTCAATCTACTTGCTCTCACCGAAACCTGGCTCCACGAATATGACACCCCTTCTCTTGCTTCCCTCTCCCAGGGTGGCCTTCACTGGACTCACTCCCCTAGGCCTAATGGACGCAATGGAGGTGGAGTGGGATTCCTCCTATCCCCCCAGAGCACCTTCCAGGTTATTCACCCTCCTCCCTCTTTTTCCCTCTCATTATTTGAGGCCCACTGTATACGTCTATTCTCTCTTACTTCCCTAAGAATTGCTGTGATTTACCGGCCCCCTGGACCATTATCAACTTTCCTTGATGAGTTTTCTGCCTGGCTACCCTACTTTCTCTCTTCGGAGATTCCAACAATCATTCTCGGTGATTTCAACATCCCTGCTAATACAAACACTCCTGCTACTTCTAAACTTCTTAGTCTAACCTCTTCATTTTGACCTGAAGCAATGGGTACAGGCTTCTACTCACTCTGATGGCAATACCCTTGACCTTGTATTCTCCTACCTATGCACTCCATGCAACTTCTCAAACAATCCTTTTCTTCTCTCCGACCACCATCTTATTAGTTTCTCTCTCCCCCTGTCTTCCACCACCTTTCCCTCCAATCGCCTAACCATCACCTGTAGAAACTTTCGCAACTTCAACTCCTCTCTCCTCTATTCTGCTACTGACCACCTCTATGACAAAATCTCTCCCCTGTCCTGCCCCAACCAAGCCACATCCATCTACAATAAATCTCTGTCCACCACCCTGGACAAACTCGCTCCCCTCACTACATGCAGAATCAGGCCTCGACCCCTACAACCCTGGCAAACAGATGACACCAAAAGTCTCAAAAAACGTAGTCGTGCTCTTGAGCGTCTGTGGCACAAGACTAAGTCTCTCAAAGACTTCAATCAATACAAATCTGCCCTCCAAAAATACTATTCTTTCCTCCACACTGCCAAGCAAACCTATTTTACAACTCTTATTAACACCTTCTCATCCAATCCCCGTAAACTCTTCTCTACCTTCAACTCTCTACTTTGTCCTCCACCGCCTCCACCCACTGACTCACTCACTGCCCAGCAGATTGCTAATCACTTCAAAAACAAGATTGATACAATCCGTGATGAAATCTCCATTCTACAGGTATCTCCCCCAGCTAAGACCCCATGTCAACAGGTACAACTGACACTCCCCCTATTCAAATCTGCTACTACAGATGAAGTTGCTAAACTCCTTTCTATCGCCCACCTAACCACCTGTCCCCTGGACCCTATTCCCTCTCAAATGCTACGGTCACCCTCTGACCCCATCCTACACTCTCTAACCCACATCTTCAATCTCTCCCTCACCTCTGGCATCTTCCCCGACGCTCTAAAACATGCACTGGTCACCCCCATACTCAAAAAGCCATCCTTGGACCCTACCAATCTTAACAACCTACGCCCTATCTCCTTGCTCCCCTTTTCCTCTAAACTCCTTGAACGCCTGGTTTACAACCAATTGAGTGACCACCTCATTAAAAACAACCTTCTTGATCCCCTTAAATCTGGATTCTGCCCTCAACACTCCACAGAACCTGCTCTTTTAAAACTCACAAATGACCTACTAACTGCAAAAACCAATGGACACTATTCTGTACTCCTACTTCTGGATCTTTCAGCTGCCTTTGACACGGTTGACCACCCCCTCCTCCTCAAAAAACTTTACTCCCTCGGTCTCCTTGACTGCGCTCTTCAGTGGCTCTCATCCTACCTATCCCAACGCACCTTCAGTGTCACTTACAATTCTACTTCCTCCACTCCTCTTCCCTTCTCTGTCGGGGTCCCCCAAGGTTCTGTTCTTGGACCTCTTTTATTTTCAATCTACACCTCTTCCCTGGGTCAGCTGATAGCATCTCATGGCTTTCAATGTCATTTCTATGTTGATGACACGCAAATCTATCTCTCCACCCCTCAACTCACTCCATCAGTCTCTTCACGCATCACTAACTTACTAACCGACATATCTGTATGGATGTCACACCACTTCCTCAAATTCAACTTGTCCAAAACTGAGCTTATAATATTTCCTCCCCCACGTGCCTCTTCCCTTGACTTCTCTGTCAAGAGCAATGGCACAACCATCCACCCGTCCCCACATGTCAGGGTGCTAGGTGTTATCCTGGATTCTGAACTCTCCTTTCAGCCCCACATCCAATCACTTTCCAAAGTTTGCCACTTCAACCTCCGCAACATCTCTAAACTACGTCCCTTTCTAACCAATGAAACCACAAAGCTCCTGATTCACTCCCTGGTTATCTCTCGCCTTGACTACTGCAACTCACTCCTCATTGGCTTACCTCTAAACAGACTATCCCCCTGCAGTCCATCATGAATGCTGCTGCCAGACTTATCCACCTTACAAACCGCTCAGTGTCTGCTACCCCTCTCTGCCAATCCCTCCATTTTCTGCCACTCGCCCAACGAATTAAATTCAAAATACTAACAATAAGTTACAAAGCCATCCATAACTCTGCCCCCAGCTACATCACTAACCTAGTCTCAAAATACCAACCCAATCGCCATCTCCGTTCCTCCCAAGACCTCCTGCTCTCTAGCTCCCTCATCACCTCCTCCCATATCCGCCTCCGGGACATCTCCCGAGCCTCGCCCATCCTCTGGAATTCCCTACCCCAATCTGTCAGACTGTCTCCAAATGTACCCACTTTTAGGCGATCCCTGAAAACTTTCCTCTTCAAAGAAGCATATCCTGCCTCCATCTAATAACTGCACTATTTTCTCCATTAGCTCATCCCCCACAGCTATTACCCTTTTGTATAACTTGACTCTCCCTCCTAGATTGTAAGCTCTAACGAGCAGGGCCCTCTGATTCCTCCTGTATTGAATTGTATTGTACTTGTATCGTCTGCCCTAATGTTGTAAAGCGCTGCGTAAACTGTCGGCGCTATATAAATCCTGTATAATAATAATAATAATAATAATAATAATTATCCCCATGTAGAAAAATTATTATGTGCATATTCTTATCAGAAATGGGTTAAATAGGTTGCTATGTATATTTATAAACAATTTTCCACCCATAATCCCGAAGTAGAAAAATAATTACTTGCATATTCTTATCAGAAATGGGTTAAATTGGTTCCTATTTATATTTGTAAGGAATATTCCACCCATAATCTCGATGTACAAAAATAATTGTATGCATGTTCATATCAGAAATAGATTTAATGTGTTGCTATCTATATTTATAATCAATATTCTACCCAAAATCCCCATGTAGAAAAAGAATTATATGCGTATTCTTATCAAAAAAGGGTTAAATAGGTTCCTATGTATATTTATAAACAATATTCCACCCATAATTCCCATGTAGAAAAATAATTATATGCACATTCTTATCAGAAATGGGTTAAATAGGTTCCTATATATATTTATAAACTATATTCCACCCATAATCCAGATGTAGGAAAAAAATGATATGCATATTTTTATCAGAAATAGGTTCAATATGTTGCTATGTATGTTTATCGACAATATTCTGCCCATAATCCCCATGTAGAAAAATAATTATATGCATATTCTTATCAGAAATGTGTTAAATAAGTTCCTCTGTATATCTATATACAATATTACACCCATGATTCCTATGTAGAAAAAATAATTATATGCATATTCTTTTCAGAAATGCGTTAAATAGGTTACCATGTATATTTATAGACAATATTCCACCCATAATACCCATGTAATAAAATAATTATATTCATATTCATACCAGAAATAAGTTTAATATGTTGCTATGTATATTTATAAACAATATTCCGCCCATTATCCCCATGTAGAAAAATTATTATATGCATATTCTTATCAGAAATGGGTTAAATAGGTTGCTATGTATATTTATAAACAATTTTCCACCCATAATCCCGATGTAGAAAAATAATTATATGCATATTCATATCAGAAATAGGTTTAATGTGTTGCTATCTATATTTATAATCAATATTCTACCCATAATTCCCATGTAGAAAAATAATTATATGCACATTCTTATCAGAAATGGGTTAAATAGGTTCCTATATATATTTATAAACTATATTCCACCCATAATCCAGATGTAGGAAAAAAATGATATGCATATTTTTATCAGAAATAGGTTCAATATGTTGCTATGTATGTTTATCGACAATATTCTGCCCATAATCCCATGTAGAAAAATAATTATATGCATATTCTTATCAGAAATGTGTTAAATAAGTTCCTCTGTATATCTATATACAATATTACACCCATGATTCCTATGTAGAAAAAATAATTATATGCATATTCTTTTCAGAAATGCGTTAAATAGGTTACCATGTATATTTATAGACAATATTCCACCCATAATACCCATGTAATAAAATAATTATATTCATATTCATACCAGAAATAAGTTTAATATGTTGCTATGTATATTTATAAACAATATTCTGCCCATTATCCCCATGTAGAAAAATTATTATATGCATATTCTTATCAGAAATGGGTTAAATAGGTTGCTATGTATATTTATAAACAATTTTCCACCCATAATCCCGATGTAGAAAAATAATTATATGCATATTCATATCAGAAATAGGTTTAATGTGTTGCTATCTATATTTATAATCAATATTCTACCCATAATCCCCATGTAGAAAAAGAATTATATGCATATTCTTATCAGAAAATGGTTAAATAGGTTCCCATGTATATTTATAAACAATATTCCACCCATAATTCCCATGTAGAAAAATAATTACATGCACATTCTTATCAGAAATGGGTTAAATAGGTTCCTATATATATTTATAAACAAAATTCCACCCATAATCCAGATGTAGAAAAATAATGATATGCATATTCTAATCAGAAATAGGTTGCTATCTATATTTATAAACATATTCCACCCATAATCCCCATGTAGAAAAAGAATGATATGCATATTCTTTTCAGAAATGGGTTAAATAGGTTCCTATTTATAAATTTATAAACAATATTCCACCCATAATCCCAATGTAGAAAAATAATTTAATGCCTATTCAAATCAGAAATAGGTTTAATATATTCCTATGTATGTTTAACCAAAATATTCCACATATAATTCCCATGTAGAAAAATAATTATATGCATATTCATAACAGAAATAGGTTTAATATGTTGCTATGCATATTTATTAACAATATTCCATCCATAATCCTCGTGTAAAAAAATAATTATATGCATATACTTATCAGAAATGGGTTAAATAGGTTCCTATGTATGTTTATAAACAATATTCCAACCATAATCCAAATGTAGAAAAATAATTATATGCATATTCTTTTCAGAAATTGGTTAAATAGGTTACTATGTATATTTATAAACAATATTCCAACCGTAATCCCCATGTAGAAAAATAATTTTATACATCTTCATATCAGAAATAGGTTTAATATGTTTCTATGTATATTCATAAACAATATTCAAACCATAATCCAAATGTAGAAAAATAATTATATGCATACTCTTTTCAGAAATGTGTTATATAGGTTCCTATGTATATTTATAAACAATATTCCACCTATAATCCCTTTGCAGAAAAATAATTATATGCATATTCTTATCAGAAATGGGTTAAATAGGTTCCTATGTATATTTATAAAGGTTTATAAAGGTTTAAACATTGCATTTCATATCAAAATTGTTTAATTTCAATTTAAGGTTTATGCAAGGAGGCCCATTTGTAGGCAACCTTGATTTACCATGTATGGAAAAGTTATATGTTTGGCTAGAACATACTTATAGTACCACACGTGTTTGGTGGATAACCTGATTTTGGTCTACGGATTCAATTTATATGACTCATAACGTGTTAATGTATGGAAATGTATGACCTGCCGTATTCTGGACAATGTATCTATGCCTTCTGTACAAAATAAAGGAATAAAAAAAAAATGATATGCATGTTCATATCAGAAATAGTATTAATATGTTGCTATGTATATTTATAAACAATATTCCACTCATAATGCCCATGTAGAAAAATAATTATATGCATATTCTTATCAGAAATAGGCTTAATATGTTGCTATCTATATCTATAAACAATCATCATCCTATAATCCCCATGTAGAAAAAAATTATATGCATATTCTTATCAGAAATGGGTTAAATAGGTTCCTATGTATATTTTTAAACCATATTCTGCCCATAATCCAAAGTAGAAAAATAATTATATACATATTCTTATCAGAAATGGGTTAAATAGGTTCCTATGTATATTTATAAACAATATTCCACCCATAATCCCCATGTAGAAAAATAATTATATGCATATTCATAACAGAAATAGGTTTAATATGTTGCTTTGCATATTTATTAACAATATTCCATCCATAATCCTCGTGTAGACAAATAATTATATGTATATACTTATCAGAATTGGGTTAAATAGGTTCCTATGAATATTTATAAACAATATTCCAACCATAATCCAAATGTAGAAAAATAATTATATGCATATTCTATTCAGAAATTGGTTAAATAGGTTACTATATATATTTATAAACAATATTCCAACCATAATCCCCATGTAGAAAAATAATTATATGCATATTCATATCAGAAATAAGTTTAATATGTTTCTATGTATATTTATAAACAATATTCAAACCATAATCCAAATGTAGAAAAATTATTATATGCATACTCTTTTCAGAAATGGGTTATATAGGTTCCTATGTATATTTATAAACAATATTCCATCCATAATCCCCATGTAGAAAAATAATTATATGCATATTCTTATCAGAAGTGGGTTAAATGGGTTCCTATGTATATTTATACACAATATTCCACCCATAATCCCCATGTAGAAAAATAATTATTTGCATATTCTTATCAGAAATGGGTTAAATAGGTTCCTATGTATAGTTGTAAGGAATATTCCACCCATAATCCCCATGTAGAAAAATAATTGTATGCATATTCATATCAAAAATAGGTTCAATGTGTTGCTATCTATATTTATAATCAATATTCTACCCATAATCCCCATGTAGAAAAAGAATTATATGCATATTCTTATCAGAAAAGGGTTAAATAGGTTCCTATGTACATTTAAAACAATATTCCACCAATAATTCCCATGTAGAAAAATAATTACATGCACATTCTTATCAGAAATGGGTTAACTAGGTTCCTATATATATTTATAAACAATATTCCACCCATAATCCAGATGTAGAAAAATAATTATATGCATATTTTTATCAGAAATAGGTTTAATATATCGCTATGTATGTTTATCTACAATATTCAGCCCATAATCCCATGTAGAAAAATAATTACATACATATTCATATCAGAAATAGGTATAATATGTTGCAATGTATATTTATTATCAATATTCCATCCATAATCCCCATGAAGAAAAATAATTATGTGCATATTCATATCACAAATGGGTTTAATATGTTGCTATCTATATTTATAAACAATATTCCACCCATAATCCCGATGTAGAAAAATAATTTAATGCTTATTCAAATCAGAAATAGGTTTAATATATTCCTATGTATGTTTAACTACAATATTCCACCCATAATTCCCATGTAGAAAAATAATTATATGCATATTCATAACAGAAATAGGTTTAATATGTTGCTATGCATATTTATTAACAATATTCCATCCATAATCCTCGTGTAGAAAAATAATTATATGCATATACTTATCAGAAATGGGTTAAATAGGTTCCTATCTATAATTATAAACAATATTCCAACCATAATCCAAATGTAGAAAAATAATTATATTCATATTCTTTTCAGAAATTGGTGAAATAGGTTACTATGCATATTTATAAACAATATTCCAACCATAATCCCCATGTAGAAAAATAATTATATGCATATTCATATCAGAAATAGGTTTAATATGTTTCTATGTATATTTATAAACAATATTCAAACCATAATCCAAATGTAGAAAAATAATTATATGCATACTCTTTTCAGAAATGGGTTATATAGGTTCCTATGTATATTTATAAACAATATTCCACCTCTAATCCCTTTCCAGAAACATAATTATATGCATATTCTTATCAGAAATGGGTTAAATAGGTTACTATGTATTTTTATAAACAATATAACACCCATAATCCCCATGTAGAAAAATAATTATATGCATATTCTTTTCAGAAATGGGTTAAATAGGTTCTTATGTATTATTAAAAACAATATTCCTCCCATAATCCCCATGTAGAAAAACAATTATACGCATATTCTTATCACAAATGTGTTAAATAGATTCCTATGTATATTTATATACAATATTCTACCCATATTTCCCATGTAGAAAAATAATTATATGCATATTCTTATCATAAATGGGTTAGATAGGTTCCTATGTATATTTATAAACAATATTCCACCCATAATACCCATGTAGAAAAATAATTATATTCATATACTTATCAGAAATGGGTTAAATCGGTTGCTATGTATATTTATAATCAATATTCCACCCATAATCCCCATGGAGAAAATAATCATATGCATAATCTTATCAGAAATGGGTTAAATAGGTTGCTATGTATGTTTATAAACAATATTCCACCCTTAGTCCCAATGTAGAAAATAATTATATGCATATTCTTATCAGAAATGGGTTAAATAGGTTGCTGTGTATATTTATTAACAATATTCCACGCATAAACCCCATGTAAAAAAATAATTTTATGCATATTCTTATCAGAAATGGGTTATATAGGTTCCTATGTATATTTTATAAACAATATTCCACCTATAATCCCCATGCAGAAAAATAATTATATGCATAGTCTTATCAGAAATGGGTTAAATAGGTTCCTATGTATATTTATAAACAATATTCCACCCATAATCCCCATGTAGAAAAGTGATTATATGAATATTCTTTTCAGAAATGGGTTAAATAGGTTACTATGTATATTTATAAACAATATTCCACCCATAATCCCCATGTAGAAAAATAATTATACGCATATTCTTATCATAAATTGGTTAAATAGGTTACTATGTATATTTATAAACAATAATCCACCCATAAACCCCATGTGGAAAAATATTTATATGCATATTCTTATCAGAAATGGGTTAAATAGGTTCCTATGTATATTTATAAACAATATTCCACCCATAATAATGTAGAAAAATAATTTTATCCATATTCATATCAGAAATAAACTTAATATATTCCTATGTATGGTTAACTACAATATTCCACCCACAATCCCCATGTAGAAAAATAATTATATGCATATTCTTATCAGAAATGGGTTACATAGGTTCCTATGTATACTTATAAATAATATTCCACCCATAATCCCAAAGTAGAAAAATAATTTTATGCATATACATATCAGAAATAGGCTTAATATTTTCCTATGTATCTTTAACTACAATATTCCACCCATTATCCCAATGTAGAAAAATAATTATATGCATATTCTTATTAGAAATGGGTTAAATATGTTCCTATCTATGTTTATAAACAATATTCCACCCATAGTCCCAATGTAGAAAAATAATTATATGCATATTCTTATCAGAAATAGGTTTAATATTTTGCTATGTATATTTATAAACAATATTCCACCCATAATCCCCATGGAGAAAATAATCATATGCATAATCTTATCAGAAATGGGTTAAATAGGTTGCTATGTATATTTATTAAAAATATTCTACCCATAATCCCCATGTAGAAAAATAATTTTATGCAAATTCTTATCAGAAATGGGTTAAATATGTTCCTATGTATATTTATAAACAATAGTTCACCCATAATCCCCATGTAGAAAAAAAAATTATATGTATATTCTTATCAGAAATGGGTTAAATAGGTTCCGATGTATATTTATAAACAATATTCCACCCATAATCCCCATGTAGAAAAATAATTTTATGCATATTCATATCAGAAATAGACTTAATATATTCCTATGTATATTTAACTACAATATTCCACCCACACTCAAAATGTAGAAAAATAATTATATACATATTCTTATCAGAAATGGGTTAGATAGGTTCCTATGTATACTTATAAACAATATTCCACCCATAATCCCAATGTAGAAAATAATTTTATGCATATTCATATCAGAAATAGGCTTTATATATTCGTATGTATCTTTAAGAACAATATTCCACCCATAATCCCAATGTAGAAAAATAATTATATGCATATTCTTATAAGAAACGGGTTAAATAGGTTCCTATCTATGTTTATAAACAATATTCCACTCATAGTCCCAATATAGAAAATAATTATATGCATATTCTTATCAAAATTGGGTTAAAAATGTTGCTATGTATATTTATTAAAAATATTCCACCCATAATCCCCATGTAGAAAAATAATTATACGCATATTCTTTCAGAAATGGGTTAAATAGGTTCCTATGTATATTTATAAACAATATTCCACCCATAATAATGTAGAAAAATAATTTTATCCATATTCATATCAGAAATAAACTTAATATATTCCTATGTATGTTTAACTACAATATTCCACCCACAATCCCCATGTAGAAAAATAATTATATGCATATTCTTATCAGAAATGGGTTACATAGGTTCCTATGTATACTTATAAATAATATTCCACCCATAATCCCAAAGTAGAAAAATAATTTTATGCATATTCATATCAGAAATAGGCTTAATATTTCCTATGTATCTTTAACTACAATATTCCACCCATTATCCCAATGTAGAAAAATAATTATATGCATATTCTTATTAGAAATGGGTTAAATATGTTCCTATCTATGTTTATAAACAATATTCCACCCATAGTCCCAATGTAGAAAAATAATTATATGCATATTCTTATCAGAAATAGGTTTAATATTTTGCTATGTATATTGATAAACAATATTCCACCCATAATCCCCATGGAGAAAATAATCATATGCATAATCTTATCAGAAATGGGTTAAATAGGTTGCTATGTATATTTATTAAAAATATTCTACCCATAATCCCCATGTAGAAAAATAATTTAATGCATATTCTTATCTGAAATGGGTTAAATATTTTCCTATGTATATTTATATACAATATTCCAACCATAATCCCCATGTAGAAAAGTAATTATATGCATATTCTTATCAGAAATGGGTTAAATAGGTTCCTATGTATATTTATAAACAATAGTTCACCCGTAATCCCCATGTAGAAAAAAAATTATGTGCAAATTCTTATCAGAAATTGGTTAAATAGGTTCCTATGTATATTTATAAACAATATTCCACCCATAATCCCCATGTAGAAAAATAATTTTATGCATATTCATATCAGAAATGGGTTAAATATGTTCCTATGTATATTTATATACAATATTCCACCCATAATCCCCATGTAGAAAAGTAATTATATGCATATTCTTATCAGAAATGGGTTAAATAGGTTCCTATGTATATTTATAAACAATAGTTCACCCGTAATCCCCATGTAGAAAAAAAATTATGTGCAAATTCTTATCAGAAATTGGTTAAATAGGTTCCTATGTATATTTATAAACAATATTCCACCCATAATCCCCATGTAGAAAAATAATTTTATGCATATTCATAACAGAAATGGGTTAAATATGTTCCTATGTATATTTATATACAATATTCCACCCATAATCCCCATGTAGAAAAGTAATTATATGCATATTCTTATCAGAAATGGGTTAAATAGGTTCCTATGTATATTTATAAACAATAGTTCACCCATAATCCCCATGTAGAAAAAAAATGATATGCATATTCTTATCAGAAATGGGTTAAATAGGTTCCTATGTA
This sequence comes from Aquarana catesbeiana, assembly GCA_037953035.1. Classification (NCBI taxonomy): domain Eukaryota; kingdom Metazoa; phylum Chordata; class Amphibia; order Anura; family Ranidae; genus Aquarana; species Aquarana catesbeiana. The sequence continues at coordinate 5,765,780 of JBBHAA010000868.1, forward strand.
TATTTATAAACAATATTCCACCCATAATAATGTAGAAAAATAATTTTATCCATATTCATATCAGAAATAAACTTAATATATTCCTATGTATGTTTAACTACAATATTCCACACACAATCCCCATGTAGAAAAATAATTATATGCATATTCTTATCAGAAATGGGTTACATAGGTTCCTATGTATACTTATAAATAATATTCCACCCATAATCCCAAAGTAGAAAAATAATTTTATGCATATTCATATCAGAAATAGGCTTAATATTTTCCTATGTATCTTTAACTACAATATTCCACCCATTATCCCAATGTAGAAAAATAATTATATGCATATTCTTATTAGAAAAGGGTTAAATATGTTCCTATCTATATTTATATACAATATTCCACCCATAATCCCCATGTAGAAAAGTAATTATATGCATATTCTTATCAGAAATGGGTTAAATAGGTTCCTATGTATATTTATAAACAATATTCCACCCATAATCCACATGTAGAAAAATAATGATAAGCATATTTAAATCAGAAATAGGTTTAATATGTTGATATGTAAGTTTATATACAATGTTTTACCCATAATCCCCATGTAGAAAAATAATTATATGCATATTCTTATTAGAAATTGGTTAAATAGGTTCCTATGTATAGTTATTAACAAAATTCCATCCATACTCCTCATGTAGAAAACATTTTTATATACATATTCATATCAGAAATAGATTTATTATGTTGCTTTGTATATTTATAAACAATATTCCACCCATAATCCCAATGTAGAAAAATAATTTTATACATATTCATATCAGAAATAGGCTTAATATATTCCTATGTATCTTTAACTGCAATATTCCACCCATTATCCCAATGTAGAAAAATAATTATATGAATATTCTTATCAGAAATGGGTTACATAGGTTCCTATGTATAATTATAAGTAATATTCCACCCATTATACCAATGTAGAAAAATAATTTTATGCATATTCATATCAGAAATAGGCTTAATATATTTCTATGTATCTTTAACAACAATATTCCACCCATAATCCCAATGTAGAAAAATAATTATATGCATATTCTTATTAGAAATGGGTTAAATAGGTGCCTATCTATGTTTATAAACAATATTCCACCCATAGTCCCAATGTAGAAAATAATTATATGCAAATTCTTATGAGAAACAGGTTAAATAGGTTGCTATGTATATTTATTAACAATATTCCACCCATAAACCCCATGTAGAAAAATAATTTTATGCATATTCTTATCAGAAATTGGTTAAATAGGTTCCTATGTATATTTATAAACAATATTCCACCTATAATCCCCATGCAGAAAAATAATTATATGCATAGTCTTACCAGAAATGGGTTAAATAGGGTCCTATGTATATTTATAAACAATATTCCACCCACAATCCCCATGTAGAAAAATAATTTTATGTATATTCATGTCAGAAATAGACTTAATATATTCCTATGTATGTTTAACTGCAATATCCCACCCATAATCCCAATGTAGAAAAATAATTATATGCATATTCTTATCAGAAATGGGTTAAATAGTTTCCTATGTATATTTATAAACAATTCCACCCATAATCTACATGTAGAAAAAAAATGAGATCAGAAATCAGAAATAGGTTTAATATGTTGCTATGTATGTTTATATACAATAATTTAATCCCCATGTAGAAAAATAATTATATGCATATTCTTATTAGAAATTGGTTAAATAGGTTATTATGTATATTTATTAACAATATTCCGTCCATACTCCTCATGTAGAAAAATATTTATATGCATATTCATATCAGAATGAGATTTATTATGTTGCTTTGTATATTTATAAACAATATTCCACCCATAATCCCAATGTAGAAAAATAATTTTATGCATATTCATATCAGAAATAGGCTTAATATATTCCTATGTATCTTTAACTACAATGTTCCACCCATAGTCCCATTGTAGAAAAATAATTATATGCATATTCTTATTAGAAATGGGTTAAATAGGTTCCTTTCTATGTTTATAAAAAATATTCCACCCATAGTCCCAATGTAGAAAAATAATTATATGCATATTCTTATCAGAAATAGGTTTAATATGTTGCTATGTATGTTTATCTACAATATTCAACTCATAATCCCCATGTAGAAAAATAATTATATACATATTCATAACAGAAATAGGGTTAATATGTTGCTATGAATATTTATTGACAATATTCCATCAATAATCCTCACGTAGAAAAATAATTATATGCATATTCTCATCAGAAACGCGTTAAATACATTCTTATGTATATTTATTAAGAATATTCCACCCATAATCCCCATGCTGAAAAATAATTTTATGCATATTCTTATCAGAAATGGGTTAAATAGGTTCCTATGTGTATTTATAAACAATATTCCACCCACAATCCCCATGTAGAAAAATAATTTTATGCATATTCATATCAGAAATAGGTTTAATTTATTCCTAAGTATGTTTAATTACAATATTCCACCCACAATCCCCATGTAGAAAAATAATTAAATGCATATTCTTATCAGAAATTGGTTAAATAGGTTCCTATGTATATTTATAAACAATATTCCACCCACAATCCCCATGTAGAAAAGTAATTATATGCATATTCTTTTTAGAAATGGGTTAAATAGGTTACTATGTATATTTATAAACAATATTCCACCCATAATCCCAATGTAGAAAACTAATTATACACATATTCTTATCAGAAATGGGTTAAATATATATATTTATAAACAATATTCCACAAATGATCCTCATGTAGAAAAATAATTTTATGCATATTCATATCAGAAATAGACTTAATATATTCCTATGTATGTTTAACTACAATATTTCACCCACAATCCCCAGGTACAAAAATAATGATATGCATATTCTTATTAGAAATGGGTTACATAGGTTCCTATGTATATTTATAAACAATAGTTCACATATAATCCACATGTAGAAAAATAATTATATGCATATTCTTATCAGAAATGGGTTAAATAAGTTCCTATGTATATTTATAAACAATATTCCACCCATAATCCCCATGTAGAAAAATAATTTTATGCATATTCATATCAGAAATAGACTATTCCTATGTATATTTAACTACAATATCCCACCCATAATCCCCATGTAGAAAAATAATTATATGCATAGTCTTATTAGAAATGGGTTAAATAGGTTCCTATCTATGTTTATAAACAATATTCCACCCATAGTCCCAATATAGAAAAATAATTATATGGTTATTCTTATCAGAAATAGGTTTAATATTTTGCTATGTATATTTATAAACAATATTCCACCCATAATCCCCATGTAGAAAATAATTATATGCATATTCTTTTCAGAAATGGGTTAAATTGGTTGCTATGTATATTATTAAAAATATTCCACCCATAATCCCCATGCAGAAAAATTATTATATGCATATTCTTATCAGAAATGGGTTAAATGGGTTCCTATTTATATTTATAAACAATATTCCACCCATTATCCCCATGTAGAAAAATAATTTTATGCATATTCATATCAGAAATAGACTTAATATATTCCTATGTATGTTTAACTGCAATATCCCACCCATAATCCCAATGTAGAAAAATAATTATATGCATATTCTTATCAGAAATGGGTTAAATAGTTTCCTATGTATATTTATAAACAATATTCCACCCATAATCCACATGTAGAAAAATAATGATATGCATATTCATATCAGAAATAGGCTTAATATATTCCTATGTATCTTTAACTACAATGTTCCACCCATACTCCCATTGTAGAAAAATAATTATATGCATATTCTTATTAGAAATGGGTTAAATAGGTTCCTTTCTATGTTTATAAACAATATTCCACCCATAGTCCCAATGTAGAAAAATAATTATATGCATATTCTTATCAAAAATAGGTTTAATATGTTGCTATCTATATTTTTAAACAATATTCCAACCATAAATCCCCATGTAGAAAAATAATTATATGCATATTCTTATCAGAAATGGGTTAAATAGGTTCCTAAGTATATTTATAAACAATATTCCATAATCCATTTGTAGAAACATAATTTTATGCATATTCATATCAGGAATAGGTTTAATATATTGATATGTATGTTTAACTAAAACATTCCACCCATAATCCCCATGTAGAAAAATAATTATATGCATATTCTTATCAGAAATGACTTAAATAGGTTGTTGTGTATATTTATAAACAGTATTCCACTCATAATCCCAATGTAGAAAAATAATTTTATGCATATTCTAATCAGAAATAGGTTGCTATCTATATTTATAAACAATATTCCACCCATAATCCCCATGTAGAAATTGAATTATATGCATATTCTTATCCGAAATGGGTTAAATAGGTTCATATTTATATATTTATAAACAATATTCCACCCACAATCCCATGTGGAAAAATAATGTAATCCATAATCATATCAGAAATAGGTTTAATGTGGGGTTGAAAGGTTAGTTCAGAGTCCAGGATTACACCTAGGACCTTGGCGTGGGGAGATGGGTTTATAGTTGAGCCATTGATCTTGACAGGGAAATCAGGGGAAGTGGCACCTGAGGGAGGAAATATCATGAGCTCGTTTTTGGATAGGTTGAGTTTGAGAAAGTGAGGTGACATCCAGGCTGATATGTCTGCTTGTAAGTTGGTAATGCGTGAGGAGACAGATGAAGAGAGCTGGGGGGTGGAGATCAGCATAGGGTGTCATCAGCATAGAAATGATATTTAAAGCCGTGGGAGGCAATCAACTGACACAAGGAGGTGTTGTAGATTGAGAAAAGGAGAGGTCCAAGAACAGAACCTTGGGGGATCCCAACGGAAAAAGGAAGAGGAGAGGAGGAAGTAGAGTTGTAAGTGACACTGAAGGAGTTTTGGGATAGGTTAGGATGAGAACCAGCGAAGAGTACAGTCACGGAGACCAAAGGAGTGGAGTTTTTTGAGGAGGAGGGGGTGGTCCACTGTGTCAAAGGCAGCAGAGAGATCCAGGAGAAGTAGTACAGAATAGTGTCCATTGGCTTTAGCCATTAGTTGGTCATTTGAGAGTTTAAGGAGAGCAGTTTCCGTGGAGTGTTGAGGGCGAAAACAGGACTGGAGGGGATCAAGAAGTTTATTCATGGTCAAGATGGTCGCTTAGTTGGTTGTAGACCAGTCTTTCAAGAAGTTTGGAGGAGAAGGAGAGTAAGGACATGGGACGTAAGTTGTTGAGATTGGTGACTAGCGCATGTTTTAGAGAGTTTGGGAAAATGCCACCAAGAGAGGGAGAGGTTGAAAATGTGAGTTAGAGAGCATAGAATCAAGTCAGAGGGTGAGCGTAGGATTTGCGAGAGAACAGGATCAAGGGGGCAAGTGGTTAGATGAGTGCTAGATAAAAGTTTGGCAACTTCAGTAATAGTAGCAGGGTTGAATGAAGGAAGTAATGGGGAGGTTTTTGCGCATTGGTGATCTCCTCATGAATTGTATCAATGTTAGTTTTGAAGTGATTGGCAATCTCCTGGGCAGTGAGTGAGTTGGTGGGTGGAGTGTTGAAGGTAGAGAAGAGTTGACGTGGACTGGATGAGAAGGTGTTAATGAGTATGATAAAGTAGGTCTGTTTGGCAGTGTTTAGGCAGGAGTAGTATTTTAGGAGGGCAGATTTATATTGTGTGAGGGCAGATTTATATTGAAGTGAAGCCGCTCAAGAGCGCGGCTATGTTTTCTGAGACTTCTGGTGTCATCTGTTTGCTAGGGTTGTAGCAGTAGGCGTGTAGTGAGGGGGGCAAGCTTGTCTAGGGAGTGAGTTGTTGTAGATGAAAGTAGCTAGGTTGGGGCAGGACAGAGGTGACATTTTGTCATAGAGGTGATCAGTGGCAGAGTAAAGAGAAGGGTTGAGGTGGCGAAGGTTTCTACGTGTAATTGTTAGGCGGTTGGAGGGAGAAGAGGTGGAAGACAAGGAGAGAGCAAAACTAATAAGGTGGTGATCAGAGAGTGGGAGTGGATTGTTGGAAAGGTTGCACGGAGTGCACAGATAGGAGAAGGCAAGGTCAAGGGTGTTGCCGTTGGAGTGGGTAGGAGCCTGTATCCATTGATTCAGGTCAAGCGATGAGGTTAGACTGAGAAGTTTAGAAGTAATAGTAGCGTTAGTGTTGACAGGGATGTTGAAGTCCCCAAGAATAATTGTGGGGATTTCAGAAGAGAGAAAGTAGGGTAGCCAGGCAGAGAAGTCATCAAGAAAGGCTGATACTTGTCCAGGGGGCCGGTAGATGACAGCAATTCTTAGAGAAATGGGAGAGAAAAGACGAATGCAATGTGCCTCAAAAGAGGAGAGTGTTCTGAGGTGGGTGAAGAACCTGATAGGTGCTGCATGGGGCTAGAAGGATTCCCACTCCACCTCCCTTCTGTCCACTTGGTCCAAAGAAGGCCCCCATGGGAGAGGGAAGCAGGAGAAATAGTATCCGATTCATGAAGCCAAGTAGGTTAAAGGAATTTGTGATAAAGAGGGCAGTGAGTTTGTTGCAGAAAGAACGTGCATTCCACAGGGCACAGGAAAAGGGGGAAGATGGTTTTGGAAAGAGGAATAGAGACCAAGTTCTGTGGGTTATGGCTCCTGCCAGAGGGTGTAGGGGGATGGGAGCAATGGGCAAGGGACAGATGATGGTGGCCCAGGGTTTGGGAATATGTCACCAGAGATTAGGAGAAGCAGAAGGGTGAGGGAGGTAATGTGGGACAGTGATTTATGTGAAGGGGCATGTCTCAGAGTACTGGAGTTTTATCAGTGTATGGATGTAGAATGAGCGAGAGTTGGAAGGAACAGGTAGGAAGAAGACAGAAGGCAGTGTAGTAATACGTATAAGCAGGCGGGTGGAGAGGGGAGGTGAAAGTAAGAGAGTTTGAGGAGAGAGGAGAGGAGTGTCAGAAGCAGTGGTATACAGAGTGCATGTTACAGACGGAGGAGAGCCTTGTTTTGTTTGCTTCGTGCAATCGCTGAAGTGCAGAGATTGAAGTGCATATCACTTGTGTAGGAAGAATCACTTAGAGAAAGAAGCCCCTGCAATGTGCTCCCCGAGCAATGTGCTCACCCCTTAAGGATGCTCAAATTTATACTGTTATAGGGTTGGGGTTGAAGTTCGTTAATTAATCATGAGTAACTATAAGAATGCCTAACAATCAAAGTGGACTTTTTGCTTCAAAAGTCAGAATAGCAAGAGGCCAAGATAAGATCAACACATAAAACTTAGGTAAGACAGTCCAGAGCAACAAATAATGTCATGGTTGTGCGCACATGGCAACAGATAGAGATGGCCACATACCAAAGACACACACATACACAGACAGCAGGTAGATCCCAATTTCAGTTAATGGTGGAAGATGTGGTTGATTTGACACATACCTGTAAAGAGACAGAGAAGGATTGATCAGGTGAGGCAGAACTTGAAGCAGAGATTGAAGTGCATATCACTTGTAGAAAGAATCACTTAGAGAAAGAAGCCCCTGCAATGTGCTCCCCGGGTGTACTCAACCATGTAAAACATCTCACTGATATATCATGACATTTTGCTGTGGACCAGTGGATACGGATTGTGTAATGCAAATTCACAGTTAGGTTTTAAATGTTACATTTACAGTAACTTAAGCAATTTCCTAGTCTTCAAAAACAAAGTAATTAAGTAATTAAGTAACTGTGCAGCAATTATCAAACAATCTGATTTCATTGCTATTTAGACATTCTATCTAAATAGGGTATTGTAATTGCAACTATCTATCGAAAATTTAAAAATGCGCATTGATTTTGTTGTGACTTTAACGTTATCCACAAACTACACCAGTAATGGTATCTGCCATATCTATTCCTCCCACTAAAACAAAATTTTCACATTTTATTATTTTCACACTGACAGCAATGATGTGGTCTTTATTCCTTACACAAATGATAATTCAAATATTCCTTAAACTGACACAATGATGAGGACTAATCCTTCCACTGATACCAACAACGCGGTTGTAGTTTTGACAATGACAACAAGAATTTGTTCCTTTCACTGACACCAATGATGGGTCAGACCAACAATGGGGTACTATTTTAGAATAAGCTGATAAACTGATCGTTATTAATTGTAACAGATAGTCGCAGTGTTAGGTTAGCATTAAAACTTTTTACATAGTTGAATTACCCTAAATATAGCAAAAAAAAGTCCTGATAGCAATTTGTGTGAGATGGTTTACATTAAGATGTAAAATTGAGGCTTACATCCTACGTGAGTGTGTTGCAGGGCTCACGGTTTATATTGTCGAATTGATAGTTGCCTACACCCTAATTAAGATCGAATGTCGAAATAGCAAAGAGAAATAGAAATACACGGAATAGAGCACAATATCAGCTAGGCTTCTATTCGTTTCTAATATACTCAGCCATTGAAATCTGGCTCATATAGTGGATATTGGTAATTTGAACATAATTCGATTATATTAACCAAGCTATGAAAACTCTCAAGTAAGCTATAAACATATCTCAAAACCAATGGGGTTTGTTTCACAGGACTAATTTAAGAAATATTCAACTAGTTCGAATCCATTTCAAACCTTCTTCTCACTGCTATTTAAGAATTATTCGAATTCAATTCAAACCGGCAGCTTTTCTGTTGTAATAGTTTTGGAACGTGTATTGCAATTTTTTCTGACAAATATCTCAGTAGATATGTTGTTGTAATCTACTATCTACTGTAATACAAATAGCGCTCAAACCTGTCAGCAAGCAAAAAAATCCTAAAGTTTACAGTCTCACTCTCCTTGATGTGTCACGCAAACAATATAAACAACTCACTAAGGGTTTATTCGCTATATATACAGATATATCCATGTTTCCTGACATTTTGCTTACGAGGGAAAGGGATTGGTTAATGTGCTATCTTGAAAAATTTACAGTATTTCAGCAATTCCCCAGTCTTCGTTAACTGTCCAATTAAATTCTGCTGCTTCTTGAGTCTTACGGGTGATGCAGCAATTATCAAACAATCTGATCTCAATGCTATTCCGACATTTTATCTTTAATCTATCTCTATCTTATTTTATCTCTCAAAATATAAAAATTCGCACTGGTTTTCTTAAAGCACTGCTAAATATTGTGTAACATTATGGGACACCGAGTCCTATTAGTCATTTATTTCAACTGACACCAATGATTTTTTTACTGGCTCCTTTCACTTACACCAATGATCCCACTGACACCAACAATAGGGGTACTATTTCTCTCTCACTGGCTCAGAATTTTTTGCATTACTCGAAATCTGGCCCATCTACGGATTACATCTTCTCCTTCTCTGCCAATCTCTGCCTCTTTTGCCAAACACAACACCGTTGGTAGAATGCAATACACGTTTACATCCTTTAAGAGATAGATATTATTCTTAAAGTCGCAGAGTGTCGGGTTAGCAGTTAGCAGTTTACATGGTTGCATTACCCTAAATATAGCAAAAAAGTCCTGATAACAAAGAGTCGCAAAGAGTTGATAAAACTAAAATAGTGTGTGGGACGGTTAAGACGTTTAGTCGCATTAACGTATACATTATCATAAATAAAGTCAGGATGACATCGCGCATTGAGATGAAGTTTGCAGGGCTCCCTTTATTTTCCGAGAAATAGTTTCCAATGAAATTTATAATTAAACTATCACTCATCCATTGAAAACTACTGATATTGGTATTTGGAACATAATTCAATTATATATTAAAATATAGTGTTAAACTAAGCTATGGAAACTCTTAACGTTTCCTTACTGTGCTAATTTACGAATTATTCAACTATTCAACCCGCAAAATATAGGTAATAATCACAATAATCACTGAATTAAAATCAGCTATCTCAGTGCTAATCTTTCGATAGTTGCAAGTGCAATTACCTGAACTTACCGTGCAACGGCTACTGGTTCGAAACTAATTCAAACCGCCTGACATATGTGCTATGCTATGCTGAAACTCCACAACATCTGACATCTAAGGTAAACCGTATTTCTGCTTTTTATTACTCTTTTAATTGGATGATCAATCAATCAGCTAATCATCTAAAGATGTTTCACTGTCCCTTCCACTGACACAATGATGGGGCACTTTTCTCTCACCGACTGAGAATTTTTTGCTTCAATCTACTACAGATAGCACTGATATTAATTAAATGATCATTGCAATAAAACATAAATAAAGATTTAAAAAAAAAAAATAAAAATTAAATTGTGGAGTTCATCTCTTTCAGGATTTTGGCTGACTTGGATTCGAAATAGTTGAATAATTCTGAAATAAGTACAGCAAGTGATCGTTGGTAGAATGCAAAATTTATATTTTTGCATAGCCTTATTGTTTACTTTCTTTTCAGGATAGATATTACTCTTAAAAATCGCAAAGGTTACCAGTTAGACCATTACCTAAAGCAAAAAATAGCAAAAAAGTCCTGAAAAAACTTGTTATGTGTATGAGACGGTTTACAGTTAGATGTAAGATTAAGGTTTACACCTGTTTAGGAATAGTCGCGTTAACGTGAGTCTACATAACTGTGTTAAATGAAGTCAGGATATATTGTTAAAGATAAAGTTACAGGGCTTTATTAAGACAGAATGTAGGCATAGCTAAGTTGGGTTGGTTTAATAAAACGATAGGTTTGAGTCGGTCTCTAATTCGCTTCTATTTGTTTCTAATATCGTTACCTTTACTCAAGCAAACCATAAATCACATATACCATGGATTATTTCTTCCACTGACACCAACAATATGGAAATATTTCTCTAAGTGACACCGACGATGGGTCACTATTTCTCCAACTGACACAAATGATGGCTCACTATTCTTCCTCCTGACACTAATGATGGCAATTTCTCACACTGACAAAAAATGATTGGTCACTATTCGTCCAACGATAGGTAATTATTCTATCCACTGACACAAACAATGCGATACTGGCCCGAAATATCTCCACTGGCAACAATGATAGGACACTGTTCCTCCATTTCTAATAAGAATATGCAAATTATTATTTTTCTGCATGGGGATTATGGGTGGAAATTTGTTTATAAATATACATTTAACCTATTATAACCTACATCTAACCTTTTTAACCGATGTCTGATAAGTATATGCATATCATTATTTTTCTGCATTGGGATTATGGATGGAATATTGTAGTTAAACATACATAGCAACATATTAAATCTAATTCTGATATGAATATGCATTCAAATATTTTTCTACATGGGGATTATAGGTGGAATATTGTATATAAATATACATAGGAACCTATTTAACCCATTTCTGATAAGAATATGCATATATTTTTCTACATGGGGATTATGGGTGGATTATTGTTTATAAACATAGATAGGAACCTATTTATCCCATTTCTAATAAGAATATGCATATAATTATCTTTGTACATTGAGATTATTGGTGGAATATTGTAGTTAAAGATATTTCTGATATGTATATGCATAAAAATATTTTTTCTACATAGGAATTATGGGTGGAATATTGTTCATAAATATAGATAGCAACATATTAAACCTATTTCTGATAAGAATATGCATATAATTATTTTTCTACATTGGGATTAAGGATGGATTATTGTTTATAAATACACATAGGAACCTATTTAACCCATTTCTGATAAGAATATACATATAATTATTTTCTACATTCAGATTATGTGTATAATATTGTTTATAAATATACATAGGAACCTATTTAACCTATTTCTGATAAGAATATGCATATAATTATTTTTCTGCATGGGGATTGTGGGTGAAATATTATTTTATAAGTCTACATATTAACCTATTTAACCAATTTCTGATAAGAATATGCATAAAATTATTTTTCTACATGGGGATTATGGGTGAAATATTGTATATAAACATAGAAAGGCACCTATTTAACCCATTTCTAATAAGAATATGCATATAATTTTTTTTGTACATTAAGATTATCGGTGGAATATTGTAGTTAAAGATTCATAGGAATATATTAAGACTATTTCTGATATGTATATGCATAAAAATATTTTTCTATATGGGGATAATGGGTGGAATATTGTTTATAAATATGGATAGGAAATTATTTAACCCATTTCTGATAAGAATATGCATATAATTATTTTTCTACATAGGAATTATGGGTAGAATATTGTATATAAACATAGATAGGAACCTATTTAACCCATTTCTGATAGGAATATACATATAATTGTTTTCTACATTCGGATTATGTGTGGAATATTGTTTATAAATATACATAGTAACCCATTTAAACCATAGCTGAAAAGAATATGCATATAATTATTTTTCTACATGCTGATTATGGTTTGAATATTGTTTATAAATATACATAGCAACATATTAAACCCATTTGTGATATGAGTATGCATATAATTATTTTTCTACATGGGGATTATGTATGGAATATTGTTAATAAATATACATTGCAACACATTATACCTATTTCTGATATGAATAGGTATGTAATTATTTTTCTACATGGGATTAGCAACACATTAAACCTATTTCTGATATGAATATGCATACAATTATTTTTTTACGTGGGGATTATGGGTGGAAATTTGTTTATAAATATACATAGCAACCTATTTAACCCATTTCTGATAAGAATATGCATATAATTATTTTTCTGCATGGGGATTGTGGGTGAAATATTGTATATAAACATAGAAATGAACCTATTTAACCCTTTTCTAATAAGAATATGCATATAATTTTTTTTTTACATTGAGATTATCGGTGGAATATTGTAGTTAAAGATTCATAGGAATATATTAAGCCTATTTCTGATATGTGTATGCATAAAAATATTTTTCTATATGGGGATAATGGGTGGAATATTGTTTATAAATATGGATAGGAAATTATTTAACCCATTTCTGATAAGAATATGCATATAATTATTTTTCTACATAGGAATTATGGGTGGAATATTGTATATAAACATAGATAGGAACCTATTTAACCCATTTCTGATAGGAATATACATATAATTATTTTCTACATACGGATTATGTGTGGAATATTATTTATAAAAATACATAGTAACCCATTTAAACCATTTCTGAAAAGAATATGCATATAATTATTTTTCTACATGCTGATTATGGTTGGAATATTGTTTATAAATATACATAGCAACATATTAAACCCATTTGTGATATGAGTATGCATATAATTATTTTTCTACATGGGGATTATGTATGGAATATTGTTAATAAATATACATTGCAACATATTATACCTATTTCTGATATGAATATGTATGTAATTATTTTTCTACATGGGATTAGCAACACATTAAACCTATTTCTGATATGAATATGCATATAATTATTTTTCTACACAAGGATTATGAATGGAATATTGTTTATAAATATAGATAGCAACCTATTTCTGATTTAAATATGCATAAAATTATTCTTCTACATGGGGATTATGGGTGGAATATTTTTTATAAATATACATAGGAACCTATCTAACCCATTTCTGATAAGAATATGCATATAATTATTTTTGTACATGTGGATTATGGGCAGAATATGGTTTAAAAATATACATAGGAACCAATTTAACCCATTTCTGATAAGAATATGCATATTATTTTTTTCTACATGGGGATTATAGGTTGAAGATTGTTTATAGATATAGATAGCAACATATTAAGCGTATTTCTGATAAGAATATGCATATAATTATTTTTCTGCATGGTGATTATAGGTGGAATATTGTTTATAAATATAGATAGGAACCTATTTAACACATTTCTGATAAGAATATGCATAAAATTATTTTTCTACATGGAGATTATGGGTGGAATATTTTTTAAAACCATACATAGCAACCTATTTAACCCATTTATGATAAGAATATGCAAAGAATTATTTTTCTACATGGGAATTATGGGTAGAATATTGTATATAAATATACATTAGGAATCTATTTAACACATTTCTGATAAGAATATGCGTATAATTGTTTTTCTACATGGGAATTATGGGAAGAATATTGTTTTTAATTATACATAGGAACCTATTTAACCCATTTCTGAAAAGAATATGCATATAATAATTTTTCAACATCGGGATTATGGGGGGATTTTGTTTATAAATATAGATAGCAACCTATTTCTGATTTAAATATGCATAAAATTATTTTTCCACATAGGGATTATGGGTGGAATATTGTTTATAAATATACATAGGAACCTATTTAACCCATTTCTGATAAGAATATTTGCATATAATTATTTTTCTACATGTGCATTATGGGCAGAATATGGTTTAAAAATATACATAGGAACCAATTTAACCCATTTCTGATATGAATATGCATATAATTATTTTTCTACATGGGGATTATGGTTGGAATATTGTTTATAAATATACATAGTAACCTATTTAACCAATTTCTGAAAAATATATGCATATAATTATTTTTCTACATTTGGATTATGGTTGGAATATTGTTTATAAATACACATAGGAACCTATTTAACCCATTTCTGATAACAATATGCATATAATTATTTTTCTGCATGGGGATTATAAGTGGAATATTGTTTATAAATATACATAGGAACCTATTTAACCCATTTCTGATAACAATATGCATATAATTATTTTTTTGCATGGGAATTATAAGTGGAATATTGTTTATAAATATACATAGCAATCTATTTAACCAATTTCTGATAAGAATATGAATATATTTATTTTTCTACATGGGGATTATGGGTGGAATATTGGTTTATAAATATACATAGGAACCTATTTAACCCATTTCTGATAAGAATATGCATATAATTATTTTTCTGCAAAGGGATTAGAGGTGGAATATTGTTTATAAATATACATAGGAACCTATTTCTGATTTAAATATGCATAGAATTATTTTTCTGCATGGGGATTATGGGTGGAATATTGTTTATAAATATACATAGGAACCTATTTAACCCTTTTCTGATAAGAATATGCATATAATTATTTTTCTACATGTGGATTATGGGCAGAATATGGTTTAAAAATATACATAGGAACCTATTTAACCCATTTCTGATAAGAATATGCATATAATTTTTTTCTACATGGGGATTATAGGTTGAAGATTGTTTATAGTTTTAGATAGCAACATATTAAGCCTATTTCTGATAAGAATATGCATATAATTATTTTTCTACATGGGGATTATGGTTGGAATATTGTTTATAAATATACATAGCAACATATTAATACTATTTCTGATATGAATATGCATATAATTATTTTTCTACATGGGGATTATGGGTGGAATATTGTTTATAAATATACATAGTAACCTATTTAACCAATTTCTGAAAACAATATGCATATAATTATTTTTCTACATTTGGATTATTTTGGAATATTTTTTCTAAATATAAATAGGAACCTATTTAACCCATTTCTGATAATTATATGCATATAATTATTTTTCTACACAAGGATTATGAATGGAATATTGTTTATAAATATAGATAGCAACCTATTTCTGATTTAAATATGCATAAAATTATTTTTCTACATGGGGATTATGGGTGGAATATTGTTTATAAATATACATATGAACCTATCTAACCCATTTCTGATAGGAATATGCATATAATTATTTTTCTACATGTGGATTATGGGCAAAATATGGTTTAAAAATATACATAGGAACCAATTTAACCCATTTCTGATAAGAATATGCATATAATTTTTGTTCTACATGGGGATTATAGGTTGAAGATAGTTTATAGTTATAGATAGCAACATATTAAGCCTATTTCTGATAAGAATATGCATATAATTATTTTTCTACATGGGGATTATGGGTGGAATATTGTTTATAAATATACATAGCAACCGATTTAACCCATTTCTGATAAGTATATGAATATAATTATTTTTCTACATGGGGATTATGGGTGGAATATTGTTTATAAATATACATAGGAACCTATTTAACCCATTTATGATAAGAATATGCATATAATTATTTATAATTATTTTCTGATAAGAATATGCATATAATTATTTTTCTACATGTGATTATTTATGATAAGAATATGCATATAATTATTTTCCTACATGGGGATTATGGGTGTTATATTGTTTATAAATATACATAGGAACCTATTTAACCCATTTCTGATAAGTATACGCATATAATTATTTTTCTACACGAGGATTATGGATGGAATATTGTTAATAAATATGCATAGCAACATATTAAACATATTTCTGTTATGAATATGCATATAATAATTTTTCTACATCGAGATTATGGGTGGAATATTGTTTATAAATATAGATAGCAACCTATTTTTGATTTAAATATGCATAAAATTATTTTTCTACATGGGGATTATGGGTGGAATATTGTTTATAAATATACATAGGAACCTATCTATCCCATTTCTGATAAGAATATGCATATAATTATTTTTCTACATGTGGATTATGGGCAGAATATGGTATAAAATTATACATAGGAACCGATTTAACGCATTTCTGATAAGAATATGCATATCATTTTTTTTCTACATGGGGATTATAGGTTGAAGATTGTTTATAGATATAGATAGCAACATATTAAGCCTATTTCTGATAAGAATATGCATATAATTCTTTTTCTACATGGGGATAATGGGTAAAATATTGTTTATAAATATACATAGCAACATATTAATACTATTTCTGATATGAATATGCATATAATTATTTTTTTACATGGGGATTATGGGTGAAATAGGTTCCTATGTGTATTTATATACAATATTCTACATATAATTCCCATGTAGAAAAATAATTATATGCATATTCTTATCATAAATGGGTTAAATAGGTTACTATGTATGGTTATAAAAAAAATTCCACCCATAATCCCCATGTAGAAAAATAATTTTATGCATATTCTTATCAGAAATGTGTTAAATAGGTTCCTATGTGTATATATAAACAGTATTCCACCTATAATCCCCATGCAGAAAAAAAATTATATGCATATTGTTATCAGAAATGGGTTAAATAGGTTCCTATGTGTATTTATTAACAGTATTTCACCCATAATCCCCATGTAGAAAAATAATTATATGCATATTCATATCAGAAATAGTATTAATATCTTGCTATGTATATTTATAAACAATATTCCACCCATAATCCCCATGTAGAAAAATAATTATATGCATATTCTTATCAGAAATGGGTTAAATAGTTTCCTATGTATATTTTTAAACCATATTCCACCCATAATCCCCATGTAGAAAAATAATTATATGCATATTCATAACAGAAATAGGTTTAATATGTTGCTATGCATATTTATTAACAATATTCCATCCATGATCCTCGTGCATAAAAAAAATTATATGCATATACTTATCAGAAATGGGTTAAATAGGTTCCTTTATATATTTATAAACTATATTCCAACCATAATCCAAATGTAGAAAAATAATTATCTGCATATTCTTTTCAGAAATTGGTTAAATAGGTTACTATGTATATTTATAAATAATATTCCAACCATAATCCCCATGTAGAAAAATAATTATATGCATATTCATATCAGAAATAGGTTTAATATGTTTCTATGTATATTTATAAACAATATTCAAACCATAATCCAAATGTAGAAAAATAATAATATCCATACTCTTTTCAGAAATGGGTTATATAGGTTCCTATGTATATTTATAAACAATATTCCACCTACAATCCCTTTGCAGAAAAAAAATTATATGCATATTCTTATCAGAGATGGGTTGAATAGGTTCCTATGTATATTTATAAACAAGATTCCACCCATAATCCCCATGTAGAAAAATAATTATATGCATATTCTTTTCAGAAATGGGTTAAATAGGTTCCTATGTATAATTAAAAACAATATTCCTCCCATAATCCCCATGTAGAAAAATAATTTTATACATATTCCTATCAGAAATGTGTTAAATAGGTTCCTATGTATATTTATAAACAATATTTCACCTATAATCCCCATGCAAAAAAAAAAATATATGCATATTGTTATCAGAAATGGGTTAAATAGGTTGCTATGTATATTTATAAACAATATTCCACCTATAATCCCCATGCAGAAAAATAATTATATGCATATTGTTATCAGAAATGGGTCAAATAGGTTCCTATGTGTACTTATTAACAATATTTCACCCATAATTCCCATGTAGAAAAATAATTATAAGCATATTCATATCAGAAATAGTATTAATATGTTGCTATGTATGTTTATAAACAATATTCCACCCATAATCCCCATGTAGAAAAATAATTATATGCATATTCTTATCAGAAATAGGCTTAATATGTTGCTATCTATATCTATAAACAATCTTCAACCTATAATCCCCATGTAGAAAAAAATTATATGCATATTCTTATCAGAAATGGGTTAAATAGTTTCCTATATATATTTTAAAACCATATTCTGCCCATAATCCACATGTAGAAAAATAATTATATGCATATTTTTATCAGAAATGGGTTAAATAGGTTCCTATGTATATTTATAAACAATATTCCACCCATAATCCCCATGTAGAAAAATAATTTTATGCATATTTAAAGCAGAAATAGGTTGCTATCTATATTTATAAACAATATTCCACCCATAATCCCGATGTAGAAAAATAAATATATGCATATTCATAACAGAAATAGGTTTAATATGTTGCTATGCATATTTATTAAAAATATTCCATCCATAATCCTCGTCTAGAAAAATAATTATATGCATATACTTATCAGAAATGGGTTAAATAGGTTCCTATGTATATTTATAAACAATATTCCACCTACAATCCCTTTGCAGAAAAAAAATTATATGCATATTCTTATCAGAGATGGGTTGAATAGGTTCCTATGTATATTTATAAACAAGATTCCACCCATAATCCCCATGTAGAAAAATAATTATATGCATATTCTTTTCAGAAATGGGTTAAATAGGTTCCTATGTATAATTAAAAACAATATTCCTCCCATAATCCCCATGTAGAAAAATAATTTTATACATATTCCTATCAGAAATGTGTTAAATAGGTTCCTATGTATATTTATAAACAATATTTCACCTATAATCCCCATGCAAAAAAAAAAATATATGCATATTGTTATCAGAAATGGGTTAAATAGGTTGCTATGTATATTTATAAACAATATTCCACCTATAATCCCCATGCAGAAAAATAATTATATGCATATTGTTATCAGAAATGGGTCAAATAGGTTCCTATGTGTACTTATTAACAATATTTCACCCATAATTCCCATGTAGAAAAATAATTATAAGCATATTCATATCAGAAATAGTATTAATATGTTGCTATGTATGTTTATAAACAATATTCCACCCATAATCCCCATGTAGAAAAATAATTATATGCATATTCTTATCAGAAATAGGCTTAATATGTTGCTATCTATATCTATAAACAATCTTCAACCTATAATCCCCATGTAGAAAAAAATTATATGCATATTCTTATCAGAAATGGGTTAAATAGTTTCCTATATATATTTTAAAACCATATTCTGCCCATAATCCACATGTAGAAAAATAATTATATGCATATTTTTATCAGAAATGGGTTAAATAGGTTCCTATGTATATTTATAAACAATATTCCAACCATAATCCAAATGTAGAAAAATAATTATATGCATATTCTTTTCAGAAATTGGTTAAAAGGGTTACTATGTATATTTATAAATAATATTGCAACTATAATCCCCATGTAGAAAAATAATTATATGCATATTCATATCAGAAATAGGTTTAATATGTTTCTATGTATATTCATAAACAATATTCAAACCATAATCCAAATGTAAAAAAATAATTATATCCATACTCTTTTCAGAAATGGGTTATATAGGTTCCTATGTATATTTATAAACAATATTCCACCTATAATCCCTTTGCAGAAAAATAATTATATGCATATTCTTATCAGAAATGGATTAAATAGGTTCCTATGTATATTTATAAACAATATTTCACCCATAATCCCGATGTAGAAAAATAATTATATGCATATTCATATCAGAAATAATATTAATATGTTGCTATGTATATTTATAAACAATATTCCACCCATAATCCTCATGTAGAAAAATAATTATATGCATATTCTTATCAGAAATAGGCTTAATATGTTGCTATCTATATCTATAAACAATCTTCAACCTATAATCCCCATGTAGAAAAATAATTATATGCATATTCTTATCAGAAATAGGCTTAATATGTTGCTATCTATATCTATAAACAATCTTCAACCTATAATCCCCATGTAGAAAAAAATTATATGCATATTTTTATCAGAAATGGGTTAAATAGGTTCTTATGTATATTTTTAAACCATATTCTGCCCATAATCCACATGTAGAAAAATAATTATATGCATATTCTTATCAGAAATGGATTAAATAGGTTCCTATGTATATTTATAAACAATATTCCACCCATAATCCCCATGTAGAAAAATAATTGTATGCATGTTTAAATCAGAAATAGGTTGCTATCTATATTTATAGACAATATTCAACCCATAATCGCGATGTAGAAAAATATTTATATGCATATTCATAACAGAAATAGGTTTAATATGTTGCTATGCATACTTATTAACAATATTCCATCCATAATCCTCGTGTAGAAAAATAATGATATGAATATACTTAAAAGAAATGGGTTAAATAGGTTCCTATGTATATTTATAAACAATATTCCAACCATAATCCAAATGTAGAAAAATAATCATATGCATATTCTTTTCAGAAATTGGTTAAATAGGTTACTATGTATATTTATAAATAATATTCCAACCATAATCCCCATGTAGACAAATAATTATATGCATATTCATATCAGAAATAGGTTTAATAAGTTTCTATGTATATTTATAAACAATATTCAAACCATAATCCAAATGTAAAAAAATAATTATATGCATATTCTTTTCAGAAATGGGTTAAATAGGTTCTTATGTATATTTTTAAACCATATTCTGACCATATTCCACATGTAGAAAAATAATTTTATGCATATTTAAATCAGAAATAGGTTGCTATCTATATTTATAAACAATATTCCACCCATAATGTAGAAAAATAATTATATGCATATTCATAATAGAAATAGGTTTAATATGTTGCTATGCATATTTATTAACAATATTCCATCCATAATCCTCATGTAGAAAAATAATTATATGCATATACTTATCAGAAATGGGTTAAATAGGTTCCTATGTATATTTATAAAAAATATTCCACCCATAATCCCCATGTAGAAAAATAATTTTATGCATATTCCTATCAGAAATGTGTTAAATAGGTTCCTATGTATATTTATAAACAATATTCCACCTATAATCCCCATGCAAAAAAATAATTATATGCATATTGTTATCAGAAATGGGTTAAATGGGTTCCTATGTATATTTATAAACAATATTCCACCTATAATCCCCATGCAGAAAAATAATTATATGCATATTCTTATCAGAAATGGGTTAAATAGGTTCCTATGTATATTTATAAACAATATTCCACCCATAATCCCCATGTAGAAAAATAATTTTATGCATATTCATATCAGAAATAGAGTTAATATATTCCTATGTATGTTTAACTACAATATTCCACCCACAATCCCCATGTAGAAAAATAATTATATGCATATTTTTTTCAGAAATGGGTACATAGGTTCTTATGTATGCTTATAAACAATATTACACCCATAATTCACATGTAGAAAAATAATGATATGCCTATTCATATCAAAAATAGGTTTAATATGTTGTTATGTATGTTTATCTGCAATAGTCCACCCATAATCCCAATGTAGAAAAATAATAATATGCATATTCTTATCAGAAATTGGTTGAATGGGTTCCTATCTATGTTTATAAACAATATTCCACCCATAATCCCCATGCAGAAAAATAATTATATGCATATTCTTATCAAAAATGTGTTAAATAGATTCCTATGTATATTTATAAACAATATTCCACTTATAATCCCCATGCAGAAAAATAATTATATGCATATTGTTATTAGAAATGGGTTAAATAGGTTCCTGTGTATATTTATTAAAAATATTTCACCCATAATCCCCATGTAGAAAAATAATTATATGCATATTCTTATCAGAAATAGGTGTAATATTTAGCTATGTATATTTATTAACAATATTCCACCATGTTCCCCATGTAGAAAAATAATTATATGCATATTCATATCAGAAATAGGTTTAATATATTCCTATTTGTGTTTAACTACAATATTTCACCCAAATCCCCATGTAGAAAAAAAAATATGCATATTCTTATCAGAAATGGGTTAAATAGGTTCCTATGTAAATTTATAAACAATATTCCACCCATAATTCAAATGTAGAAAAATAATTATATGCATATTCATATCAGAAATAGGTTTAATATGTTTCTATGTATATTTATAAACAATATTCCAACCATAATCCCCATGTAGAAAAATAATTATATGCATATTCTTTTCAGAAAAGGGTTAAATAGGTTACTATGTATATTTATAAACAATATTCCACCCATAATCCCCATGTAGAAGAATAGTTATATCCATATTCTTATCAGAAATGGGTTAAATAGGTTCCTATGTAATTTTATAAACAATATTCCACCCATAATCCCCATGTAGAAAAATAATTATATACATATTCTTATCAGGAATGGGTTAAATAGGTTGCTATGTATATTTATAAACAATATTCCACCCATAATCCCAATGTAGAAAAATAATTATATGCACATTCTTATCAGAAATAGGTTTAATATGTTTATATATATATTTATAAACAATATTCCACCCATAAACCCCATGTAGAAAAATAATTATATGCATATTCTTATCAGAAATGGGTTAAATAGGTTAATATGTATATTTATAAACAATATTCCACCTATAATCCACATTTAGAAATAATGATATGCGTGTTTTCATCAGAAATAGGTTTAATATGTTGCTTTGTATGTTTATCTACAATATTCTGCCCATAATCCCCATGTAGAAAAATAATTATATGCATATTCTTATCAGAAATGGGTTAAATAGGTTCCTATGTATATTTAAAAACAATATTCCACCCATAATCCCCATGTAGAAAAATAATTTTATGCATATTCTTATCAGAAATAGATTGAATGTGTTGCTATGTATATTTATAAACAATATTCCACCCATAATCCCAATGTAGAAAAATAATTTTATGCATATTCATATCAGAAATAGGCTTAATATATTCCTATGTATCTTTAGCAACAATATTCCACCCATAATCCCAAAGTAGAAAAATAATTATATGCATATTCTTATTAGAAATGGGTTAAATAGGTTCCTATCTATGTTTATAAACAATATTCCACCCATAGTCCCAATGTAGAAAATAATTATATGCATATTCTTATCAGAAATGGGTTAAATAGGTTGCTATGTATATTTATTAACAATAGTCCACCCATAATCCCCATGTAGAAAAATAATTTTATGCATATTCTTATCCGAAATGGGTTAATTAGGTTCCTATGTATATTTATAAACAATATTCCACCTATAATCCCCGAGCAGAAAAATAATTATATGCATATTCTTATCAGAAATGGGTTAAATAGGTTCCTATGTATAGTTATAAACAATATTCCACCCATAATCCCCATGTAGAAAAGTAATTATACGCATATTCTTATCAGAAATGGGTTAAATAGATTCCTATGTATATTTATAAACAATAATCCACCCATAATTCCCATGTAGAAAAATAATTATATGCATATTCTTATCAGAAATTGGTTAAATAGGTTCCTATGTATATTTATAAACAATATTCCACCCATAATAATGTAGAAAAATAATTTTATCCATATTCATATCAGAAATAAACTTAATATATTAATATGTATGTTTAACTACAATATTCCACCCACAATCCCCATGTAGAAAAATAATTATATGCATATTCTTATCAGAAATGGGTTACATAGGTTCCTATGTATACTTTTAAATAATATTCCACCCATAATCCCAAAGTAGAAAAATAATTTTATGCATATTTATATCAGAAATAGGCTTAATATATTTCTATGTGTCTTTAACTACAATATTCCACCCATTATCCCAATGTAGAAAAATAATTATATGCATATTCTTATTAGAAATGAGTTAAATATGTTCCTATCTATGTTTATAAACAATATTCCACCCATAGTCGCAATGTAGAAAAATAATTATATGCATATTCTTATCAGAAATAGGTTTAATATTTTTCTATGTATATTTATAATCAATATTCCACCCAAAATCCCCATGGAGAAAATAATCATATGCATAATCTTATCAGAAATGGGTTAAATAGGTTGCTATGTATATTTATTAAAAATATTCTACCCATAATCCCAACGTAGAAAAATAATTATATGCATATTCTTATTAGAAATGGGTTAAATAGGTTCCTATCTATGTTTATAAACAATATTCCACCCATAGTCCCAATGTAGAAAATAATTATATGCATATTCTTATCAGAAATGGGTTAAATAGGTTGCTATGTATATTTATTAACAATATTCCACCCATAAATCCCATGTAGAAAAATAATTTTATGCATATTCTTATCAGAAATGGGTTAAATAGGTTCCTATGTATATTTATAAACAATATTCCACCTATAATCCCCATGCAGAAAAATAATTATATGCATAGTCTTATCAGAAATGGGTTAAATAGGTTCCTATGTATATTTATAAACAATATTCCACCCATAATCCCCATGTAGAAAAATAATTATACGCATGTTCTTATCAGAAATGGGTTAAATAGCTTACTATGTATATTTATAAACAATAATCCACCCATAAACCCCATGTAGAAAAATATTTATATGCATATTCTTATCAGAAATGGGTTAAATAGGTTCCTATGTATATTTATAAACAATAATCCACCCATAAACCCCATATAGAAAAATAATTATATGCATATTCTTATCAGAAATGGGTTAAATAGGTTCCTATCTATATATATATATATATATAAACAATATTCCTCCCATAATAATGTAGAAAAATAATTTTATCCATATACCATATCAGAAATAAACTTAATATATTCCTATGTATGTTTAACTACAATATTCCACCCACAATCCCCATGTAGAAAAATAATTATATGCATATTCTTATCAGAAATGGGCTACATAGGTTCCTATGTATACTTATAAATAATATTCCACCCATAATCCCAAAGTAGAAAAATAATTTTATGCATATTCATATCAGAAATAGTATTAATATCTTGCTATGTATATTTATTAACAATATTCCACCCATAAACCCCATGTAGAAAAATAATTTTATGCATATTCTTATCAGAAATGGGTTAAATAGGTTCCTATGTATATTTAAAATCAATATTCCACCCATAATCCCCATGTAGAAAAATAATTATATGCATATTCATAACAGAAATAGGTTTAATATGTTGCTATGCATATTTATTAACAATATTCCATCCATGATCCTCGTGCATAAAAAAAATTATATGCATATACTTATAAGAAATGGGTTAAATAGGTTCCTTTATATATTTATAAACAATATTCCAACCATAATCCAAATGTAGAAAAAAAATTATCTGCATATTCTTTTCAGAAATTGGTTAAATAGGTTACTATGTATATTTATAAACAATATTCCACCTACAATCCCTTTGCAGAAAAAAAATTATATGCATATTCTTATCAGAGATGGGTTGAATAGGTTCCTATGTATATTTATAAACAAGATTCCACCCATAATCCCCATGTAGAAAAATAATTATATGCATATTCTTTTCAGAAATGGGTTAAATAGGTTCCTATGTATAATTAAAAACAATATTCCTCCCATAATCCCCATGTAGAAAAATAATTTTATACATATTCCTATCAGAAATGTGTTAAATAGGTTCCTATGTATATTTATAAACAATATGTCACCTATAATCCCCATGCAAAAAAAAAATATATGCATATTGTTATCAGAAATGGGTTAACTAGGTTGCTATGTATATTTATAAACAATATTCCACCTATAATCCCCAGGCAGAAAAATAATTATATGCATATTGTTATCAGAAATGGGTCAAATAGGTTCCTATGTGTACTTATTAACAATATTTCACCCATAATTCCCATGTAGAAAAACAATTATAAGCATATTCATATCAGAAATAGTATTAATATGTTGCTATGTATGTTTATAAACAATATTCCACCCATAATCCCCATGTAGAAAAATAATTATATGCATATTCTTATCAGAAATAGGCTTAATATGTTGCTATCTATATCTATAAACAATCTTCAACCTATAATCCCCATGTAGAAAAAAATTATATGCATATTCTTATCAGAAATGGGTTAAATAGTTTCCTATGTATATTTTAAAACCATATTCTGCCCATAATCCACATGTAGAAAAATAATTATATGCATATTTTTATCAGAAATGGGTTAAATAGGTTCCTATGTATATTTATAAACAATATTCCACCCATAATCCCCATGTAGAAAAATAATTTTATGCATATTTAAAGCAGAAATAGGTTGCTATCTATATTTATAAACAATATTCCACCCATAGTCCTGATGTAGAAAAATAATTATATGCATATTCATATCAGAAATAGGTTTAATATGTTTCTATGTATATTCATAAACAATATTCAAACCATAATCCAAATGTAAAAAAATAATTATATCCATACTCTTTTCAGAAATGGGTTATATAGGTTCCTATGTATATTTATAAACAATATTCCACCTATAATCCCTTTGCAGAAAAATAATTATATTCATATTCTTATCAGAAATGGATTAAATAGGTTCTTATGTATATTTATAAACAATATTTCACCCATAATCCCGATGTAGAAAAATAATTATATGCATATTCATATCAGAAATAATATTAATATGTTGCTATGTATATTTATAAACAATATTCCACCCATAATCCTCATGTAGAAAAATAATTATATGCATATTCTTATCAGAAATAGGCTTAATATGTTGCTATCTATATCTATAAACAATCTTCAACCTATAATCCCCATGTAGAAAAATAATTATATGCATATTCTTATCAGAAATAGGCTTAATATGTTGCTATCTATATCTATAAACAATCTTCAACCTATAATCCCCATGTAGAAAAAAATTATATGCATATTTTTATCAGAAATGGGTTAAATAGGTTCTTATGTATATTTTTAAACCATATTCTGCCCATAATCCACATGTAGAAAAATAATTATATGCATATTCTTTTCAGAAATTGGTTAAATAGGTTACTATGCATATTTATAAACAATATTCCAACCATAATCCCCATGTAGAAAAATAATTATATGCATATTCATATCAGAAATAGGTTTAATATGTTTCTATGTATATTTATAAACAATATTCAAACCATAATCCAAATGTAGAAAAATAATGATATGCATACTCTTTTCAGAAATGGGTTATACAGGTTCCTATGTATATTTATAAACAATATTCCACCTCTAATCCCTTTGCAGAAACATAATTATATGCATATTCTTATTAGAAATGGGTTAAATAGGTTACTATGTATATTTATAAACAATATAACACCCATAATCCCCATGTAGAAAAATAATTATATGCATATTCTTTTCAGAAATGGGTTAAATAGGTTCTTATGTATTATTAAAAACAATATTCCTCCCATAATCCCCATGTAGAAAAACAATTATACGCATATTCTTATCACAAATGTGTTAAATAGATTCCTATGTATATTTATATACAATATTCTACCCATATTTCCCATGTAGAAAAATAATTATATGCATATTCTTATCATAAATGGGTTAAATAGGTTCCTATGTATATTTATAAACAATATTTCACCTATAATCCCCATGCAAAAAAAAAAATATATGCATATTGTTATCAGAAATGGGTTAAATAGGTTGCTATGTATATTTATAAACAATATTCCACCTATAATCCCCATGCAGAAAAATAATTATATGCATATTGTTATCAGAAATGGGTCAAATAGGTTCCTATGTGTACTTATTAACAATATTTCACCCATAATTCCCATGTAGAAAAATAATTATAAGCATATTCATATCAGAAATAGTATTAATATGTTGCTATGTATGTTTATAAACAATATTCCACCCATAATCCCCATGTAGAAAAATAATTATATGCATATTCTTATCAGAAATAGGCTTAATATGTTGCTATCTATATCTATAAACAATCTTCAACCTATAATCCCCATGTAGAAAAAAATTATATGCATATTCTTATCAGAAATGGGTTAAATAGTTTCCTATATATATTTTAAAACCATATTCTGCCCATAATCCACATGTAGAAAAATAATTATATGCATATTTTTATCAGAAATGGGTTAAATAGGTTCCTATGTATATTTATAAACAATATTCCACCCATAATCCCCATGTAGAAAAATAATTTTATGCATATTTAAAGCAGAAATAGGTTGCTATCTATATTTATAAACAATATTCCACCCATAATCCCGATGTAGAAAAATAATTATATGCATATTCATAACAGAAATAGGTTTAATATGTTGCTATGCATATTTATTAAAAATATTCCATCCATAATCCTCGTCTAGAAAAATAATTATATGCATATACTTATCAGAAATGGGTTAAATAGGTTCCTATGTATATTTATAAACAATATTCCAACCATAATCCAAATGTAGAAAAATAATTATATGCATATTCTTTTCAGAAATTGGTTAAAAGGGTTACTATGTATATTTATAAATAATATTGCAACTATAATCCCCATGTAGAAAAATAATTATATGCATATTCATATCAGAAATAGGTTTAATATGTTTCTATGTATATTCATAAACAATATTCAAACCATAATCCAAATGTAAAAAAATAATTATATCCATACTCTTTTCAGAAATGGGTTATATAGGTTCCTATGTATATTTATAAACAATATTCCACCTATAATCCCTTTGCAGAAAAATAATTATATGCATATTCTTATCAGAAATGGATTAAATAGGTTCCTATGTATATTTATAAACAATATTTCACCCATAATCCCGATGTAGAAAAATAATTATATGCATATTCATATCAGAAATAATATTAATATGTTGCTATGTATATTTATAAACAATATTCCACCCATAATCCTCATGTAGAAAAATAATTATATGCATATTCTTATCAGAAATAGGCTTAATATGTTGCTATCTATATCTATAAACAATCTTCAACCTATAATCCCCATGTAGAAAAATAATTATATGCATATTCTTATCAGAAATAGGCTTAATATGTTGCTATCTATATCTATAAACAATCTTCAACCTATAATCCCCATGTAGAAAAAAATTATATGCATATTTTTATCAGAAATGGGTTAAATAGGTTCTTATGTATATTTTTAAACCATATTCTGCCCATAATCCACATGTAGAAAAATAATTATATGCATATTCTTATCAGAAATGGATTAAATAGGTTCCTATGTATATTTATAAACAATATTCCACCCATAATCCCCATGTAGAAAAATAATTGTATGCATGTTTAAATCAGAAATAGGTTGCTATCTATATTTATAGACAATATTCAACCCATAATCGCGATGTAGAAAAATATTTATATGCATATTCATAACAGAAATAGGTTTAATATGTTGCTATGCATACTTATTAACAATATTCCATCCATAATCCTCGTGTAGAAAAATAATGATATGAATATACTTAAAAGAAATGGGTTAAATAGGTTCCTATGTATATTTATAAACAATATTCCAACCATAATCCAAATGTAGAAAAATAATCATATGCATATTCTTTTCAGAAATTGGTTAAATAGGTTACTATGTATATTTATAAATAATATTCCAACCATAATCCCCATGTAGACAAATAATTATATGCATATTCATATCAGAAATAGGTTTAATAAGTTTCTATGTATATTTATAAACAATATTCAAACCATAATCCAAATGTAAAAAAATAATTATATGCATATTCTTTTCAGAAATGGGTTAAATAGGTTCTTATGTATATTTTTAAACCATATTCTGACCATATTCCACATGTAGAAAAATAATTTTATGCATATTTAAATCAGAAATAGGTTGCTATCTATATTTATAAACAATATTCCACCCATAATGTAGAAAAATAATTATATGCATATTCATAATAGAAATAGGTTTAATATGTTGCTGTGCATATTTATTAACAATATTCCATCCATAATCCTCATGTAGAAAAATAATTATATGCATATACTTATCAGAAATGGGTTAAATAGGTTCCTATGTATATTTATAAAAAATATTCCACCCATAATCCCCATGTAGAAAAATAATTTTATGCATATTCCTATCAGAAATGTGTTAAATAGGTTCCTATGTATATTTATAAACAATATTCCACCTATAATCCCCATGCAAAAAAATAATTATATGCATATTGTTATCAGAAATGGGTTAAATAGGTTCCTATGTATATTTATAAACAATATTCCACCTATAATCCCCATGCAGAAAAATAATTATATGCATATTCTTATCAGAAATGGGTTAAATAGGTTCCTATGTATATTTATAAACAATATTCCACCCATAATCCCCATGTAGAAAAATAATTTTATGCATATTCATATCAGAAATAGAGTTAATATATTCCTATGTATGTTTAACTACAATATTCCACCCACAATCCCCATGTAGAAAAATAATTATATGCATATTTTTTTCAGAAATGGGTACATAGGTTCTTATGTATGCTTATAAACAATATTACACCCATAATTCACATGTAGAAAAATAATGATATGCCTATTCATATCAAAAATAGGTTTAATATGTTGTTATGTATGTTTATCTGCAATAGTCCACCCATAATCCCAATGTAGAAAAATAATAATATGCATATTCTTATCAGAAATTGGTTAAATGGGTTCCTATCTATGTTTATAAACAATATTCCACCCATAATCCCCATGCAGAAAAATAATTATATGCATATTCTTATCAAAAATGTGTTAAATAGATTCCTATGTATATTTATAAACAATATTCCACTTATAATCCCCATGCAGAAAAATAATTATATGCATATTGTTATTAGAAATGGGTTAAATAGGTTCCTGTGTATATTTATTAAAAATATTTCACCCATAATCCCCATGTAGAAAAATAATTATATGCATATTCTTATCAGAAATAGGTGTAATATTTAGCTATGTATATTTATTAACAATATTCCACCATGTTCCCCATGTAGAAAAATAATTATATGCATATTCATATCAGAAATAGGTTTAATATATTCCTATTTGTGTTTAACTACAATATTTCACCCAAATCCCCATGTAGAAAAAAAAATATGCATATTCTTATCAGAAATGGGTTAAATAGGTTCCTATGTAAATTTATAAACAATATTCCACCCATAATTCAAATGTAGAAAAATAATTATATGCATATTCATATCAGAAATAGGTTTAATATGTTTCTATGTATATTTATAAACAATATTCCAACCATAATCCCCATGTAGAAAAATAATTATATGCATATTCTTTTCAGAAAAGGGTTAAATAGGTTACTATGTATATTTATAAACAATATTCCACCCATAATCCCCATGTAGAAGAATAGTTATATCCATATTCTTATCAGAAATGGGTTAAATAGGTTCCTATGTAATTTTATAAACAATATTCCACCCATAATCCCCATGTAGAAAAATAATTATATACATATTCTTATCAGGAATGGGTTAAATAGGTTGCTATGTATATTTATAAACAATATTCCACCCATAATCCCAATGTAGAAAAATAATTATATGCACATTCTTATCAGAAATAGGTTTAATATGTTTATATATATATTTATAAACAATATTCCACCCATAAACCCCATGTAGAAAAATAATTATATGCATATTCTTATCAGAAATGGGTTAAATAGGTTAATATGTATATTTATAAACAATATTCCACCTATAATCCACATTTAGAAATAATGATATGCGTGTTTTCATCAGAAATAGGTTTAATATGTTGCTTTGTATGTTTATCTACAATATTCTGCCCATAATCCCCATGTAGAAAAATAATTATATGCATATTCTTATCAGAAATGGGTTAAATAGGTTCCTATGTATATTTAAAAACAATATTCCACCCATAATCCCCATGTAGAAAAATAATTTTATGCATATTCTTATCAGAAATAGATTGAATGTGTTGCTATGTATATTTATAAACAATATTCCACCCATAATCCCAATGTAGAAAAATAATTTTATGCATATTCATATCAGAAATAGGCTTAATATATTCCTATGTATCTTTAGCAACAATATTCCACCCATAATCCCAAAGTAGAAAAATAATTATATGCATATTCTTATTAGAAATGGGTTAAATAGGTTCCTATCTATGTTTATAAACAATATTCCACCCATAGTCCCAATGTAGAAAATAATTATATGCATATTCTTATCAGAAATGGGTTAAATAGGTTGCTATGTATATTTATTAACAATAGTCCATCCATAATCCCCATGTAGAAAAATAATTTTATGCATATTCTTATCCGAAATGGGTTAATTAGATTCCTATGTATATTTATAAACTATATTCCACCTATAATCCCCGAGCAGAAAAATAATTATATGCATATTCTTTTCAGAAATGGGTTAAATAGGTTCCTATGTATATTTATAAACAATATTCCACCCATAATCCCCATGTAGAAAAGTAATTATATGCATATTCTTATCAGAAATGGGTTAAATAGGTTCCTATGTATATTTATAAACAATAATCCACCCATAATTCCCATGTAGAAAAATAATTATATGCATATTCTTATCAGAAATGGGTTAAATGGGTTCCTATGTATATTTATAAACAATATTCCACCCATAATAATGTAGAAAAATAATTTTATCCATATTCATATCAGAAATAAACTTAATATATTAATATGTATGTTTTAACTACAATATTCCACCCACAATCCCCATGTAGAAAAATAATTATATGCATATTCTTATCAGAAATGGGTTACATAGGTTCCTATGTATACTTATAAATAATATTCCACCGATAATCCCAATGTAGAAAAATAATTTTATGCATATTCATATCAGAAATAGGCTTAATATATTCCTATATATCTTTAACAACAATATTCCACCCATAATCCCAATGTAAGAAAAAATAATTATATGCATATTCTTATTAGAAATGGGTTAAATAGGTTCCTATCTATGTTTATAAACAATATTCCACCCATAGTCCCAATGTAGAAAATATTTATATGCATATTCTTATCAGAAATGGGTTAAATAGGTTGCTATGTATATTTATTAAAAATATTCTACCCATAATCCCAATGTGGAAAAATAATTATATGCATATTTTTTTTAGAAATGGGTTAAATAGGTTCCTATCTATGTTTATAAACAATATTCCAACCATAGTCCCAATGTAGAAAATAATTATATGCATATTCTTATCAGAAATGGGTTAAATAGGTTGCTATGTATATTCATTAACAATATTCCACCCATAAACCCCATGTAGAAAAATCATTTTATGCATATTCTTATCAGAAATGGGTTAAATAGGTTCCTATGTATATTTATAAACAATATTCCACCTATAATCCCCATGCAGAAAAATAATTATATGCATAGTCTTATCAGAAATGGGTTAAATAGGTTCCTATGCATATTTATAAACAATATTCCACCCAAAATCCCCATGTAGAAAAGTAATTATATGAATATTCTTTTCAGAAATTGGATAAATAGGTTACTATGTATATTTATAGACAATATTCCACCCATAATCCCCATGTAGAAAAATAATTATAGGCATATTCTTATCAGAAATGGGTTAAATAGGTTACTATGTATATTTATAAACAATAATCCACCCATAAACCCCATGTAGAAAAATATTTATATGCATATTCTTATCAGAAATGGGTTAAATAGGTTCCTATGTATATTTATAAACAATATTCCACCCATAATAATGTAGAAAAATAATTTTATCCATATTCATATCAGAAATAAACTTAATATATTCCTATGTATGTTTAACTACAATATTCCACCCACAATCCCCATGTATAAAAATAATTATATGCATATTCTTATCAGAAATGGGTTACATAGGTTCCTATGTATACTTATAAATAATATTCCACCCATAATCCCAAAGTAGAAAAATAATTTTATGCATATTCATATCAGAAATAGGCTTAATATTTTCCTATGTATCTTTAACTACAATATTCCACCCATTATCCCAATGTAGAAAAATAATTATATGCATATTCTTAATAGAAATGGGTTAAATATGTTCCTATCTATGTTTATAAACAAAATTCCACCCATAGTTCCAATGTAGAAAAATAATTATATGCATATTCTTATCAGAAATAGGTTTAATATTTTGCTATGTATATTTATCAACAATATTCCACCCATAATCCCCATGGAGAAAATAATCATATGCATAATCTTATCAGAAATGGGTTAAATAGGTTGCTATGTATATTTATTAAAAATATTCTACCCATAATCCCCATGTAGAAAAATAATTTTATGCATATTCCTATCAGAAATGTGTTAAATAGGTTCCTATGTATATTTATAAACAATATTCCACCTATAATCCCCATGCAAAAAAAAAATTATATGCATATTGTTATCAGAAATGGGTTAAATAGGTTCCTATGTATATTTATAAACAATATTCCACCTATAATCCCCATGCAGAAAAATAATTATATGCATATTGTTATCAGAAATGGGTTAAATGGGTTCCTATGTGTATTTATTAACAATATTTCACCCATAATCCCCATGTAGAAAAATAATTATATGCATATTCATATCAGAAATAGTATTAATATGTTGCTATGTATATTTATAAACTATATTCCACCCATAATCCCCATGTAGAAAAATAATTATATGCATATTCTTATCAGAAATGGGTTACATAGGTTCCTATGTATACTTATAAATAATATACCACCCATAATCCCAAAGTAGAAAAATAATTTTATGCATATTCATATCAGAAATAGGCTTAATATTTTCCTATGTATTTTTAACTACAATATTCCACCCATTATCCCAATGTAGAAAAATAATTATATGCATATTCTTAATAGAAATGGGTTAAATAAATTCCTATGTATGTTTATAAACAAAATTCCACCCATAGTCCCAATGTAGAAAAATAATTATATGCATATTCTTATCAGAAATAGGTTTAATATTTTGCTATGTATATTTATCAACAATATTCCACCCATAATCCCCATGGAGAAAATAATCATATGCATAATCTTATCAGAAATGGGTTAAATAGGTTGCTATGTATATTTATTAAAAATATTCTACCCATAATCCCCTTGTAGAAAAATAATTTTATGCATATTCCTATCAGAAATGTGTTAAATAGATTCCTATGTATATTTATAAACAATATTCCACCTATAATCCCCATGCAAAAAAATATTTATATGCATATTGTTATCAGAAATGGGTTAAATAGGTTCCTATGTATATTTATAAACAATATTCCACCTATAATCCCCATGCAGAAAAATAATTATATGCATATTGTTATCAGAAATGGGTTAAATAGGTTCCTATGTGTATTTATTAACAATATTTCACCCATAATCCCCATTTAGAAAAATAATTATATGCATATTCATATCAGAAATAGTATTAATATGTTGCTATGTATATTTATAAACTATATTCCACCCATAATCCCCATGTAGAAAAATAATTATATGCATATTCTAATCAGAAATAGACTTAATATGTTGCTATCTATATCTATAAACAATCTTTAACCTATAATCCATATGTAGAAAAAGATTATGTCCATATTCTTATCAGAAATGGGTTAAATAGGTTCCTATGTATATTTTTAAACCATATTCTGCCCATAATCCCCATGTAGAAAAATAATTATATGCATATTCTTATCAGAAATGGGTTAAATAGGTTCCTATGTATATTTAAAAACAATATTCCACCCATAATCCCTATGTAGAAAAATAATTTTATGTATATTCTTATTAGAAATAGATTGAATGTGTTGCTATGTATATTTATAAACAATATTCCACCCATAATCCCAATGTAGAAAAATAATTTTATGCATATTCATATCAGAAATAGGCTTAATATATTCCTATATATCTTTAACAACAATATTCCACCCATAATCCCAATGTAAGAAAAAATAATTATATGCATATTCTTATTAGAAATGGGTTAAATAGGTTCCTATCTATGTTTATAAACAATATTCCACCCATAGTCCCAATGTAGAAAATATTTATATGCATATTCTTATCAGAAATGGGTTAAATAGGTTGCTATGTATATTTATTAAAAATGTTCTACCCATAATCCCAATGTGGAAAAATAATTATATGCATATTTTTTTTAGAAATGGGTTAAATAGGTTCCTATCTATGTTTATAAACAATATTCCAACCATAGTCCCAATGTAGAAAATAATTATATGCATATTCTTATCAGAAATGGGTTAAATAGGTTGCTATGTATATTCATTAACAATATTCCACCCATAAACCCCATGTAGAAAAATCATTTTATGCATATTCTTATCAGAAATGGGTTAAATAGGTTCCTATGTATATTTATAAACAATATTCCACCTATAATCCCCATGCAGAAAAATAATTATATGCATAGTCTTATCAGAAATGGGTTAAATAGGTTCCTATGCATATTTATAAACAATATTCCACCCAAAATCCCCATGTAGAAAAGTAATTATATGAATATTCTTTTCAGAAATTGGATAAATAGGTTACTATGTATATTTATAGACAATATTCCACCCATAATCCCCATGTAGAAAAATAATTATAGGCATATTCTTATCAGAAATGGGTTAAATAGGTTACTATGTATATTTATAAACAATAATCCACCCATAAACCCCATGTAGAAAAATATTTATATGCATATTCTTATCAGAAATGGGTTAAATAGGTTCCTATGTATATTTATAAACAATATTCCACCCATAATAATGTAGAAAAATAATTTTATCCATATTCATATCAGAAATAAACTTAATATATTCCTATGTATGTTTAACTACAATATTCCACCCACAATCCCCATGTATAAAAATAATTATATGCATATTCTTATCAGAAATGGGTTACATAGGTTCCTATGTATACTTATAAATAATATTCTACCCATAATCCCAAAGTAGAAAAATAATTTTATGCATATTCATATCAGAAATAGGCTTAATATTTTCCTATGTATCTTTAACTACAATATTCCACCCATTATCCCAATGTAGAAAAATAATTATATGCATATTCTTAATAGAAATGGGTTAAATATGTTCCTATCTATGTTTATAAACAAAATTCCACCCATAGTTCCAATGTAGAAAAATAATTATATGCATATTCTTATCAGAAATAGGTTTAATATTTTGCTATGTATATTTATCAACAATATTCCACCCATAATCCCCATGGAGAAAATAATCATATGCATAATCTTATCAGAAATGGGTTAAATAGGTTGCTATGTATATTTATTAAAAATATTCTACCCATAATCCCCATGTAGAAAAAATTTTTTATGCATATTCCTATCAGAAATGTGTTAAATAGGTTCCTATGTATATTTATAAACAATATTCCACCTATAATCCCCATGCAAAAAAAAAATTATATGCATATTGTTATCAGAAATGGGTTAAATAGGTTCCTATGTATATTTATAAACAATATTCCACCCATAATAATGTAGAAAAATAATTTTATCCATATTCATATCAGAAATAAACTTAATATATTCCTATGTATGTTTAACTACAATATTCCACCCACAATCCCCATGTATAAAAATAATTATATGCATATTCTTATCAGAAATGGGTTACATAGGTTCCTATGTATACTTATAAATAATATTCTACCCATAATCCCAAAGTAGAAAAATAATTTTATGCATATTCATATCAGAAATAGGCTTAATATTTTCCTATGTATCTTTAACTACAATATTCCACCCATTATCCCAATGTAGAAAAATAATTATATGCATATTCTTAATAGAAATGGGTTAAATATGTTCCTATCTATGTTTATAAACAAAATTCCACCCATAGTTCCAATGTAGAAAAATAATTATATGCATATTCTTATCAGAAATAGGTTTAATATTTTGCTATGTATATTTATCAACAATATTCCACCCATAATCCCCATGGAGAAAATAATCATATGCATAATCTTATCAGAAATGGGTTAAATAGGTTGCTATGTATATTTATTAAAAATATTCTACCCATAATCCCCATGTAGAAAAAAATTTTTATGCATATTCCTATCAGAAATGTGTTAAATAGGTTCCTATGTATATTTATAAACAATATTCCACCTATAATCCCCATGCAAAAAAAAAATTATATGCATATTGTTATCAGAAATGGGTTAAATAGGTTCCTATGTATATTTATAAACAATATTCCACCTATAATCCCCATGCAGAAAAATAATTATATGCATATTGTTATCAGAAATGGGTTAAATGGGTTCCTATGTGTATTTATTAACAATATTTCACCCATAATCCCCATGTAGAAAAATAATTATATGCATATTCATATCAGAAATAGTATTAATATGTTGCTATGTATATTTATAAACTATATTCCACCCATAATCCCCATGTAGAAAAATAATTATATGCATATTCTTATCAGAAATGGGTTACATAGGTTCCTATGTATACTTATAAATAATATTCCACCCATAATCCCAAAGTAGAAAAATAATTTTATGCATATTCATATCAGAAATAGGCTTAATATTTTCCTATGTATCTTTAACTACAATATTCCACCCATTATCCCAATGTAGAAAAATAATTATATGCATATTCTTAATAGAAATGGGTTAAATATGTTCCTATCTATGTTTATAAACAAAATTCCACCCATAGTCCCAATGTAGAAAAATAATTATATGCATATTCTTATCAGAAATAGGTTTAATATTTTGCTATGTATATTTATCAACAATATTCCACCCATAATCCCCATGGAGAAAATAATTATATGCATAATCTTATCAGAAATGGGTTAAATAGGTTGCTATGTATATTTATTAAAAATATTCTACCCATAATCCCCTTGTAGAAAAATAATTTTATGCATATTCCTATCAGAAATGTGTTAAATAGGTTCCTATGTATATTTATAAACAATATTCCACCTATAATCCCCATGCAAAAAAATATTTATATGCATATTGTTATCAGAAATGGGTTAAATAGGTTCCTATGTATATTTATAAACAATATTCCACCTATAATCCCCATGCAGAAAAATAATTATATGCATATTGTTATCAGAAATGGGTTAAATAGGTTCCTATGTGTATTTATTAACAATATTTCACCCATAATCCCCATGTAGAAAAATAATTATATGCATATTCATATCAGAAATAGTATTAATATGTTGCTATGTATATTTA
This sequence comes from Aquarana catesbeiana, assembly GCA_037953035.1. Taxonomy (NCBI): domain Eukaryota; kingdom Metazoa; phylum Chordata; class Amphibia; order Anura; family Ranidae; genus Aquarana; species Aquarana catesbeiana. The sequence goes on from JBBHAA010000868.1 coordinate 5,805,568, forward strand.
TAAACTATATTCCACCCATAATCCCCATGTAGAAAAATAATTATATGCATATTCTAATCAGAAATAGACTTAATATGTTGCTATCTATATCTATAAACAATCTTTAACCTATAATCCATATGTAGAAAAAGATTATGTCCATATTCTTATCAGAAATGGGTTAAATAGGTTCCTATGTATATTTTTAAACCATATTCTGCCCATAATCCCCATGTAGAAAAATAATTATATGCATATTCTTATCAGAAATGGGTTAAATAGGTTCCTATGTATATTTAAAAACAATATTCCACCCATAATCCCTATGTAGAAAAATAATTTTATGTATATTCTTATTAGAAATAGATTGAATGTGTTGCTATGTATATTTATAAACAATATTCCACCCATAATCCCAATGTAGAAAAATAATTTTATGCATATTCATATCAGAAATAGGCTTAATATATTCCTATGTACCTTTAACTACAATATTCCACCCGTAATCTCAATATTCAAAAATAATTATATGCATATTCTTATTAGAAATTGGTTAAATGGGTTCCTATCTATGTTTATAAACAATATTCCATCATAATCCACATATAGAAAAATAATTTTATGCATATTCTTATCAGAAATGGTTTAGATAGGTTACTATGTATATTTATAAACAATATTCCACCTATAATCCCCATGCAGAAAAATAATTATATGCATATTCTTATCAGAAATGGGTTAAATAGGTTCCTATGTATATTTATAAACAATATTCCACCCATAATCCCCATGTAGAAAAATAATTTTATGCATATTCATATCAGAAATAGAGTTAATATATTCCTATGTATGTTTAACTACAATATTCCACCCACAATCCCCATGTAGAAAAATAATTATATGCATATTTTTTTCAGAAATGGGTACATAGGTTCTTATGTATGCTTATAAACAATATTACACCCATAATTCACATGTAGAAAAATAATGATATGCCTATTCATATCAAAAATAGGTTTAATATGTTGTTATGTATGTTTATCTGCAATAGTCCACCCATAATCCCAATGTAGAAAAATAATAATATGCATATTCTTATCAGAAATTGGTTAAATGGGTTCCTATCTATGTTTATAAACAATATTCCACCCATAATCCCCATGCAGAAATATAATTATATGCATATTCTTATCAAAAATGTGTTAAATAGATTCCTATGTATATTTATAAACAATATTCCACTTATAATCCCCATGCAGAAAAATAATTATATGCATACTGTTATTAGAAATGGGTTAAATAGGTTCCTGTGTATATTTATTAAAAATATTTCACCCATAATCCCCATGTAGAAAAATAATTATATGCATATTCTTATCAGAAATAGGTGTAATATTTAGCTATGTATATTTATTAACAATATTCCACCATGTTCCCCATGTAGAAAAATAATTATATGCATATTCATATCAGAAATAGGTTTAATATATTCCTATTTGTGTTTAACTACAATATTTCACCCAAATCCCTATGTAGAAAAAAAAATATGCATATTCTTATCAGCAATGGGTTAAATAGGTTCCTATGTAAATTTATAAACAATATTCCACCCATAATTCAAATGTAGAAAAATAATTATATGCATATTCATATCAGAAATAGGTTTAATATGTTTCTATGTATATTTATAAACAATATTCCAACCATAATCCCCATGTAGAAAAATAATTATATGCATATTCTTTTCAGAAAAGGGTTAATTAGGTTACTATGTATATTTATAAACAATATTCCACCCATAATCCCCATGTAGAAGAATAGTTATATCCATATTCTTATCAGAAATGGGTTAAATAGGTTCCTATGTAATTTTATAAACAATATTCCACCCATAATCCCCATGTAGAAAAATAATTATATACATATTCTTATCAGGAATGGGTTAAATAGGTTGCTATGTATATTTATAAACAATATTCCACCCATAATCCCAATGTAGAAAAATAATTATATGCACATTCTTATCAGAAATAGGTTTAATATGTTTATATATATATTTATAAACAATATTCCACCCATAAACCCCATGTAGAAAAATAATTATATGCATATTCTTATCAGAAATGGGTTAAATAGGTTAATATGTATATTTATAAACAATATTCCACCTATAATCCACATTTAGAAATAATGATATGCGTGTTTTCATCAGAAATAGGTTTAATATGTTGCTTTGTATGTTTATCTACAATATTCTGCCCATAATCCCCATGTAGAAAAATAATTATATGCATATTCTTATCAGAAATGGGTTAAATAGGTTCCTATGTATATTTAAAAACAATATTCCACCCATAATCCCCATGTAGAAAAATAATTTTATGCATATTCTTATCAGAAATAGATTGAATGTGTTGCTATGTATATTTATAAACAATATTCCACCCATAATCCCAATGTAGAAAAATAATTTTATGCATATTCATATCAGAAATAGGCTTAATATATTCCTATGTATCTTTAGCAACAATATTCCACCCATAATCCCAAAGTAGAAAAATAATTATATGCATATTCTTATTAGAAATGGGTTAAATAGGTTCCTATCTATGTTTATAAACAATATTCCACCCATAGTCCCAATGTAGAAAATAATTATATGCATATTCTTATCAGAAATGGGTTAAATAGGTTGCTATGTATATTTATTAACAATAGTCCACCCATAATCCCCATGTAGAAAAATAATTTTATGCATATTCTTATCCGAAATGGGTTAATTAGATTCCTATGTATATTTATAAACAATATTCCACCTATAATCCCCGAGCAGAAAAATAATTATATGCATATTCTTATCAGAAATGGGTTAAATAGGTTCCTATGTATATTTATAAACAATATTCCACCCATAATCCCCATGTAGAAAAGTAATTATATGCATATTCTTATCAGAAATGGGTTAAATAGGTTCCTATGTATATTTATAAACAATAATCCACCCATAATTCCCATGTAGAAAAATAATTATATGCATATTCTTATCAGAAATGGGTTAAATGGGTTCCTATGTATATTTATAAACAATATTCCACCCATAATAATGTAGAAAAATAATTTTATCCATATTCATATCAGAAATAAACTTAATATATTAATATGTATGTTTTAACTACAATATTCCACCCACAATCCCCATGTAGAAAAATAATTATATGCATATTCTTATCAGAAATGGGTTACATAGGTTCCTATGTATACTTATAAATAATATTCCACCGATAATCCCAATGTAGAAAAATAATTTTATGCATATTCATATCAGAAATAGGCTTAATATATTCCTATATATCTTTAACAACAATATTCCACCCATAATCCCAATGTAAAAAAAAATAATTATATGCATATTCTTATTAGAAATGGGTTAAATAGGTTCCTATCTATGTTTATAAACAATATTCCACCCATAGTCCCAATGTAGAAAATATTTATATGCATATTCTTATCAGAAATGGGTTAAATAGGTTGCTATGTATATTTATTAAAAATATTCTACCCATAATCCCAATGTGGAAAAATAATTATATGCATATTTTTTTTAGAAATGGGTTAAATAGGTTCCTATCTATGTTTATAAACAATATTCCAACCATAGTCCCAATGTAGAAAATAATTATATGCATATTCTTATCAGAAATGGGTTAAATAGGTTGCTATGTATATTTATTAACAATATTCCACCCATAAACCCCATGTAGAAAAATCATTTTATGCATATTCTTATCAGAAATGGGTTAAATAGGTTCCTATGTATATTTATAAACAATATTCCACCTATAATCTCCATGCAGAAAAATAATTATATGCATAGTCTTATCAGAAATGGGTTAAATAGGTTCCTATGCATATTTATAAACAATATTCCACCCATAATCCCCATGTAGAAAAGTAATTATATGAATATTCTTTTCAGAAATTGGATAAATAGGTTACTATGTATATTTATAGACAATATTCCACCCATAATCCCCATGTAGAAAAATAATTATAGGCATATTCTTATCAGAAATGGGTTAAATAGGTTACTATGTATATTTATAAACAATAATCCACCCATAAACCCCATGTAGAAAAATATTTATATGCATATTCTTATCAGAAATGGGTTAAATAGGTTCCTATGTATATTTATAAACAATATTCCACCCATAATAATGTAGAAAAATAATTTTATCCATATTCATATCAGAAATAAACTTAATATATTCCTATGTATGTTTAACTACAATATTCCACCCACAATCCCCATGTATAAAAATAATTATATGCATATTCTTATCAGAAATGGGTTACATAGGTTCCTATGTATACTTATAAATAATATTCCACCCATAATCCCAAAGTAGAAAAATAATTTTATGCATATTCATATCAGAAATAGGCTTAATATTTTACTATGTATCTTTAACTACAATATTCCACCCATTATCCCAATGTAGAAAAATAATTATATGCATATTCTTAATAGAAATGGGTTAAATATGTTCCTATCTATGTTTATAAACAAAATTCCACCCATAGTCCCAATGTAGAAAAATAATTATATGCATATTCTTATCAGAAATAGGTTTAATATTTTGCTATGTATATTTATCAACAATATTCCACCCATAATCCCCATGGAGAAAATAATCATATGCATAATCTTATCAGAAATGGGTTAAATAGGTTGCTATGTATATTTATTAAAAATATTCTACCCATAATCCCCATGTAGAAAAATAATTTTATGCATATTCTTATCAGAAATGGGTTAAATAGGTTCCTATGTATATTTATAAACAAAATTCCACCTATAATCCCAATGCAGAAAAATAATTATATGCATATTCTTATCTGAAATGGGTTAAATAGGTTCCTATGTATATTTATATACAATATTCCACCCATAATCCCCATGTAGAAAAGTAATTATATGCATATTCTTATCAGAAATGGGTTAAATAGGTTCCTATGTATATTTATAAACAATATTCCACCCATAATCCCCATGTAGAAAAATAATTTTATGCATATTCATATAAGAAATAGACTTAATATATTCCTATGTATATTTAACTACAATATTCCACCCACACTCAAAATGTAGAAAAATAATTATATAAATATTCTTATCAGAAATGGGTTAGATAGGTTCCTATGTATACTTATAAACAATATTCCACCCATAATCCCAATGTAGAAAATAATTTTATGCATATTCATATCAGAAATAGGCTTAATATATTCGTATGTATCTTTAACTACAATATTCCACCCATAATCCCAATGTAGAAAATAATTATATGCATATTCTTATTAGAAATGGGTTAAATAGGTTCCTATCTGTGTTTATAAACAATATTCCACCCATAGTCTCAATGTAGAAAAATAATTTTATGCATATTCATTTCAGAAATATGCTTAATATATTCCTATGTATCTTTAACAACAATATTCCACCCATAATCCCGATGTAGAAAAATAATTATATGCATATTCTTATAAGAAATGGGTTAAATAGGTTCCTATCTATGTTTATAAACAATATTCCACTCATAGTCCCAATGTAGAAAATAATGATATGCATATTCTTATCAAAATTGGGTTAAAAAGGTTGCTATGTATATTTATTAAAAAAATATCACCCATAGTCCCCATGTTGAAAAATAATTTTATGAATATTTTTATCAGAAATGGGTTAAATAGGTTCCTATGTATATTTATAAACAATATTCCACCCATAATCCCCATGTAGAAAAGTAATTATATGCATATTCTTTTCAGAAATTGGTTAAATAAGTTACTATGTATATTTATAAACAATAATCCACCCATAATCCCCATGTAGAAAAATAATTATATGCATATTCTTATCAGAAATGGGTTAAATATGTTCCTATGTATATTTATAAACAATATTCCACCCATGACCCCCATGTAGAAAAATAATTGTATGCATATTCAAATCAGAAATAGACTTAATATATTCCTATGTATGTTTAACTACAATATTCCACCCACAATCCAAATGTAGAAAAATAGTTATATGCATATTCTTATCAGAAATGGGTTACATAGGTTCCTATGTATATTTTTTAAACAATAGTTCACCCATAATTACCATGAAGAAAAATAATTATATGCATATTCTTATCAGAAATGGGTTAAATAGGTTCCTATCTATGTTTATAAACAATATTCCACCCATAGTCCCAATGTAGAAAAATAATTATATGCTTATTCTTATCAGAAATAGGTTTAATATTTTGCTATGTATATTCATAAACAATATTCCACCCATAATCCCCATGGAGAAAATAATTATATGCATATTCTGATCAGAAATGGGTTAAATTGGTTGCTATGTATATTTATTAAAAATATTCCACCCATAATCCCCATGTAGAAAAATAATTATATGCATATTCTTATCAGAAATGGGTTAAATAGGTTCCTATGTATATTTATAAACAATATTCCACCTATAATCCCGATGCAGAAAAATAATTATATGCATATTCTTATCAGAAATGGGTTAAATAGGTTCCTATGTATGCTTATAAACAATATTCCACCCATAATTCACATTTAGAGAAATAATGATATGCCTATTCATATCAAAAATAGGTTTAATATGTTGTTATGTATGTTTATCTGCAATAGTCTACCCATAATCCCAATGTAGAAAAACAATTATATGCATATTCACATCACAAATAGGTTTAATATGTTCCAATGTATATTTATATACAATATTCCACCAATAATTCCCATGTAGAAAAATAATTATATGCATATTCTTATCAGAATTGGGTTAAATAGGTTCCTATAAATATTTATAAACAATATTCAACCCATAATCCACATGTAGAAAAATAATGATATGCGTATTTTTATCAGAAATAGGTTTAATATGTTGCTATTTATGTTTATCTACAATATTCTACCCATAATCCCCATGTAGAAAAATAATAATATGCATATTCATATCAGAAATAGGTTTAATATGTTGCTATGTATATGTATAAACAATATCCCACCCATATTCCCCATGTAGAAAAATAATTTTATGCATATTCATATCAGAAATAGGCTTAATATATTCCTATGTAGGTTTAACTGCAATATCCCACCCATAATCCCAATGTAGAAAAATAATTATATGCATATTCTTATCAGAAATGAGTTAAATAGGTTGCTATGTATATTTATAAACAATATTCCACCCTTAATCATAATGTAGAAAAATAATGATATGCATATTCTTATCTGAAATAGATTTAATATGTTTCTATCTATATTTATAAACAATATTCCATCCATAATCCCTATGTAGAAAAATTATTATTTGCATATTTGTATCAGAAATGTGTTAAATAGGTTCCTATGTATATTTATAAACAATATTTCAACCATAATCCCCATGTAGAAAAATAATTATATGCATAATCATATCAGAAATAGGTTTAATATGTGGCTATGTATATGTATAAAGAATATCCTACCCATAATCCCCATGTAGAAAAATAATTTTATGCATATTCATATCAGAAATAGGCTTAATATATTCCTATGTATCTTTAGCAACAATATTCCACCCATAATCCCAATGTAGAAAAATAATTATATGCATATTCTTATTAGAAATGGGTTAAATAGGTTCCTATCTATGTTTATAAACAATATTCCACCCATAGTCCCAATGTAGAAAATAATTATATGCATATTCTTATCAGAAATGGGTTAAATAGGTTGCTATGTATATTTATTAACAATAGTCCACCCATAATCCCCATGTAGAAAAATAATTTTATGCATATTCTTATCCGAAATGGGTTAATTAGGTTCCTATGTATATTTATAAACAATATTCCACCTATAATCCCCGAGCAGAAAAATAATTATATGCATATTCTTATCAGAAATGGGTTAAATAGGTTCCTATGTATAGTTATAAACAATATTCCACCCATAATCCCCATGTAGAAAAGTAATTATACGCATATTCTTATCAGAAATGGGTTAAATAGATTCCTATGTATATTTATAAACAATAATCCACCCATAATTCCCATGTAGAAAAATAATTATATGCATATTCTTATCAGAAATTGGTTAAATAGGTTCCTATGTATATTTATAAACAATATTCCACCCATAATAATGTAGAAAAATAATTTTATCCATATTCATATCAGAAATAAACTTAATATATTAATATGTATGTTTAACTACAATATTCCACCCACAATCCCCATGTAGAAAAATAATTATATGCATATTCTTATCAGAAATGGGTTACATAGGTTCCTATGTATACTTTTAAATAATATTCCACCCATAATCCCAAAGTAGAAAAATAATTTTATGCATATTTATATCAGAAATAGGCTTAATATATTTCTATGTGTCTTTAACTACAATATTCCACCCATTATCCCAATGTAGAAAAATAATTATATGCATATTCTTATTAGAAATGAGTTAAATATGTTCCTATCTATGTTTATAAACAATATTCCACCCATAGTCGCAATGTAGAAAAATAATTATATGCATATTCTTATCAGAAATAGGTTTAATATTTTTCTATGTATATTTATAATCAATATTCCACCCAAAATCCCCATGGAGAAAATAATCATATGCATAATCTTATCAGAAATGGGTTAAATAGGTTGCTATGTATATTTATTAAAAATATTCTACCCATAATCCCAACGTAGAAAAATAATTATATGCATATTCTTATTAGAAATGGGTTAAATAGGTTCCTATCTATGTTTATAAACAATATTCCACCCATAGTCCCAATGTAGAAAATAATTATATGCATATTCTTATCAGAAATGGGTTAAATAGGTTGCTATGTATATTTATTAACAATATTCCACCCATAAATCCCATGTAGAAAAATAATTTTATGCATATTCTTATCAGAAATGGGTTAAATAGGTTCCTATGTATATTTATAAACAATATTCCACCTATAATCCCCATGCAGAAAAATAATTATATGCATAGTCTTATCAGAAATGGGTTAAATAGGTTCCTATGTATATTTATAAACAATATTCCACCCATAATCCCCATGTAGAAAAATAATTATACGCATGTTCTTATCAGAAATGGGTTAAATAGCTTACTATGTATATTTATAAACAATAATCCACCCATAAACCCCATGTAGAAAAATATTTATATGCATATTCTTATCAGAAATGGGTTAAATAGGTTCCTATGTATATTTATAAACAATAATCCACCCATAAACCCCATATAGAAAAATAATTATATGCATATTCTTATCAGAAATGGGTTAAATAGGTTCCTATCTATATATATATATATATATAAACAATATTCCTCCCATAATAATGTAGAAAAATAATTTTATCCATATACCATATCAGAAATAAACTTAATATATTCCTATGTATGTTTAACTACAATATTCCACCCACAATCCCCATGTAGAAAAATAATTATATGCATATTCTTATCAGAAATGGGCTACATAGGTTCCTATGTATACTTATAAATAATATTCCACCCATAATCCCAAAGTAGAAAAATAATTTTATGCATATTCATATCAGAAATAGTATTAATATCTTGCTATGTATATTTATTAACAATATTCCACCCATAAACCCCATGTAGAAAAATAATTTTATGCATATTCTTATCAGAAATGGGTTAAATAGGTTCCTATGTATATTTAAAATCAATATTCCACCCATAATCCCCATGTAGAAAAATAATTATATGCATATTCATAACAGAAATAGGTTTAATATGTTGCTATGCATATTTATTAACAATATTCCATCCATGATCCTCGTGCATAAAAAAAATTATATGCATATACTTATAAGAAATGGGTTAAATAGGTTCCTTTATATATTTATAAACAATATTCCAACCATAATCCAAATGTAGAAAAAAAATTATCTGCATATTCTTTTCAGAAATTGGTTAAATAGGTTACTATGTATATTTATAAACAATATTCCACCTACAATCCCTTTGCAGAAAAAAAATTATATGCATATTCTTATCAGAGATGGGTTGAATAGGTTCCTATGTATATTTATAAACAAGATTCCACCCATAATCCCCATGTAGAAAAATAATTATATGCATATTCTTTTCAGAAATGGGTTAAATAGGTTCCTATGTATAATTAAAAACAATATTCCTCCCATAATCCCCATGTAGAAAAATAATTTTATACATATTCCTATCAGAAATGTGTTAAATAGGTTCCTATGTATATTTATAAACAATATGTCACCTATAATCCCCATGCAAAAAAAAAATATATGCATATTGTTATCAGAAATGGGTTAACTAGGTTGCTATGTATATTTATAAACAATATTCCACCTATAATCCCCATGCAGAAAAATAATTATATGCATATTGTTATCAGAAATGGGTCAAATAGGTTCCTATGTGTACTTATTAACAATATTTCACCCATAATTCCCATGTAGAAAAACAATTATAAGCATATTCATATCAGAAATAGTATTAATATGTTGCTATGTATGTTTATAAACAATATTCCACCCATAATCCCCATGTAGAAAAATAATTATATGCATATTCTTATCAGAAATAGGCTTAATATGTTGCTATCTATATCTATAAACAATCTTCAACCTATAATCCCCATGTAGAAAAAAATTATATGCATATTCTTATCAGAAATGGGTTAAATAGTTTCCTATGTATATTTTAAAACCATATTCTGCCCATAATCCACATGTAGAAAAATAATTATATGCATATTTTTATCAGAAATGGGTTAAATAGGTTCCTATGTATATTTATAAACAATATTCCACCCATAATCCCCATGTAGAAAAATAATTTTATGCATATTTAAAGCAGAAATAGGTTGCTATCTATATTTATAAACAATATTCCACCCATAGTCCTGATGTAGAAAAATAATTATATGCATATTCATATCAGAAATAGGTTTAATATGTTTCTATGTATATTCATAAACAATATTCAAACCATAATCCAAATGTAAAAAAATAATTATATCCATACTCTTTTCAGAAATGGGTTATATAGGTTCCTATGTATATTTATAAACAATATTCCACCTATAATCCCTTTGCAGAAAAATAATTATATTCATATTCTTATCAGAAATGGATTAAATAGGTTCTTATGTATATTTATAAACAATATTTCACCCATAATCCCGATGTAGAAAAATAATTATATGCATATTCATATCAGAAATAATATTAATATGTTGCTATGTATATTTATAAACAATATTCCACCCATAATCCTCATGTAGAAAAATAATTATATGCATATTCTTATCAGAAATAGGCTTAATATGTTGCTATCTATATCTATAAACAATCTTCAACCTATAATCCCCATGTAGAAAAATAATTATATGCATATTCTTATCAGAAATAGGCTTAATATGTTGCTATCTATATCTATAAACAATCTTCAACCTATAATCCCCATGTAGAAAAAAATTATATGCATATTTTTATCAGAAATGGGTTAAATAGGTTCTTATGTATATTTTTAAACCATATTCTGCCCATAATCCACATGTAGAAAAATAATTATATGCATATTCTTTTCAGAAATTGGTTAAATAGGTTACTATGCATATTTATAAACAATATTCCAACCATAATCCCCATGTAGAAAAATAATTATATGCATATTCATATCAGAAATAGGTTTAATATGTTTCTATGTATATTTATAAACAATATTCAAACCATAATCCAAATGTAGAAAAATAATGATATGCATACTCTTTTCAGAAATGGGTTATACAGGTTCCTATGTATATTTATAAACAATATTCCACCTCTAATCCCTTTGCAGAAACATAATTATATGCATATTCTTATTAGAAATGGGTTAAATAGGTTACTATGTATATTTATAAACAATATAACACCCATAATCCCCATGTAGAAAAATAATTATATGCATATTCTTTTCAGAAATGGGTTAAATAGGTTCTTATGTATTATTAAAAACAATATTCCTCCCATAATCCCCATGTAGAAAAACAATTATACGCATATTCTTATCACAAATGTGTTAAATAGATTCCTATGTATATTTATATACAATATTCTACCCATATTTCCCATGTAGAAAAATAATTATATGCATATTCTTATCATAAATGGGTTAAATAGGTTCCTATGTATATTTATAAACAATATTCCACCCATAATCCCCATGTAGAAAAATAATTATATTCATATACTTATCAGAAATGGGTTAAATCGGTTGCTATGTATATTTATAAACAATATTCCACCCATAATCCCCATGGAGAAAATAATCATATGCATAATCTTATCAGAAATGGGTTAAATAGGTTGCTATGTATGTTTATAAACAATATTCCACCCTTAGTCCCAATGTAGAAAATAATTATATGCATATTCTTATTAGAAATGGGTTAAATAGGTTGCTGTGTATATTTATTAACAATATTCCACCCATAAACCCCATGTAGAAAAATAATTTTATGCATATTCTTATCAGAAATGGGTTATATAGGTTCCTATGTATATTTATAAACAATATTCCACCTATAATCCCCATGCAGAAAAATAATTATATGCATAGTCTTATCAGAAATGGGTTAAATAGGTTCCTATGTATATTTATAAACAATATTCCACCCATAATCCCCATGTAGAAAAGTGATTATATGAATATTCTTTTCAGAAATGGGTTAAATAGATTACTATGTATATTTATAAACAATATTCCACCCATAATCCCCATGTAGAAAAATAATTATACGCATATTCTTATCATAAATTGGTTAAATAGGTTACTATGTATATTTATAAACAATAATCCACCCATAAACCCCATGTGGAAAAATATTTATATGCATATTCTTATCAGAAATGGGTTAAATAGGTTCCTATGTATATTTATAAACAATATTCCACCCATAATCCCCATGTAGAAAAATAATTTTATGCATATTCATATCAGAAATAGACTTAATATATTCCTATGTATATTTAACTACAATATTCCACCCACACTCAAAATGTAGAAAAATAATTATATACATATTCTTATCAGAAATGGGTTAGATAGGTTCCTATGTATACTTATAAACAATATTCCACCCATAATCCCAATGTAGAAAATAATTTTATGCATATTCATATCAGAAATAGGCTTAATATATTCGTATGTATCTTTAACAACAATATTCCACCCATAATCCCAATGTAGAAAAATAATTATATGCATATTCTTATAAGAAACGGGTTAAATAGGTTCCTATCTATGTTTATAAACAATATTCCACTCATAGTCCCAATATAGAAAATAATTATATGCATATTCTTATCAAAATTGGGTTAAAAATGTTGCTATGTATATTTATTAAAAATATTCCACCCATAATCCCCATGTAGAAAAATAATTTTATGCATATTTTTATCAGAAATGGGTTAAATAGGTTCCTATGTATGTTTATAAACAATATTCCACCCATAATCCCCATGTAGAAAAGTAATTATATGCATATTCTTTTCAGAAATTGGTTAAATAAGTTACTATGTATATTTATAAACAATATTCCACCCATAATCCCCATGTAGAAAAATAATTATACGCATATTCTTATCAAAAATGGGTTAAATAGGTTACTATGTATATTTATAAACAATAATCCACCCATAAACCCCATGTAGAAAAATATTTATATGCATATTCTTATCAGAAATGGGTTAAATAGGTTCCTATGTATATTTATAAACAATATTCCACCCATAATAATGTAGAAAAATAATTGTATCCATATTCATATCAGAAATAAACTTAATATATTCCTATGTATGTTTAACTACAATATTCCACCCACAATCCCCATGTAGAAAAATAATTGTATGCATATTCTTATCAGAAATGGGTTACATAGGTTCCTATGTATACTTATAAATAATATTCCACCCATAATCCCAAAGTAGAAAAATAATTTTATGCATATTCATATCAGAAATAGGCTTAATATTTCCTATGTATCTTTAACTACAATATTCCACCCATTATCCCAATGTAGAAAAATAATTATATGCATATTCTTATTAGAAATGGGTTAAATATGTTCCTATCTATGTTTATAAACAATATTCCACCCATAGTCCCAATATAGAAAAATAATTATATGCATATTCTTATCAGAAATAGGTTTAATATTTTGCTATGTATATTGATAAACAATATTCCACCCATAATCCCCATGGAGAAAATAATCATATGCATAATCTTATCAGAAATGGGTTAAATAGGTTGCTATGTATATTTATTAAAAATATTCTACCCATAATCCCCATGTAGAAAAATAATTTAATGCATATTCTTATCTGAAATGGGTTAAATATGTTCCTATGTATATTTATATACAATATTCCACCCATAATCCCCATGTAGAAAAGTAATTATATGCATATTCTTATCAGAAATGGGTTAAATAGGTTCCTATGTATATTTATAAACAATAGTTCACCCGTAATCCCCATGTAGAAAAATAATTATATGCATATTCTTATCAGAGATGGGTTGAATAGGTTCCTATGTATATTTATAAACAATATTTCACCTATAATCCCCATGCAAAAAAAAAAATATATGCATATTGTTATCAGAAATGGGTTAAATAGGTTGCTATGTATATGTATATTTATAAACAATATTCCACCTATAATCCCCATGCAGAAAAATAATTATATGCATATTGTTATCAGAAATGGGTCAAATAGGTTCCTATGTGTACTTATTAACAATATTTCACCCATAATTCCCATGTAGAAAAATAATTATAAGCATATTCATATCAGAAATAGTATTAATATGTTGCTATGTATGTTTATAAACAATATTCCACCCATAATCCCCATGTAGAAAAATAATTATATGCATATTCTTATCAGAAATAAGCTTAATATGTTGCTATCTATATCTATAAACAATCTTCAACCTATAATCCCCATGTAGAAAAAAATTATATGCATATTCTTATCAGAAATGGGTTAAATAGTTTCCTATGTATATTTTAAAACCATATTCTACCCATAATCCACATGTAGAAAAATAATTATATGCATATTTTTATCAGAAATGGGTTAAATAGGTTCCTATGTATATTTATAAACAATATTCCACCCATAATCCCCATGTAGAAAAATAATTTTATGCATATTCATAACAGAAATAGGTTTAATATGTTGCTATGCATATTTATTAAAAATATTCCATCCATAATCCTCGTCTAGAAAAATAATTATATGCATATACATATCAGAAATGGGTTAAATAGGTTCCTATGTATATTTATAAACAATATTCCAACCATAATCCAAATGTAGAAAAATAATTATATGCATATTCTTTTCAGAAATTGGTTAAAAGGGTTACTATGTATATTTATAAATAATATTGCAACTATAATCCCCATGTAGAAAAATAATTATACGCATATTCTTATCATAAATGGGTTAAATAGGTTCCTATGTATATTTATAAACAATATTCCACCCATAATCCCCATGTAGAAAAATAATTATATTCATATACTTATCAGAAATGGGTTAAATCGGTTGCTATGTATATTTATAAACAATATTCCACCCATAATCCCCATGGAGAAAATAATCATATGCATAATCTTATCAGAAATGGGTTAAATAGGTTGCTATGTATGTTTATAAACAATATTCCACCCTTAGTCCCAATGTAGAAAATAATTATATGTATATTCTTATCAGAAATGGGTTAAATAGGTTGCTGTGTATATTTATTAACAATATTCCACCCATAAACCCCATGTAGAAAAATAATTTTATGCATATTCTTATCAGAAATAGGTTATATAGGTTCCTATGTATATTTATAAACAATATTCCACCTATAATCCCCATGCAGAAAAATAATTATATGCATAGTCTTATCAGAAATGGGTTAAATAGGTTCCTATGTATATTTATAAACAATATTCCACCCATAATCCCCATGTAGAAATGTGATTATATGAATATTCTTTTCAGAAATGGGTTAAATAGATTACTATGTATATTTATAAACAATATTCCACCCATAATCCCCATGTAGAAAAATAATTATACGCATATTCTTATCATAAATTGGTTAAATAGGTTACTATGTATATTTATAAACAATAATCCACCCATAAACCCCATGTGGAAAAATATTTATATGCATATTCTTATCAGAAATGGGTTATATAGGTTCCTATGTATATTTATAAACAATATTCCACCCATAATCCCCATGTAGAAAAATAATTTTATGCATATTCATATCAGAAATAGACTTAATATATTCCTATGTATATTTAACTACAATATTCCACCCATAATCCCAATGTAGAAAATAATTTTATGCATATTCATATCAGAAATAGGCTTAATATATTCGTATGTATCTTTAACTACAATATTCCACCCATAATCCCAATGTAGAAAAATAATTATATGCATATTCTTTATAAGAAACGGGTTAAATAGGTTCCTATCTATGTTTATAAACAATATTCCACTCATAGTCCCAATATAGAAAATAATTATATGCATATTCTTATCAAAATTGGGTTAAAAATGTTGCTATGTATATTTATTAAAAATATTCCACCCATAATCCCCATGTAGAAAAATAATTTTATGCATATTTTTATCAGAAATGGGTTAAATAGGTTCCTATGTATGTTTATAAACAATATTCCACCCATAATCCCCATGTAGAAAAGTAATTATATGCATATTCTTTTCAGAAATTGGTTAAATAAGTTACTATGTATATTTATAAACAATAATCCACCCATAAACCCCATGTAGAAAAATATTTATATGCATATTCTTATCAGAAATGGGTTAAATAGGTTCCTATGTATATTTATAAACAATATTCCACCCATAATAATGTAGAAAAATAATTTTATGCATATTTAAATCAGAAATAGGTTGCTATCTATATTTATAAACAATATTCCATTCATAATCCTTGTGTAGAAAAATAATTATATGCATATACTTATCAGAAATGGGTTAAATAGGTTCCTATTTATATTTAGAAAAAATATTCCAAAATAATCCAAATGTAGAAAAATAATTATATGCATATTCTTTTCAGAAATTGGTTAAATAGGTTACTATGTATATTTATAAACAATATTCCAAACATAATCCCCATGTAGAAAAATAATTATATGCATATTCATATCAGAAATAGGTTTAATATGTTTCTATGTATATTTATAAACAATATTCAAACCATAATCCCCATGTAGAAAAATAATTATATGCATATTCTTTTCAGAAATGGGTTAAATAGGTGCCTATGTATAGTTAAAAACAATATTCCTCCCATTATCCCCATGTAGAAAAACAAATATACGCATATTCATATCACAAATAGTATTAATATGTTGCTATGTATATTTATAAACAATATTCCACCCATAATCCCCATGTAGAAAAATAATTATATGCATATTCATATCAGAAATAGTATTAATATGTTGCTATGTATATTTATAAACAATATTCCAACCATAATCCCCATGTAGAAAAATAATTATATGCATATTCTTATCAGAAATAGGCTTAATATGTTGCTATCTAAAACTATAAACAATCTTCAACCTATAATCCCCATGTAGAAAAAAATTATATGCATATTCTTATCAGAAATGGGTTAAATAGGTTCCTATGTATATTTTTAAACCATATTCTGCCCATAATCCACATGTAGAAAAATAATTCTATGCATATTTAAATCAGAAATAGGTTCCTATGTATATTTATAAACAATATTCCACCTCTAATCCCTTTGCAGAAAAATAATTATATGCATATTCTTATCAGAAATGGGTTAAATAGGTTCCTATGTATATTTATAAACCAATATTCCACCCATAATCCCCATGTAGAAAAATAAATATATTCATATTCTTATCAGAAATTGGTTAAATAGATTGCTATGTATATTTATAAACAATATTGCACTTATAATTCCCATGCAAAAAAATAATTATATGCATATTGTTAACAGAAATGGGTTAAATAGGTTCCTATGTATATTTATAAACAATATTCCACTTATAATCCCCATGCAGAAAAATAATTATATGCATATTGTTATCAGAAATGGGTTAAATAGGTTCCTATGTGTATTTATAAACAATATTCCAACCATAATCCAAATGTAGAAAAATAATTATATGCATATATTTTTCAGAAATTGGTTAAATAGGTTACTATGTATATTTATAAACAATACTCCAACCATAATCCCCATGTAGAAAAATAATTATATGCATATTCATATCAGAAATGGGTTAAATTGGTTCCTATGTATATTTTTAAACCATATTCTGCCCATAATCCATATGTAGAAAAATAATTATATGCAAATATTCTTATCAGAAATGGGTTAAATAGGTTCCTATGTATATTTATAAACAATATTACACCCATGATTCCTATGTAGAAAAAATAATTATATGCATATTCTTTTCAGAAATGCGTTAAATAGGTTACCATGTATATTTATAGACAATATTCCACCCATAATACCCATGTAATAAAATAATTATATTCATATTTATACCAGAAATAGGTTTAATATGTTGCTATGTATATTTATAAACAATATTCCGCCCATTATCCCCATGTAGAAAAATTATTATATGCATATTCTTATCAGAAATGGGTTAAATAGGTTGCTATGTATATTTATAAACAATTTTCCACCCATAATCCCGATGTAGAAAAATAATTACATGCATATTCTTATCAGAAATGAGTTAAATTGAATCCTATGTATATTTGTAAGGAATATTCCACCCATAATCTCGATGTAGAAAAATAATTGTATGCATGTTCATATCAGAAATACATTTAATGTGTTGCTATCTATATTTATAATCAATATTCTACCCAAAATCCCCCTGTGGAAAAAGAATTATATGTATATTCTTATCAGAAAAGGGTTAAATAGGTTCCTATGTATATTTATAAACAATATTCCACCCATAATTCCCATGTAGAAAAATAATTATATGCACATTCTTATCAGAAATGGGTTAAATAGGTTCCTATATATATTTATAAACAATATTCCACCCATAATCCAAATGTAGAAAAATAATGATATGCATATTTTTTATCAGAAATGGGTTAAATATATTCCTATGTATATTTCTAAGAAATATTCCACGCATAATCCCTATGTAGAAAAAAATTATATGCATATTCTTATCAGAAATAAGTTTAATATGTTGCTATGTATATTTATTAACAATATTCCATCCATAATCCCCATGTAGAAAAATAATTATATGCATATTCATACAACAAATAGGTTTAATATGTCGCTATGTATATTTATAAACAATATTCCAAATATAATTAGCATGTAGAAAAATAGTTATATGCATATTCTTTTCAGAAATGGGTTAAATAGGTTACTATCTATATTTATAGACAATATTCTACCCATAATACCCATGTAAAAAAATAATTATATTCATATCAGAAATAGTTTTAATATGTTGCTATGTATATTTATAAACAATATTCCGCCCATTATCCCCATGTAGAAAAATAATTATATGCATATTCTTATCAGAAATGGGTTAAATAGGTTCCTATGTATATTTATACACAATATTCCACCCATAATCCCGATGCAGAAAAATAATTACTTGCATATTCTTATCAGAAATGGGTTAAATAGGTTTATATGTATATTTGTAAGGAATATTCCACCCATAATCCCGATGTAGAAAAATAATTGTATGCATATTCATATCAGAAATAGGTTTAATGTGTTGCTATCTATATTTATAATCAATATTCTACCCATAATCCCCATGTAGAAAAATAATTATATGCATATTCTTATCAGAAATGTGTTAAATAGGTTTCTATGTATATTTATATAAAATATTACACCCATAATTCCTATGTAGAAAAAATAATTATATGCATATTCTTTTCAGAAATTGGTTAAATAGGTTACCATTTATATTTATAGACATTTATACCCATGTAAAAAATAATTATATTCATATTCATATCAGAAATAGGTTTAATATGTTGCTATGTATATTTATAAACAATATTCTGTCCATTATCCCCATGTAGAAAAATTATTATATAAATATTCTTATCAGAAATGTGTTAAATAGGTTCCTATATATATTTATAAACAATATTCCACCCAAAATCCAGATGTAGAAAAATAATAATATGCATATTTTTATCCGAAATGGTTTAAATATATTCCTGTGTATATTTCTAAGAAATATTCCACGCATAATCCCCATGTAGAAAAAAAAAATTATATGCATATTCTTATCAGAAATAGGTTTAATATGTTGCTATGTATATTTATTAAAAATATTCCATTCATAATCCCCATGTAGAAAAATAATTATATGCATATTCATATAACAAATAGGTTTAATATGTCGCTATGTATACTTATAAACAATATTCCAACCATAATTAGCATGTAGAAAAATAATTATATGCATATTCTTTTCAGAAATGGGTTAAATAGGTTACAATCTATATTTATAGACAGTATTCCACCCATAATACCCATGTAAAAAAATAATTATATTCATATTCATATCAGAAATAGGTTTAATATGTTGCTATGTATATTTATAAACAATATTCCGCCCATTATCCCCATGTAGAAAAATTATTATATGCATATTCTTATCAGAAATGGGTTAAATAGGTTGCTATGTATATTTATAAACAATTTTCCACCCATAATCCCCATGTAGAAAAATAATTATATGCATATTCATATCAGAAATAGGTTTAATATGTTGCTATCTATATTTATAATCAATATTCTACCCATAATCCCCATGTAGAAAAAGAATTATATGCATATTCTTATCAGAAAAGGGTTAAATAGGTTCCTATGTATATTTATAAACAATATTCCACCCATAATTCCCATGTAGAAAAATAATTACATGCACATTCTTATCAGAAATGTGTTAAATAGGTTCCTATATATATATTTATAAACAATATTCCACCCAAAATCCAGATGTAGAAAAATAATGATATGCATATTTTTATCAGAAATAGGTTTAATATGTTGCTATGTATGTTTATCAACAATATTCTGTCCATAATCCTATGTAGAAAAATAATTAGATACATATTCAATACAGAAATAGGTATAATATGTTGCAATGTATATTTATTAACAAAATTCCATCCATAATCCCCATGTAGAAAAACAATTATATGCATATTCATATCACATATGGGTTTAATATGTTGCTATGTATATATTTATAAACAATATTCCAACCATAATCCCAATGTTGAAAAATAATTATATGCATATTCTTATCAGAAATAGGTTTAATATGTTTCTATCTATATTTATAAACAATATTCCACTCATAATCCCCATGTAGAAAAATAATTAAATGCATATTCTTATCCGAAATGTGCTAAATAGGTTCCTATGTATATTTATATACAATATTACACCCATAATTCCTATGTAGAAAAAATAATTATATGCATATTCTTTTCAGAAATGGGTTAAATGGGTTACCATGTATATTTATAGACAATATTCCACCCATAATACCCATGTAATAAAATAATTATATTCATATTCATATCAGAAATAGGTTTAATATGTTGCTATGTATGTTTATCTACAATATTCTGCCCATAATCCCATGTAGAAAAATAATTACATACATATTCATTACAGAAATAGGTATAATATGTTGCAATGTATATTTATTAATATTATTCCATCCATAATCCCCATGTAGAAAAACAATTATATGCATATTCATATCACATATGGGTTTAATATGTTGCTATGTATATTTATAAACAATATTCCAACCATAATTCCTATGTAGAAAAAAAATTATATGCATATTCTTATCAGAAATGGGTTAAATAGGTTGCTATGTATATTTATAAACAATTTTCCACCCATAATCCCGATGTAGAAAAATAATTACTTGCATATTCTTATCAGAAATGGGTTAAATTGGTTCCTATTTATATTTGTAAGGAATATTCCACCCATAATCTCGATGTAGAAAAATAATTGTATGCATGTTCATATCAGAAATAGATTTAATGTGTTGCTATCTATACTTATAATCAATATTCTACCCAAAATCCCCATGTAGAAAAAGAATTATATGCATATTCTTATCAAAAAAGGGTTAAATAGGTTGCTATGTATATTTATAAACAATATTCCACCCATAATTCCCATGTAGAAAAATAATTATATGCACATTCTTATCAGAAATGGGTTAAATAGGTTCCTATATATATTTATAAACAATATTCCACCCATAATCCAAATGTAGAAAAATAATGATATGCATATTTTTTATCAGAAATGGGTTAAATATATTCCTATGTATATTTCTAAGAAATATTCCACGCATAATCCCTATGTAGAAAAAAATTATATGCATATTCTTATCAGAAATAAGTTTAATATGTTGCTATGTATATTTATAGACAATATTCCACCCATAATACCCATGTAATAAAATAATTATATTCATATTCATATCAGAAATAGGTTTATTATGTTGCTATGTATATTTATAAACACTATTCCGCCCATTATCCCCATGTAGAAAAATTATTATATGCATATTCTTATCAGAAATGGGTTAAATAGGTTGCTATGTATATTTATAAACAATTTTCCACCCATAATCCCGAAGTAGAAAAATAATTACTTGCATATTCTTATCAGAAATGGGTTAAATTGGTTCCTATGTATATTTGTAAGGAATATTCCACTCATAATCTCGATGTAGAAAAATAATTGTATGCTTGTTCATATCAGAAATAGATTTAATGTGTTGCTATCTATATTTATAATCAATATTCTACCCAAAACCCCCATGTAGAAAAAGAATTATATGCGTATTCTTATCAAAAAAGGGTGAAATAGGTTCCTATGTATATTTATAAACAATATTCCACCCATAACCCAGATGTAGAAAAATAATGATATGCATATTTTTATCAGAAATAGGTTCAATATGTTGCTATGTATGTTTACCTACAATATTCTGCCCATAATCCCATGTAGAAAAATAATTACATACATATTCATTACAGAAATAGGTATAATATGTTGCAATGTATATTTATTAACAATATTCCATCCATAATCCCCATGTAGAAAAATAATTATATGCATATTCATATCACATATGGGTTTAATATGTTGCTATGTATATTTATAAACAATATTCCAACCATAATTCCTATGTAGAAAAAAAAATTATATGCATATTCTAATCAGAAATGGATTAAATAGGTTACTATGTATATTTATAAACAATATTCCACCCACACTCCCAATGTTGAAAAATAATTATATGCATATTCTTATCAGAAATAGGTTTAATATGTTGCTATCTATATTTATAAACAATATTCCACCCATAATCCCCATGTAGAAAAATAATTATATGCATATTCTTATCAGAAATGTGTTAAATAGGTTCCTATGTATATCTATATACAATATTACACCCATAATTCCTATGTAGAAAAATTAATTATATGCATATTCTTTTCAGAAATGCGTTAAATAGGTTACCATGTATATTTATAGACAATATTCCACCCATAATACCCATATAATAAAATAATTATATTCATATTTATACCAGAAATAGGTTTAATATGTTGATATGTATATTTATAAACAATATTCCGCCCTTTATCCCCATGTAGAAAAATTATTATATGCATATTCTTATCAGAAATGGGTTAAATAGGTTGCTATGTATATTTATAAACAATTTTCCACCCATAATCCCGATGTAGAAAAATAATTACTTGCATATTCTTATCAGAAATGGGTTAAATTGGTTCCTATGTATATTTGTAAGGAATATTCCACCCATAATCTCGATGTAGAAAAATAATTGTATGCATGTTCATATCAGAAATAGATTTAATGTGTTGCTATCTATATTTATAATCAATATTCTACCCAAAATCCCCATGTAGAAAAAGAATTATATGCATATTCTTATCAGAAAAGGGTTAAATAGGTTCCTATGTATATTTATAAACAATATTCCACTCATAATCCAAATGTAGAAAAATAATGATATGCATATTTTTTATCAGAAATGGGTTAAATATATTCCTATGTATATTTCTAAGAAATATTCCACGCATAATCCCTATGTAGAAAAAAATTATATGCATATTCTTATCAGAAATAAGTTTAATATGTTGCTATGTATATTTATTAACAATATTCCATCCATAATCCCCCTGTAGAAAAATAATTATATGCATATTCTTATCAGAAATAAGTTTAATATGTTGCTATGTATATTTATAAACAATATTCCAAATATAATTAGCATGTAGAAAAATAATTATATGCATATTCTTTTCAGAAATGGGTTAAATAGGTTACTCTCTATATTTATAGACAATATTCTACCCATAATACCCATGTAAAAAAATAATTATATTCATATCAGAAATAGTTTTAATATGTTGCTATGTATATTTATAAACAATATTCCGCCCATTATCCCCATGTAGAAAAAGAATTATATGCATATTCTTATCAGAAAAGGGTTAAATAGGATCCTATGTATATTTATAAACAATATTCCACCCATAATCCCAATGCTAAAAAATAATTATATGCATATTCTTATCAGAAATAGGTTTAATATGTTGCTATCTTTATTTATAAACACTTTTCCACCCATAATCCCCATGTAGAAAAATAATTATATGCATATTCTTATCAAAAATGTGTTAAATAGGTTTCTATGTATATTTATATAAAATATTACACCCATAATTCCTATGTAGAAAAAATAATTATATGCATATTCTTTTCAGAAATGGGTTAAATAGGTTACCATTTATATTTATAGACATTTATAACCATGTAAAAAATAATTATATTCATATTCATATCAGAAATAGGTTTAATATGTTGCTATGTATATTTATAAACAATATTCTGCCCATTATCCCCATGTAGAAAAATTATTATATGCATATTCTTATCAGAAATGTGTTGAATAGGTTCCTATATATATTTATAAACAATATTCCACCCATAATCCAGATGTAGAAAAATAATGATATGCATATTTTTATCCGAAATGGTTTAAATATATTCCTGTGTATATTTCTAAGAAATATTCCACGCATAATCCCCATGTAGAAAAAAAAATTATATGCATATTCTTATCAGAAATAGGTTTAATAAGTTGCTATGTATATTTATTAAAAATATTCCATTCATAATCCCCATGTAGAAAAATAATTATATGCATATTCATATAACAAATAGGTTTAATATGTCGCTATGTATACTTCTAAACAATATTCCAAGCATAATTAGCATGTAGAAAAATAATTATATGCATATTCTTTTCAGAAATGGGTTAAATAGGTTACAATCTATATTTATAGACAGTATTCCACCCATAATACCCATGTAAAAAAATAATTATATTCATATTCATATCAGAAATAGGTTTAGTATGTTGCTATCTATATTTATAATCAATATTCTACCCATAATCCCCATGTAGAAAAAGAATTATATGCATATTCCACCCATAATCCCCATGTAGAAAAATAATTGTATGCATATTCATATCAGAAATAGGTTTAATGTGTTGCTATCTATATTTATAATCAATATTCTACCCATAATCCCCATGTAGAAAAAGAATTATATGCATATTATTATCAGAAGAGGGTTAAATAGGTTCCTATGTATATTTATAAACAATATTCCACCCATAATTCCCATATAGAAAAATAATTACATGCATATTCTTATCAGAAATGGGTTAAATAGGTTCCTATATATATTTATAAACAATATTCCACCCAAAATCCAGATGTAGAAAAATAATGATATGCATATTTTTATCAGAAATAGTTTTAATATGTTGCTATGTATGTTTATCAACAATATTCTGTCCATAATCCCATGTAGAAAAATAATTAGATACATATTCAATACAGAAATAGGTATAATATGTTGCAATGTATATTTATTAACAAAATTCCATCCATAATCCCCATGTAGAAAAATAATTATATGCATATTCATATCACATATGGGTTTAATATGTTGTTATGTATATTTATAAACAATATTCCAACCATAATTCCTATGTAGAAAAAAAGTATATGCATACTCTTTTAGAAATGGATTAAATAGGTTACTATGTATATTTATAAACAATATTCCACCCATAATCCCAATGTTGAAAAATAATGATATGCATATTCTCATCAGAAATAGGTTTAATATGTTTCTATCTATATTTATAAACAATATTCCACCCATAATCCCCATGTAGAAAAATAATTATATGCATATTCTTATCAGAAATATGCTAAATAGGTTCCTATTTATATTTATATACAATATTACACCCATAATTCCTATGTAGAAAAAATGATTATATGCATATTCTTTTCAGAAATGGGTTAAATAGGTTACCATGTACATTTATAGACAATATTCCACCCATAATACCCATGTAATAAAATAATTATATTCATATCAGAAATAGGTTTAATATGTTGCTATGTATATTTATAAACAGTATTCCGCCCATTATCCCCATGTAGAAAAATTATTATATACATATTCTTATCAAAAATGGGTTAAATTGGTTCCTATGTATATTTGTAAGGAATATTCCACCCATAATCTCGATGTAGAAAAATAATTGTATGCTTGTTCATATCAGAAATAGATTTAATGTGTTGCTATCTATATTTATAATCAATATTCTACCCAAAATCCCCATGTAGAAAAAGAATTATATGCGTATTCTTATCAAAAAAGGGTTAAATAGGTTCCTATGTATATTTATAAACAATATTCCACCCATAATTCCCATGTAGAAAAATAATTATATGCACATTCTTATCAGAAATGGGTTAATAGGTTCCTATATATATTTATAAACAATATTCCACCCATAATCCAGATGTAGAAAAATAATGATATGCATATTTTTATCAGAAATAGGTTCAATATGTTGCTATGTATGTTTATCTACAATATTCTGCCCATAATCCCATGTAGAAAAATAATTACATACATATTCATTACAGAAATAGGTATAATATGTTGCAATGTATATTTATTAACAATATTCCATCCATAATTTCCATGTAGAAAAATAATTATATGCATATTCATATCAGAAATGGCTTAAATAGGTTACTATGTATATTTATAAACAATATTCCACCCATACTCCCAATGTTGAAAAATAATTATATGCATATTCTTATCAGAAATAGGTTTAATATGTTGCTATCTATATTTATAAACAATATTCCACCCAAAATCCCCATGTAGAAAAATAATTATATGCATATTCTTTTCAGAAATGTGTTAAATAGGTTCCTATGTATATCTATATACAATATTACACCCATAATTCCTATGTAGAAAAAATAATTATATGCATATTCTTTTCAGAAATGCGTTAAATAGGTTACCATGTATACTTATAGACAATATTCCACCCATAATACCCATGTAATAAAATAATTATATTCATATTCATATCAGAAAGAGGTTTAATATGTTGCTATTTATATTTATAAACAATATTCCGCCCATTATCCCCATGTAGAAAAGTTATTATATGCATATTCTTATCAGAAATGGGTTAAATAGGTTGCTATGTATATTTATAAACAATTTTCCACCCATAATCCCGATGTAGAAAAATAATTACTTGCATATTCTTATCAGAAATGGGTTAAATTGGTTCCTATTTATATTTGTAAGGAATATTCCACCCATAATCTCGATGTAGAAAAATAATTGTATGCATGTTCATATCAGAAATAGATTTAATGTGTTGCTATCTATATTTATAATCAATATTCTACCCAAAATCCCCATGTAGAAAAAGAATTATATGCATATTCTTATCAGAAAAGGGTTAAATAGGTTCCTATGTATATTTATAAACAATATTCCACCCATAATTCCCATGTAGAAAAATAATTACATGCACATTCTTATCAGAAATGGGTTAAATAGGTTCCTATATATATTTATAAACAATATTCCACCCATAATCCAGATGTAGAAAAATAATGATATGCATATTTTTATCAGAAATAGGTTTGATATGTTGCTATGTATGTTTATCTACAATATTCTGTCCATAATCCCTATGTAGAAAAATAATTACATACATATTCAATACAGAAATAGGTATAATATGTTGCAATGTATATTTATTAACAAAATTCCATCCATAATCCCCATGTAGAAAAATAATTATATGCTTATTCTTATCAGAAATGTGTTAAATAGGTTTCTATGTATATTTATATAAAATATTACACCCATAATTCCTATGTAGAAAAAATAATTATATGCATATTCTTTTCAGAAATGGGTTAAATAGGTTACCATTTATATTTATAGACATTTATACCCATGTAAAAAATAATTATATTCATATTCATATCAGAAATAGGTTTAATATGTTGCTATGTATATTTATAAACAATATTCTGCCCATTATCCCCATGTAGAAAAATTATTATATGCATATTCTTATCAGAAATGTGTTAAATAGGTTCCTATATATATTTATAAACAATATTCCACCCATAATCCAGATGTAAAAAAATAATGATATGCATATTTTTATCCGAAATGGGTTAAATATATTCCTATGTATATTTCTAAGAAATATTCCACGCATAATCCCCATGTAGAAAAAAAATTATATGCATATTCTTATCATAAATAGGCTTAATATGTTGCTATGTATATGTATTAACAATATTCCATTCATAATCCCCATGTAGAAAAATAATTATATGCATATTCATACAACAAATAGGTTTAATATGTCACTATGTATATTTATAAACAATATTCCAAATATAATTAGCATGTAGAAAAATAATTATATGCATATTCTTTTCAGAAATGGGTTAAATAGGTTACTATCTATATTTATAGACAATATTCTACCCATAATAGCCATGTAAAAAAATAATTATATTCATATCAGAAATAGTTTTAATATGTTGCTATATATATTTATAAACACTCTCCTATGTATGGAGAGTGTTCTGAGGTGGGTGAAGAACCTGATAGGTGCTGCATGGGGCTAGAAGGATTCCCACTCCACCTCCCTTCCGTCCACTTGGTCCAAAGAAGGCCCCCATGGGAGAGGGAAGCAGGAGAAATAGTATCCGATTCATGAAGCCAAGTAGGTTAAAGGAATTTGTGATAAAGAGGTCGTGAAGGGCAGTGAGTTTGTTGCAGAAAGAACGTGCATTCCACAGGGCACAGGAAAAGGGGGAAGATGGTTTTGGAAAGAGGAATAGAGTTCTGTGGGTTACGGCTCCTGCCAGAGGGTGTAGGGGGATGGGAGCAATGGGCAAGTTACAGATGATGGTGGCCCAGGGTTTGGGAATATGTCACCAGAGATTAGGAGAAGCAGGAGGGTGAGGGAGGTAATGTGGGACAGTGATTTATGTGAAGGGGCATGTCTCAGAGTACTGGAGTTTTATCAGTGTATGGATGTAGAATGAGCGAGAGTTGGAAGGAACAGGTAAGGAGAAGACAGAAGGCAGGGTAGTATAAGCAGGCGGGTGGAGAGGGGAGGTAAAAGTAAGAGAGTTTGAGGAGAGAGGAGAGCAGTGTCAGAGTGCATGTTACAGAGCGGAGGAGAGCCTTGTTTTGTTTGCTTCGTGCAATCGCTGAAGTGCAGAGATTGAAGGGCATATCACTTGTGTAGGAGAAAGAAGCCCCTGCAATGTGCTCCCCGAGCAATGTGCTCACCCCTTAAGGATGCTCAAATTTATACTGTTATAAGGTTGGGGTTGAAGTTCGTTAATTAATCATGAGTAACTATAAGAATGCCTAACAATCAAAGTGGACTTTTTGCTTCAAAAGTCAGAATAGCAAGAGGCCAAGATAAGATCAACACATAAAACTTAGGTAAGACAATCCAGAGCAACAAATAATGTCATGGTTGTGCGCACATGGCAACAGATAGAGAAGGCCACATACCAAAGAAACGCACACACACAGACAGCAGGTAGATCCCAATTTCAGTTAACGGTGGAAGATGTGGTTGATTTGACACATACCTGTAAAGAGACAGAGAAGGATTGATCAGGTGAGGCAGAACTTGAAGCAGAGATTGAAGTGCATATCACTTGTAGAAAGAATCACTTAGAGAAAGAAGCCCCTGCAATGTGCTCCCCGGGTGTACTCAACCATGTAAAACATCTCACTGATATATCATGACATTTTGCTGTGGACCAGTGGATACGGATTGTGTAATGCAAATTCACAGTTAGGTTTTAAATGTTACATTTACAGTAACTTAAGCAATTTCCTAGTCTTCAAAAATAAAGTAATTAAGTAACTGTGCAGCACAGGACTAATTTAAGAAATATTCAACTAGTTCGAATCCATTTCAAACCTTCTTCTCACTGCTATTCCTATTTAAGAATTATTCGAATCCAAGTCAAACCGGCAGCTTTTCTGTTGTAATAGTTTTGGAACGTGTATTGCAATTTTTTCTGACAAATATCTCAGTAGATATGTTGTTGTAATCTACTATCTACTGTAATACAAATAGCGCTCAAACCTGTCAGCAAGCAAAAAAATCCTAAAGTTTACAGTCTCACTCTCCTTGATGTGTCACGCAAACAATATAAACAACTCACTAAGGGTTTATTCGCTATATATACAGATATATCCATGTTTCCTGACATTTTGCTTACCAGGGAAAGGGATTGTGTAATGTAGTGCTATCTTGAAAAATTTACAGTATTTCAGCAATTCCCCAGTCTTCGTTAACTGTCCAATTAAATTCTGCTGCTTCTTGAGTCTTACGGGTGATGCAGCAATTATCAAACAATCTGATCTCAATGCTATTCCGACATTTTATCTTTAATCTATCTCTATCTTATTTTATCTCTCAAAATATAAAAATTCGCACTGGTTTTCTTAAAGCATTGCTAAATATTGTCTAACATTATGGGACACCGAGTCCTATTTGTCATTTATTTCAACTGACACCAATGATTTTTTTACTGGCTCCTTTCACTTACACCAATGATCCTACTAGGGGTACTATTTCTCTCTCACTGGCTCAGAATTTTTTGCATTACTCGAAATCTGGCCCATCTACGGATTACATCTTCTCCTTCTCTGCCAATCTCTGCCACTTTTGCCAAACACAACACCGTTTGTAGAATGCAATACACGTTTACATCCTTTAAGAGATAGATATTATTCTTAAAGTCGCAGAGTATCGGGTTAGCAGTTAGCAGTTTACATGGTTGCATTACCCTAAATATATCAAAAAAGTCATGATAACAAAAAGTCGCAAAGAGTTGATAAAACTAAAATAGTGTGTGAGACGGTTAAGACGTTTAGTCGCATTAACGTATACATTATCATAAATAAAGTCAGGATGACATCGCGCATTGAGATGAAGTTTGCAGGGCTCCCTTTATTTTCCGAGAAATAATTTCCAATGAAATTTATAATTAAACTATCACGCATCCATTGAAAACTATTGATATTGGTATTTGGAACATAATTTAATTATATATTAAAGTATAGTGTTAAACTAAGCTATGGAAACTCAACGTCTCCTTACTGTGCTAATTTACGAATTATTCAACTATTCAACCCGCAAAATATAGGTAATAATCACAATAATCACTGAATTAAAATCAGCTATCTCAGTGCTAATGTTTCGATAGTTGGAAGTGCAATTACCTGAACTTACCGTGCAACGGCTACTGGTTCGAAACTAATTCAAACCGCCTGACATATGTGCTATGCTATGCTGAAACTCCACAATATCTGACATCTAAGGTAAACCGTATTTCTGCTTTTTATTACTCTTTTAATTGGATCAGCTAATCATCTAAAGATGTTTCACTGTCCCTTCCACTGACACAATGATGGGGCACTTTTCTCTCACTAACTGAAAATGTTTTGCTTCAATCTAGTACAGATAGCACTGATATTCATTAAATGATCATTGCAATAAAACATAAATAAAGATTTAAAAAAAAAAAAACATAAAAATTAAATTGTGTTCATCTCTTTCAGGATTTTGGCTGACTTGGATTCGAAATAGTTGAATAATTCTGAAATAAGTACAGCAAGTGATCGTTGGTAGAATGCAAAATTTATATTTTTGCATAGCCTTATTGTTTACTTTCTTTTCAGGATAGATATTACTCTTAAAAATCGCAAAGGTTACCAGTTAGACCATTACCTAAAGCAAAAAATAGCAAAAAAGTCCTGAAAAAACTTGTTATGTGTATGAGACGGTTTACAGTTAGATGTAAGATTAAGGTTTACACCTGTTTAGGAATAGTCGCGTTAACGTGAGTCTACATAACTGTGTTAAATGAAGTCAGGATATATTGTTAAAGATAAAGTTACAGGGCTTTATTAAGACAGAATGTAGGCATAGCTAAATTGGGTTGGTTTAATAAAACGATAGGCTTGAGTCGGTCTCTAATTCGCTTCTATTTGTTTCTAATATCGTTACCTTTACTCAAGCAAACCATAAATCACATATACTATGGATTATTTCTTCCACTGACACCAACAATATGGAAATATTTCTCTAAGTGACACCGACGATGGGTCAGTATTTCTCCAACTGACACAAATGATGGGTCACTATTCTTCCTCCTGATACTAATGATGGCTATTTCTCACACTGACAAAAAATGATTGGTAACTATTCGTCCAACGATAGGTAACTGACACAAACAATGCGATACTGGCCCGAAATATCTCCACTGGCAACAATGATAGGACACTGTTCCTCCATTTCTAATAAGAATATGTAAATTATTATTTTTCTGCATGGGGATTATGGGTGGAAATTTGTTTATAAATATAAATTTAACCTATTATAACCTATTTAACCGATGTCTGATAAGTATATGCATATCATTATTTTTCTGCATTGGGATTATGGATGGAATATTGTAGTTAAACATACATAGAAACATATTAAATCTAATTCTGATATGAATATGCATTCAAATATTTTTCTACATGGGGATTATAGGTGGAATATTGTTTATAAATATACATAGGAACCTATTTAACCCATTTCTGATAAGAATATGCATATATTTTTCTACATGGGGATTATGGGTGGATTATTGTTTATAAACATAGATAGGAACCTATTTATCCCATTTCTAATAAGAATATGCATATAATTATTTTTGTACATTGAGATTATTGGTGGAATATTGTAGTTAAAGATATTTCTGATATGTATATGCATAAAAATATTTTTTCTACATAGGAATTATGGGTGGAATATTGTTCATAAATATAGATAGCAACATATTAAACCTATTTCTGATAAGAATATGCATATAATTATTTTTCTACATTGGGATTAAGGATGGATTATTGTTTATAAATACACATAGGAGCCTATTTAACCCATTTCTGATAAAAATATACATATAATTATTTTCTACATTCAGATTAGGTGTATAATATTGTTTATAAATATACATAGGAACCTATTTAACCTATTTCTGATAAGAATATGCATATAATTATTTTTCTGCATGGGGATTGTGGGTGAAATATTATTTTATAAATATACATATTAACCTATTTAACCCACTTCTGATAAGAATATGCATAAAATTATTTTTCTACATGGGGATTATGGGTGAAATATAGTATATAAACATAGAAAGGCACCTATTTAACCCATTTCTAATAAGAATATGCATATAATTTTTTTTGTACATTAAGATTATCGGTGGAATATTGTAGTTAAAGATTCATAGGAATATATTAAGACTATTTCTGATATGTATATGCATAAAAATATTTTTCTATATGGGGATAATGGGTGGAATATTGTATATAAACATAGATAGGAACCTATTTAACCCATTTCTGATAGGAATATACATATAATTATTTTCTACATTCGGATTATGTGTGGAATATTGTTTATAAATATACATATTAACCCATTTAAACCATTTCTGAAAAGAATATGCATATAATTATTTTTCTACATGCTGATTATGGTTTGAATATTGATTATAAATATACATTAGCAACATATTAAACCCATTTGTGATATGGGGCGTGGTTTGGCTATGCAGCAGTGAGGACGCGTCTCTCTCGTGCTCCGGCGCCGACACACTATTTACAGCACTTATTCTGTTCTGATCGCTCCCTATCGTCCTAAAAAGATGCGGAAGAGATCGGGGAAGACCCTGCCTAAAAAAGGATCCGCCGTGGGATCGATTAAAAGATTCCTGGCCACGGAACCAGACGATCCGGAAGATTTGGACGGCCTAGGCCGCTCTCCAGGAGGCACAAGCTCCGGTACAGGCCCCGCCCACAGACGCAGGCCCGAACACAGACACCGCTCTCCAGTGTCCTCGGCCGGCTCGGAGGGTGAGGAAGGCTCCTCCAGGCGATCGGGAGTGGAGGCACTGGTAAGCGACCTACCTACTAAAACGGAGCTTGCCTCCATGTTACTAGGCCTGGAACGTGCCATTAAGAAGGAGGTGTCTGCGGTCCGAGCTGACCTCTCACACGTTTTGGAAAGAGTAGAGGAGACAGAGCAGCGTCTCGACCGCCATACGGCGGCCATTAGACACCTACAATCCTCAACACGTGCACTCACTATAGCACATAGAATGGCATTATACAAAATCGAGGATCAGGAAAATCGTAACAGGAGGAACAATATCCGGATCCGAGGCCTACCGGAGGCTACTGGAGATGATGATCTCCTCCCCTCCGTCCGGGGCATCTTCAACGGCCTATTGTTACAGGCCGCAGACTACCCTTTGAAAATTGATAGGGTGCACAGAGCCCTTCGCCCCCGGAACCTCTCTTCAGAAGTCCCCCGCGATGTCATCTGCAGGGTCCACTACTATGAGGAAAAAGAGCTCATCATGAAAAAAGCCAGAGATGCTGCTTCATTGGATTTTGACGGAGCCACCTTATCGTTTTTCCCAGACCTTGCTAGAGAAACCCTTGAACGGCGTAGGGCCTTACGCCCCCTGACTGAGAAACTGCGAGCAGCGTCTATCAAATACAGATGGGGGTTCCCGGCCGCACTGATTGCCAACAGAGATGGTAAAACCGCGATTCTGCGATTTCCAGAAGAACTGGACAAATTCTGCATGGATGTCAACATCGCTCCGCCGGAACTCCCCGGATGGCAGGATCACATCCCCACTCTGCCTGCAACGGCGGAATCAGGTTGGCGAAAGATTGAGCGCAAAAATCGCTCTCCCACCTCCGGAGGATCCACCGAAATGGGTTAAGACTGTGAGTTATATGGCCCTTGTTTCTGTATCTGCTGACAGAACAAAAATATATCTACCTTCTACCTGCCTCCTACCGGCTCTTACTCTGGTAACAATACAATTGTGATTGATCACCAAATGTGCCGTTAGCCTTGATACATATATGTTGGCCTATAACTTTGCCTACTTGGTTCACGTTTTTGGTTCTTTGTTTTCTGTTTTAATTTCACAGACTACCTTTTGAGCGTAAGTGATAAGATTATTGTAGAACAGTTGCACCATGAGTGCTTTCTATATTTGTACTTAATAACTTATGTGGTTTTGGTGTTGGCGCCGGAGCAACCAGACGACGCCCACACCAATTTTGGTGACCGTGCGCATATGCACGGAGTCCCACACTCCCCTGCGCATGGGGCGCCATGCCGGCTGGAGGCCCTGTTCCCTAGCTCATATTTGGGCGACGGCAATGGGGGAGTCCGGCTGCTGGTTTGCCCCACCACGCACCGCAGTTTAATGCGTGCATGTTTTGACCATCCCCCTAACTGGTCTAAATTCTATCCACTAATGGATAATGTTTGTTCTCTTTTTCTTCTCAACTCTGTGACTTTTCCCTTTTCTTTCTCTCCTTCCCACCCTACCCATCCTTTTCCCAAATTTTCTTCACCCACCTCAGGTCCGGCTCTCCAGGATGTAGTGAACGTATGGCTCCCCCTGTTGGTC
Source organism: Aquarana catesbeiana (assembly GCA_037953035.1). Lineage (NCBI taxonomy): Eukaryota > Metazoa > Chordata > Amphibia > Anura > Ranidae > Aquarana > Aquarana catesbeiana. The sequence goes on from JBBHAA010000868.1 coordinate 5,841,774, forward strand.
TCCATGGCTAAGGTAAATCTTATCTCTTTTAATGTTCGAGGGCTATACGCCCCTGGGAAAAGGCACAATTTGTACAGGGAGCTGGGCCGCCTGCGGGGAGATATAATTTTCTTGCAGGAGACCCATCTCACTCAATCTACACGGGTAAAACTCTCCTCACAGCAATACCCAACATGGTATTACAGCTTATCGGATATACATAAAGCTAAAGGTGTAGCCATCGGATTCCGCAGGGGGACCCCATTCACACTAGAATCCATGTTAAGTGATCCACTCGGACGCTTTCTGTTCATTAGAGGCAACCTGGGTAGTATGACTTGTACACTTGCTACGATATACGCACCTAACCGAGACCAGGCTGGCTTTATTGCCTCTACGCTTAATAAACTCAGGGATTTTGCACGCGGGTGTGTCCTCCTAGCTGGAGACTTCAACACTCCACTGGAACCTACTATAGACACGTCCAGAGGCAAGACTAATATACCTCATAAACGTTTGCGATTTATTCGTAAACGAATGCACGAATCCCAGCTGGTTGACATATGGAGAATTATGCACCCGCGTGCGAAAGATTATACCCATTTTTCACAGGTTCACCACACATATTCCAGAATAGATTTTTTCCTAATCAATCACCACCACCTTTCTCTCGTTACTAACACACATATCGAATCATCCCCCCTTTCAGACCATGCCCCTATCACACTGACCATCAAAATTCCCTCCATACCACACAGAACTACCAATTGGAAACTTAACGAACAACTTCTAGAAGAGGAAATAGACAGAAAACAAATAGGTGAGAGTCTGTCCCTCTTCTTTACTGAAAATAAGCGCCCCGAAAGCTCAGCAGGAATAATCTGGGAAGCACACAAGGCCCACGTTAGAGGCAAACTCATAGAACTGGGGTCTAGAAAAAAGAAGGAACGAATATTTCACCAATCCAAGTTACTAGAGGAGATTAAGGACCTGGAACAAACCCATAAGGCAAACCAATCGCAGGCGGTTTTTCACAACCTAACCTTAAAAAGAGAAGAGTTAAAATCTCTTTTTCATAGTGAACAAAAACAACAAGCCCGTATTGTGGCTCAACGCTTTTATGAATGGGGTAATAAACCTAGTAGATTACTGGCACGTTCACTTCAACAAAAGAAAACAGCCACCTTCATAACTAAAATTAAAAACACTACAGATGATCTAATTCACGACACACCATCAATAGCCAAAGAATTTAGAGAATTTTACCAACACTTATACCACGTCCAACACTCAATAGCAGATAGGGATACTAAAACCAAACTTATAAAAGAATATCTGACCCATGCTAACCTTCCCAAACTAACACCCGAAGTACTGGATGCTCTGGATGGGGAGCTCACCATAGCGGAGTTGCGCATGGCATTAAAAGCCATGGCAAAAGGTAAATCACCGGGCCCGGACGGTTTCACGGTGGCATACTACCGTACTTTCGCGGATACTCTACTCCCGCACTTAACTTCCTACGCTAACGCGATTCCAGATGGTGAGATACTCAGGCCAGAAACTACCCACGCGCACATTACTATTATCCCCAAACCTGGCAAGGATCCTAGCATTTGCGGCAGCTACCGCCCCATTTCACTGTTGAACATCGACGTAAAAATATATGCTAAAGCGATAGCGAACAGACTCCTCCCTCTGATACCGCAATGGGTCTCCCTCGACCAGACTGGGTTTATCCCGGGAAGGGAAGCAAGGGATAACGCCCTGCGCACTATATCCCTAATAACACACACCAGGGGGTCGTCCCAGTCCACCCTCCTTTTATCAACAGATGCTGAAAAAGCGTTTGATAGGGTGGATTGGGACTTCCTTATGGCTACTCTGACCCATCTGGGTATTAAGGCCCCTCTGCTGACGCAGATAAAGGCCTTATATGGTTTCCCTACGGCTCAATTGAGAGTGAACGGTACCCTTAGTGCGCCTTTCACCCTGTATAATGGCACTCGTCAGGGTTGCCCCCTCTCACCTATTTTATTCGCCCTGTCACTTGAACCCTTCCTGTCCACTGTGAGACATAACCCATCCATACACGGGATCACAGTAGGCCCAATTGAACACAAATATGCCGCATACGCGGATGATATCTTATTTTATGTGCAACAACCCCTGATATCGCTTCCTAACATTCAGGCAGAACTTGAAAAATATGGCCGCATCTCCAACTTTAAAATTAATATGTCCAAATCAGAAATTCTTAACATATCTACCCCCTCACAGATCGCTTCCCAACTGAAAAGCTCCTTTCCCTTTAGCTGGCAGGCACACAAACTGAAATATTTGGGCATCTACTTAACCCCGAACCACGACGCCCTCTTCCGCACAAACTTCTTGCCCCTACTAAACGTGATCAAAACTGACCTACAGAAATGGACTCAGATAGCACACTCTTGGCTGGGGAAGATAGGGGTCATCAAGATGAATATATTACCCAGGTTGCTATTTCTATTCCAAATGATTCCATTTGGAATACCAATAGGTTTTTTCACAATACTAAAATCGATAATTGGCAAATACATATGGAACAGAAAGCGTCCCAGGATTGCAAGATCCTTACTGTATAGATCCAAACGGGAAGGAGGTTTAGCTTTACCTGACTTTAAAAAATATTTCCTGGCAACTATACTGACTAGAATCTCCGACTGGAAATTCCACAAAAAAACCAAGCTTTGGGTTGAACTAGAAACAGAACTAAGCGGATCCGACCTCTTTACACAACTATGGGTTCCACAGAAATTCAGAGACTTATCATCCAAGACTTCTCCACTTACTCATTCCACCCTTATGGCATGGGACTCTATCTGTAAAACAAACAACTGGCCATATAACTCACCCCTCATGCCACTAACCGGTCACAACTATTTCCTACCAGGGAACCTCGGCCGCGGGGCCCACCTATGGTCTCTGGGGACGTCGACCCATTTACACCAGGTCACTACCTCAAAGGGAGTTTTGCCCCTAAACACAATCCTACAAAACTCAACGGCGACACCTATGGAACACTGGAGATACAGACAACTTGCGGCCTTTATTCAATCTCTTCCTAAACCCATTCGATCTATCAACGACCTAACACCCATTGAGTCAACTTTAACCGAGTCACATCCGGTGGAAAAACCAGTTTCCCACTTCTACCAAATAATGCAAACGGCAACCCATGCGGGAGACCCGGCTTTCCTTCACAACTGGGAAATGGAACTTCAAAAAACGCTATCCCCAACACAAAAATCCAAGATTCTCATAATGTCGCATATCACCTCTTCAGCCACTAAAACTGCCGAAGTGAACTATAAGCTACTAACCAGATGGCATTATACGCCAGCCCTTCTTCACAAATACTTTCCAGATGTCTCTCCTTTGTGCTGGCGGGGATGTGGGGAACATGCAACACATGCCCACATCTGGTGGTTCTGCCCACTGATACGACCGTTTTGGCTATCTATACTTCACTGGATTAAGGTGATCCAAGGAGATGAGATTCCCAATGACCCGTTAGTGGTACTACTACACTGTACAGGCAGACCAGTAGGGGCATATAAAAAATCTATAATTCCTCACCTTCTTAATGCTGCCAAAGCATTGATCCCCAGACTCTGGAAACAAAAAAACATACCCACATTACGCCAATGGCTAATGGAAGTAGATCGCACATATTACATGGAAGACCTCACCCTCTCGCTCAGGAACAAATCTGATTATGCAACGAAAATATGGTCCTGCTGGTTTGCCTTTAAATACACAACAGTCTTTTCAGAAATTATGTCAAAGCCTGAATAAAATGTTTTAGATGATGACTATTGCACACCAGAGTCAGGACCTGAGGAAACCCCATTCCCCCCTACCCCCCTACCTCCCCCCTCTACCTCCCCCCATCCTCTTCAATCTGTCTTCTTATAATTTTCTTATCTGCGATCTCTGTTAACTATTCATGTTTAAGTATTTGATTTTTAATGGTACAACACTGTCATTTGGCTGTGAGTTTGCCGGGACAACATTGTCCGGGATGTACCATAACAAGGAAGTCGATCCCACCACGGAAAAACTTTAAAAAATTGTGAAAGAACCTAATTACTCTGGGTACTGAGATTTGATATAGAAATTCGTTCTCCTATGCTCAGTAAGAACTACCTACTCTCCTATCAGAGGGTATAAGATATATTAAGTATGTGAGCCTTTTATGTCCCATTTACCCCAAATAACAATCATATCCTTGTTATGTCATATCTTCCACTTCTTGTACCACCCTTCTTTTCCAATTGTCTGTTATTTTGCAATATTGTTATTGTCTTTTATTTTTTCCTAAATAAAAAAAAATAATTAAAAAAAAAAAAAAAAAAAAAAAAAAAAAAACCCATTTGTGATATGAGTATGCATATAATTATTTTTCTACATGGGGATTATGTATGGAATATTGTTAATAAATATACATTGCAACATATTATACCTATTTCTGATATGAATATGTATGTAATTATTTTTCTACATGGGATTAGCAACACATTAAACCTATTTCTGATATGAATATGCATACAATTATTTTTCTACGTGGGGATTATGGGTGGAAATTTGTTTATAAATATACATAGCAACCTATTTAACCCATTTCTGATAAGAATATGCATATAATTATTTTTCTGCATGGGGATTGTGGGTGAAATATTGTATATAAACATAGAAATGAACCTATTTAACCCATTTCTAATAAGAATATGCATATAATTTTTTTTGTACATTGAGATTATCGGTGGAATATTGTAGTTAAAGATTCATAGGAATATATTAAGCCTATTTCTGATATGTGTATGCATAAAAATATTTTTCTATATGGGGATAATGGGTGGAATATTGTTTATAAATATGGATAGGAAATTATTTAACCCATTTCTGATAAGAATATGCATATAATTATTTTTCTACATAGGAATTATGGGTGGAATATTGTATATAAACATAGATAAGAACCTATTTAACCCATTTCTGATAGAAATATACATATAATTATTTTCTATATTCGGATTATGTGTGGAATATTATTTATAAATATACATAGTAACCCATTTAAACCATTTCTGAAAAGAATATGCATATAATTATTTTTCTACATGCTGATTATGGTTGGAATATTGTTTATAAATATACATAGCAACATATTAAACCCATTTGTGATATGAGTATGCATATAATTATTTTTCTACATGGGGATTATGTATGGAATATTGTTAATAAATATACATTGCAACATATTATACCTATTTCTGATATGAATATGTATGTAATTACTTTTCTACATGGGATTAGCAACATATTAAACATATTTCTGTTATGAATATGCATATAATAATTTTTCTACATCGAGATTATGGGTGGAATATTGTTTATAAATATAGATAGCAACCTATTTTTGTTTTAAATATGCATAAAATTATTTTTCTACATGGGGATTATGGGTGGAATATTGTTTATAAATATACATAGGAACCTATCTATGACATTTCTGATAAGAATATGCATATAATTATTTTTCTACATGTGGATTATGGGCAGAATATGGTATAAAATTATACATAGGAACCAATTTAACCCATTTCTGATAAGAATATGCATATAATTATTTTTCTACATGCTAATTATGGTTGGAATATTGTTTCTAAATATACATAGCAACATATTAAACCCATTTGTGATATGAGTATGCATATAATTATTTTTCTACATCGGGATTATGGGTGGAATATTGTTTATAAATATAGATAGCAACCTATTTCTGATTTAATTATGCATAAAATTATTTTTCTACATGGGGATTATGTGTGGAATATTTTTTATAAATATACATAGGAACCTATCTAACCCATTTCTGATAAGAATATGCATATAATTATTTTTGTACATGTGGATTATGGGCAGAATATGGTTTAAAAATATACATAGGAACCAATTTAACCCATTTCTGATAAGAATATGCATATTATTTTTTTCTACATGGGGATTATAGGTTGAAGATTGTTTATTGATATAGATAGCAACATATTAAGCTTATTTCTGATAAGAATATGCATATAATTATTTTTCTGCATGGGGATTATAGGTGGAATATTTTTTAAAACCATACATAGCAACCTATTTAACCCATTTATGATAAGAATATGCAAAGAATTATTTTTCTACATGGGAATTATGGGTAGAATATTGTATATAAATATACATAGGAATCTATTAAACACATTTCTGATAAGAATATGCGTATAATTGTTTTTTTACATGGGAATTATGGGAAGAATATTGTTTTTAATTATACATAGGAACCTATTTAACCCATTTCTGAAAAGAATATGCATATAATAATTTTTCAACATCGGGATTATGGGTGGAATATTGTTTATAAATATAGATAGCAACCTATTTCTGATTTAAATATGCATAAAATTATTTTTCCACATAGGGATTATGGTTGGAATATTGTTTATAAATACACATAGGAACCTATTTAACCCATTTCTGATAACAATATGCATATAATTATTTTTCTGCATGGGGATTATAAGTGGAATATTGTTTATAAATATACATAGGAACCTATTTAACCCATTTCTGATAACAATATGCATATAATTATTTTTTTGCATGGGAATTATAAGTGGAATATTGTTTATAAATATACATAGCAATCTATTTAACCAATTTCTGATAAGAATATGAATATATTTATTTTTCTACATGGGGATTGTGGGTGGAATATTGTAGTTAAACATACATATTAATAAATTAAGTTTATTTCTGATATGAATATGGATAAAATTATTTTTCTACATTATTATGGGTGGAATATTGTTTATAAATATACATAGGAACCTAATTAACCCATTTCGGATAAGAATATGCATAAAATTATTTTTCTACATGGGGATTATGGGTGGACTATTGTTAATAAATATACATAGCAACCTATTTAACCCATTTCTGATAAGAATATGCATATAATTATTTTTCTACATTGGGATTATGGGTGGAATATTGTTGCTAAAGATACATAGGAATATATTAAGCCTATTTCTGATATGAATATGCATAAAATTATTTTTCTACATGGGGATTATGGGTAGGATATTCTTTATACATATACATAGCCACATATTAAACCTATTTCTGATATGAATATGCATATTGTTATTTTTCTATATGGGAATTATGGTTGGAATGTTCTATATAAATATACATAGGAACCTAGTTAACACATTTCTGATAAGAATATGCATAAAATTATTTTTCTACATGGGGATTATGGGTGGAATATTTTTTTTATAAACATAGATAGGAACCTATTTAACCCATTTCTAATAAGAATATACATATAATTATTTCCTACATTGGGATTATGGGTGGAATATTGAAGTTAAAGATACATAGGAATATATTAAGCCTATTTCTGAAATGAATATGCATAAAATTATTTTTCTACATTGGGATTATGGGTGGAATATTGTTTATAAATCTACATAGCAATATATTAAACCTATTTCTGATAAGATTATGCATATAATTATTTTTCTACATGGGGATTATGGTTGAAATATTGTTTATAAATATACATAGGAACCTATTTAACACATTTCTGATACAAATATGCAAATAATAATTTTTCTACATAGGGATTATGGATGGAATATTGTTTATAAATATAGATAGAAACATATTAAATCTATTTCAGATAAGAATATGCATATCATTATTTTTCTACATTATGATTAAGGGTGGAATATTGTTTATAAATATACATAGCAACCTATTTAACCCATTTCTGATAAGAATATGCATATAATTATTTTTCTTCATTGGGATTATGGGTGGGATATTGCAGTTAAACCTACATAGGAGTATATTAACCCTATTTCTGATATGAATATGCATACAATTATTTTTCTACATGGGGAATATGGCTGGGATATTGTTTATACATATACATAGCAACATATTAAACCTATTTCTGATATGAATATGCATATTATTATTTTTCTACATGGGGATTATGGGTAGAATATTGTAGATAAACATAAATAGCAACATATTAAACCTATTTCTGATAAAAATACGCATATCATTATTTTTCTACATGTGGATTATGGGTTGAATATTGTTTATAAATATATATAGGAACCTATTTAACCCAATTCTGATAAGAATATGCATATAATTATTTTTCTACATGGGAATTATTGGTGGAATATTGTATATAAATATACTTTGGAACATATTAAACCTATTTGTGATGTGAATATGCATATAATTGTTTTTCTACATTGGGATTATGGGTAGACTATTGCAGATAAACATACATAACAACATATTAAACCTATTTTTGATATGAATAGGCATATCATTATTTCTCTAAATGTGAATTATGGGTGGAATATTGTTTATAAGCATACATAGGAACCTATGTAACCCATTTCTGATAAGAATATGCATAAAATTATTTTTCTACATGGGGATTATGGGTGGAATATTGTTTATAAATATACATAGGAACCTATTTAACCCATTTCTGATAAGAATATGCATATAATTATTTTTCTGCATCGGGATTATAGGTGGAATATTGTTTATAAATATACATAGGAACCTATTTAACCCATTTCTGATAAGAATATGCATATAATTATTTTTCTACATGGGGATTATGGGTGGAATATTTTTAATAAATATACATAGCAACCTTTTTAACCCAATTTTGATAAGAATATGCATATAATTATTTTCTACATTGGGACTATGAGTGGAATATTGTTTATAAACGTAGATAGGAACCTATTTAACCCATTTCTTATAAGAATATGCATATAATTATTTTTCTACATTGGGATTATGGGTGGAATATTGTTGTTAAAGATACATAGGAATATATTAAGCATATTTCAGATATGAATATGCATAAAATTATTTTTCTACATTGAGACTATGGGTGGAATATTGTTTATAAACATAGATAGGAACCTATTTAACCCATTTCTAATAAGAATATGCATATAAATATTTTCTACATTGGGATTATGGGTGGAATATTGTAGTTAAAGATACATACGAATATATTAAGCCTATTTCTGATATGAATATGCATAAAATGATTTTCTACATTGGGATTATTGGTGGAATATTGTTTAAAAGTATACATAGGAACCTATCTAACCCATTTCTGATAAGAATATTTATATAATTATTTTTCTACATTTTGAGTGTGGGTGGAATATTGTAGTTAAATATACATAGGAATATATTAAGTCTATTTCTGATATGAATATGCATACAATTATTTTTCTACATGGGGATTATGGGTGGAATATTGTTTATAAATATACATAGGAACCTATTTAACCCATTTCTGATAAGACTATGCATATAATTTTTTTCTGCATGGGGATTATAGGTGGAATTTTGTTTATAAATATACATAGGAACCTATTTAACCCATTTCTGATAAGAATATGCATAAAATTATTTTTCTACATGGGGTTTATGGGTAGAATAATGTTAATAAATATACATAGCAACCTATTTAACCCATTTCTGATAAGAATATGCATATAATTATTTTCTACATTAGGACTATGGGTGGAATATTGTTTATAAACATAGATAGGAACCTATTTAACCCATTTCTAATAAGAATATGCATATAATTATTTTTCTACATGGGGATTATGGGTAGAATATTTTTAATAAATATACATAGCAACCTATTTAACCCATTTCTGATAAGATTATGCATATGATTATTTTCTCCATGGGGATTTTGGGTGGAATATTGTTTATAAACATAGATAGGAACATATTAAACCTATTTCTGATAAGAATATGCATATAATTATTTTTCTACATTGGGACTATGGGTGGAATATTGTTTATAAACATAGATAGGAACATATTTAACTCATTTCTAATAAGAATATGCATATAATTATTTTTCTACATTGGGATAATGGGTGGAATATTGTAGTTAAAGACACATAGAAATATATTAAGCCTATTTCTGATATAAATATGCATAAAATTATTTTTCTACTTTGGGATTATGGGTGGAATATTATTTATAAGTATACATAGGAACCTATGTAGCCCATTTCTGATAAGAATATGCATATAATTATTTTTCTACATGGGGATTGTGCGTGGAATATTGTAGTTAAACATACATAGGAATATATTAAGTTTATTTCTGATATGGTATATGGATAAAAAATTTTTTCTACATTATTATGGGAGGAATATTGTTTATATATATATATATATAGATAGGAACCTATTTAACCCATTTCTGATAAGAATATGCATATAATTATTTTTCTATATGGGGTTTATGGGTGGATTATTGTTTATAAATATACATAGGAACCTATTTAACCCATTTCTGATAAGAATATGCATATAAATATTTTTCTACATGGGGTTTATGGGTGGATTATTGTTAATAAATATACATAGCAACCTATTTAACCCATTTCTGATAAGAATATGCATATAATTATTTTCTACATTGGGACTATGGGTGGAAAATTGTTTATAAACATAGATAGGAACCTATTTAACCCATTTCTAATAAGAATATGCATATAATTATTTTTCTACGTTGGGATTATGGGTAGAATATTTTTAATAAATATACATAGCAACCTATTTAACCCATTTCTGATAAGATTATGCATATGATTATTTTCTCCATGGGGATTTTGGGTGGAATATTGATTATAAATATACATAGAAAAATATTAAACCTATTTCTGATAAGAATATGCATATAATTATTTTTCTACATTGCGACTATGGGTGGAATATTGTTTATAAACATAGATAGGAACATATTTAACTCATTTCTAATAAGAATATGCATATAATTATTTTTCTACATTGGGATAATGGGTGGAATATTGTAGTTAAAGACACATAGAAATATATTAAGCCTATTTCTGATATAAATATGCATAAAATTATTTTTCTACTTTGGGATTATGGGTGGAATATTATTTATAAGTATACATAGAAACCTATGTAGCCCATTTCTGATAAGAATATGCATATAATTATTTTTCTACATGGGGATTGTGGGTGGAATATTGTAGTTAAACATACATAGGAATATATTAAGTTTATTTCTGATATGGTATATGGATAAAATTATTTTTCTACATTATTATGGGTGGAATATTGTTTATATATGTAGATAGAAACCTATTTAACCCATTTCTGATAAGAATATGCATATAATTATTTTTCTATATTGGGTTTATGGGTGGATTATTGTTTATAAATATACATAGGAACCTATTTAACCCATTTCTGATAAGAATATGCATATAAATATTTTTCTACATGGGGTTTATGGGTGGATTATTGTTTATAAATATACATAGTAACCTATTTAACCCATTTCTGAAAAGAATATTCATATAATTACTTTTCTACATGGGGATTATAAGTGGAATATTGTTTATAAATATACATAGGAACCTATTTAACCCATTTCTGATAAGACTATGCATATAATTATTTTTCTGCATATGGATTATAGGTGGAATATTGTTTATAAATATACATAGGAACCTATTTAACCAATTTCTGATAAGAATATGCATAAAACTATTTTTCCACATGGGGTTTATGGGTGGAATATTGTTAATAAATATACATAGCAACCTATTTAACCCATTTCTGATAAGAATATGCATATGATTATTTTCTCCATGGGGATTATGGGTGGAATATTGTTAATAAATATACATAGCAACCTATTTAACCCATTTCTGATATGAATATGCATATAATTATTTTTCTACATCGGGATTATGGGTGAAATATTGTTTATAAATATACATAGGAACCTATTTAATCCATTTCTGATAAGAATATGCATATAATTATTTTTCTGCAAAGGGATTATAGGTGGAATATTGTTTATAAATATACATAGGAACCTATATAACCCATTTCTGAAAAGAGTATGGATATAATTATTTTTTTACATTTGGATTATGGTTTGAATATTGTTTATGAATATACATAGAAACATATTAAACCTATTTCTGATATGAATATGCATATAATTATTTTTCTACATGGGGATTATAGTTGCAATATTATTTATAAATATACATAGTAACCCTTTTAACCAATTTCTGAAAAGAATATGCATATAATTATTTTTCTACATTTGGATTATGGTTGGAATATTGTTTATAAATATACATAGGAACCTATTTAACCCATTTCTGATAAGTATATGCATATAATTATTTTTCTAGACGAGGATTATGGATGGAATATTTTTAATAAATATGCATAGCAACATATTAAACCTATTTCTGTTATGAATATGCATAAAATTATTTTTCTACATGGGGATTATGGGTGGAATATTGTTTATAAATATACACAGGAACCTATTTAACCCATTTCTGATAAAAATATGCATATAATTATTTTTCTACATGTGGATTATGGGCAGAATATGGTTTTAAAATATACATAGGAAACTATTTAACCCATTTCTGATAAGAATATGCATATAATTTTTTTCTACATGGGGATTATAGGTTGAAGATTGTTTATAGATATAGATAGCAACATATTAAGCTTATTTCTGATAAGAATATGCATATAATTATTTTTCTACATGGGGATTATGGGTGGAATATTGTTTATAAACATACATAGCAACATATTAATACTATTTCTGATATGAATATGCTTATAATTATTTTTCTACATGGGAATTATGGGTGAAATATTGTTAATAAGTACACATAGGAACCTATTTGACCCATTTCTAAAAAACAATATGCATATAATTATTTTTCTGCATGGGGATTATAGGTGGAATATTGTTTATAAATATACATATACATAGCAACCTATTTAACCCATTTCTGATAACAATATGCATATATTTTTTTTTTTTTTGCATGGGGATTATAGGTGAAATATTGTTTATAAATATACATAGGAACCTATTCAACCCATCTCTGATAAGAATATGCATATAATTATTTTTCTACATGGGGATTACGGGTGAACTATTGTTTATAAATATACATAGGAACCTATTTAACCCATTTCTGATAAGAATATGCATATAATTACTTTTCTACATGGGCATTATGGGTGGAATATTGTATATAAATATACATAGGAACATATTTAACCCATTTCAGATAAGAATATGCATTAAATTATTTTTCTACATGGGGATTATGGGTAGAATATTTTTAAAAAATATACATAGCAACCTATTTAACCCATTTCTGATAAGATTATGCATATGATTATTTTCTCCATGGGGATTATGGGTGGAATATTGTTTATCAATATACATAGCAAAATATTAAACCTATTTCTGATAAGAATATGCATATAATTATTTTTCTACATTGGGACTATGGGTGGAATATTGTTTATAAACATAGATAGGAACATATTTAACCCATTTCTAATAAGAATATGCATATCATTATTTTTCTACATTGGGATAATGGGTGGAATATTGTAGTTAAAGATACAAAGGAAAATATTAAGCCTATTTCTGATATGAATATGCATAAAATTATTTTTCTACTTTGGGATTATGGGCGGAATATTATTTATAAGTATACATAGGAACCTATGTAACCCATTTCTGATAAGAATATGCATATAATTATTTTTCTACATGGGGATTGTGGGTGGAATATTGTAGTTAAACATACATAGGAATATATTAAGTTTATTTCTGATATGAATATGGATAAAATTATTTTTCTTCATTATTATGGGTGGAATATTGTTTATAAATATATATAGGAACCTATTTAACCCATTTCTGATAAGAATATGCATATAAATATTTGTCTACATGGGGTTTATGGGTGGATTATTGTTTATAAATATACATAGTAAGCTATTTAACCCATTTCTGATAAGAACATGCGTATAATTATTTTTCTACATGGGGATTATGGGTGGAATATTGTTTATAAATATACATAGGAACCTATTTAACCCATTTCTGATAAGACTATGCATATAATTATTTTTCTGCATGGGGATTATAGGTGGAATATTGTTTATAAATATACATAGGAACCTATTTAACCCATTTCTGATAAGAATATGCATAAAATTATTTTTCTACATGGGGTTTATGGGTGGAATATTGTTAATAAATATACATAGCAACCTATTTAACCCATTTCTGATAAGAATATGCATATAATTATTTTCTACATTGGGACTATGGGTGGAATATTGTTTATAAACATAGATAGGAACCTATTTAACCCATTTCTAATAAGAATATGCATATAATTATTTTTCTACATTGGGATTATGGGTAGAATATTTTTAATAAATATACATAGCAACCTATTTAACCCATTTCTGATAAGATTATGCATATGATTATTTTCTCCATGGGGATTTTGGGTGGAATATTGTTTATAAATATACATAGAAAAATATTGAACCTATTTCTGATAAGAATATGCATATAATTATTTTTCTACATTGCGACTATGGGTGGAATATTGTTTATAAACATAGATAGGAACATATTTAACTCATTTCTAATAAGGATATGCATATAATTATTTTTCTACATTGGGATAATGGTTGGAATATTGTAGTTAAAGACACATAGAAATATATTAAGCCTATTTCTGATATAAATATGCATAAAATTATTTTTCTACTTTGGGATTATGGGTGGAATATTATTTATAAGTATACATAGGAACCTATGTAGCCCATTTCTGATAAGAATATGCATATAATTATTTTTCTACATGGGGATTGTGGGTGGAATATTGTAGTTAAACATACATAGGAATATATTAAGTTTATTTCTGATATGAATATGGATAAAATTATTTTTCTACATTATTATGGGTGGAATATTGTTTATAAATATACATAGGAACCTATTTAACCCATTTCTGATAAGAATATGCATATAAATATTTTTCTACATGGGGTTTATGGGTGGATTATTGTTTATAAATATACATAGTAACTTATTTAACCAATTTCTGAAAAGAATATGCATATAATTACTTTTCTACATGGGGATTATGGGTGGAATATTGTTTATAAACATACATAGGAACCTATTTAACCCATTTCTGATAAAAATATGCATAAAATTATTTTTCTACATGGGGATTATGGGTGGAATATTTTTAATAAATATACATAGCAACATTTTTAACCCAATTTTGATAAGAATATGCATATAATTATTTTCTATATTGGGACTATGAGTGGAATATTGTTTATAAACATAGATAGGAACCTATTTAACCCGTTTCTTATAAAGAATATGCATATAATTATTTTTCTACATTGGGATTATGGGTGGAATATTGTAGTTAAAGATACATACGAATATATTAAGCCTATTTCTGATATGAATATGCATAAAATTATTTTCTACATTGGGATTATGGGTGGAATATTGTAGTTAAATATACATAGGAATATATTAAGTCTATTTCTGATATGAATATGCATAAAATTATTTTTCTACATGGGGATTATGGGTGGAATATTGTTTATAAATATACATAGGAACCTATATAACCCATTTCTGATAAGAATATGCATATAAATATTTTTCCACATGGGGTTTATGGGTGGATTATTGTTTATAAATATACATAGTAACCTATTTAACCAATTTATGATAAGAATATGCGTATAATTATTTTTCTACATGGGGATTATGGGTGGAATATTGTTTATAAATATACATAGTAATCTATTTAACCCATTTCTGAAAAGAATATTCATATAATCACATTTCTACATGGGGATTATGGGTGGAATATTGTTTATAAATATACATAGGAACCTATTTAACCCATTTCTGATAAGACTATGCATATAATTATTTTTCTGCATGGGGATTATAGGTGGAATATTGTTTATAAATATACATAGGAACCTATATAACCTATTTCTGATAAGAATATGCATAAAATTATTTTTCTACATGGGGTTTATGGGTGGAATATTGTTAATAAATATACACAGCAACCTATTTAACCCATTTCTGATAAGAATATACATATAATTATTTTCTACATTGGGACTAAGGGTGGAATATTGTTTATAAACATACATAGCAACCTATTTAACCCATTTCTGATAAGATTATGCATATGATTATTTTCTCCATGGGGATTATGGGTGGAATATTGTTTATAAATATACATAGCAACCGATTTAACCCATTTCTGATAAGTATATGAATATAATTATTTTTCTACATGGGGATTATGGGTGGAATATTGTTTATAAATATACATAGGAACCTATTTAACCCATTTATGATAAGAATATGCATATAATTATTTTTCTACATGGGGATTATAGTTGCAATATTATTTATAAATATACATAGTAACCCTTTTAACCAATTTCTGAAAAGAATATGCATATAATTATTTTTCTACATTTGGATTATGGTTGGAATATTGTTTATAAATATACATAGGAACCTATTTAACCCATTTCTGATATGTATATGCATATAATTATTTTTCTAGACGAGGATTATGGATGGAATATTTTTAATAAATATGCATAGCAACATATTAAACCTATTTCTGATATGAATATGCATATTATTATTTTTCTACATGGGGATTATGGGTAGAATATTGTAGATAAACATAAATAGCAACATATTAAACCTATTTCTGATAAAAATACGCATATCATTATTTTTCTACATGTGGATTATGGGTTGAATATTGTTTATAAATATATATAGGAACCTATTTAACCCAATTCTGATAAGAATATGCATATAATTATTTTTCTACATGGGAATTATTGGTGGAATATTGTATATAAATATACTTTGGAACATATTAAACCTATTTGTGATGTGAATATGCATATAATTGTTTTTCTACATTGGGATTATGGGTAGACTATTGCAGATAAACATACATAACAACATATTAAACCTATTTTTGATATGAATAGGCATATCATTATTTCTCTAAATGTGAATTATGGGTGGAATATTGTTTATAAGCATACATAGGAACCTATGTAACCCATTTCTGATAAGAATATGCATAAAATTATTTTTCTACATGGGGATTATGGGTGGAATATTGTTTATAAATATACATAGGAACCTATTTAACCCATTTCTGATAAGAATATGCATATAATTATTTTTCTGCATCGGGATTATAGGTGGAATATTGTTTATAAATATACATAGGAACCTATTTAACCCATTTCTGATAAGAATATGCATATAATTATTTTTCTACATGGGGATTATGGGTGGAATATTTTTAATAAATATACATAGCAACCTTTTTAACCCAATTTTGATAAGAATATGCATATAATTATTTTCTACATTGGGACTATGAGTGGAATATTGTTTATAAACGTAGATAGGAACCTATTTAACCCATTTCTTATAAGAATATGCATATAATTATTTTTCTACATTGGGATTATGGGTGGAATATTGTTGTTAAAGATACATAGGAATATATTAAGCATATTTCAGATATGAATATGCATAAAATTATTTTTCTACATTGAGACTATGGGTGGAATATTGTTTATAAACATAGATAGGAACCTATTTAACCCATTTCTAATAAGAATATGCATATAAATATTTTCTACATTGGGATTATGGGTGGAATATTGTAGTTAAAGATACATACGAATATATTAAGCCTATTTCTGATATGAATATGCATAAAATGATTTTCTACATTGGGATTATTGGTGGAATATTGTTTAAAAGTATACATAGGAACCTATCTAACCCATTTCTGATAAGAATATTTATATAATTATTTTTCTACATTTTGAGTGTGGGTGGAATATTGTAGTTAAATATACATAGGAATATATTAAGTCTATTTCTGATATGAATATGCATACAATTATTTTTCTACATGGGGATTATGGGTGGAATATTGTTTATAAATATACATAGGAACCTATTTAACCCATTTCTGATAAGACTATGCATATAATTTTTTTCTGCATGGGGATTATAGGTGGAATTTTGTTTATAAATATACATAGGAACCTATTTAACCCATTTCTGATAAGAATATGCATAAAATTATTTTTCTACATGGGGTTTATGGGTAGAATAATGTTAATAAATATACATAGCAACCTATTTAACCCATTTCTGATAAGAATATGCATATAATTATTTTCTACATTAGGACTATGGGTGGAATATTGTTTATAAACATAGATAGGAACCTATTTAACCCATTTCTAATAAGAATATGCATATAATTATTTTTCTACATGGGGATTATGGGTAGAATATTTTTAATAAATATACATAGCAACCTATTTAACCCATTTCTGATAAGATTATGCATATGATTATTTTCTCCATGGGGATTTTGGGTGGAATATTGTTTATAAACATAGATAGGAACATATTAAACCTATTTCTGATAAGAATATGCATATAATTATTTTTCTACATTGGGACTATGGGTGGAATATTGTTTATAAACATAGATAGGAACATATTTAACTCATTTCTAATAAGAATATGCATATAATTATTTTTCTACATTGGGATAATGGGTGGAATATTGTAGTTAAAGACACATAGAAATATATTAAGCCTATTTCTGATATAAATATGCATAAAATTATTTTTCTACTTTGGGATTATGGGTGGAATATTATTTATAAGTATACATAGGAACCTATGTAGCCCATTTCTGATAAGAATATGCATATAATTATTTTTCTACATGGGGATTGTGCGTGGAATATTGTAGTTAAACATACATAGGAATATATTAAGTTTATTTCTGATATGGTATATGGATAAAAAATTTTTTCTACATTATTATGGGAGGAATATTGTTTATATATATATATATATAGATAGGAACCTATTTAACCCATTTCTGATAAGAATATGCATATAATTATTTTTCTATATGGGGTTTATGGGTGGATTATTGTTTATAAATATACATAGGAACCTATTTAACCCATTTCTGATAAGAATATGCATATAAATATTTTTCTACATGGGGTTTATGGGTGGATTATTGTTAATAAATATACATAGCAACCTATTTAACCCATTTCTGATAAGAATATGCATATAATTATTTTCTACATTGGGACTATGGGTGGAAAATTGTTTATAAACATAGATAGGAACCTATTTAACCCATTTCTAATAAGAATATGCATATAATTATTTTTCTACGTTGGGATTATGGGTAGAATATTTTTAATAAATATACATAGCAACCTATTTAACCCATTTCTGATAAGATTATGCATATGATTATTTTCTCCATGGGGATTTTGGGTGGAATATTGATTATAAATATACATAGAAAAATATTAAACCTATTTCTGATAAGAATATGCATATAATTATTTTTCTACATTGCGACTATGGGTGGAATATTGTTTATAAACATAGATAGGAACATATTTAACTCATTTCTAATAAGAATATGCATATAATTATTTTTCTACATTGGGATAATGGGTGGAATATTGTAGTTAAAGACACATAGAAATATATTAAGCCTATTTCTGATATAAATATGCATAAAATTATTTTTCTACTTTGGGATTATGGGTGGAATATTATTTATAAGTATACATAGAAACCTATGTAGCCCATTTCTGATAAGAATATGCATATAATTATTTTTCTACATGGGGATTGTGGGTGGAATATTGTAGTTAAACATACATAGGAATATATTAAGTTTATTTCTGATATGGTATATGGATAAAATTATTTTTCTACATTATTATGGGTGGAATATTGTTTATATATGTAGATAGAAACCTATTTAACCCATTTCTGATAAGAATATGCATATAATTATTTTTCTATATTGGGTTTATGGGTGGATTATTGTTTATAAATATACATAGGAACCTATTTAACCCATTTCTGATAAGAATATGCATATAAATATTTTTCTACATGGGGTTTATGGGTGGATTATTGTTTATAAATATACATAGTAACCTATTTAACCCATTTCTGAAAAGAATATTCATATAATTACTTTTCTACATGGGGATTATAAGTGGAATATTGTTTATAAATATACATAGGAACCTATTTAACCCATTTCTGATAAGACTATGCATATAATTATTTTTCTGCATATGGATTATAGGTGGAATATTGTTTATAAATATACATAGGAACCTATTTAACCAATTTCTGATAAGAATATGCATAAAACTATTTTTCCACATGGGGTTTATGGGTGGAATATTGTTAATAAATATACATAGCAACCTATTTAACCCATTTCTGATAAGAATATGCATATGATTATTTTCTCCATGGGGATTATGGGTGGAATATTGTTAATAAATATACATAGCAACCTATTTAACCCATTTCTGATATGAATATGCATATAATTATTTTTCTACATCGGGATTATGGGTGAAATATTGTTTATAAATATACATAGGAACCTATTTAATCCATTTCTGATAAGAATATGCATATAATTATTTTTCTGCAAAGGGATTATAGGTGGAATATTGTTTATAAATATACATAGGAACCTATATAACCCATTTCTGAAAAGAGTATGGATATAATTATTTTTTTACATTTGGATTATGGTTTGAATATTGTTTATGAATATACATAGAAACATATTAAACCTATTTCTGATATGAATATGCATATAATTATTTTTCTACATGGGGATTATAGTTGCAATATTATTTATAAATATACATAGTAACCCTTTTAACCAATTTCTGAAAAGAATATGCATATAATTATTTTTCTACATTTGGATTATGGTTGGAATATTGTTTATAAATATACATAGGAACCTATTTAACCCATTTCTGATAAGTATATGCATATAATTATTTTTCTAGACGAGGATTATGGATGGAATATTTTTAATAAATATGCATAGCAACATATTAAACCTATTTCTGTTATGAATATGCATAAAATTATTTTTCTACATGGGGATTATGGGTGGAATATTGTTTATAAATATACACAGGAACCTATTTAACCCATTTCTGATAAAAATATGCATATAATTATTTTTCTACATGTGGATTATGGGCAGAATATGGTTTTAAAATATACATAGGAAACTATTTAACCCATTTCTGATAAGAATATGCATATAATTTTTTTCTACATGGGGATTATAGGTTGAAGATTGTTTATAGATATAGATAGCAACATATTAAGCTTATTTCTGATAAGAATATGCATATAATTATTTTTCTACATGGGGATTATGGGTGGAATATTGTTTATAAACATACATAGCAACATATTAATACTATTTCTGATATGAATATGCTTATAATTATTTTTCTACATGGGAATTATGGGTGAAATATTGTTAATAAGTACACATAGGAACCTATTTGACCCATTTCTAAAAAACAATATGCATATAATTATTTTTCTGCATGGGGATTATAGGTGGAATATTGTTTATAAATATACATATACATAGCAACCTATTTAACCCATTTCTGATAACAATATGCATATATTTTTTTTTTTTTTGCATGGGGATTATAGGTGAAATATTGTTTATAAATATACATAGGAACCTATTCAACCCATCTCTGATAAGAATATGCATATAATTATTTTTCTACATGGGGATTACGGGTGAACTATTGTTTATAAATATACATAGGAACCTATTTAACCCATTTCTGATAAGAATATGCATATAATTACTTTTCTACATGGGCATTATGGGTGGAATATTGTATATAAATATACATAGGAACATATTTAACCCATTTCAGATAAGAATATGCATTAAATTATTTTTCTACATGGGGATTATGGGTAGAATATTTTTAAAAAATATACATAGCAACCTATTTAACCCATTTCTGATAAGATTATGCATATGATTATTTTCTCCATGGGGATTATGGGTGGAATATTGTTTATCAATATACATAGCAAAATATTAAACCTATTTCTGATAAGAATATGCATATAATTATTTTTCTACATTGGGACTATGGGTGGAATATTGTTTATAAACATAGATAGGAACATATTTAACCCATTTCTAATAAGAATATGCATATCATTATTTTTCTACATTGGGATAATGGGTGGAATATTGTAGTTAAAGATACAAAGGAAAATATTAAGCCTATTTCTGATATGAATATGCATAAAATTATTTTTCTACTTTGGGATTATGGGCGGAATATTATTTATAAGTATACATAGGAACCTATGTAACCCATTTCTGATAAGAATATGCATATAATTATTTTTCTACATGGGGATTGTGGGTGGAATATTGTAGTTAAACATACATAGGAATATATTAAGTTTATTTCTGATATGAATATGGATAAAATTATTTTTCTTCATTATTATGGGTGGAATATTGTTTATAAATATATATAGGAACCTATTTAACCCATTTCTGATAAGAATATGCATATAAATATTTGTCTACATGGGGTTTATGGGTGGATTATTGTTTATAAATATACATAGTAAGCTATTTAACCCATTTCTGATAAGAACATGCGTATAATTATTTTTCTACATGGGGATTATGGGTGGAATATTGTTTATAAATATACATAGGAACCTATTTAACCCATTTCTGATAAGACTATGCATATAATTATTTTTCTGCATGGGGATTATAGGTGGAATATTGTTTATAAATATACATAGGAACCTATTTAACCCATTTCTGATAAGAATATGCATAAAATTATTTTTCTACATGGGGTTTATGGGTGGAATATTGTTAATAAATATACATAGCAACCTATTTAACCCATTTCTGATAAGAATATGCATATAATTATTTTCTACATTGGGACTATGGGTGGAATATTGTTTATAAACATAGATAGGAACCTATTTAACCCATTTCTAATAAGAATATGCATATAATTATTTTTCTACATTGGGATTATGGGTAGAATATTTTTAATAAATATACATAGCAACCTATTTAACCCATTTCTGATAAGATTATGCATATGATTATTTTCTCCATGGGGATTTTGGGTGGAATATTGTTTATAAATATACATAGAAAAATATTGAACCTATTTCTGATAAGAATATGCATATAATTATTTTTCTACATTGCGACTATGGGTGGAATATTGTTTATAAACATAGATAGGAACATATTTAACTCATTTCTAATAAGGATATGCATATAATTATTTTTCTACATTGGGATAATGGTTGGAATATTGTAGTTAAAGACACATAGAAATATATTAAGCCTATTTCTGATATAAATATGCATAAAATTATTTTTCTACTTTGGGATTATGGGTGGAATATTATTTATAAGTATACATAGGAACCTATGTAGCCCATTTCTGATAAGAATATGCATATAATTATTTTTCTACATGGGGATTGTGGGTGGAATATTGTAGTTAAACATACATAGGAATATATTAAGTTTATTTCTGATATGAATATGGATAAAATTATTTTTCTACATTATTATGGGTGGAATATTGTTTATAAATATACATAGGAACCTATTTAACCCATTTCTGATAAGAATATGCATATAAATATTTTTCTACATGGGGTTTATGGGTGGATTATTGTTTATAAATATACATAGTAACTTATTTAACCAATTTCTGAAAAGAATATGCATATAATTACTTTTCTACATGGGGATTATGGGTGGAATATTGTTTATAAACATACATAGGAACCTATTTAACCCATTTCTGATAAAAATATGCATAAAATTATTTTTCTACATGGGGATTATGGGTGGAATATTTTTAATAAATATACATAGCAACATTTTTAACCCAATTTTGATAAGAATATGCATATAATTATTTTCTATATTGGGACTATGAGTGGAATATTGTTTATAAACATAGATAGGAACCTATTTAACCCGTTTCTTATAAAGAATATGCATATAATTATTTTTCTACATTGGGATTATGGGTGGAATATTGTAGTTAAAGATACATACGAATATATTAAGCCTATTTCTGATATGAATATGCATAAAATTATTTTCTACATTGGGATTATGGGTGGAATATTGTAGTTAAATATACATAGGAATATATTAAGTCTATTTCTGATATGAATATGCATAAAATTATTTTTCTACATGGGGATTATGGGTGGAATATTGTTTATAAATATACATAGGAACCTATATAACCCATTTCTGATAAGAATATGCATATAAATATTTTTCCACATGGGGTTTATGGGTGGATTATTGTTTATAAATATACATAGTAACCTATTTAACCAATTTATGATAAGAATATGCGTATAATTATTTTTCTACATGGGGATTATGGGTGGAATATTGTTTATAAATATACATAGTAATCTATTTAACCCATTTCTGAAAAGAATATTCATATAATCACATTTCTACATGGGGATTATGGGTGGAATATTGTTTATAAATATACATAGGAACCTATTTAACCCATTTCTGATAAGACTATGCATATAATTATTTTTCTGCATGGGGATTATAGGTGGAATATTGTTTATAAATATACATAGGAACCTATATAACCTATTTCTGATAAGAATATGCATAAAATTATTTTTCTACATGGGGTTTATGGGTGGAATATTGTTAATAAATATACACAGCAACCTATTTAACCCATTTCTGATAAGAATATACATATAATTATTTTCTACATTGGGACTAAGGGTGGAATATTGTTTATAAACATACATAGCAACCTATTTAACCCATTTCTGATAAGATTATGCATATGATTATTTTCTCCATGGGGATTATGGGTGGAATATTGTTTATAAATATACATAGCAACCGATTTAACCCATTTCTGATAAGTATATGAATATAATTATTTTTCTACATGGGGATTATGGGTGGAATATTGTTTATAAATATACATAGGAACCTATTTAACCCATTTATGATAAGAATATGCATATAATTATTTTTCTACATGGGGATTATAGTTGCAATATTATTTATAAATATACATAGTAACCCTTTTAACCAATTTCTGAAAAGAATATGCATATAATTATTTTTCTACATTTGGATTATGGTTGGAATATTGTTTATAAATATACATAGGAACCTATTTAACCCATTTCTGATATGTATATGCATATAATTATTTTTCTAGACGAGGATTATGGATGGAATATTTTTAATAAATATGCATAGCAACATATTAAACCTATTTCTGTTATGAATATGCATAAAATTATTTTTCTACATGGGGATTATGGGTGGAATATTGTTTATAAATATACATAGGAACCTATTTAACCCATTTCTGATAAAAATATGCATATAATTATTTTTCTACATGTGGATTATGGGTAGAATATGGTTTTAAAATATACATAGGAAACTATTTAACCCATTTCTGATAAGAATATGCATATAATTTTTTTCTACATGGGGATTATAGGTTGAAGATTGTTTATAGATATAGATAGCAACATATTAAGCTTATTTCTGATAAGAATATGCATATAATTATTTTTCTACAT
Organism: Aquarana catesbeiana; assembly: GCA_037953035.1. NCBI lineage: Eukaryota > Metazoa > Chordata > Amphibia > Anura > Ranidae > Aquarana > Aquarana catesbeiana. The sequence continues at coordinate 5,867,392 of JBBHAA010000868.1, forward strand.
GGGGATTATGGGTGGAATATTGTTTATAAACATACATAGCAACATATTAATACTATTTCTGATATGAATATGCTTATAATTATTTTTCTACATGGGAATTATGGGTGAAATATTGTTAATAAGTACACATAGGAACCTATTTGACCCATTTCTGATAACAATATGCATATAATTATTTTTCTGCATGGGGATTATAGGTGGAATATTGTTTATAAATATACATATACATAGCAACCTATTTAACCCATTTCTGATAACAATATGCATATATTTTTTTTTTTGCATGGGGATTATAGGTGAAATATTGTTTATAAATATACATAGGAACCTATTCAACCCATCTCTGATAAGAATATGCATATAATTATTTTTCTACATGGGGATTACGGGTGAACTATTGTTTATAAATATACATAGGAACCTATTTAACCCATTTCTGATAAGAATATGCATATAATTACTTTTCTACATGGGGATTATGGGTGGAATATTGTATATAAATATACATAGGAACATATTTAACCCATTTCAGATAAGAATATGCATTAAATTATTTTTCTACATGGGGATTATGGGTAGAATATTTTTAATAAATATACATAGCAACCTATTTAACCCATTTCTGATAAGATTATGCATATGATTATTTTCTCCATGGGGATTATGGGTGGAATATTGTTTATCAATATACATAGCAAAATATTAAACCTATTTCTGATAAGAATATGCATATAATTATTTTTCTATATTGGGACTATGGGTGGAATATTGTTTATAAACATAGATAGGAACATATTTAACCCATTTCTAATAAGAATATGCATATAATTATTTTTCTACATTGGGATAATGGGTGGAATATTGTAGTTAAAGATACATAGGAAATATTAAGCCTATTTCTGATATGAATATGCATAAAATTATTTTTCTACTTTGGGATTATGGGTGGAATATTATTTATAAGTATACATAGGAACCTATGTAACCCATTTCTGATAAGAATATGCATACAATTATTTTTCTACATGGGGATTGTGGGTGGAATATTGTAGTTAAACATACATAGGAATATATTAAGTTTATTTCTGATATGAATATGGATACAATTATTTTTCTACATTATTATGGGTGGAATATTGTTTATAAATATACATAGGAACCTATTTAACCCATTTCTGATAAGAATATGCATATAAATATTTTTCTACATGGGGTTTATGGGTGGATTATTGTTTATAAATATACATAGTAACCTATTTAACCCATTTTTGATAAGAATATGCGTATAATTATTTTTCTACATGGGGATTATGGGTGGAATATTGTTTATAAATATACATAGTAACTTATTTAACCAATTTCTGAAAAGAATATGCATATAATTACTTTTCTACATGGGGATTATGGGTGGAATATTGTTTATAAACATACATAGGAACCTATTTAACCCATTTCTGATAAAAATATGCATAAAATTATTTTTCTACATGGGGATTATGGGTGGAATATTTTTAATAAATATACATAGCAACATTTTTAACCCAATTTTGATAAGAATATGCATATAATTATTTTCTATATTGGGACTATGAGTGGAATATTGTTTATAAACATAGATAGGAACCTATTTAACCCGTTTCTTATAAGAATATGCATATAATTATTTTTCTACATTGGGATTATGGGTGGAATATTGTTGTTAAAGATACATACGAATATATTAAGCCTATTTCTGATATGAATATGCATAAAATTATTTTCTACATTGGGATTATGGGTGGAATATTGTTTATAAGTATACATAGGAACCTATCTAACCCATTTCTGATAAGAATATGTATATAATTATTTTTCTACATTTTGAGTGTGGGTGGAATATTGTAGTTAAATATACATAGGAATATATTAAGTCTATTTCTGATATGAATATGCATAAAATTATTTTTCTACATGGGGATTATGGGTGGAATATTGTTTATAAATATACATAGGAACCTATTTAACCCATTTCTGATAAGAATATGCATATAAATATTTTTCCACATGGGGTTTATGGGTGGATTATTGTTTATAAATATACATAGTAACCTATTTAACCAATTTATGATAAGAATATGCGTATAATTATTTTTCTACATGGGGATTATGGGTGGAATATTGTTTATAAATATACATAGTAATCTATTTAACCCATTTCTGAAAAGAATATTCATATAATCACTTTTCTACATGGGGATTATGGGTGGAATATTGTTTATAAATATACATAGGAACCTATTTAACCCATTTCTGATAAGACTATGCATATAATTATTTTTCTGCATGGGGATTATAGGTGGAATATTGTTTATAAATATACATAGGAACCTATATAACCCATTTCTGATAAGAATATGCATAAAATTATTTTTCTACATGGGGTTTATGGGTGGAATATTGTTAATAAATATACACAGCAACCTATTTAACCCATTTCTAATAAGAATATGCATATAATTATTTTCTACATTGGGACTAAGGGTGGAATATTGTTTATAAACATACATAGCAACCTATTTAACCCATTTCTGATAAGATTATGCATATGATTATTTTCTCCATGGGGATTATGGGTGGAATATTGTTTATAAATATACATAGCAACCGATTTAACCCATTTCTGATAAGTATATGAATATAATTATTTTTCTACATGGGGATTATGGGTGGAATATTGTTTATAAATATACATAGGAACCTATTTAACCCATTTATGATAAGAATATGCATATAATTATTTTTCTACATGGGAAATATGGGTAGAATATTGTATATAAATATACATAGGAATCTATTTAACACATTTGTGATAAGAATATGCGTATAATTGTTTTTCTACATGGGGATTATGGGAGGAATATTGTTTTTAATAATACATAAGAACCTATTTAACCCATTTCTGAAAAGAATATGCATATAATTATTTTTCTACATGGGGATTATGGGTGTTATATTGTTTATAAATATACATAGTAACCTATTTAACCCATTTCTAATAAGAATATGCATATAATTATGTTTCTGCAAAGGGATTAGAGGTGGAATATTGTTTATAAATATACATAGGAACCTGTATAACCCATTTCTGAAAAGAGTATGCATATCATTATTTTTCTACATTTGGATTATGGTTTGAATATTGTTTATAAATATACATAGAAACATATTAAACCTATTTCTGATATGAATATGCATATAATTATTTTTCTACATGGGGATTATGGTTGGAATATTGTTTATAAATATGCATAGTAACCTATTTAACCAATTTCTGAAAAGAATATGCATATAATTATTTTTCTACATGTGGATTATGGGCAGAATATGGTTTAAAAATATACATAAGAACCTATTTAACCCATTTCTGATAAAAATATGCATATAATTTTTTTCTACATGGGGATTATAGGTTGAAGATTGTTTATAGATATAGATAGCAACATATTAAGCCTATTTCTGATAAGAATATGCATATAATTATTTTTCTACATGGGGATTATAGGTTGAAGATTGTTTATAGATATAGATAGCAACATATTAAGCCTATTTCTGATAAGAATATGCATATAATTATTTTTCTACATGAGGATTATGGGTGGAATATTGTTTATAAATATACATAGCAACATATTAATATTATTTCTGATATGAATATGCATATAATTATTTTTCTACATCGGGATTATGGGTGAAATATTGTTTATAAATATACATAAGAACCTATTTAATCCATTTCTGATAAGAATATGAATATAATTATTTTTCTGCAAAGGGATTATAGGTGGAATATTGTTTATAAATATACATAGGAACCTATATAACCCATTTCTGAAAAGAGTATGGATATAATTATTTTTTTACATTTGGATTATGGTTTGAATATTGTTTATGAATATACATAGAAACATATTAAACCTATTTCTGATATGAATATGCATATAATTATTTTTCTACATCAGGACTATGGGTGGAATATTGTTTATAAATATAGATAGCAACCTATTTCTGCTTTAAATATGCATAAAATTATTTTTCTACATGGGGATTATGGGTGGAATATTGTTTATAAATATACATAGGAACCTATTTAACCCATTTCTGATAAAAATATGCATATAATTATTTTTCTACATGTGGATTATGGGCAGAATATGGTTTTAAAATATACATAGGAAACTATTTAACCCATTTCTGATAAGAATATGCATATAATTTTTTTCTACATGGGGATTATAGGTTGAAGATTGTTTATAGATATAGATAGCAACATATTAAGCCTATTTCTGATAAGAATATGCATATAATTATTTTTCTACATGGGGATTATGGGTGGAATATTGTTTATAAACATACATAGCAACATATTAATACTATTTCTGATATGAATATGCTTATAATTGTTTTTCTACATGGGAATTATGGGTGAAATATTGTTAATAAGTACACATAGGAACCTATTTGACCCATTTCTGATAACAATATGCATATAATTATTTTTCTGCCTGGGGATTATAGGTGGAATATTGTTTATAAATATACATAGCAACCTAGTTAACCCATTTCTGATAACAATATGCATATATTTTTTTTTTGCATGGGGATTATAGGTGACATATTGTTTATAAATATACATAGGAACCTATTTAACACATTTCTGATAGGAATATGTATAAAATTATTTTTCTACATGGGGATTATGGGAGGAATATTGTTTTTAATTATACATAGGAACCTATTTAACCCATTTCTGAAAAGAATATGCATATAATTATTTTTCTACATGGGGATTATGGGTGGAATCTTGTTTATAAATATACATAGGAACCTATTCAACCCATCTCTGATAAGAATATGCATATAATTTTTTTTCTGCAAAGGGATTGTAGGTGGAATATTGTTTATAAATATACATAGTAACCTATTTAACCAATTTCTGAAAAGAATATGCAGATAATTTTTTTTCTACATTTGGATTATGGTTGGAATATTGTTTATAAATATATAAAGGAACCTATTTAACCCATTTCTTATAAGTATATGCATATAATTTTTTTTATGCACGAGGATCATGGATGGAATATTGTTAATAAATATGCATAGCAACATATTAAACCTATTTCTGTTATGAATATGCATATAATTATTTTTCTACATGGGGATTATGGGTGGAATATTGATTTTAAATATACATAGGAACCTATTTAACCCATTTCTGATAAGAATATGCATAAAATTATTTTTCTACATGGGGTTTATGGGTGGAATATTGTTAATAAATATACATAGCAAGATATTAATACTATTTCTGATATGAATATGCATAAAATTATTTTTCTACTTTGGGATTATGGGTGGAATATTATTTATAAGTATACATAGGAACCTATGTAGCCCATTTCTGATAAGAATATGCATATAATTATTTTTCTACATGGGGATTGTGGGTGGAATATTGTAGTTAAACATACATAGGAATATATTAAGTTTATTTCTGATATGGTATATGGATAAAATTATTTTTCTACATTATTATGGGAGGAATATTGTTTATATATATATATATATATAGATAGGAACCTATTTAACCCATTTCTGATAAGAATATGCATATAATTATTTTTCTATATGGGGTTTATGGGTGGATTATTGTTTATAAATATACATAGGAACCTATTTAACCCATTTCTGATAAGAATATGCATATAAATATTTTTCTACATGGGGTTTATGGGTGGATTATTGTTTATAAATATACATAGTAAGCTATTTAACCCATTTCTGATAAGAACATGCGTATAATTATTTTTCTACATGGGGATTATGGGTGGAATATTGTTTATAAATATACATAGGAACCTATTTAACCCATTTCTGATAAGACTATGCATATAATTATTTTTCTGCATGGGGATTATAGGTGGAATATTGTTTATAAATATACATAGGAACCTATTTAACCCATTTCTGATAAGAATATGCATAAAATTATTTTTCTACATGGGATTTATGGGTGGAATATTGTTAATAAATATACATAGCAACCTATTTAACCCATTTCTGATAAGAATATGCATATAATTATTTTCTACATTGGGACTATGGGTGGAATATTGTTTATAAACATAGATAGGAACCTATTTAACCCATTTCTAATAAGAATATGCATATAATTATTTTTCTACGTTGGGATTATGGGTAGAATATTTTTAATAAATATACATAGCAACCTATTTAACCCATTTCTGATAAGATTATGCATATGATTATTTTCTCCATGGGGATTTTGGGTGGAATATTGATTATAAATATACATAGAAAAATATTAAACCTATTTCTGATAAGAATATGCATATAATTATTTTTCTACATTGCGACTATGGGTGGAATATTGTTTATAAACATAGATAGGAACATATTTAACTCATTTCTAATAAGAATATGCATATAATTATTTTTCTACATTGGGATAATGGGTGGAATATTGTAGTTAAAGACACATAGAAATATATTAAGCCTATTTCTGATATAAATATGCATAAAATTATTTTTCTACTTTGGGATTATGGGTGGAATATTATTTAAAAGTATACATAGGAACCTATGTAACCCATTTCTGATAAGAATATGCATATAATTATTTTTCTACATGGGGATTGTGGGTGGAATATTGTAGTTAAACATACATATTAATATATTAAGTTTATTTCTGATATGAATATGGATAAAATTATTTTTCTACATTATTATGGGTGGAATATTGTTTATAAATATACATAGGAACCTATTTAACCAATTTCTGATAAGAATATGCATATAATTATTTTTCTACATGGGAATTATGGGTGGATTATTGTTTATAAATATACATAGGAATCTATTTAACCCATTTCTGATAAGAATATGCGTATAATTACTTTTCTACATGGGGATTATGGGTGGAATATTGTTTATAACTATACATAGGAACCTATTTAACCCATTTCTGATAAGAATATGCATATAATTATTTTTCTGCTCGGGGATTATAGGTGGAATATTGTTTATAAATATACATAGGAACCTAATTAACCCATTTCGGATAAGAATATGCATAAAATTATTTTTCTACATGGGGATTATGGGTGGACTATTGTTAATAAATATACATAGCAACCTATTTAACCCATTTCTGATAAGAATATGCATATAATTATTTTCTACATTGGGACTATGGGTGGAATATTGTTTATAAACATAGATAGGAACCTATTTAACCCATTTCTAATAAGAATATGCATATAATTATTTTTCTACTTTGGGATTATGGGTGGAATATTGTTGCTAAAGATACATAGGAATATATTAAGCCTATTTCTGATATGAATATGCATAAAATTATTTTTCTACATTGGGATTATGGGTGGAATATTGTTTATAAATATACATAGCAACACATTCAATCTATTTCTGATAAGAATATGCATAAAATTATTTTTCTACATGGGGATTATGGGTGGAATATTGTTTTTAAATATACATAGGAACCTATTTAACCCATTTCTGATAAGAATATGCATATAATTATTTTTCTACATGGGGATTATGGGCAGAATATTGTAGATAAACATACAAAGCAACATATTAAACCTATTTCTGATGAAAACACGCATATCATTATTTCTAAATGTGGATTATAGGTGGAATATTGTTTATAAATATACATATTAACCTATTTAACCCATTTCTGATAAGAATATGCATATAATTATTTTTCTACATGGGGTTTATGGGTGGAATATTGTTTATAAATATATATATAAACATATTAAACCTATTTCTGATAAGAATGTGCATATAATTATTTTTCTACATTGGGATTATGGGTGGAATATTGTTTATAAATATACATAGCAACCTATTTAACCCATTCCTGATAAGAATATGTATATAATTATTTTTCTACATGGGGATTATGGGTGGAATATTGTTTATAAAATTACATAGGAACCTATTTAACCCATTTCTGATAAGAATATGGATATAACTATTCTTCTACATGGGGATTATGGGTGGAATATTGTTTATAAATATACATAGTAACCTATTTAACCCTTTTCTGAAAAGAATATGCATATAATTATTTTTCTACATGGGGATTATGGTTGGAATATTGTTTATAAATATACATAGAAACATATTAAACCTATTTCTGATATGAATATGCATATAATTATTTTTCTACATTTGAATTATGGGTGGAATATTGTTTATAAATTTACATAGGAACCTATTTAACCCATTTCTGATAAGAATATGCATATTTTTTTTTCTACATGGGGATTTGGGTGAAATATTGTAGTTAAACACAAATAGGAATATATTAAACCTATTTCTGATATGAATATGCATATAATTATTTTTCTACATGGGGAACATGGTGGAATATTGTTAATAAATATACATAGCTAAATATTACACCTATTTCTGATAAGAATATGCATATAATTATTTTTCTACATGGGGATTATGGGTGAAATATTTTTAATAAATATACACAGGAACCTATTTAACCCATTTCTAATAACAATATGCATATAATTATTTTTCTGCATGGGGATTATAAGTGGAATATTGTTTATAAATATACATAGGAATCTATTTAACACATTTTTGATAAGAATATGCATATAATTATTTTTCTGCATGGGGATTATGGGTGGAATATTGTTTATAAACATAGATAGGAACCCATTCAACCAATTTCTGATAAGAATATGCATATTATTATTTTTCTACATTGGGATTATGGGTGGACTATTGCAGATAAACATACATAACAACATATTAAACCTATTTTTGATATGAATAGGCATATCATTATTTTTCTACATGTGAATTATGGGTGTAATATTGTTTATAAGCATACATAAGAACCTATGTACCCATTTCTGAAAAAAATATGCATATAATTATTTTTCTACATGGGGATTGTGGGTGGAATATTGTAGTTAAACATACATAGGAATATATTAACTCTATTTCTGATATGAATATGCATAAAATTATTTTTCTACATGGGGATTATGGGTGGAATATTGTTTATAAATATACATAGGAACCTATTTAACCCATTTCTGATAAGAATATGCATATAATTATTTTTCTGCATGGGGATTATAGGTGGAATATTGTTTATAAATATACATAGGAACCCATTTAACCCATTTCTGATAACAATATGCATATAATTATTTTTTTGCATGGGGATTATAGGTGGAATATTGTTTATAAATATACATAGGAACCTATTTAACACATTTCTGATAGGAATATGCATAAAATTATTTTTCTACATGGGGATTATGGGTGGAATATTTTTTATAAATATACATAGGAACCTATTTAACCCATTTCTGATAAGTATATGCATATAATTATTTTTCTACATGAGGATTATGGATGGAATATTGTTAATAAATATGCATAGCAACATATTAAACCTATTTCTATTATGAATATGCATATAATTATTTTTCTACATTATGGGTGGAATATTGTTTATAAATATAGATAGCAACCTATTTCTGATTTAAATATGCATAAAATTATTTTTCTACATGTGGAATATGGTCAGAATATGGTTTAAAAATATACATAAGAACCTATTTAACCCATTTCTGAAAAGAATATGCATATAATTATTTTTTTACATTTGGATTATGGTTTGAATATTGTTTATAAATATACATAGAAACTTATTAAACCTATTTCTGATATGAATATGCATATAATTATTTGTCTACATGGGGATTATGGTTGGAATATTATTTATAAATATACATAGTAACCTATTTAACCAATTTCTGAAAAGAATATGCATATGATTATTTTTCTACATTTGGATTATGGTTGGAATATTGTTTATAAATATACATAGGAACCTATTTAACCCATTTCTTTTAAGTATATTCATATCATTATTTTTCTACACGAGGATTATGGATGGAATATTGTTAATAAGTATGCATAGCAACATATTAAACCTATTTCTGTTATGAATATGCATATAAATATTTTTCTACATCGCGATTATGGGTTGAATATTGTCTATAAATATAGATAGCAACCTATTTCTGATTTAAACATGCATACAATTATTTTTCTACATGGGGATTATGGGTGGAATATTGTTTATAAATATACATAGGAACCTATTTAATCCATTTCTGATAAGAATATGCATATAATTATTTTTCTACATGTGGATTATGGGCAGAATATGGTTTAAAAATATACATAAGAACCTATTTAACCCATTTCTGATAAAAATATGCATATAATTTTTTTCTACATGGGGATTATAGGTTGAAGATTGTTTATAGATATAGATAGCAACATATTAAGCCTATTTCTGATAAGAATATGCATATAATTATTTTTCTACATGGGGATTATAGGTTGAAGATTGTTTATAGATATAGATTTCTGATAAGAATATGCATATAATTATTTTTCTACATGTGGATTATGGGCAGAATATGGTTTAAAAATATACATAAGAACCTATTTAACCCATTTCTGATAAAAATATGCATATAATTTTTTTCTACATGGGGATTATAGGTTGAAGATTGTTTATAGATATAGATAGCAACATATTAAGCCTATTTCTGATAAGAATATGCATATAATTATTTTTCTACATGGGGATTATAGGTTGAAGATTGTTTATAGATATAGATAGCAACATATTAAGCCTATTTCTGATAAGAATATGCATATAATTATTTTTCTACATGAGGATTATGGGTGGAATATTGTTTATAAATATACATAGCAACATATTAATATTATTTCTGATATGAATATGCATATAATTATTTTTCTACATCGGGATTATGGGTGAAATATTGTTTATAAATATACATAGGAACCTATTTAATCCATTTCTGATAAGAATATGCATATAATTATTTTTCTGCAAAGGGATTATAGGTGGAATATTGTTTATAAATATACATAGGAACCTATATAACCCATTTCTGAAAAGAGTATGGATATAATTATTTTTTTACATTTGGATTATGGTTTGAATATTGTTTATGAATATACATAGAAACATATTAAACCTATTTCTGATATGAATATGCATATAATTATTTTTCTACATGGGGATTATAGTTGCAATATTATTTATAAATATACATAGTAACCCTTTTAACCAATTTCTGAAAAGAATATGCATATAATTATTTTTCTACATTTGGATTATGGTTGGAATATTGTTTATAAATATACATAGGAACCTATTTAACCCATTTCTGATAAAAATATGCATATAATTATTTTTCTACATGTGGATTATGGGCAGAATATGGTTTTAAAATATATATAGGAAACTATTTAACCCATTTCTGATAAGAATATGCATATAATTTTTTTCTACATGGGGATTATAGGTTGAAGATTGTTTATAGATATAGATAGCAACATATTAAGCCTATTTCTGATAAGAATATGCATATAATTATTTTTCTACATGGGGATTATGGGTGGAATATTGTTTATAAACATACATAGCAACATATTAATACTATTTCTGATATGAATATGCTTATAATTATTTTTCTACATGGGAATTATGGGTGAAATATTGTTAATAAGTACACATAGGAACCTATTTGACCCATTTCTGATAACAATATGCATATAATTATTTTTCTGCATGGGGATTATAGGTGGAATATTGTTTATAAATATACATAGCAACCTATTTAACCCATTTCTGATAACAATATGCATATATTTTTTTTTTTGCATGGGGATTATAGGTGAAATATTGTTTATAAATATACATAGGAACCTATTTAACACATTTCTGATAGGAATATGTATAAAATTATTTTTCTACATGGGGATTATGGGAGGAATATTGTTTTTAATTATACATAGGAACCTATTTAACCCATTTCTGAAAAGAATATGCATATAATTATTTTTCTACATGGGGATTATGGGTGGAATCTTGTTTATAAATATACATAGGAACCTATTCAACCCATCTCTGATAAGAATATGCATATAATTTTTTTTCTGCAAAGGGATTGTAGGTGGAATATTGTTTATAAATATACATAGGAACCTATTTAACCCATTTCTGATAAGTATATGCATATAATTATTTTTCTAGACGAGGATTATGGATGGAATATTTTTAATAAATATGCATAGCAACATATTAAACCTATTTCTGTTATGAATATGCATATATTTATTTTTCTACATCGGGATTATGGGTGGAATATTGTTTATAAATATAGATAGCAACCTATTTCTGCTTTAAATATGCATAAAATTATTTTTCTACATGGGGATTATGGGTGGAATATTGTTTATAAATATACATAGGAACCTATTTAACCCATTTCTGATAAAAATATGCATATAATTATTTTTCTACATGTGGATTATGGGCAGAATATGGTTTTAAAATATATATAGGAAACTATTTAACCCATTTCTGATAAGAATATGCATATAATTTTTTTCTACATGGGGATTATAGGTTGAAGATTGTTTATAGATATAGATAGCAACATATTAAGCCTATTTCTGATAAGAATATGCATATAATTATTTTTCTACATGGGGATTATGGGTGGAATATTGTTTATAAACATACATAGCAACATATTAATACTATTTCTGATATGAATATGCTTATAATTATTTTTCTACATGGGAATTATGGGTGAAATATTGTTAATAAGTACACATAGGAACCTATTTGACCCATTTCTGATAACAATATGCATATAATTATTTTTCTGCATGGGGATTATAGGTGGAATATTGTTTATAAATATACATAGCAACCTATTTAACCCATTTCTGATAACAATATGCATATATTTTTTTTTTTGCATGGGGATTATAGGTGAAATATTGTTTATAAATATACATAGGAACCTATTTAACACATTTCTGATAGGAATATGTATAAAATTATTTTTCTACATGGGGATTATGGGAGGAATATTGTTTTTAATTATACATAGGAACCTATTTAACCCATTTCTGAAAAGAATATGCATATAATTATTTTTCTACATGGGGATTATGGGTGGAATCTTGTTTATAAATATACATAGGAACCTATTCAACCCATCTCTGATAAGAATATGCATATAATTTTTTTTCTGCAAAGGGATTGTAGGTGGAATATTGTTTATAAATATACATAGGAACCTATATAACCCATTTCTGAAAAGAGTATGGATATTATTATTTTTCTACATTTGGATTATGGTTTGAATATTGTTTATAAATATACATAGAAACATATTAAACCTATTTCTGATATGAATATGCATATAATTATTTTTCTACATGGGGATTATGGTTGGAATATTATTTATAAATATACATAGTAACCTATTTAACCAATTTCTGAAAAGAATATGCAGATAATTATTTTTCTACATTTGGATTATGGTTGGAATATAGTTTATAAATATATAAAGGAACCTATTTAACCCATTTCTGATAAGTATATGCATATAATTTTTTTTATGCACGAGGATCATGGATGGAATATTGTTAATAAATATGCATAGCAACATATTAAACCTATTTCTGTTATGAATATGCATATAATTATTTTTCTACATGGGGATTATGGGTGGAATATGGTTTAAAAATATACATAGGAAACTATTTAACCCATTTCTGATAAGAATATGCATATAAATATTTTTCTACATGGGGATTATGGGTGGAATATTGTTTATAAATATACATAGCAAGATATTAATACTATTTCTGATATGAATATGCATATAATTATTTTTCTACATGGGGATTATGGGTGAAATACTGTTAATAAATACACATAGGAACCTATTTAACCCATTTCTGATAACAATATGCATATAATTTTTTTTCTGCATGGGGATTATAGGTGGAATACTGTTTATATATACACATAGGAACCTATTTAACACATTTCTGATAAGAATATGCATAAAATTATTTTTCTACATGGGGATTATGGGTGGAATTTTTTTTATAACCATACATAGTAACCTATTTAACCCATTTATGATAAGAATATGCATATAATTATTTTTCTACATGGGAATTATATGTAGAATATTGTATATAAATACACATAGGAACCTATTTCACCCATAATCCCCATGTAAAAAAATAATTATATGCATATTCATATCAGAAATAGTATTAATATGTTGCTATGTATATTTATAAACAATATTTTACCCATTATCCCCATGTAGAAAAAGAATTATATGCATATTCTTATCAGAAATAGGCTTAATATGTTGCTATCTATATCTATAAACAATCTTCAACCTATAATCCCCATGTAGAAAAAAAATGATATGCATATTCTTATCAGAAATGCGTTAAATCGGTTCCTATGTATAATTTTATACCATATTCTGCCCATAATCCACATGTAGAAAAATAATTATATGCATATTCTTATCAGAAATGGGATAGATAGGTTCCTATGTATATTTATAAACAATATTCCACCCATAATCCCCATGTAGAAAAATAATTTTATGCATATTTAAATCAAAAATAGGTTGCTATCTATATTTATAAACAATATTCCACCCATAATCTCGATGTAGAAAAATTATTATATGCATATTCATAACAGAAATATGTTTAATATGTTGCTATGCATATTTATTAACAATATTCCATCCATAATCCTCGTGTAGAAAAATAATTATATGCGTATACTTATCAGAAATGGGTTAAATAGGTTCCTATGTATATTTATAAACAATATAACACCCATAATCCCCATGTAGGAAAATAATTATATGCATATTCTTATCATAAATAATCACATGTAGAAAAATAATTATATGCATATTCTTATCAGAAAATAATTATAAATAATTATATGCATATTCTTATCATAAATGGGTTAAATAGGTTCCTATGTATATTTATAAACAATATTCCACCCATAATCCCCATGTAGAAAAATAATTATATTCATATACTTATCAGAAATGGGTTAAATCGGTTGCTATGTATATTTATAAACAATATTCCACCCATAATCCCCATGTAGAAAAATAATTATATGCATATTCTTATCAGAAATAGGCTTAATATGTTGCTATCTATAACTATAAACTATCTTCAACCTATAATCCCCATGTAGAACAAAAATTATATGCATATTCTTATCAGAAATGGGTTAAATTGGTTCCTATGTATATTTTTAAACCATATTTTGCCCATAATCCACATGTAGAAAAATAATTATATGCATATTCCTATCAGAAATGGGTTAGATAGGTTCATATGTATATTTATAAACAATATTCCACCCATAATCCCCATGTAGAAAAATAATTTTATGCATATTTAAATCAGAAATAGGTTGCTATCTATATTTATAAACAATATTCCATTCATAATCCTTGTGTAGAAAAATAATTATATGCATATAATTATCAGAAATGGGTTAAATAGGTTCCTATTTATATTTAGAAAAAATATTCCAAAATAATCCAAATGTAGAAAAATAATTATATGCATATTGTTTTCAGAAATTGGTTAAATAGGTTACTATGTATATTTATAAACAATATTCCACCCATAATCCCCATGTAGAAAAATAATTATATGCATATTCATATCAGAAATAGTATTAATATGTTGCTATGTATATTTATAAACAATATTCCAACCATAATCCCCATGTAGAAAAATAATTATATGCATATTCTTATCAGAAATAGGCTTAATATGTTGCTATCTAAAACTATAAACAATCTTCAACCTATAATCCCCATGTAGAAAAAAATTATATGCATATTCTTATCAGAAATGGGTTAAATAGGTTCCTATGTATATTTTTAAACCATATTCTGCCCATAATCCACATGTAGAAAAATAATTATATGCATATTCTTATCAGAAAAGGGTTAAATAGGTTCCTATGTATATTTATAAACAATATTCCACCCATAATCCCCATGCAGAAAAATAATTCTATGCATATTTAAATCAGAAATAGGTTCCTATGTATATTTATAAACAATATTCCACCTCTAATCCCTTTGCAGAAAAATAATTATATGCATATTCTTATCAGAAATGGGTTAAATAGGTTCCTATGTATATTTATAAACCAATATTCCACCCATAATCCCCATGTAGAAAAATAAATATATTCATATTCTTATCAGAAATTGGTTAAATAGATTGCTATGTATATTTATAAACAATATTCCACTTATAATTCCCATGCAAAAAAATAATTATATGCATATTGTTATCAGAAATGGGTTAAATAGGTTCCTATGTATATTTATAAACAATATTCCACTTATAATCCCCATGCAGAAAAATAATTATATGCATATTGTTATCAGAAATGGGTTAAATAGGTTCCTATGTGTATTTATAAACAATATTCCAACCATAATCCAAATGTAGAAAAATAATTATATGCATATATTTTTCAGAAATTGGTTAAATAGGTTACTATGTATATTTATAAACAATATTCCAACCATAATCCCCATGTAGAAAAATAATTATATGCATATTCATATCAGAAATGGGTTAAATTGGTTCCTATGTATATTTTTAAACCATATTCTGCCCATAATGCACATGTAGAAAAATAATTATATGCAAATATTCTTATCAGAAATGGGTTAAATAGGTTCCTATGTATATTTATAAACAATATTCCACCCATAATCCCTATGTGGAAAAATAATTTTATGCATATTTAAATCAGAAATAGGTTGCTATCTATATTTATAAACAAAATCCCCCCATAATCCCGATGTTGAAAAATTATTATATGCATATTCTTTTCAGAAATGGGTTAAATAGGTTCCTATGTATAATTAAAAACAATATTCTTCCCATAATTCCCATGTAGAAAAACAATTATACGCATATTCTTATCAGAAATGTGTTAAATAGATTCCTAATGTATATTTATATACAATATTCTACCCATAATTCCCATGTAGAAAAATAATTCTTTGCATATTCTTATCATAAATGGGTTAAATAGGTTGCTATGTATGGTTTTAAAAAATATTCCACCCATAATCTCCATGTAGAAAAATAATTTTATGCATATTCTTATCAGAAATGTGTTAAATAGGTTCCTATCTATATTTATAAACAATATTCCACCTATAATCACCATGCAGAAAAATAATTATATGCATATTCTTATCAGAAATACGCTTAATATGTTGCTATCTATATCTATAAACAATCTTCAACCTATAATCCCCATGTAGAAAAAAATAATATGCATATTCTTATCAGAAATGGGTTAAATTGGTTCCTATGTATATTTTTAAACCATATTCTGCCCATAATCCACATGTACAAAAATAATTATATGCATATTCTTATCAGAAATGGGTTAGATAGGTTCCTATGTATATTTATAAAAAATATTCCACCCATAATCCCCATGTAGAAGAATAATTTTATGCATATTTAAATCAGAAATAGGTTGCTATCTATATTTATAAACAATATTCCATTCATAATCCTTGTGTAGAAAAATAATTATATGCATATTCATATCAGAAATAGGTTTAATGTGTTGCTAATCCCATGTAGAAAAATAATTACATACATATTCATATCAGAAATAGGTATAATATGTTGCAATGTATATTTATTAACAATATTCCATACATAATCCCCATGTAGAAAAATAATTATATGCATACTCATATCACAAATGGGTTTAATATGTTGCTATGTATATTTATAAACAATATTCCAACCATAATCAGCATGTAGAAAAATAATTATATGCATATTCTTTTCAGAAATGGTTTAAATGGGTTACTATGTATTTTTATAAATAATATTCCACACATAATCCGTATGTAGAAAATAATTATATGTATATTCCTATCAGAAATGGGTTAAATAGGTTCCTATCTATGTTTATATACAATATTCCACCCATAATTCCTATGTAGAAAAATAATTATATGCATATTCTTATCAGAAATGGGTTAAATAATTTCCTATCCATATTTATAAACAATATTCCACCCATTATCCCCATATAGAAAAATATTTTTATGCATACACATATCAGAAATAGGCTTAATATATTCCTATGAATCTTTAACTACAATATTCCACCGATAATCTCAATGTAAAAAAAAAATTATATGCATATTCTTATTAGAAAAGGGTTAAATAGGTTCATTTCTATGTTTATATACAATATTTCACCCACAATCCCCATGCAGAAAAATAATTATATGCATATTCTTATCAGAAATGGGTTAAATAGGTTGCTATGTATATTTATAAACAAATTTCCACCCATAATCCCCACGTAAAAAAATAATTGTATGCATATTCATATCAGAAATAGGTTTAATGTGTTGCTAATCCCATGTAGAAAAATAATTACATACCTATTCATATCAGAAATAGGTATAATGTGTTGCAATGTATATTTATTAACAATATTCCATACATAATCCCCATGTAGAAAAATAATTATATGCATACTCATATCACAAATGGGTTTAATATGTTGCTATGTATATTTATAAACAATATTCAAACCATAATCAGCATGTAGAAAAATAATTATATGCATATTCTTTTCAGCTATGGTTTAAATGGGTTACTATGTATATTTATAAACAATATTCCACACATAATCCGAATGTAGAAAACAATTATATGTATATTCCTATCAGAAATGGGTTAAATAGGTTCCTATCTATGTTTATATACAATATTCTACCCATAATTCCTATGTAGAAAAATAATTATATGCATATTCTTATCAGAAATGGGTTAAATAATTTCCTATCCATATTTATAAACAATATTCCACCCATTATCCCCATATAGAAAAATATTTTTATGCATATACATATCAGAAATAGTCTTAATATATTCCTATGAATCTTTAACTACAATATTCCACCGATAATCTTAATGTACAAAAAAAATTATATGCATATTCTTATTAGAAATGGGTTAAATAGGTGCCTTTCTATGTTTATATACAATATTTCACCCATAATCCCCATGTAGAAAAATAATTTTATGCATATTCTTATCAGAAATTGGTTAAATAGGTTAATATGTAGACTTATAAAATAATATTTCACCCACAATCCCCATGCAGAAAAATAATTATATGCATATTCTTATCAGAAATAGGTTAAATAGGTTCCTATGTATATTTATAAACAATATTATACACATAATCTGAATGTAGAAAATAATTATATGTATATTCTTATCAGAAATGGGTTAAATAGGTTCCTATGTGTATTTATAAACAATAATCCATCCTTAATCCCAATGTAGAAAAATAATTATATGCATATTCTTATCAGAAATAGGTTTAATATGTTGCTATCTATATTTATGAACAATATTCCACCCATAATTCCTATGTAGAAAAAATATTTTTATGCATATACATATCAGAAATATCTTTAACTACAATATTCCACCAATAATCTCAATGTACAAAGATAATTATATGCATATTCTTATTAGAAATGGGATAAATAGGTTCCTATCTATGTTTATAAACAATAATCCACCCATAATCCCCATGTAGAAAAATATATGCATATTCTTATCAGAAATGGGTTAAATAGGTTCCTATGTATATTTATATACAATATTCCACCTATAATCCCCATGTAGAAAAATATTTGAATGCATATTCATATCAGAATTAGATTTAATATGTTGCTATGTATGTTTAACTACAATATTCCATCCATAATCCCAATGCAGAAAAATAATGATATGCATATACTTATCAGACATCGGTTAAAAAGGTTAGATGTAGGTTATAATAGGTTAAATGTATATTTATAAACAAATTTCCACCCATAATCCCCATGCAGAAAAATAATAATTTGCATATTCTTATTAGAAATGGAGGAACAGTGTCCTATCATTGTTGCCAGTGGAGATATTTCGGGCCAGTATCGCATTGTTTGTGTCAGTGGATAGAATAATTACCTATCGTTGGACGAATAGTGACCAATCATTTTTTGTCAGTGTGAGAAATTGCCATCATTAGTGTCAGGAGGAAGAATAGTGAGCCATCATTTGTGTCAGTTGGAGAAATAGTGACCCATCGTCGGTGTCACTTAGAGAAATATTTCCATATTGTTGGTGTCAGTGGAAGAAATAATCCATGGTATATGTGATTTATGGTTTGCTTGAGTAAAGGTAACGATATTAGAAACAAATAGAAGCGAATTAGAGACCGACTCAAACCTATCGTTTTATTAAACCAACCCAACTTAGCTATGCCTACATTCTGTCTTAATAAAGCCCTGTAACTTTATCTTTAACAATATATCCTGACTTCATTTAACACAGTTATGTAGACTCACGTTAACGCGACTATTCCTAAACAGGTGTAAACCTTAATCTTACATCTAACTGTAAACCGTCTCATACACATAACAAGTTTTTTCAGGACTTTTTTGCTATTTTTTGCTTTAGGTAATGGTCTAACTGGTAACCTTTGCGATTTTTAAGAGTAATATCTATCCTGAAAAGAAAGTAAACAATAAGGCTATGCAAAAATATAAATTTTGCATTCTACCAACGATCACTTGCTGTACTTATTTCAGAATTATTCAACTATTTCGAATCCAAGTCAGCCAAAATCCTGAAAGAGATGAACTCCACAATTTAATTTTTATTTTTTTTTTTTAAATCTTTATTTATGTTTTATTGCAATGATCATTTAATTAATATCAGTGCTATCTGTAGTAGATTGAAGCAAAAAATTCTCAGTCGGTGAGAGAAAAGTGCCCCATCATTGTGTCAGTGGAAGGGACAGTGAAACATCTTTAGATGATTAGCTGATTGATTGATCATCCAATTAAAAGAGTAATAAAAAGCAGAAATACGGTTTACCTTAGATGTCAGATGTTGTGGAGTTTCAGCATAGCATAGCACATATGTCAGGCGGTTTGAATTAGTTTCGAACCAGTAGCCGTTGCACGGTAAGTTCAGGTAATTGCACTTGCAACTATCGAAAGATTAGCACTGAGATAGCTGATTTTAATTCAGTGATTATTGTGATTATTACCTATATTTTGCGGGTTGAATAGTTGAATAATTCGTAAATTAGCACAGTAAGGAAACGTTAAGAGTTTCCATAGCTTAGTTTAACACTATATTTTAATATATAATTGAATTATGTTCCAAATACCAATATCAGTAGTTTTCAATGGATGAGTGATAGTTTAATTATAAATTTCATTGGAAACTATTTCTCGGAAAATAAAGGGAGCCCTGCAAACTTCATCTCAATGCGCGATGTCATCCTGACTTTATTTATGATAATGTATACGTTAATGCGACTAAACGTCTTAACCGTCCCACACACTATTTTAGTTTTATCAACTCTTTGCGACTCTTTGTTATCAGGACTTTTTTGCTATATTTAGGGTAATGCAACCATGTAAACTGCTAACTGCTAACCCGACACTCTGCGACTTTAAGAATAATATCTATCTCTTAAAGGATGTAAACGTGTATTGCATTCTACCAACGGTGTTGTGTTTGGCAAAAGAGGCAGAGATTGGCAGAGAAGGAGAAGATGTAATCCGTAGATGGGCCAGATTTCGAGTAATGCAAAAAATTCTGAGCCAGTGAGAGAGAAATAGTACCCCTATTGTTGGTGTCAGTGGGATCATTGGTGTAAGTGAAAGGAGCCAGTAAAAAAATCATTGGTGTCAGTTGAAATAAATGACTAATAGGACTCGGTGTCCCATAATGTTACACAATATTTAGCAGTGCTTTAAGAAAACCAGTGCGAATTTTTATATTTTGAGAGATAAAATAAGATAGAGATAGATTAAAGATAAAATGTCGGAATAGCATTGAGATCAGATTGTTTGATAATTGCTGCATCACCCGTAAGACTCAAGAAGCAGCAGAATTTAATTGGACAGTTAACGAAGACTGGGGAATTGCTGAAATACTGTAAATTTTTCAAGATAGCACATTAACCAATCCCTTTCCCTCGTAAGCAAAATGTCAGGAAACATGGATATATCTGTATATATAGCGAATAAACCCTTAGTGAGTTGTTTATATTGTTTGCGTGACACATCAAGGAGAGTGAGACTGTAAACTTTAGGATTTTTTTGCTTGCTGACAGGTTTGAGCGCTATTTGTATTACAGTAGATAGTAGATTACAACAACATATCTACTGAGATATTTGTCAGAAAAAATTGCAATACACGTTCCAAAACTATTACAACAGAAAAGCTGCCGGTTTGAATTGAATTCGAATAATTCTTAAATAGCAGTGAGAAGAAGGTTTGAAATGGATTCGAACTAGTTGAATATTTCTTAAATTAGTCCTGTGAAACAAACCCCATTGGTTTTGAGATATGTTTATAGCTTACTTGAGAGTTTTCATAGCTTGGTTAATATAATCGAATTATGTTCAAATTACCAATATCCACTATATGAGCCAGATTTCAATGGCTGAGTATATTAGAAACGAATAGAAGCCTAGCTGATATTGTGCTCTATTCCGTGTATTTCTATTTCTCTTTGCTATTTCGACATTCGATCTTAATTAGGGTGTAGGCAACTATCAATTCGACAATATAAACCGTGAGCCCTGCAACACACTCACGTAGGATGTAAGCCTCAATTTTACATCTTAATGTAAACCATCTCACACAAATTGCTATCAGGACTTTTTTTTGCTATATTTAGGGTAATTCAACTATGTAAAAAGTTTTAATGCTAACCTAACACTGCGACTATCTGTTACAATTAATAACGATCAGTTTATCAGCTTATTCTAAAATAGTACCCCATTGTTGGTCTGACCCATCATTGGTGTCAGTGAAAGGAACAAATTCTTGTTGTCATTGTCAAAACTACAACCGCGTTGTTGGTATCAGTGGAAGGATTAGTCCTCATCATTGTGTCAGTTTAAGGAATATTTGAATTATCATTTGTGTAAGGAATAAAGACCACATCATTGCTGTCAGTGTGAAAATAATAAAATGTGAAAATTTTGTTTTAGTGGGAGGAATAGATATGGCAGATACCATTACTGGTGTAGTTTGTGGATAACGTTAAAGTCACAACAAAATCAATGCGCATTTTTAAATTTTCGATAGATAGTTGCAATTACAATACCCTATTTAGATAGAATGTCTAAATAGCAATGAAATCAGATTGTTTGATAATTGCTGCACAGTTACTTAATTACTTAATTACTTTGTTTTTGAAGACTAGGAAATTGCTTAAGTTACTGTAAATGTAACATTTAAAACCTAACTGTGAATTTGCATTACACAATCCGTATCCACTGGTCCACAGCAAAATGTCATGATATATCAGTGAGATGTTTTACATGGTTGAGTACACCCGGGGAGCACATTGCAGGGGCTTCTTTCTCTAAGTGATTCTTTCTACAAGTGATATGCACTTCAATCTCTGCTTCAAGTTCTGCCTCACCTGATCAATCCTTCTCTGTCTCTTTACAGGTATGTGTCAAATCAACCACATCTTCCACCATTAA
This sequence comes from Aquarana catesbeiana, assembly GCA_037953035.1. Classification (NCBI taxonomy): domain Eukaryota; kingdom Metazoa; phylum Chordata; class Amphibia; order Anura; family Ranidae; genus Aquarana; species Aquarana catesbeiana. The sequence goes on from JBBHAA010000868.1 coordinate 5,891,019, forward strand.
CTGAAATTGGGATCTACCTGCTGTCTGTGTATGTGTGTGTCTTTGGTATGTGGCCATCTCTATCTGTTGCCATGTGCGCACAACCATGACATTATTTGTTGCTCTGGACTGTCTTACCTAAGTTTTATGTGTTGATCTTATCTTGGCCTCTTGCTATTCTGACTTTTGAAGCAAAAAGTCCACTTTGATTGTTAGGCATTCTTATAGTTACTCATGATTAATTAACGAACTTCAACCCCAACCCTATAACAGTATAAATTTGAGCATCCTTAAGGGGTGAGCACATTGCTCGGGGAGCACATTGCAGGGGCTTCTTTCTCTAAGTGATTCTTCCTACACAAGTGATATGCACTTCAATCTCTGCACTTCAGCGATTGCACGAAGCAAACAAAACAAGGCTCTCCTCCGTCTGTAACATGCACTCTGTATACCACTGCTTCTGACACTCCTCTCCTCTCTCCTCAAACTCTCTTACTTTCACCTCCCCTCTCCACCCGCCTGCTTATACGTATTACTACACTGCCTTCTGTCTTCTTCCTACCTGTTCCTTCCAACTCTCGCTCATTCTACATCCATACACTGATAAAACTCCAGTACTCTGAGACATGCCCCTTCACATAAATCACTGTCCCACATTACCTCCCTCACCCTTCTGCTTCTCCTAATCTCTGGTGACATATTCCCAAACCCTGGGCCACCATCATCTGTCCCTTGCCCATTGCTCCCATCCCCCTACACCCTCTGGCAGGAGCCATAACCCACAGAACTTGGTCTCTATTCCTCTTTCCAAAACCATCTTCCCCCTTTTCCTGTGCCCTGTGGAATGCACGTTCTTTCTGCAACAAACTCACTGCCCTCTTTATCACAAATTCCTTTAACCTACTTGGCTTCATGAATCGGATACTATTTCTCCTGCTTCCCTCTCCCATGGGGGCCTTCTTTGGACCAAGTGGACAGAAGGGAGGTGGAGTGGGAATCCTTCTAGCCCCATGCAGCACCTATCAGGTTCTTCACCCACCTCAGAACACTCTCCTCTTTTGAGGCACATTGCATTCGTCTTTTCTCTCCCATTTCTCTAAGAATTGCTGTCATCTACCGGCCCCCTGGACAAGTATCAGCCTTTCTTGATGACTTCTCTGCCTGGCTACCCTACTTTCTCTCTTCTGAAATCCCCACAATTATTCTTGGGGACTTCAACATCCCTGTCAACACTAACGCTACTATTACTTCTAAACTTCTCAGTCTAACCTCATCGCTTGACCTGAATCAATGGATACAGGCTCCTACCCACTCCAACGGCAACACCCTTGACCTTGCCTTCTCCTATCTGTGCACTCCGTGCAACCTTTCCAACAATCCACTCCCACTCTCTGATCACCACCTTATTAGTTTTGCTCTCTCCTTGTCTTCCACCTCTTCTCCCTCCAACCGCCTAACAATTACACGTAGAAACCTTCGCCACCTCAACCCTTCTCTTTACTCTGCCACTGATCACCTCTATGACAAAATGTCACCTCTGTCCTGCCCCAACCTAGCTACTTTCATCTACAACAACTCACTCCCTAGACAAGCTTGCCCCCCTCACTACACGCCTACTGCTACAACCCTAGCAAACAGATGACACCAGAAGTCTCAGAAAACATAGCCGCGCTCTTGAGCGGCTTCACTTCAATATAAATCTGCCCTCACACAATATAAATCTGCCCTCCTAAAATACTACTCCTGCCTAAACACTGCCAAACAGACCTACTTTATCATACTCATTAACACCTTCTCATCCAGTCCACGTCAACTCTTCTCTACCTTCAACACTCCACCCACCAACTCACTCACTGCCCAGGAGATTGCCAATCACTTCAAAACTAACATTGATACAATTCATGAGGAGATCACCAATGCGCAAAAACCTCCCCATTACTTCCTTCATTCAACCCTGCTACTATTACTGAGGTTGCCAAACTTTTATCTAGCACTCATCTAACCACTTGCCCCCTTGATCCTGTTCTCTCGCAAATCCTACGCTCACCCTCTGACTTGATTCTATGCTCTCTAACTCACATTTTCAACCTCTCCCTCTCTTGGTGGCATTTTCCCAAACTCTCTAAAACATGCGCTAGTCACCAATCTCAACAACTTACGTCCCATGTCCTTACTCTCCTTCTCCTCCAAACTTCTTGAAAGACTGGTCTACAACCAACTAAGCGACCATCTTGACCATGAATAAACTTCTTGATCCCCTCCAGTCCTGTTTTCGCCCTCAACACTCCACGGAAACTGCTCTCCTTAAACTCTCAAATGACCAACTAATGGCTAAAGCCAATGGACACTATTCTGTACTACTTCTCCTGGATCTCTCTGCTGCCTTTGACACAGTGGACCACCCCCTCCTCCTCAAAAAACTCCACTCCTTTGGTCTCCGTGACTGTACTCTTCGCTGGTTCTCATCCTAACCTATCCCAAAACTCCTTCAGTGTCACTTACAACTCTACTTCCTCCTCTCCTCTTCCTTTTTCCGTTGGGATCCCCCAAGGTTCTGTTCTTGGACCTCTCCTTTTCTCAATCTACAACACCTCCTTGTGTCAGTTGATTGCCTCCCACGGCTTTAAATATCATTTCTATGCTGATGACACCCTATGCTGATCTCCACCCCCCAGCTCTCTTCATCTGTCTCCTCACGCATTACCAACTTACAAGCAGACATATCAGCCTGGATGTCACCTCACTTTCTCAAACTCAACCTATCCAAAAACGAGCTCATGATATTTCCTCCCTCAGGTGCCACTTCCCCTGATTTCCCTGTCAAGATCAATGGCTCAACTATAAACCCATCTCCCCACGCCAAGGTCCTAGGTGTAATCCTGGACTCTGAACTAACCTTTCAACCCCACATTAAACCTATTTCTGATATGATTATGCATTACATTATTTTTCCACATGGGATTGTGGGTGGAATATTGTTTATAAATATATAAATATGAACCTATTTAACCCATTTCGGATAAGAATATGCATATAATTCAATTTCTACATGGGGATTATGGGTGGAATATTGTTTATAAATATAGATAGCAACCTATTTCTGATTAGAATATGCATAAAATTATTTTTCTACATTGGGATTATGAGTGGAATACTGTTTATAAATATACACAACAACCTATTTAAGTCATTTCTGATAAGAATATGCATATAATTATTTTTCTACATGGGGATTATGGGTGGAATGTTTTAGTTAAACATACATATCAATATATTAAACCTATTCCTGATATGAATATGCATAAAATTATGTTTCTACAAATGGATTATGGAATATTGTTTATAAATATACTTAGGAACCTATTTAACCCATTTCTGATAAGAATATGCATATAATTATTTTTCTACATGGGGATTTATGGTTGGAATATTGTTTAAAAATATAGATAGCAACATATTAAACCTATTTTTGATAAGAATATGCATATAATTATTTTTCTACATTGGGACTATGGGTGGAATATTGTTTATAAACATAGAAAGGAACCTATTTAACCCATTTCTAATAAGAATATGCATATAATTATTTTTCTACAATGGGAGTATGGGTGGAACATTGTAGTTAAAGATACATAGGAATATATTAAGCCTATTTCTGATATGAATATGCATATCATTATTTTTCTACATGTGGATTATGGGTGGAATATTGTTTATAAATATACATAGGAAACTATTTAACCCATTTCTGATAAGAATAACCATATAATTATTTTTCTATATTGGGACTATGGGTGGAATATTGTTTATAAACATAGATAGGAACCTATTTAACCCATTTCTAATAAGACTATGCATATAATTATTTTTCTACATGGGGATTATGGGTGGGATATTGTAGTTAAATATACATAGGAATAGTCTATTTCTGATATGAATATGCATAAAATTATTTTTCTACATGGGGATTATGGGTGGAATATTGTTTATAAATATACATAGGAACTTATTTAACCCATTTCTGATAAGAATATGCATATAATTATTTTTCTACATGTGGATTATATGTGAACTATTGTTTATAAATATACATAGGAACCTATGTAACCCATTTCTAATAAGAATATGCATATCATTATTTTTGTACCTGGGGATTGTGGGTGAAATATTGTAGTTAAACATACATAGGAATATATTAAGTCTATTTCTGATATGAATATGCATAAAATTATTTTTCTACATGAGGATCATTTGTGGAATATTGTTTATAAATATATATATTTAACCCATTTCTGATAAGAATATGTGTATAATTAGTTTTCTACATTGGGATTATGGGTGGAATATTGTTTATAAATATACATAGTAACCTATTTAACCCATTTCTAAAAAGAATATGCATATAATTACTTTTCTACATGGGGATTGTGGGTGGAATATTGTTTATAAATATACATAGGAACCTATTTAACCAATTTCTGATAAGAATATGCATTTAATTATTTTTCTACATGGGGATTGTGGGTGGAATATTGTAATTAAACATACTTAGGAATAAATTAAACCTATTTCTGATATGAATATGCATAAAATTATTTTTCTACATGGGGATTGTGGGTGGAATATTGTTTATAAATACACATAGGAACCTATTTAACCCATTTCTGATAAGAATATGCATAAAATTATTTTTCAGCATGGGGATTATGGGTGGAATATTCTTAATAAATATACATAAGAATGTATTTAACGCGTTTCTGATGAGAATATGCATATAATTATTTTTCTACGTGAGGATTATTGATGGAATATTGTCAATAAATATTCATAGCAACATATTAACCCTATTTCTGTTATGAATATGTATATAATTATTTTTCTACATGGGGATTATGAGTTGAATATTGTAGATAAACATACATAGCAACATATTAAACCTATTTCTGATAAGAATATGCATATAATTATTTTTCTACATTGGGACTATGGGTGGAATATTTTTTATAAACATAGAAAGGAACCTATTTAACCCATTTCTAATAAGAATATGCATATAATTATTTTTCTACAATGGGACTATGGGTGGAACATTGTAGTTAAAGATACATAGGAATATATTAAGCCTATTTCTGATATGAATATGCATAAAATTATTTTTCTACATTGGGATTATGGGTGGAATATTGTTTATAAATATACAAAGCAACATAATAAATCTCATTCTGATATGAATATGCATATAAATATTTTTCTACATGAGGAGTATGGACGGAATATTGTTAATAAATATACATAATAACCTATTTAACCAATTTCTAATAAGAATATGCATATAATTATTTTTCTACATGGGGATTAAATTATTGTATATAAACATACATAGCAACATATTAAACCTATTTCTGATTTCTGATCTCATTTTTTTTCTACATGTAGATTATGGGTGGAATTGTTTATAAATATACATAGGAAACTATTTAACCCATTTCTGATAAGAATATGCATATAATTATTTTTCTACATTGGGATTATGGGTGGGATATTGCAGTTAAACATACATAGGAATATATTAAGTCTATTTCTGACATGAATATACATAAAATTATTTTTCTACATGGGGATTGTGGGTGGAATATTGTTTATAAATATACATAGGACCCTATTTAACCCATTTCTGGTAAGACTATGCATATAATTATTTTTCTGCATGGGGATTATAGGTGGAATATTGTTTATAAATATACATAGGAACCTATTTAACCAATTTCTGATAAGAATATGCATAAAATTATTTTTCTACATGGGGTTTATGGGTGGAATATTGTTAATAAATATACATAGCAACCTATTTAACCTGTTTCTCATAAGAATTTGCATATAATTATTTTCTACATTGGGACTATGGGTGGAATATTGTTTATAAACATAGATAGGCACCTATTTAACCCATTTCTAATAAGAATATGCATATAATTATTTTTCTACATTGGGATTATGGGTGGAATATTGTTGTTAAAGATACATAGAAATATATTAAGCCTATTTCTGATATGAATATGCATAAAATTATTTTTCTACATTGGTATAATGGGTGGAATATTACTTATAATTATACATAGGAACCTATGTAACCCATTTCTGATAAGAATATTCATATAATTATTTTTCTACATTGGGATAATGGGTGGAATATTGCAGTTAAAGATACATAGGAATATATTAAGCCTATTTCTGATATGAATATGTATAAAATTATTTTTCTACATTGGGATTATGGGTGGAATATTGTTTATAAATATACAAAGCAACATAATAAATCTATTTCTGATATGAATATGTATATAAAAATGTTTTCTACATGAGGAGTATGGATGGAATTTTGTTAATAACTATACATAGGAACCTATTTAACCAATTTCTAATAAGAATATGCATATAATTATTTTTCTACATGGGGATTATGGGTAAAACATTGTATATAAACTTACATATCAACATATTAAACCTATTTCTGATTTAAATATGCTTATCATTATTTTTCTACATGTGGATTATGGGTGGAATATTGTTTATAAATATACATAGGAACCTATTTAACCCATTTCTGATAAGAATATGCATATAATTACTTTTCTACATGGGGATTATGGGTGGAATATTGTATATAAATATAGATAGGAACATATTTAACCCTTTTCTAATAAGAATATGCATATAATTATTTTTCTACATTGGGATAATGGGTGGAATATTGTAGTTAAAGATACATAGGAAAATATTAAGCCTATTTCTGATATGAATATGCATAAAATTATTTTTCTACTTTGGGATTATGGGTGGAATATTATTTATAAGTATACATAGGAACCTATGTAACCCATTTCTGATAAGAATATGCATATAATTATTTTTCTACATGGGGATTGTGTGTGGAATATTGTAGTTAAACATACATAGGAATATATTAAGTTTATTTCTGATATGAATATGGATAAAATTATTTTTCTACATTATTATGGGTGGAATATTGTTTATAAATATACATAGGAACCTATTTAACCCATTTCTGATAAGAATATGCATATCATTTTTTTTCTACATGGGGATTATGGGTGAACTATTGTTTATAAATATACATAGGAACCTATTTAACCCATTTCTGATAAGAATATGCATATAATTACTTTTCTACATGGGGATTATGGGTGGAATATTGTATATAAATATACATAGGAACATATTTAACCCATTTCTGTTATGAATATGCATAAAATTATTTTTCTACATGGGGATTATGGGTGGAATATTGTTTATAAATATACATAGGAACCTATTTAACCAATTTCTGATAAGAATTTGCACATAATTTTTTTTCTACATGGGGATTACGGGTGAACTATTGTTTATAAATATACATAGGAACCTATTTAACCCATTTCTGATAAGAATATGCATATAATTACTTTTCTACATGGGGATTATGGGTGGAATATTGTATATAAATATACATAGGAACATATTTAACCCATTTCTGATATGAATATGCATAAAATTATTTTTCTACATGGGGATTATGGGTGGAATATTGTTTATAAATATACATAGGAACCTATTTAACCAATTTCTGATAAGAATTTGCACATAATTTTTTTTCTACATGGGGATTACGGGTGAACTATTGTTTATAAATATACATAGGAACCTATTTAACCCATTTCTGATAAGAATATGCATATAATTACTTTTCTACATGGGGATTATGGTTGGAATATTGTATATAAATATACATAGGAAAATATTTAACCCATTTCAGATAAGAATATGCATTAAATTATTTTTCTACATGGGGATTATGGGTAGAATATTTTTAATAAATATACATAGCAACCTATTTAACCCATTTCTGATAAGATTATGCATATGATTATTTTCTCCATGGGGATTATGGGTGGAATATTGTTTATCAATATACATAGCAAAATATTAAACCTATTTCTGATAAGAATATGCATATAATTATTTTTCTACATTGGGACTATGGGTGGAATATTGTTTATAAACATAGATAGGAACATATTTAACCCATTTCTAATAAGAATATGCATATAATTATTTTTCTACATTGGGATAATGGGTGGAATATTGTAGTTAAAGATACATAGGAAATATTAAGCCTATTTCTGATATGAATATGCATAAAATTATTTTTCTACTTTGGGATTATGGGTGGAATATTATTTATAAGTATACATAGGAACCTATGTAACCCATTTCTGATAAGAATATGCATATAATTATTTTTCTACATGGGGATTGTGGGTGGAATATTGTAGTTAAACATACATAGGAATATATTAAGTTTATTTCTGATATGAATATGGATAAAATTATTTTTCTACATTATTATGGGTGGAATATTGTTTATAAATATACATAGGAACCTATTTAACCCATTTCTGATAAGAATATGCGTATAATTATTTTTCTACATGGGGATTATGGGTGGAATATTTTTAATAAATATACATAGCAACATTTTTAACCCAATTTTGATAAGAATATGCATATAATTATTTTCTATATTGGGACTATGAGTGGAATATTGTTTATAAACATAGATAGGAACCTATTTAACCCGTTTCTTATAAGAATATGCATATAATTATTTTTCTACATTGGGATTATGGGTGGAATATTGTTCTTAAAGATACATACGAATATATAAAGCCTATTTCTGATATGAATATGCATAAAATTATTTTCTACATTGGGATTATGGGTGGAATATTGTTTATAAGTATACATAGGAACCTATCTAACCCATTTCTGATAAGAATATGTATATAATTATTTTTCTACATTTTGAGTGTGGGTGGAATATTGTAGTTAAATATACATAGGAATATATTAAGTCTATTTCTGATATGAATATGCATAAAATTATTTTTCTACATGGGGATTATGGGTGGAATATTGTTTATAAATATACATCGGAACCTATTTAACCCATTTCTGATAAGAATATACATATAATTTTTTTTTCTACATGGGGATTATGGGTGAACTATTGTTTATAAATATACATAGGAACATATTTAACCCATTTCTGATAAGAATTTGCATAAAATTATTTTTCTACATGGGGATTATGGGTAGAATATTTTTAATAAATATACATAGCAACCTATTTAACCCATTTCTGATAAGATTATGCATATGATTATTTTCTCCATGGGGATTATGGGTGGAATATTGTTTATAAATATACATAGCAAAATATTAAACCTATTTCTGATAAGAATATGCATATAATTATTTTTCTACATTGGGACTATGGGTGGAATATTGTTTATAAACATAGATAGGAACATATTTAACCCATTTCTAATAAGAATATGCATATAATTATTTTTCTACATTGGGATAATGGGTGGAATATTGTAGTTAAAGATACATAGGAAAATATTAAGCCTATTTCTGATATGTATATGCATAAAATTATTTTTCTACTTTGGGATTATGGGTGGAATATTATTTATAAGTATACATAGGAACCTATGTAACCCATTTCTGATAAGAATATGCATATAATTATTTTTCTACATGGGGATTGTGGGTGGAATATTGTAGTTAACCATACATAGGAATATATTAAGTTTATTTCTGATATGAATATGGATAAAATTATTTTTCTACATTATTATGGGTGGAATATTGTTTATAAATATACATAGGAACCTATTTAACCCATTTCTGATAAGAATATGCATATAAATATTTTTCCACATGGGGTTTATGGGTGGATTATTGTTTATAAATATACATAGTAACCTATTTAACCCATTTCTGAAAAGAATATTCATATAATCACTTTTCTACATGGGGATTATGGGTGGAATATTGTTTATAAATATACATAGGAACCTATTTAACCCATTTCTGATAAGACTATGCATATAATTATTTTTCTGCATGGGGATTATAGGTGGAATATTGTTTATAAAATATACATAGGAACCTATATAACCCATTTCTGATAAGAATATGCATAAAATTATTTTTTTACATGGGGTTTATGGGTGGAATATTGTTAATAAATATACACAGCAACCTATTTAACCCATTTCTGATAAGAATATGCATATAATTATTTTCTACATTGGGACTAAGGGTGGAATATTGTTTATAAACATACATAGCAACCTATTTAACCCATTTCTGATAAGATTATGCATATGATTATTTTCTCCATGGGGATTATGGGTGGAATATTGATTATAAATATACATAGCAACCGATTTAACCCATTTCTGATAAGTATATGAATATAATTATTTTTCTACATGGGTATTATGGGTGGAATATTGTTTATAAATATACATAGGAACCTATCTAACCCATTTATGATAAGAATATGCATATAATTATTTTTCTACATGGGAAATATGGGTAGAATATTGTATATAAATATACATAGGAATCTATTTAACACATTTGTGATAAGAATATGCGTATAATTGTTTTTCTACATGGGGATTATGGGAGGAATATTGTTTTTAATAATACATAAGAACCTATTTAACCCATTTCTGAAAAGAATATGCATATAATTATTTTTCTACATGGGGATTATGGGTGTTATATTGTTTATAAAAATACATAGTAACCTATTTAACCCATTTCTGATAAGAATATGCATATAATTATGTTTCTGGAAAGGGATTAGAGGTGGAATATTGTTTATAAATATACATAGGAACCTATATAACCCATTTCTGAAAAGAGTATGCATATAATTATTTTTCTACATTTGGATTATGGTTTGAATATTGTTTATAAATATACATAGAAACATATTAAACCTATTTCTGATATGAATATGCATATAATTATTTTTCTACATGGGGATTATGGTTGGAATATTGTTTATAAATATGCATAGTAACCTATTTCACCAATTTCTGAAAAGAATATGAATATAATTATTTTTCTACATTTGGATTATGGTTGGAATATTGTTTATAATTATAGATAGGAACCTATTTAACCCATTTCTGATAAGTATATGCATATAATTATTTTTCTACACGAGGATTATGGATGGAATATTGTTAATAAATATGCATAGCAACATATTAAACCTATTTCTGTTATGAATATGCATATAATTATATAATTATATACAGTTATAATTATATGCAGTGCCTCCTCATCAGTGCCCATCATTGAAGGAGAAAACTTATTTATAAATTTTATCACAGAAACAAAGAAAAACTTTTTTTTTTCACAATTTTCTGTCTTTTTTTTTTATATGTAACACAAAAAATAAAGTGATGATCAAATACCACCAACATGGGAATTATGGGTGGAATATTGTAGTTAAACATACATAGGAATACATTAAACCTATTTCTGATTTGAATAAGCATTAAATTATTTTTCTACATCGGGATTATGGGTGGAATATTGTTTATAAATATAGATAGCAACATATTAAACCCATTTGTGATATGAATATGCACATAATTATTTTTCTTCATGGGGATTATGGATGGAATATTGATAATAAATATACATTGCAACATATTATACCTATTTCTGATATGAATATGTATGTAATTATTTTTCTACATGGGATTATGGGCTGAATATTGTAGATAAACATACATAGCAATATATTAAACCTATTTCTGATAAAAATATGCATATAATTATTTTTCTACATCTGGATTATGGGTGGAATATTGTTTATAAATATATATAGGAACCTAGTTAACCCATTTCTGATAAGAATGTGCATGTAATTATTTTTCTACATGGGAATTATTGGTGGAATATTGTTTTAAATGTACATAGGAACCTATTTAACCCTTTTCTGATAAGAATATGCATATAATTCTTTTTCTACATGGGGATTATGGGTAGAATATTGATTATAAATATAGATAGCAACACATTGAACCTATTTTTGATATGAATATGCATACAATTATTTTTCTACATGGGGATTATGGGTGGAATATTCCTTACAACTATACATAGGAACCTATTTAACCCATTTCTGATAAGAATATGCAAATAATTATTTTTCTACATGGGGATTATGGGTGGAATATTGTGTATAAATATACATAGGAACCCATTTAACCCACTTCTGATAAGAATATGCATATAATTATTTTTCTACATGGGGATTATGGATGGAATATTGTTTATAAATATACATAGGAACCTATATAACCCATTTCTGAAAAGAGTATGCATATAATAATTTTTCTACATTTGGATTATGGTTTGAATATTGTTTATAAATATACATAGAAACATATTAAACTTATTTCTGATATGAATATGCATATAATTATTTTTCTACATGGGGATTATGGTTGGAATATTGTTTATAAATATATATAGTAACCTATTTAACCAATTTCTGAATAGAATATGCATATAATTATTTTTCTACATTTGGATTATGGTTGGAATATTGTTTATAAATATTCATAGGAACCTATTTAACCCAATTCTGATAAGTATATACATATAATTATTTGTCTACACGAGGATTATGGATGGAATATTGTTAATAAATATGCAAAGCAACATATTAAACCTATTTCTGTTATGAATATGCATATAATTATTTTTCTACATGGGGATTATGGGTGGAATATTGTTTATAAATATACATAGGAACCTATTTAACCCATTTCTGATAAGAATATGTATATAATTATTTTTCTACTTTGGATTATGGGCAGAATATGGTTTAAAAATATACATAGGAACCTATTTAACCCATTTCTGATAAGAATATGCATATAATTTTTTTCTACATGGGGATTATAGGATGATGATTGTTTATAGATATAGATAGCAACATATTAAGCCTATTTCTGATAAGAATATGCATATAATTATTTTTCTACATGGGCATTATGAGTGGAATATTGTTTATAAATATACATAGCAACATATTAATACTATTTCTGATATGAACATGCATATCATTTTTTTTTTATTCCTTTATTTTGTACAGAAGGCATAGATACATTGTCCAGAATACGGCAGGTCATACATTTCCATACATTAACACGTTATGAGTCATATAAATTGAATCCGTAGACCAAAATCAGGTTATCCACCAAACACGTGTGGTACTATAAGTATGTTCTAGCCAAACATATAACTTTTCCATACATGGTAAATCAAGGTTGCCTACAAATGGGCCTCCTTGCATAAACCTTAAATTGAAATTAAACAATTTTGATATGAAATGCAATGTTTAAACCTTTATAAACCTTTATAAATATACATAGGAACCTATTTAACCCATTTCTGATAAGAATATGCATATAATTATTTTTCTGCAAAGGGATTATAGGTGGAATATTGTTTATAAATATACATAGGAACCTATATAACACATTTCTGAAAAGAGTATGCATATAATTATTTTTCTACATTTGGATTATGGTTTGAATATTGTTTATGAATATACATAGAAACATATTAAACCTATTTCTGATATGAAGATGTATAAAATTATTTTTCTACATGGGGATTACGGTTGGAATATTGTTTATAAATATACATAGTAACCTATTTAACCAATTTCTGAAAAGAATATGCATATAATTATTTTTCTACATTTGGATTATGGTTGGAATATTGTTTATAAACATACATAGGAACCTATTTAACCCATTTCTGATAAGTATATGCATATAATTATTTTTTTACACGAGGATTATGGATGGAATATTGTTAATAAATATGCATAGCAACATATTAAACCTATTTCTGTTATGAATATGCATATAATTATTTTTCTACATGGGAATTATATGTGGAATATTTTGGTTAAACATACATAGGAATATATTAAACCTATTTCTGATTTGAATAGGCATTAAATTATTTTTCTACATTGGGATTATGGGTGGAATATTGTTTATAAATTTATAAATAGGAACCTATTTAACCCATTTCTGAAAAGAATATGCATATCATTCTTTTTCTACATGGGGATTATGGGTGGAATATGTTTATAAATATAGATAGCAACCTATTTCTGATTAGAATATGCATATCATTATTTTTCTACATCTGGATTATGGGTGGAATTTTGTTTATAAATATATATAGGAACCTATTTAACCCATTTCTGATAAGAATGTGCATGTAATTATTTTTCTACATGGGAATTATGGGTGGAATATTGTTTATAAATATACATGGGAACCTATTTAACCATTTTCTGATAAGAATATGCATATAATTCTTTTTCTACATGGGGATTATGGGTAGAATATTGATTATAAATATAGATAGCAACACATTAAACCTATTTCTGATATGAATATGCATATAATTATTTTTCTACATCGGGATTATGGGTGGAAAATTGTTTATAAATATACATAGCAACCTATTTAACCCATTTCTGATAAGAATATGCATATAATAATTTTTCTACATGGGGATAATGGGCAGAATATTGTTTATAAATATACATAGCAACATATTAAACTTATTTCTGGTATGAATATGAATATAATTATTTTATTACATGGGTATTATGGGTGGAATATTGTCTATAAATATACATGGTAACCTATTTAACGCATTTCTGAAAAGAATATGCATATAATTATTTTTTCTACATAGGAATCATGGGTGTAATATTGTATATAGATATACAGAGGAACTTATTTAACACATTTCTGATAAGAATATGCATATAATTATTTTTCTACATGGGATTATGGGCAGAATATTGTCGATAAACATACATAGCAACATATTGAACCTATTTCTGATAAAAATATGCATATCATTTTTTTCCTACATCTGGATTATGGGTGGAATATAGTTTATAAATATATATAGGAACCTATTTAACCCATTTCTGATAAGAATGTGCATATAATTATTTTTCTACATGGGAATTATGGGTAGAATATTGATTATAAATATAGATAGCAACACATTAAACCTATTTCTGATATGAATATGCATATAATTATTTTTCTACATCGGGATTATGGGTGGAAAATTGTTTATAAATATACATAGCAACCTATTTAACCCATTTCTGATAAGAATATGCATATAATAATTTTTCTACATGGGGATAATGGGCGGAATATTGTTTATAAATATACATAGCAACATATTAAACTTATTTCTGGTATGAATATGAATATAATTATTTTATTACATGGGTATTATGGGTGGAATATTGTCTATAAATATACATGGTAACCTATTTAACGCATTTCTGAAAAGAATATGCATATAATTATTTTTTCTACATAGGAATCATGGGTGTAATATTGTATATAGATATACAGAGGAACTTATTTAACACATTTCTGATAAGAATATGCATATAATTATTTTTCTACATGGGATTATGGGCAGAATATTGTCGATAAACATACATAGCAACATATTGAACCTATTTCTGATAAAAATATGCATATCATTTTTTTCCTACATCTGGATTATGGGTGGAATATAGTTTATAAATATATATAGGAACCTATTTAACCCATTTCTGATAAGAATGTGCATATAATTATTTTTCTACATGGGAATTATGGGTGGAATATTGTTTATAAATATACATAGGAACCTATTTAACCCTTTTTTGATAAGAATACGCATATAATTCTTTTTCTACATGGGGATTTTGGGTAGAATATTGATTATAAATATAGATAGCAACACATTAAATCTATTTCTGATATGAACATGCATACAATTATTTTTGTACATCGAGATTATGGGTGGAATATTCCTTACAAATATAAATAGGAACCAATTTAACCCATTTCTGATAAGAATATGCAAGTAATTATTTTTCTACTTCGGGATTATGGGTGGAAAATTGTTTATAAATATACATAGCAACCTATTTAACCCATTTCTGATAAGAATATGCACATAATAATTTTTCTACATGGGGATAATTATTATTATTATTATTATTATTATTATACAGGATTTATATAGCGCCGACAGTTTACGCAGCGCTTTACAACATTAGGGCAGACGATACAAGTACAATACAATTCAATACAGGAGGAATCAGAGGGCCCTGCTCGTTAGAGCTTACAATCTAGGAGGGAGAGTCAAGTTATACAAAAGGGTAATAGCTGTGGGGGATGAGCTAATGGAGAAAATAGTGCAGTTATTAGATGGAGGCAGGATATGCTTCTTTGAAGAGGAAAGTTTTCAGGGATCGCCTAAAAGTGGGTACATTTGGAGACAGTCTGACAGATTGGGGTAGGGAATTCCAGAGGATGGGCGAGGCTCGGGAGATGTCCCGGAGGCGGATATGGGAGGAGGTGATGAGGGAGCTAGAGAGCAGGAGGTCTTGGGAGGAACGGAGATGGCGATTGGGTTGGTATTTTGAGACTAGGTTAGTGATGTAGCTGGGGGCAGAGTTATGGATGGCTTTGTAACTTATTGTTAGTATTTTGAATTTAATTCGTTGGGCGAGTGGCAGAAAATGGAGGGATTGGCAGAGAGGGGTAGCAGACACTGAGCGGTTTGTAAGGTGGATAAGTCTGGCAGCAGCATTCATGATGGACTGCAGGGGGATAGTCTGTTTAGAGGTAAGCCAATGAGGAGTGAGTTGCAGTAGTCAAGGCGAGAGATAACCAGGGAGTGAATCAGGAGCTTTGTGGTTTCATTGGTTAGAAAGGGACGTAGTTTAGAGATGTTGCGGAGGTTGAAGTGGCAAACTTTGGAAAGTGATTGGATGTGGGGCTGAAAGGAGAGTTCAGAATCCAGGATAACACCTAGCACCCTGACATGTGGGGACGGGTGGATGGTTGTGCCATTGCTCTTGACAGAGAAGTCAAGGGAAGAGGCACGTGGGGGAGGAAATATTATAAGCTCAGTTTTGGACAAGTTGAATTTGAGGAAGTGGTGTGACATCCATACAGATATGTCGGTTAGTAAGTTAGTGATGCGTGAAGAGACTGATGGAGTGAGTTGAGGGGTGGAGAGATAGATTTGCGTGTCATCAACATAGAAATGACATTGAAAGCCATGAGATGCTATCAGCTGACCCAGGGAAGAGGTGTAGATTGAAAATAAAAGAGGTCCAAGAACAGAACCTTGGGGGACCCCGACAGAGAAGGGAAGAGGAGTGGAGGAAGTAGAATTGTAAGTGACACTGAAGGTGCGTTGGGATAGGTAGGATGAGAGCCACTGAAGAGCGCAGTCAAGGAGACCGAGGGAGTAAAGTTTTTTGAGGAGGAGGGGGTGGTCAACCGTGTCAAAGGCAGCTGAAAGATCCAGAAGTAGGAGTACAGAATAGTGTCCATTGGTTTTTGCAGTTAGTAGGTCATTTGTGAGTTTTAAAAGAGCAGGTTCTGTGGAGTGTTGAGGGCAGAATCCAGATTTAAGGGGATCAAGAAGGTTGTTTTTAATGAGGTGGTCACTCAATTGGTTGTAAACCAGGCGTTCAAGGAGTTTAGAGGAAAAGGGGAGCAAGGAGATAGGGCGTAGGTTGTTAAGATTGGTAGGGTCCAAGGATGGCTTTTTGAGTATGGGGGTGACCAGTGCATGTTTTAGAGCGTCGGGGAAGATGCCAGAGGTGAGGGAGAGATTGAAGATGTGGGTTAGAGAGTGTAGGATGGGGTCAGAGGGTGACCGTAGCATTTGAGAGGGAATAGGGTCCAGGGGACAGGTGGTTAGGTGGGCGATAGAAAGGAGTTTAGCAACTTCATCTGTAGTAGCAGATTTGAATAGGGGGAGTGTCAGTTGTACCTGTTGACATGGGGTCTTAGCTGGGGGAGATACCTGTAGAATGGAGATTTCATCACGGATTGTATCAATCTTGTTTTTGAAGTGATTAGCAATCTGCTGGGCAGTGAGTGAGTCAGTGGGTGGAGGCGGTGGAGGACAAAGTAGAGAGTTGAAGGTAGAGAAGAGTTTACGGGGATTGGATGAGAAGGTGTTAATAAGAGTTGTAAAATAGGTTTGCTTGGCAGTGTGGAGGAAAGAATAGTATTTTTGGAGGGCAGATTTGTATTGATTGAAGTCTTTGAGAGACTTAGTCTTGTGCCACAGACGCTCAAGAGCACGACTACGTTTTTTGAGACTTTTGGTGTCATCTGTTTGCCAGGGTTGTAGGGGTCGAGGCCTGATTCTGCATGTAGTGAGGGGAGCGAGTTTGTCCAGGGTGGTGGACAGAGATTTATTGTAGATGGATGTGGCTTGGTTGGGGCAGGACAGGGGAGAGATTTTGTCATAGAGGTGGTCAGTAGCAGAATAGAGGAGAGAGGAGTTGAAGTTGCGAAAGTTTCTACAGGTGATGGTTAGGCGATTGGAGGGAAAGGTGGTGGAAGACAGGGGGAGAGAGAAACTAATAAGATGGTGGTCGGAGAGAAGAAAAGGATTGTTTGAGAAGTTGCATGGAGTGCATAGGTAGGAGAATACAAGGTCAAGGGTATTGCCATCAGAGTGAGTAGAAGCCTGTACCCATTGCTTCAGGTCAAAATGAAGAGGTTAGACTAAGAAGTTTAGAAGTAGCAGGAGTGTTTGTATTAGCAGGGATGTTGAAATCACCGAGAATGATTGTTGGAATCTCCGAAGAGAGAAAGTAGGGTAGCCAGGCAGAAAACTCATCAAGGAAAGTTGATAATGGTCCAGGGGGCCGGTAAATCACAGCAATTCTTAGGGAAGTAAGAGAGAATAGACGTATACAGTGGGCCTCAAATAATGAGAGGGAAAAAGAGGGAGGAGGGTGAATAACCTGGAAGGTGCTCTGGGGGGATAGGAGGAATCCCACTCCACCTCCATTGCGTCCATTAGGCCTAGGGGAGTGAGTCCAGTGAAGGCCACCCTGGGAGAGGGAAGCAAGAGAAGGGGTGTCATATTCGTGGAGCCAGGTTTCGGTGAGAGCAAGTAGATTGAAGGAATTAGTGACAAAGAGGTCATGAACAGCAGTGAGTTTGTTGCAGACAGAGCGGGCGTTCCAGAGGGCGCAGGAGAGAGGGAGGCTGGTGTTGGGAAGAAGAGGAATGGAGACTAAATTGTGTAGATTGCAACTACTGCCAGAGGATGTAGGGTGATGGTGATGGGTGTGTTGGGTACAGTTAAATAAGGGAGGCCCAGGGTTTGGGGAAATATCTCCAGCGATTAGGAGAAGCAGAAGAGTGAGTGAGGTAATATGAGAATATGATTTGTATGAGGGGACATGCTTCAGTATCCTGGGGGGTATGTTAGCAAGTGGGCTTAGAGTTAGAAAGAGGTGATGAGTGCAGTAATAGGGGGAGGGGAGAAGTGAGGGTGATATGTACAGATTGTTTGGTGGAGCAGAGGGATGTAGAAAAGAGAGCTTGAGGAGAGAGGCTGCAATTGTGAAGAGGAGGAGAGGTAAAGAGTGCATGTTTCAGAGAAGGAGAGATAATATGATAATGAGATCACCTGCAATCTGCTATGGTTTGCTTTGTGCAAATCGCTGAAGTGCAAGAGCAGAAGTGCCACTTATTTTAAGAACGCCACTTCTTTGGAAGAACCCCTGTATGTGCAGCCCCCTGTATGTGCTCCCCCGTAAAGAAAGCCTTGTTATATACTGTGTTGGGTGTGGATGGAATCTGGCAATTAATCAATGAGGAGGGCATATTAGGAACACAGCAAGCAGGGCATAACTTTCACACCACAATCAATCTGTAAGGGGACTAAAAGGCCAAAATTGTAAAGATAAGGAAACCCATAATTTAGGTAAGACTTTAGCCATTGCTAAATACAGATGTAGTTGAGACAGCGGTGACAAACAGATTACCAAAAATGTATATAAGCGGTCAGTCAGTTTTCAGTTTGCAGGACATGGGAATATAAACGCAGATTACCAAAAATGTAAATAAGCGGTCAGTCAGTTTTCAGTTTGCAGGACATGGGAATATAAACGCAGATTACCAAAAAAGTAAATAAGGGGTCAGTCAGTTTTCAGTTTGCAGGACATGGGAATATAAACGCAGATTACCAAAAATGTAAATAAGCAGTCAGTCAGTTTTCAGTTTGCAGGACATGGGAATATAAACGCAGATTACCAAAAATGTAAATAAGCGGTCAGTCAGTTTTCAGTTTGCAGGACATGGGAATATAAACGTAGATTACCAAAAATGTAAATAAGCGGTCAGTCAGTTTTCAGTTTGCAGGACATGGGAATATAAACGCAGATTACCAAAAATGTAAATAAGCAGTCAGTCAGTTTTCAGTTTGCAGGACATGGGAATATAAATGCAGATTACCAAAAATGTAAATAAGCGGTCAGTCAGTTTTCAGTTTGCAGGACATGGGAATATAAACGCAGATTACCAAAAATGTAAATAAGCGGTCAGTCAGTTTTCAGTTTGCAGGACATGGGAATATAAACGCAGATTACCAAAAATGTAAATAAGCGGTCAGTCAGTTTTCAGTTTGCAGGACATGGGAATATAAACGCAGATTACCAAAAATGTAAATAAGCGGTCAGTCAGTTTTCAGTTTGCAGGACATGGGAATATAAACGCAGATTACCAAAAATGTAAATAAGCGGTCAGTCAGTTTTCAGTTTGCAGGACATGGGAATATAAACACAGATTACCAAAAATGTAAATAAGCGGTCAGTCAGTTTTCAGTTTGCAGGACATGGGAATATAAACGCAGATTACCTGTGAAGAGAGAAGAAACTGTTCAGATGGATGGAGCAAGAGCAGAAGTGCCACTTATTTTAAGAACGCCACTTCTTTGGAAGAACCCCTGTATGTGCAGCCCCCTGTATGATAATGATGATAATGGGCGGAATATTGTTTATAAATATACATAGCAACATATTAAACCTATTTCTGATATGAATATGAATATAATTATTTTATTACATGGGTATAATGGCTGGAATATTGTCTATAAATATACATGGTAACCTATTTAACGCATTTCTGAAAAGAATATGCATATAATTATTTTTTCTACATAGGAATTATGGGTGTAATATTGTATATAGATATACATAGGAACCTATTTAACACATTTCTGATAAGAATATGCATATAATTATTTTTCTACATGGGGATTATGGGTGGAATATTGTTTATAAATATAGATAGCAACATATTAAACCTATTTCTGATAAGAATATGCATATAATTATTTTTCAACATTGGGAGTATGGGTGAAATATTGTTTATAAATATACATAGGAACCTATTTAACACATTTCTGATAAGAATATGCATATAATTTTTTTTCTACATAGGAATTATGGTTGGAATATTGTTTATCAATACACATAGCAACATATTAAACCCATATGTGATATGAATATGCATATAATTATTTTTCTACATGGGGATTCTGGATGGAATATTGTTAATAAATATACATTGCAACATATTATACCTATTTCTGTATTGAATATGTATGTAATTATTTTTCTACGTGGGATTATGGACAGAATATTGTAGATAAACATACATAGCAACATATTAAACCTATTTCTGATAAAAATATGCATATCATTATTTTTCTACATCTGGATTATGGGATGAATATTGTTTATAATTATATATAGGAACCTATTTAACCCATTTCTGATAAGTATGTGCATGTAATTATTTTTCTACATGGGAATTATGGGTGGAATATTGTTTATAAATATACATAGGAACCTATTTAACCCTTTTCTGATAAGAATATGCATATAATTCTTTTTCAACATGGGGATTATGGGTAGAATATTGATTATAAATATAGATAGCAACACATTAAACCTATTTCTGATATGAATATGCATATAATTATTTTTCTACATCGGGATTATGGGTGGAAAATTGTTTATAAATATACATAGCAACCTATTTAACCCATTTCTGATAAGAATATGCATATAATAATTTTTCTACATGGGGATAATGGGCGGAATATTGTTTATAAATATACATAGCAACATATTAAACTTATTTCTGGTATGAATATGAATATAATTATTTTATTACATGGGTATTATGGGTGGAATATTGTCTATAAATATACATGGTAACCTATTTAACGCATTTCTGAAAAGAATATGCATATAATTATTTTTTCTACATAGGAATCATGGGTGTAATATTGTATATAGATATACAGAGGAACTTATTTAACACATTTCTGATAAGAATATGCATATAATTATTTTTCTACATGGGATTATGGGCAGAATATTGTCGATAAACATACATAGCAACATATTGAACCTATTTCTGATAAAAATATGCATATCATTTTTTTCCTACATCTGGATTATGGGTGGAATATAGTTTATAAATATATATAGGAACCTATTTAACCCATTTCTGATAAGAATGTGCATATAATTATTTTTCTACATGGGAATTATGGGTGGAATATTGTTTATAAATATACATAGGAACCTATTTAACCCTTTTTTGATAAGAATACGCATATAATTCTTTTTCTACATGGGGATTTTGGGTAGAATATTGATTATAAATATAGATAGCAACACATTAAATCTATTTCTGATATGAACATGCATACAATTATTTTTGTACATCGAGATTATGGGTGGAATATTCCTTACAAATATAAATAGGAACCAATTTAACCCATTTCTGATAAGAATATGCAAGTAATTATTTTTCTACTTCGGGATTATGGGTGGAAAATTGTTTATAAATATACATAGCAACCTATTTAACCCATTTCTGATAAGAATATGCACATAATAATTTTTCTACATGGGGATAATTATTATTATTATTATTATTATTATACAGGATTTATATAGCGCCGACAGTTTACGCAGCGCTTTACAACATTAGGGCAGACGATACAAGTACAATACAATTCAATACAGGAGGAATCAGAGGGCCCTGCTCGTTAGAGCTTACAATCTAGGAGGGAGAGTCAAGTTATACAAAAGGGTAATAGCTGTGGGGGATGAGCTAATGGAGAAAATAGTGCAGTTATTAGATGGAGGCAGGATATGCTTCTTTGAAGAGGAAAGTTTTCAGGGATCGCCTAAAAGTGGGTACATTTGGAGACAGTCTGACAGATTGGGGTAGGGAATTCCAGAGGATGGGCGAGGCTCGGGAGATGTCCCGGAGGCGGATATGGGAGGAGGTGATGAGGGAGCTAGAGAGCAGGAGGTCTTGGGAGGAACGGAGATGGCGATTGGGTTGGTATTTTGAGACTAGGTTAGTGATGTAGCTGGGGGCAGAGTTATGGATGGCTTTGTAACTTATTGTTAGTATTTTGAATTTAATTCGTTGGGCGAGTGGCAGAAAATGGAGGGATTGGCAGAGAGGGGTAGCAGACACTGAGCGGTTTGTAAGGTGGATAAGTCTGGCAGCAGCATTCATGATGGACTGCAGGGGGATAGTCTGTTTAGAGGTAAGCCAATGAGGAGTGAGTTGCAGTAGTCAAGGCGAGAGATAACCAGGGAGTGAATCAGGAGCTTTGTGGTTTCATTGGTTAGAAAGGGACGTAGTTTAGAGATGTTGCGGAGGTTGAAGTGGCAAACTTTGGAAAGTGATTGGATGTGGGGCTGAAAGGAGAGTTCAGAATCCAGGATAACACCTAGCACCCTGACATGTGGGGACGGGTGGATGGTTGTGCCATTGCTCTTGACAGAGAAGTCAAGGGAAGAGGCACGTGGGGGAGGAAATATTATAAGCTCAGTTTTGGACAAGTTGAATTTGAGGAAGTGGTGTGACATCCATACAGATATGTCGGTTAGTAAGTTAGTGATGCGTGAAGAGACTGATGGAGTGAGTTGAGGGGTGGAGAGATAGATTTGCGTGTCATCAACATAGAAATGACATTGAAAGCCATGAGATGCTATCAGCTGACCCAGGGAAGAGGTGTAGATTGAAAATAAAAGAGGTCCAAGAACAGAACCTTGGGGGACCCCGACAGAGAAGGGAAGAGGAGTGGAGGAAGTAGAATTGTAAGTGACACTGAAGGTGCGTTGGGATAGGTAGGATGAGAGCCACTGAAGAGCGCAGTCAAGGAGACCGAGGGAGTAAAGTTTTTTGAGGAGGAGGGGGTGGTCAACCGTGTCAAAGGCAGCTGAAAGATCCAGAAGTAGGAGTACAGAATAGTGTCCATTGGTTTTTGCAGTTAGTAGGTCATTTGTGAGTTTTAAAAGAGCAGGTTCTGTGGAGTGTTGAGGGCAGAATCCAGATTTAAGGGGATCAAGAAGGTTGTTTTTAATGAGGTGGTCACTCAATTGGTTGTAAACCAGGCGTTCAAGGAGTTTAGAGGAAAAGGGGAGCAAGGAGATAGGGCGTAGGTTGTTAAGATTGGTAGGGTCCAAGGATGGCTTTTTGAGTATGGGGGTGACCAGTGCATGTTTTAGAGCGTCGGGGAAGATGCCAGAGGTGAGGGAGAGATTGAAGATGTGGGTTAGAGAGTGTAGGATGGGGTCAGAGGGTGACCGTAGCATTTGAGAGGGAATAGGGTCCAGGGGACAGGTGGTTAGGTGGGCGATAGAAAGGAGTTTAGCAACTTCATCTGTAGTAGCAGATTTGAATAGGGGGAGTGTCAGTTGTACCTGTTGACATGGGGTCTTAGCTGGGGGAGATACCTGTAGAATGGAGATTTCATCACGGATTGTATCAATCTTGTTTTTGAAGTGATTAGCAATCTGCTGGGCAGTGAGTGAGTCAGTGGGTGGAGGCGGTGGAGGACAAAGTAGAGAGTTGAAGGTAGAGAAGAGTTTACGGGGATTGGATGAGAAGGTGTTAATAAGAGTTGTAAAATAGGTTTGCTTGGCAGTGTGGAGGAAAGAATAGTATTTTTGGAGGGCAGATTTGTATTGATTGAAGTCTTTGAGAGACTTAGTCTTGTGCCACAGACGCTCAAGAGCACGACTACGTTTTTTGAGACTTTTGGTGTCATCTGTTTGCCAGGGTTGTAGGGGTCGAGGCCTGATTCTGCATGTAGTGAGGGGAGCGAGTTTGTCCAGGGTGGTGGACAGAGATTTATTGTAGATGGATGTGGCTTGGTTGGGGCAGGACAGGGGAGAGATTTTGTCATAGAGGTGGTCAGTAGCAGAATAGAGGAGAGAGGAGTTGAAGTTGCGAAAGTTTCTACAGGTGATGGTTAGGCGATTGGAGGGAAAGGTGGTGGAAGACAGGGGGAGAGAGAAACTAATAAGATGGTGGTCGGAGAGAAGAAAAGGATTGTTTGAGAAGTTGCATGGAGTGCATAGGTAGGAGAATACAAGGTCAAGGGTATTGCCATCAGAGTGAGTAGAAGCCTGTACCCATTGCTTCAGGTCAAAATGAAGAGGTTAGACTAAGAAGTTTAGAAGTAGCAGGAGTGTTTGTATTAGCAGGGATGTTGAAATCACCGAGAATGATTGTTGGAATCTCCGAAGAGAGAAAGTAGGGTAGCCAGGCAGAAAACTCATCAAGGAAAGTTGATAATGGTCCAGGGGGCCGGTAAATCACAGCAATTCTTAGGGAAGTAAGAGAGAATAGACGTATACAGTGGGCCTCAAATAATGAGAGGGAAAAAGAGGGAGGAGGGTGAATAACCTGGAAGGTGCTCTGGGGGGATAGGAGGAATCCCACTCCACCTCCATTGCGTCCATTAGGCCTAGGGGAGTGAGTCCAGTGAAGGCCACCCTGGGAGAGGGAAGCAAGAGAAGGGGTGTCATATTCGTGGAGCCAGGTTTCGGTGAGAGCAAGTAGATTGAAGGAATTAGTGACAAAGAGGTCATGAACAGCAGTGAGTTTGTTGCAGACAGAGCGGGCGTTCCAGAGGGCGCAGGAGAGAGGGAGGCTGGTGTTGGGAAGAAGAGGAATGGAGACTAAATTGTGTAGATTGCAACTACTGCCAGAGGATGTAGGGTGATGGTGATGGGTGTGTTGGGTACAGTTAAATAAGGGAGGCCCAGGGTTTGGGGAAATATCTCCAGCGATTAGGAGAAGCAGAAGAGTGAGTGAGGTAATATGAGAATATGATTTGTATGAGGGGACATGCTTCAGTATCCTGGGGGGTATGTTAGCAAGTGGGCTTAGAGTTAGAAAGAGGTGATGAGTGCAGTAATAGGGGGAGGGGAGAAGTGAGGGTGATATGTACAGATTGTTTGGTGGAGCAGAGGGATGTAGAAAAGAGAGCTTGAGGAGAGAGGCTGCAATTGTGAAGAGGAGGAGAGGTAAAGAGTGCATGTTTCAGAGAAGGAGAGATAATATGATAATGAGATCACCTGCAATCTGCTATGGTTTGCTTTGTGCAAATCGCTGAAGTGCAAGAGCAGAAGTGCCACTTATTTTAAGAACGCCACTTCTTTGGAAGAACCCCTGTATGTGCAGCCCCCTGTATGTGCTCCCCCGTAAAGAAAGCCTTGTTATATACTGTGTTGGGTGTGGATGGAATCTGGCAATTAATCAATGAGGAGGGCATATTAGGAACACAGCAAGCAGGGCATAACTTTCACACCACAATCAATCTGTAAGGGGACTAAAAGGCCAAAATTGTAAAGATAAGGAAACCCATAATTTAGGTAAGACTTTAGCCATTGCTAAATACAGATGTAGTTGAGACAGCGGTGACAAACAGATTACCAAAAATGTATATAAGCGGTCAGTCAGTTTTCAGTTTGCAGGACATGGGAATATAAACGCAGATTACCAAAAATGTAAATAAGCGGTCAGTCAGTTTTCAGTTTGCAGGACATGGGAATATAAACGCAGATTACCAAAAAAGTAAATAAGGGGTCAGTCAGTTTTCAGTTTGCAGGACATGGGAATATAAACGCAGATTACCAAAAATGTAAATAAGCAGTCAGTCAGTTTTCAGTTTGCAGGACATGGGAATATAAACGCAGATTACCAAAAATGTAAATAAGCGGTCAGTCAGTTTTCAGTTTGCAGGACATGGGAATATAAACGTAGATTACCAAAAATGTAAATAAGCGGTCAGTCAGTTTTCAGTTTGCAGGACATGGGAATATAAACGCAGATTACCAAAAATGTAAATAAGCAGTCAGTCAGTTTTCAGTTTGCAGGACATGGGAATATAAATGCAGATTACCAAAAATGTAAATAAGCGGTCAGTCAGTTTTCAGTTTGCAGGACATGGGAATATAAACGCAGATTACCAAAAATGTAAATAAGCGGTCAGTCAGTTTTCAGTTTGCAGGACATGGGAATATAAACGCAGATTACCAAAAATGTAAATAAGCGGTCAGTCAGTTTTCAGTTTGCAGGACATGGGAATATAAACGCAGATTACCAAAAATGTAAATAAGCGGTCAGTCAGTTTTCAGTTTGCAGGACATGGGAATATAAACGCAGATTACCAAAAATGTAAATAAGCGGTCAGTCAGTTTTCAGTTTGCAGGACATGGGAATATAAACACAGATTACCAAAAATGTAAATAAGCGGTCAGTCAGTTTTCAGTTTGCAGGACATGGGAATATAAACGCAGATTACCTGTGAAGAGAGAAGAAACTGTTCAGATGGATGGAGCAAGAGCAGAAGTGCCACTTATTTTAAGAACGCCACTTCTTTGGAAGAACCCCTGTATGTGCAGCCCCCTGTATGATAATGATGATAATGGGCGGAATATTGTTTATAAATATACATAGCAACATATTAAACCTATTTCTGATATGAATATGAATATAATTATTTTATTACATGGGTATAATGGCTGGAATATTGTCTATAAATATACATGGTAACCTATTTAACGCATTTCTGAAAAGAATATGCATATAATTATTTTTTCTACATAGGAATTATGGGTGTAATATTGTATATAGATATACATAGGAACCTATTTAACACATTTCTGATAAGAATATGCATATAATTATTTTTCTACATGGGGATTATGGGTGGAATATTGTTTATAAATATAGATAGCAACATATTAAACCTATTTCTGATAAGAATATGCATATAATTATTTTTCAACATTGGGAGTATGGGTGAAATATTGTTTATAAATATACATAGGAACCTATTTAACACATTTCTGATAAGAATATGCATATAATTTTTTTTCTACATAGGAATTATGGTTGGAATATTGTTTATCAATACACATAGCAACATATTAAACCCATATGTGATATGAATATGCATATAATTATTTTTCTACATGGGGATTCTGGATGGAATATTGTTAATAAATATACATTGCAACATATTATACCTATTTCTGTATTGAATATGTATGTAATTATTTTTCTACGTGGGATTATGGACAGAATATTGTAGATAAACATACATAGCAACATATTAAACCTATTTCTGATAAAAATATGCATATCATTATTTTTCTACATCTGGATTATGGGATGAATATTGTTTATAATTATATATAGGAACCTATTTAACCCATTTCTGATAAGTATGTGCATGTAATTATTTTTCTACATGGGAATTATGGGTGGAATATTGTTTATAAATATACATAGGAACCTATTTAACCCTTTTCTGATAAGAATATGCATATAATTCTTTTTCAACATGGGGATTATGGGTAGAATATTGATTATAAATATAGATAGCAACACATTAAACCTATTTCTGATATGAATATGCATATAATTATTTTTCTACATCGGGATTATGGGTGGAAAATTGTTTATAAATATACATAGCAACCTATTTAACCCATTTCTGATAAGAATATGCATATAATAATTTTTCTACATGGGGATAATGGGCGGAATATTGTTTATAAATATACATAGCAACATATTAAACTTATTTCTGGTATGAATATGAATATAATTATTTTATTACATGGGTATTATGGGTGGAATATTGTCTATAAATATACATGGTAACCTATTTAACGCATTTCTGAAAAGAATATGCATATAATTATTTTTTCTACATAGGAATCATGGGTGTAATATTGTATATAGATATACAGAGGAACTTATTTAACACATTTCTGATAAGAATATGCATATAATTATTTTTCTACATGGGATTATGGGCAGAATATTGTCGATAAACATACATAGCAACATATTGAACCTATTTCTGATAAAAATATGCATATCATTTTTTTCCTACATCTGGATTATGGGTGGAATATAGTTTATAAATATATATAGGAACCTATTTAACCCATTTCTGATAAGAATGTGCATATAATTATTTTTCTACATGGGAATTATGGGTGGAATATTGTTTATAAATATACATAGGAACCTATTTAACCCTTTTTTGATAAGAATACGCATATAATTCTTTTTCTACATGGGGATTTTGGGTAGAATATTGATTATAAATATAGATAGCAACACATTAAATCTATTTCTGATATGAACATGCATACAATTATTTTTGTACATCGAGATTATGGGTGGAATATTCCTTACAAATATAAATAGGAACCAATTTAACCCATTTCTGATAAGAATATGCAAGTAATTATTTTTCTACTTCGGGATTATGGGTGGAAAATTGTTTATAAATATACATAGCAACCTATTTAACCCATTTCTGATAAGAATATGCACATAATAATTTTTCTACATGGGGATAATTATTATTATTATTATTATTATTATACAGGATTTATATAGCGCCGACAGTTTACGCAGCGCTTTACAACATTAGGGCAGACGATACAAGTACAATACAATTCAATACAGGAGGAATCAGAGGGCCCTGCTCGTTAGAGCTTACAATCTAGGAGGGAGAGTCAAGTTATACAAAAGGGTAATAGCTGTGGGGGATGAGCTAATGGAGAAAATAGTGCAGTTATTAGATGGAGGCAGGATATGCTTCTTTGAAGAGGAAAGTTTTCAGGGATCGCCTAAAAGTGGGTACATTTGGAGACAGTCTGACAGATTGGGGTAGGGAATTCCAGAGGATGGGCGAGGCTCGGGAGATGTCCCGGAGGCGGATATGGGAGGAGGTGATGAGGGAGCTAGAGAGCAGGAGGTCTTGGGAGGAACGGAGATGGCGATTGGGTTGGTATTTTGAGACTAGGTTAGTGATGTAGCTGGGGGCAGAGTTATGGATGGCTTTGTAACTTATTGTTAGTATTTTGAATTTAATTCGTTGGGCGAGTGGCAGAAAATGGAGGGATTGGCAGAGAGGGGTAGCAGACACTGAGCGGTTTGTAAGGTGGATAAGTCTGGCAGCAGCATTCATGATGGACTGCAGGGGGATAGTCTGTTTAGAGGTAAGCCAATGAGGAGTGAGTTGCAGTAGTCAAGGCGAGAGATAACCAGGGAGTGAATCAGGAGCTTTGTGGTTTCATTGGTTAGAAAGGGACGTAGTTTAGAGATGTTGCGGAGGTTGAAGTGGCAAACTTTGGAAAGTGATTGGATGTGGGGCTGAAAGGAGAGTTCAGAATCCAGGATAACACCTAGCACCCTGACATGTGGGGACGGGTGGATGGTTGTGCCATTGCTCTTGACAGAGAAGTCAAGGGAAGAGGCACGTGGGGGAGGAAATATTATAAGCTCAGTTTTGGACAAGTTGAATTTGAGGAAGTGGTGTGACATCCATACAGATATGTCGGTTAGTAAGTTAGTGATGCGTGAAGAGACTGATGGAGTGAGTTGAGGGGTGGAGAGATAGATTTGCGTGTCATCAACATAGAAATGACATTGAAAGCCATGAGATGCTATCAGCTGACCCAGGGAAGAGGTGTAGATTGAAAATAAAAGAGGTCCAAGAACAGAACCTTGGGGGACCCCGACAGAGAAGGGAAGAGGAGTGGAGGAAGTAGAATTGTAAGTGACACTGAAGGTGCGTTGGGATAGGTAGGATGAGAGCCACTGAAGAGCGCAGTCAAGGAGACCGAGGGAGTAAAGTTTTTTGAGGAGGAGGGGGTGGTCAACCGTGTCAAAGGCAGCTGAAAGATCCAGAAGTAGGAGTACAGAATAGTGTCCATTGGTTTTTGCAGTTAGTAGGTCATTTGTGAGTTTTAAAAGAGCAGGTTCTGTGGAGTGTTGAGGGCAGAATCCAGATTTAAGGGGATCAAGAAGGTTGTTTTTAATGAGGTGGTCACTCAATTGGTTGTAAACCAGGCGTTCAAGGAGTTTAGAGGAAAAGGGGAGCAAGGAGATAGGGCGTAGGTTGTTAAGATTGGTAGGGTCCAAGGATGGCTTTTTGAGTATGGGGGTGACCAGTGCATGTTTTAGAGCGTCGGGGAAGATGCCAGAGGTGAGGGAGAGATTGAAGATGTGAGTTAGAGAGTGTAGGATGGGGTCAGAGGGTGACCGTAGCATTTGAGAGGGAATAGGGTCCAGGGGACAGGTGGTTAGGTGGGCGATAGAAAGGAGTTTAGCAACTTCATCTGTAGTAGCAGATTTGAATAGGGGGAGTGTCAGTTGTACCTGTTGACATGGGGTCTTAGCTGGGGGAGATACCTGTAGAATGGAGATTTCATCACGGATTGTATCAATCTTGTTTTTGAAGTGATTAGCAATCTGCTGGGCAGTGAGTGAGTCAGTGGGTGGAGGCGGTGGAGGACAAAGTAGAGAGTTGAAGGTAGAGAAGAGTTTACGGGGATTGGATGAGAAGGTGTTAATAAGAGTTGTAAAATAGGTTTGCTTGGCAGTGTGGAGGAAAGAATAGTATTTTTGGAGGGCAGATTTGTATTGATTGAAGTCTTTGAGAGACTTAGTCTTGTGCCACAGACGCTCAAGAGCACGACTACGTTTTTTGAGACTTTTGGTGTCATCTGTTTGCCAGGGTTGTAGGGGTCGAGGCCTGATTCTGCATGTAGTGAGGGGAGCGAGTTTGTCCAGGGTGGTGGACAGAGATTTATTGTAGATGGATGTGGCTTGGTTGGGGCAGGACAGGGGAGAGATTTTGTCATAGAGGTGGTCAGTAGCAGAATAGAGGAGAGAGGAGTTGAAGTTGCGAAAGTTTCTACAGGTGATGGTTAGGCGATTGGAGGGAAAGGTGGTGGAAGACAGGGGGAGAGAGAAACTAATAAGATGGTGGTCGGAGAGAAGAAAAGGATTGTTTGAGAAGTTGCATGGAGTGCATAGGTAGGAGAATACAAGGTCAAGGGTATTGCCATCAGAGTGAGTAGAAGCCTGTACCCATTGCTTCAGGTCAAAATGAAGAGGTTAGACTAAGAAGTTTAGAAGTAGCAGGAGTGTTTGTATTAGCAGGGATGTTGAAATCACCGAGAATGATTGTTGGAATCTCCGAAGAGAGAAAGTAGGGTAGCCAGGCAGAAAACTCATCAAGGAAAGTTGATAATGGTCCAGGGGGCCGGTAAATCACAGCAATTCTTAGGGAAGTAAGAGAGAATAGACGTATACAGTGGGCCTCAAATAATGAGAGGGAAAAAGAGGGAGGAGGGTGAATAACCTGGAAGGTGCTCTGGGGGGATAGGAGGAATCCCACTCCACCTCCATTGCGTCCATTAGGCCTAGGGGAGTGAGTCCAGTGAAGGCCACCCTGGGAGAGGGAAGCAAGAGAAGGGGTGTCATATTCGTGGAGCCAGGTTTCGGTGAGAGCAAGTAGATTGAAGGAATTAGTGACAAAGAGGTCATGAACAGCAGTGAGTTTGTTGCAGACAGAGCGGGCGTTCCAGAGGGCGCAGGAGAGAGGGAGGCTGGTGTTGGGAAGAAGAGGAATGGAGACTAAATTGTGTAGATTGCAACTACTGCCAGAGGATGTAGGGTGATGGTGATGGGTGTGTTGGGTACAGTTAAATAAGGGAGGCCCAGGGTTTGGGGAAATATCTCCAGCGATTAGGAGAAGCAGAAGAGTGAGTGAGGTAATATGAGAATATGATTTGTATGAGGGGACATGCTTCAGTATCCTGGGGGGTATGTTAGCAAGTGGGCTTAGAGTTAGAAAGAGGTGATGAGTGCAGTAATAGGGGGAGGGGAGAAGTGAGGGTGATATGTACAGATTGTTTGGTGGAGCAGAGGGATGTAGAAAAGAGAGCTTGAGGAGAGAGGCTGCAATTGTGAAGAGGAGGAGAGGTAAAGAGTGCATGTTTCAGAGAAGGAGAGATAATATGATAATGAGATCACCTGCAATCTGCTATGGTTTGCTTTGTGCAAATCGCTGAAGTGCAAGAGCAGAAGTGCCACTTATTTTAAGAACGCCACTTCTTTGGAAGAACCCCTGTATGTGCAGCCCCCTGTATGTGCTCCCCCGTAAAGAAAGCCTTGTTATATACTGTGTTGGGTGTGGATGGAATCTGGCAATTAATCAATGAGGAGGGCATATTAGGAACACAGCAAGCAGGGCATAACTTTCACACCACAATCAATCTGTAAGGGGACTAAAAGGCCAAAATTGTAAAGATAAGGAAACCCATAATTTAGGTAAGACTTTAGCCATTGCTAAATACAGATGTAGTTGAGACAGCGGTGACAAACAGATTACCAAAAATGTATATAAGCGGTCAGTCAGTTTTCAGTTTGCAGGACATGGGAATATAAACGCAGATTACCAAAAATGTAAATAAGCGGTCAGTCAGTTTTCAGTTTGCAGGACATGGGAATATAAACGCAGATTACCAAAAAAGTAAATAAGGGGTCAGTCAGTTTTCAGTTTGCAGGACATGGGAATATAAACGTAGATTACCAAAAATGTAAATAAGCGGTCAGTCAGTTTTCAGTTTGCAGGACATGGGAATATAAACGCAGATTACCAAAAATGTAAATAAGCAGTCAGTCAGTTTTCAGTTTGCAGGACATGGGAATATAAATGCAGATTACCAAAAATGTAAATAAGCGGTCAGTCAGTTTTCAGTTTGCAGGACATGGGAATATAAACGCAGATTACCAAAAATGTAAATAAGCGGTCAGTCAGTTTTCAGTTTGCAGGACATGGGAATATAAACGCAGATTACCAAAAATGTAAATAAGCGGTCAGTCAGTTTTCAGTTTGCAGGACATGGGAATATAAACGCAGATTACCAAAAATGTAAATAAGCGGTCAGTCAGTTTTCAGTTTGCAGGACATGGGAATATAAACGCAGATTACCAAAAATGTAAATAAGCGGTCAGTCAGTTTTCAGTTTGCAGGACATGGGAATATAAACACAGATTACCAAAAATGTAAATAAGCGGTCAGTCAGTTTTCAGTTTGCAGGACATGGGAATATAAACGCAGATTACCTGTGAAGAGAGAAGAAACTGTTCAGATGGATGGAGCAAGAGCAGAAGTGCCACTTATTTTAAGAACGCCACTTCTTTGGAAGAACCCCTGTATGTGCAGCCCCCTGTATGATAATGATGATAATGGGCGGAATATTGTTTATAAATATACATAGCAACATATTAAACCTATTTCTGATATGAATATGAATATAATTATTTTATTACATGGGTATAATGGGTGGAATATTGTCTATAAATATACATGGTAACCTATTTAACGCATTTCTGAAAAGAATATGCATATAATTATTTTTTCTACATAGGAATTATGGGTGTAATATTGTATATAGATATACATAGGAACCTATTTAACACATTTCTGATAAGAATATGCATATAATTATTTTTCTACATGGGGATTATGGGTGGAATATTGTTTATAAATATAGATAGCAACATATTAAACCTATTTCTGATAAGAATATGCATATAATTATTTTTCAACATTGGGAGTATGGGTGAAATATTGTTTATAAATATACATAGTAACCTATTTAATCCATTTCGGATAAGAATATGCATATAATTTTTTTTCTACATAGGAATTATGGTTGGAATATTGTTTATCAATACACATAGCAACATATTAAACCCATATGTGATATGAATATGCATATAATTATTTTTCTACATGGGGATTCTGGATGGAATATTGTTAATAAATATACATTGCAACATATTATACCTATTTCTGTATTGAATATGTATGTAATTATTTTTCTACGTGGGATTATGGACAGAATATTGTAGATAAACATACATAGCAACATATTAAACCTATTTCTGATAAAAATATGCATATCATTATTTTTCTACATCTGGATTATGGGATGAATATTGTTTATAATTATATATAGGAACCTATTTAACCCATTTCTGATAAGTATGTGCATGTAATTATTTTTCTACATGGGAATTATGGGTGGAATATTGTTTATAAATATACATAGGAACCTATTTAACCCTTTTCTGATAAGAATATGCATATAATTCTTTTTCAACATGGGGATTATGGGTAGAATATTGATTATAAATATAGATAGCAACACATTAAACCTATTTCTGATATGAATATGCATATAATTATTTTTCTACATGGGGATTATGGGTGGAAAATTGTTTATAAATATACATAGCAACCTATTTAACCCATTTCTGATAAGAATATGCATATAATAATTTTTCTACATGGGGATAATGGGCGGAATATTGTGTATAAATATACATAGGAACCTATTTAACCCATTTCTGATAAGAATATGCATATAATTATTTTTCTACATGGGGATAATGGGCGGAATATTGTTTATAAATATATATAGCAACATATTAAAACTATTTCTGATATGCATATAATTATTTTTCCACATGCTAATTATATTTGGAATATTGTTTATAAATATACATAGTGACATATTAAACCTATTTGTTGTATGAATATGCATATAATTATTTTTCTACATGGGGATTATGAATGGAATATTGTTAATACATATACATAGCAACATATTAAGCCTATTTATGATAAGAATATGCATATAATTTTTTTTCTACATGGGGATTATGCGTGGAATATTTCTTAGAAATATACATAGGAATATATTTAACCCATTTCGGATAAAAATATGCATATCATTATTTTTTTACATCTGGATTATGGGTGGAATATTGTTTATAAATATATATAGGAACCTATTTAACACATTTCTGATAAGAATATGCATATAATAATTTTTCTACATGGGGATAATGGGCAGAATATTGTTTATAAATATACATAGCAACATATTAAACCTATTTCTGATATGAATATGAATATAATTATTTTTTACATGGGTATAAATGTCTATAAATATAAATGGTAACCTATTTAACCCATTTCTGAAAAGAATATGCATATAATTATTTTTTCTACATAGGAATTATGGGTGTAATATTTTATATAAATATACATAGAAACCTATTTAACACATTTCTGATAAGAATAAGCATATAATTATTTTTCTACATGGGGATTATGGATGGAATTTTGTTAATAAATATACATTGCAACATATTATACCTATTTCTGTATTGAATATGTATGTAATTATTTTTCTACATAGGGATTATGGACAGAATATTGTAGATAAACATACATAGCAACATATCAAACCTATTTCTGATAAAAATATGCATATCATTATTTTTCTACATCTGGATTATGGGTGGAATATTGTTTATAAATATATATAGGAACCTATTTAACCCATTTCTGATAAGAATGTGCATGTAATTATTTTTCTACATGGGAATTATGGGTGGAATATTGTTTATAAATATACATAGGAACCTGTTTAACCCTTTTCTGATAAGAATATGCATATAATTCTTTTTCTACGTGGGGATTATGGGTAGAATATTGATTATAAATATAGATAGCAACACATTAAACCTATTTCTGATATGAATATGCATATAATTATTTTTCTACATGAGGATTATGGGTGGAATATTGTTTATAAATATACATAGCAACCTATTTAACCCATTTCTGATAAGAATATGCATATAATAATTTTTCTACATGAGGATAATGGGTGGAATATTGTTTATAAATATACATAGCAACATATTAAACCTATTTCTGATATGAATATGAATATAATTATTTTTCAACATTGGGAGTATGGGTTGTATATTGTCTATAAATATACATGGTAACCTATTTAACGCATTTCTGAAAAGAATATGCATATAATTGTTTTTTCTACATAGGAATTATGGGTGTAATATTGTATATAGATATACATAGGAACCTATTTAACACATTTCTGATAAGAATATGCATATAATTATTTTTCTACATGGGGATAATGGGCGGAATAGTGTTTATAAATATACATAGCAACATATTAAACCTATTTCTGATATGAATATGAATATAATTATTTTATTACATGGGTATTATGGGTGGAATATTGTCTATAAATATACATAGCAACATATTAAACTTATTTCTGATAAGAATATGCATATAATTTTTTTCTACATAGGGATTATGCGTGGAATATTTCTTTGAAATATACATAGGAATATATTTAACCCATTTCTGATAAAAAATATGCATATCATTATTTTTCTACATTTGAATTATGGGTGGAATATTGTTTATAAATATATATAGGAACCTATTTAACCCATTTCTGATAAGAATGTGCATATAATTATTTTTCTACATGGGAATTATGGGTGGAATATTGTTTATAAATATATATAGGAACCTATTTAACCCTTTTCTGATAAGAATATGCATATAATTCTTTTTCTACATGGGGATTTTGGGTAGAATATTGATTATAAATATAGATAGCAACACATTAAATCTATTTCTGATATGAACATGCATACAATTATTTTTCTACATCGAGATTATGGGTGGAATATTCCTTACAAATATAAATAGGAACCAATTTAACCCATTTCTGATAAGAATATGCAAGTAATTATTTTTCTACATCGGGA
Organism: Aquarana catesbeiana; assembly: GCA_037953035.1. Lineage (NCBI taxonomy): Eukaryota > Metazoa > Chordata > Amphibia > Anura > Ranidae > Aquarana > Aquarana catesbeiana. The sequence goes on from JBBHAA010000868.1 coordinate 5,928,638, forward strand.
TTATGGATGGAAAATTGTTTATAAATATACATAGCAACCTATTTAACCCATTTCTGATAAGAATATGCATATAATAACTTTTCTACATGGGGATAATGGGCGGAATATTGTTTATAAATATAAATAGCAACATATTAAACCTATTTCTGATATGAATATGAATATAATTATTTTTCAACATTGGGATTATGGGTGGAATATTGTCTATAAGTATACATGGTAACCTATTTAACGCATTTCTGAAAAGAATATGCATATAATTATTTTTTCTACATAGGAATTATGGGTGTAATATTGTATATAGATATACATAGGAACCTATTTAACACATTTCTGAAAAGAATATGCATATAATTATTTTTCTACATGGGGATTATGGGTGGAATATTGTTTATAAATATAGATAGTAACATATTAAACCTATTTCTGATAAGAATATGCATATAATTATTTTTCAACATTGGGAGTATGGGTGGAATATTGTTTATAAATATACATAGTAACCTATTTAAGCCATTTCTGATAAGAATATGCATATAATTTTTTTTCTACATAGGAATTATGGTTGGAATATTGTTTATAAATATACATAGCAACATATTAAACCCATATGTGATATGAATATGCATATAATTATTTTTCTACATGGAAATTATGGATGGAATATTGTTTTTTCAAATATAAGTTTATTCAACTCCAATCAAGGGCGAGGGCCCCAAAACATACAAGCAAAAAACAGGTGCCGATTCGGCCAATTCAAGTTGACAGCGCTCAGAGAAATAAATGGTCATAACAGTTACATTTAGAGTGTGGTTATTGGCTCGTACATACAGCTTTCAGTTCAGCATGTAATAGGTGAGCTCGCGTCCAGTTTCAGATAGTGTATGCGGGGTGAACCTCGCCTACTTTTTCCACTTTACAACCATATAGAGAATAGAAAGAGAAAAGCAAGGGGAATCAAGAGGGGGTGAAGGGGGAAAAAAAGGAGGAGGGGGAGGGGCAGGGGAGAGGGCGTGGGAGACACAGCGGCGACCCTCTCGACAAGTTATATTGAATCTAGTCTCCGAGGAGGTCGAATAAAGAGGGGAGAGTTAGTTACTAAGCAATTGTTGACCTTCATCTGAAAAGATGTAGACATTCCAGATATCCCACGTACGTTTGAATATCTCTTGTTTTTGTTGCGCAGAGAGGATCAGGTCTTCCATCTGCTTGATCTCTTCGACCTTACGTACCCACATAGATGTGGATGGGGGGCGACTTTGTTTCCAGAGAAGAGGGATGCATCCCTTAGCCGCATTTAGTAGGTGTCTGATTAGAGATTTCCTGTAAGCTTTGATGGGGATTGTAGATAGATGTAGGAGAAAGAATGTAGCTTCTTCTGGGATAACATATTCAGTGAACCTCTGAGTAATTTGCCTGACCTCTTCCCAAAAGCTCCTTAACTGAGGGCACGACCAGAAGATATGGATTAGTGTTCCCTCCTCCTCTGAACAGCGCCAGCACCGTCCCGAAGAGGCAGGGAAGCATTTCTGAAGTCTAGAGGGGGTCATGTACCATCGCGTAAGTAGTTTGAAATTGGTCTCTTGGACCTTGGTACATAGTGATGATTTCAGGGAGAGTGTAATAATGCGTTGTCGCTGGGCTGCTGAGAAAGAGAGGTGTAGTTCCCTCTCCCATTTGGCTAGGTAAGGTAACTGCGGTGGTGCGTTTGGCTCAGTCAACATCGAGTATGTTTGAGAGAGAATATGCGTTAGTGGATCTTCTCCAGTGCACAACTCCTCAAAGGATGTGAGCACCCGAGAGAAATTCCGTGGGCTGGGAAGTGAGTGTAGGAAGTGATGTAATTGCAGCGCTTTCCAGTAAGGAATGCGGTAAGGACCTGTCGGGTTGGATAAGTCTGCTACAGAGGGCCATTTCTCTTCCAATATGAAGCTGGATACATGATCATAGCTTTGTTCTTTTAGATGGGAGTATTCCCTGGAAAGCAGGCCCGGCCCGAAGTTAGGATTGCCCAGTACGGGGTACAGCGGTGAAGTTTTGGTTGTGAGCAGGGATCTAAGGGATGATTGGTGACTATGTCGCAAGGTGGTGCCAATTAAGGGGTGCGACTTTATGCTAGCCGGCAAGATATTATAGCACCACATCGCCCCCTTTAGGGGGATGGGGGATTGAGCTTTTTCAATCTGAACCCAAAGTTTACATGATCCATTTCTCCTCCAGTCCAGCACTCGACCCAGGTGAGAGGCTAAGTAATAGATTTTAATGTCGGGTAAGGCGAGACCTCCTAGATGTTTAGGCAGTATCATCAATGAGCGCCGTAACCGAGGTTTTTTATTTGCCCACACAAAACCGGTGAAAAGTGAGTGGATCTTCCGGAAAAAGGAGGTGGGGATATGTATCGGTAGTGCTTGGATAAGATATATAAATTTTGGCAATATGCTCATTTTCAGGAGGTTACACCTCCCGAACCATGAGTGGAAGCCCGGATTCCATTTCTCTAATAATGTTCTGATCTTAGATAATAAAGGGGGGAAGTTCAAGTCGAATGTCCGAGATATGTCAACCGGGATTCTAGTTCCCAGGTATTTTATGTCAGTCTTAGTCCATTTGAAACGAAAGTTGGATGCTAATTGCTGTGATATTTGGGGTGGAACCTCAATACACATCGCCTCGGACTTCGAGAAATTTATCTTTAAGTTAGATAGTGAGCCATATACATTAAATTCTCGCATGAGGTTTGGGAGGGAAATTCTTGGATTCGTCAAAGAGAAGAGCATATCATCAGCATATGCAGATATTTTGCATTGTAAATTACCAATCTGTAGGCCTGATATGTCAGGATTCAGTCTGATTGTACATAAAAAGGGCTCTAGGGATAATGCAAACAACAGGGGGGAAAGAGGGCAGCCCTGCCTTGTTCCATTTCTTATGGGGAAGGGACTGGAGAGTACACCATTGGCCTTCACTTGTGCAGATGGGTTGGAGTAAATACTATCTATCCACCGCATCATTCTATTGCCCAGACCAATGTGGCGGAGAACAGCTAGCATAAAGCTCCAATTTACCCTATCGAAAGCCTTTTCGGCATCTGTGCTTACTAGTATACATGGTGTTTTCTCGGAGGTTGCTATTTGGATTAAGTTGAGAACCTTAATGGTATTATCTCTCGCTTCTCTAGAAGGTATGAAGCCAACTTGATCCATGTGGATAAGGGACTGGAGATGTTGGGCTAGTCTGGTAGCTATTATTTTAGAAAAAATCTTAAGGTCCAAATTTAAGAGGGAGATGGGTCTGTAGCTGCCACAGGAACCTGGATCCCTCCCTTCCTTGTGGATTAAGGAAATATGGGCCTTGAGGGTTTCCCCGGGAAAGTTTGAGTTTGCTCCGAGAGCGTTGAAGAAAGTTACCATTCGTGGCCCTAATGTTGGTAGTAGGGTCTTATAATATTGGGCGGTGAACCCATCAGGACCTGGGGCTTTCCCTACCTTCATAGATTTGATCGCTAGTTGTAATTCCTCCAGTGTTATTGGCTCGTCTAATACAGTTTGGGATTCCAGTGGAAGAGAGGGAAGGCAAGAGTTAGATATGTATTGGTCAATAACGTCCTGGGAAGGGGAAGGGTTTGTTAGGTTATAGAGTCCCGAGTAAAAGTCAGCGAATCCTTTCGCAATTTGCGTCGGGAGATTAGCTTTCTGTCCGTTGGGGGTGGTTATTTGGGGGATGTATGCAGTAGATTTAATTTCCTGAACGGATCTGGCCAGGAGTCTTCCACATTTGTCACCCGATTCATAAGCCAGTCTGCGAGAAAATTGTAAGGCAGCCTTAGCTTTATAATGCAGTAAGTCTGTGATTTGAGATCTCAAGGATCTCAGTTTCATCTCCAGTTCCTGGGTGGGAGAATGTTTATGTTGTGCTTCAACTCTGGCCAGATCCGCTAGGAGTCTGGTAAGCTGTTCGTTTCTCTTCTTCTTAATGGCCGCCCCATGTTTAATTAGGACTCCTCGAAGGACGCATTTATGGGCCTCCCACAGTATACCCGGGTCGCAGTCTTGTGTGTCATTCTCACTGAAGTACAAGTTTAGTTCCTTGGTTACGTCTTCTACTATCTCAGGAATTTGGAGGAGGCTCTCATTGAGACGCCAGAAAGTGGATCTAGGTGATGATCTCTCAGTGAGAGTGTAAGTCAGGGAAACTGGAGCATGATCAGACCAAGTGATCTGACCTATAGAAGTAGATTGCACTAAGTGTAGCTGGTCGTGGGGGATAAGAAAGAGGTCTATTCTGGAGTATACCCCATGTGGAGAGGAGTAAAAGGAATAGTCTCGTTCTCCAGAATGTTGGAGACGCCAAGCATCGATTAGTTGAGCCTTGTGTAAAGTCTGGGCTATTCGTTTTCTGTTTTTGGGGGGATAAGAGGAGGTACCCGAGGACGTGTCTACTGGGGGTGAGAGCGGCACATTAAAGTCGCCTCCTAGTATAAGCTGGCCCTCCTTATATTCCATCAGTTTATTTACAGTCGACACTATAAACCCGTCCTGATGTGCGTTAGGGGCGTAGAGTGTTGCGAGAGTGAGTTGGACTTCCCCAATCTGACCTTTGAGAAACAGGTATCGGCCTTCAGGGTCTGCAAGTATGTCTTGAAGTTTCCAGGGGAGACTGCCAGAGATTAGAATAGTTACCCCCTTAGATTTTGCATTGTTATTCGTCGAGTGGTACACATGGGGAAAATATCTGTTCCTAAGTACAGGAGATTTGTCAGTTTTAAAATGAGTCTCCTGAACAAAGGCGATGTCCGTGTGCGATTTTTTTAAATCGTGTAGGAGAATGCGCCTCTTCTCTGGAGTATTCAGACCCCTCGCATTAAGCGAGGTCACTCTTAAAGAGCTCACCGCCATGTCTCACACGGGGGGAAGAGGGAGAAAGGGAGGTTCAGGTGGGGGTGAAAGCAAGGGAGGGGAAGGAAGGGAAGGAGGAAAGAGAAGGAAAAGGAAAAAACAGAGACTAGGGTCAAGGAATATTACACCTCACGTCTCTATTTCAATTAAGCTAAATGGTTCAGTTTTACTAAACTACTAAGTGAACCAAACCGGATAACCGGAGGTAGACTTACGGCCTAAGTGGGGCGGAGGCAGACAATAATCTAAAAGAGAGGTCCCGACTCTCCCATCCCAACCAGCCTAAAGATTAGAAGCAGTATAATCACATTATATATTGCAAGAATAAAGAACTTAAATAAAAATAAATATCTTCAAAGGAAATATACAGAAACAAGAACAATGAGAAGCATCACTTTGCACTCCACTCTACCCCTGAGTTTTATGCATAATAATAATTCCGTCCCCCTCGTGTGTCATCTGGCGAGGTGACCCGCTCCCCCCCATGCCATCCGCAATGAAACATAGATAGATAGCAGCAGGGAGAGGACAAATCGCCAGAAGTTCATCGGGGACGCCCTGGAACTCCCCCCCCCCCCTCTGTGAGGGAACAAATATCAGATTCATCCACATCATGGGACCCTGATAAGGAGCTCCAGAGCGGGCCGAGCCCGCGCAACGGGGGTCCAGCGCGCCCCCGAGTCACCCCAGAGCCCTCCCACACTTTTACACCCATTAGATTGCTCGACTCTTCTCCCCCCCAACCCCAGTCCATCACACACTCCCGACCTTGTTATGATGTCTCCACAGAGAGGAGGGCACATATATCCTCCCGGAAAGTAATTGTCCGTGGGAGTGAGAGAGCTCTTCCCGTGGGACCTGCAGAGGACCACATAGACCCCGTGCGGGGGTGATTTGTGATAAGAGATAAGTGGTCATAATGCGGGTGACTCGTCAGTTACGTGAGGCCCTTGTCAGGAGCATATCAGGAAACGCAATGACTTTTAGCGCCCTCCCATAAGTGGATCGTTGAGTCAGTGAAAATGATGATGAAGCTTGAGGCTTGTAGTGGAGGCAAGTCCGGCTTCCATGAGATAGAACGGAGGCAAAAATAGGGGGTACGGAGAGACCGGGTGGATCGGGCAGACCCAAAACCAAAAATGTAAAGATAATGATAACTGACCCGGGAAACAAAAGCATCAAAGGGGATAGCATGAGTAGGAGTGGGCAAAGGAGCAACTCACATCTCTCTTGGCTCGTCTAGTGAAGCAGAACGGGGTCGTCGGCCGCTCCTCCGTGAGCGCTGCGGTCTAGGAGCCTGATCTCTCATCTCGTGCAGTCGACCAGGAGCCCGGTGCAGGTAGTCCAGCCAGTTAGGAACAGGGATAGGTTCCGTATCTAGAAAGTCGAATAGAGCAGGTAGATTCTCCGGAGATCGCAGTAGGAAGGAGCGCTGTTCCTTGTGGAAAGTAACCGAAAGGGGGAAGCCCCATCGGTATGTTGCATTACATCTCCGGGCAAGATCTAGGAGGGGTTTCAGCATGGCGCGTCGGAGCAAGGTCGGCCTGGAGATGTCCGGGAGGATTTTAACCGACGCTCCGTCGAATTCTATCTCTCCAGATTCCCACGCTCCTCGCGCTATAGCCTCCTTATGGATGTAATGATGGAGTCTGCATATTATGTCACGAGGTCTGGTTGGATCGGTCGAGCGGGGACCCAGGGCTCTATGTATTCGATCCACTTCTATTTGTTCCGGTAAGTGTGCTCCCGCCACTCTTCTGAAGATGTCCGTAGCTGTGGCCAGTAGATCCGACGGGCCTGTGGCCTCAGGTAGGCCGCGGAGCCGGACGTTGTTTCTCCTACTCCGGTCCTCAGTTTCTTCCATACGGAGCTGAAGCTCTATCGCGGCCATAGATTGGGCTTTTTGTTGGGTCTCCAGTGATGAGACTCTCTGTTCCAAGGACTCTAGTGATGATTCACCTGAGGTCAGACGGGCTGAGAGGGTCTCAACGTCTTTTTTGACTTCACTGATTTCCTTCTTATGTGCGGCCTCTACCCTGCCCACTAGGGCTTCAATATCTGCCCTCGTTGGTAGGGCCCGTAGTATAGCCTTAAGCTCCTCGTCTACTCCATAAGTCCCCTGAAGACAAGGGAGGGGACCCTGGTTTGAGGTAGAAGCCGCTGGTGAGCCAGTATAGAGAACCGGGCTCCGGGATCCTTCCGAGGCGGCAAAGTCAGTTTCTCTGACCGGAGTGCAGGGGCTCGAGGCACAAGGTTCCGCCATCTTGGGTATAGGGGAACCGGAGAGGGATCTCCCAAAAAGTCTCTGCAAGTCGACCAGAGCGGGTGTGGAAGCAGCCGGGCTGTTCTTCTTCTTATTCCTCCGATATGTCCGCTTCTTGGATGAGAGCATAACGGTGAAAATAGAGCAAAGTAAGCTGAGTTAGGGGTGGAAAGGCCGGGAGCTCTGAGAGAACACGTCTCTAGTCGGCCATGTCCAGACCACGCCCCCCCGGATGGAATATTGTTAATAAATATACATTGCAACATATTATACCTATTTCTGTAATGAATATGTATGTAATTATTTTTCTACATGGGATTATGGGCAGAATATTGTAGATAAACATACATAGCAACATATTGAACCTATTTCTGATAAAAATATGCATATCATTATTTTTCTACATCTGGATTATGGGTGGAATATTGTTTATAAATATATATAGGAACCTATTTAACCCATTTCTGATAAGAATGTGCATATAATTATTTTTCTACATGGGAATTATGGGTGGAATATTGTTTATTAATATACATAGGAACCTATTTAACCCTTTTTTGATAAGAATATGCATATAATTCTTTTTCTACATGGGGATTTTGGGTAGAATATTGATTATAAATATAGATAGCAACACATTAAATCTATTTCTGATATGAACAAGCATACAATTATTTTTCTACATCGAGATTATGGGTGGAATATTCCTTACAAATATACATAGGAACCAATTTAACCCATTTCTGATAAGAATATGCAAGTAATTATTTTTCTACATCAGGATTATGGGTGGCAAATTGTTTATAAATATTAATAGCAACCTATTTAACCCATTTCTGATAAGAATATGCATATAATAATTTTTCTACATGGGGATAATGGGCGGAATATTGTTTATAAATATACATAGCAACATATTAAACCTATTTCTGATATGAATATAATTATTTTATTACATGGGTATTATGGGTGGAATATTGTCTATAAATGTACATGGTAACCTATTTAACCCATTTCTGAAAAGAATATGCATATAATCATTTTTTCTACATAGGAATTATGGGTGTAATATTGTATATAAATATACATAGGAACCTATTTAGCATATTTCTGATAAGAATATGCATATAATTATTTTTCTACATGGGGATTATGGGTGGAATATTGTTTATAAATATAGATAGAAACATATTAAACCTATTTCTGATGAGAATATGCATATCATTATTTTTCAACATTGGGATTATGGGTGGAATATTGTTTATAAATATACATAGTAACCTATTTAATCCATTTCTAAAAGAGTATGCATATCCTTTTTTTTCTACATAGGAATTATGGTTGGAATATTGTTTATAAATATACATAGCAACATATTAAACCCATATGTGATATGAATATGCATATAATTATTTTTCTACATGGGGATTATGGATGGAATTTTGTTAATAAATATACATTGCAACATATTATACCTATTTCTGTATTGAATATGTATCTAATTATTTTTCTACATGGGATTATGGACAGAATATTGTTGATAAACATACATAGCAACATATTAAACCTATTTCTGATAAAAATATGCATATCATTATTTTTCTACATCTGGATTTTGGGTGGAATATTGTTTATAAATATATATAGGAACCTATTTAACACATTTCTCATAAGAATGTGCATGTAATTATTTTTCTACATAGGAATTATGGGTGGAATATTGTTTATAAATATACATAGGAACCTATTTAACCCTTTTCTGATAAGAATATGCATATAATTCTTTTTCTACATGGGGATTATGGGTAGAATATTGATTATAAATATAGATAGCAACATACTAAACCTATTTCTGATATGAATATGAATATAATTATTTTTTTACATGGGTATTATGGGTGGAATACTGTCTATAAATATAGATTGTAACCTATTTAACCCATTTCTGAAAAGAATATGCATATAATTATTTTTCTACATGCTAATTATGCTTGGAATATTGTTTAGAAGTATACATAGCGACATATTAAACCTATTTGTTATATGAATATGCATATAATTATTTTTCTACATGGGGATTATGAATGGAATATTTTTAATAAATATACATAGCAACTTATTAAACCTATTTCTGATAAGAATATGCATATAATTTTTTTTTCTACATGGGGATTATGCGTGGAATATTTCTTAGAAATATACACAGGAATATATTTAAACCATTTCGGATAAAAATATGCATATCATTATTTTTCTACATCTGGATTATGGGTGGAATATTGTTTATAAATATATATAGGAACCTATTCAACACATTTCTGATAAGAATATGCATATAATAATTTTTCTACATGGGGATAATGGGCAGAATATTGTTTATAAATATACATAGCAACATATTAAACCTATTTCTGATATGAATATGAATATAATTATTTTTTACATGGTTATAAATGTCTATAAATATAAATGGTAACCTATTTAACCCATTTCTGAAAAGAATATGCATATAATTATTTTTTCTACATAGGAATTATGGGTGTAATATTTTATATAAATATACATAGAAACCTATTTAACACATTTCTGATAAGAATATGCATATAATTATTTTTCTACATGGGGATTATGGGTGGAAAAGTGTTTATAAATAAAGATAGCAACATATTAAACCTATTTCTGATAAGAATATGCATATAATTATTTTTTAGCATTGGGATTATGGGTGGAATATTGTTTATAAATATACATAGAAACCTATTTAACCCTTTTCTGATAAGAATATGCATATAATTCTTTTTCTACATGGGGATAATGGGCGGAATATTGTTTATAAATATACATAGCAACATATTAAAACTATTTCTGATATGAATATAATTATTTTTTTACATGGGTATTATGGGTAGAATATTGTCTATAAATATAGAGAGTAACCTATTTAACCCATTTCTGAAAAGAATATGCATATAATTATTTTTCTACATGCTAATTATATTTGGAATATTGTTTATAAATATACATAGCAACATATTAAACTTATTTCTGATAAGAATATGCATATAATTATTTTTCTACAGGGGGATTATGGATGGAATATTGTTAATAAATATACATAGCAACATATTAAACTTATTTCTGATAAGAATATGCATATAATTTTTTTCTACATAGGGATTATGCGTGGAAAATTTCTTAGAAATATACATAGGAATATATTTAACCCATTTCTGATAAAAAATATGCATATCATTATTTTTCTACATTTGGATTATGAGTGGAATATTGTTTATAAATATATATAGGAACCTATTTAACCCATTTCTGATAAGAATGTGCATATAATTATTTTTCTACATGGGAATTATGGGTGGAATATTGTTTATAAATATACATAGGAACCTATTTAACCCTTTTCTGATAAGAATATGCATATAATTCTTTTTCTACATGGGGATTTTGGGTAGAATATTGATTATAAATATAGATAGCAACACATTAAATCTATTTCTGATATGAACATGCATACAATTATTTTTCTACATCGAGATTATGGGTGGAATATTCCTTACAAATATAAATAGGAACCAATTTAACCCATTTCTGATAAGAATATGCAAGTAATTATTTTTCTACATCGGGATTATGGGTGGAAAATTGTTTATAAATATACATAGCAACCTATTTAACCCATTTCTGATAAGAATATGCATATAATAACTTTTCTACATGGGGATAATGGGCGGAATATTGTTTATAAATATAAATAGCAACATATTAAACCTATTTCTGATATGAATATGAATATAATTATTTTATTACATGGGTATTATGGGTGGAATATTGTCTATAAGTATACATGGTAACCTATTTAACGCATTTCTGAAAAGAATATTCATATAATTATTTTTTCTACATAGGAATTATGGGTGTAATATTGTATATAGATATACATAGGAACCTATTTAACACATTTCTGAAAAGAATATGCATATAATTATTTTTCTACATGGGGATTATGGGTGGAATACTGTTTATAAATATAGATAGCAACATATTAAACCTATTTCTGATAAGAATATGCATATAATTATTTTTCAACATTGGGAGTATGGGTGGAATATTGTTTATAAATATACATAGTAACCTATTTAAGCCATTTCTGATAAGAATATGCATATAATTTTTTTTCTACATAGGAATTATGGTTGGAATATTTTTTATAAATATACATAGCAACATATTAAACCCATATGTGATATGAATATGCATATAATTATTTTTCTACATGGAAATTATGGATGGAATATTGTTAATAAATATACATTGCAACATATTATACCTATTTCTGTAATGAATATGTATGTAATTATTTTTCTACATGGGATTATGGGCAGAATATTGTAGATAAACATACATAGCAACATATTGAACCTATTTCTGATAAAAATATGCATATCATTATTTTTCTACATCTGGATTATGGGTGGAATATTGTTTATAAATATATATAGGAACCTATTTAACCCATTTCTGATAAGAATGTGCATATAATTATTTTTCTACATGGGAATTATGGGTGGAATATTGTTTATAAATATACATAGGAACCTATTTAACCCTTTTTTGATAAGAATACGCATATAATTCTTTTTCTACATGGGGATTTTGGGTAGAATATTGATTATAAATATAGATAGCAACACATTAAATCTATTTCTGATATGAACAAGCATACAATTATTTTTCTACATCGAGATTATGGGTGGAATATTCCTTACAAATATACATAGGAACCAATTTAACCCATTTCTGATAAGAATATGCAAGTAATTATTTTTCTACATCGGGATTATGGGTGGAAAATTGTTTATAAATATACATAGCAACCTATATAACCCATTTCTGATAAGAATATGCATATAATAATTTTTCTACATGGGGATAATGGGCGGAATATTGTTTATAAATATACATAGCAACATATTAAACCTATTTCTGATATGAATATGAATATAATTATTTTATTACATGGGTATTATGGGTGGAATATTGTCTATAAATATACATGGTAACCTATTTAACCCATTTCTGAAAAGAATATGCATATAATTATTTTTTCTACATAGGAATTATGGGTGTAATATTGTATATAAATATACATAGGAACCTATTTAGCACATTTCGGATAAGAATATGCATATAATTATTTTTCTACATGGGGATTATGGGTGGAATATTGTTTATAAATATAGATAGAAAAATATTAAACCTATTTCTGATAAGAATATGCATATAATTATTTTTCAACATTGGGAGTATGGGTGGAATATTGTTTATAAATATACATAGTGGGGGCGTGGTCTCGGCATGGAAGAGTGAGGACGGACTTTCCCAGGGCTCCCGGGCCTCGGCTCCTTCACAGGCCACCAGCACAGCCATACCCAGCATTACAGCTTCTCAGTCCCTGACTTCCCTGCCAGAGGAGAGACTCTACCGCTCTGTGGGTTCCGGAGCACTGATGGATCGGTTCCTGAAGCCGAAACAGCAAACGGCGTCCACACCTGATCCAGCCAAGATGGCGCCGAGCTCGGCCGCACAGACAGAGTCCGGATCGCCTGCAGCAAGAGAGGAGAAACAAGATCACGGTAATGATATGCTACCGTTTTCTCCCACTAGCGATCTCTCCCCCTGCTTCCCCCGCTCTCTGTCCCTTACACCCCTGGGCAGTCCAGGAGGTGAGAATAGCAGCTCCACACCATGGGCCTCACAGCACATGCAGTCATCCCAGCACCAGCCCCCATTCCTCAGTGCATCTGTACATGTATCACAGCAGCTGCAGGTAACGAGAGAATCCAGTTCTCTAGCCATGCCCTCACAAGAGCACACAGCTCTGCTTAGTAGTGATAGAGCAATATGGGAACTTTTGCAAAAACTACCCACCAGAGAAGATCTAGATTCTGTGGCAACCAGAATGGAGACAGCACTTCGTGGGGAAATTGCAGGCATTAAGCAGGAAATAACAGAAGTGGCCGCAAGAGTCTCTACATTAGAAACAGACACTTCTACTCTTCGCAATGATGTCCAAGCATTGCAAGGCACGCATGAAGAAGTAACTGACCAAATAGCGCAGCTGCACCTACTAATGGACGATTTGGAAAATCGTAACCGCAGACGAAACATTAGGATCCGCGGTTTACCAGAGGCTACCCACCAGGCGGATCTCAAGACGACAGTTACTGCCATATTCAACGATTGTCTGGACCGCCCGACAGAGACCCCCATCATCATTGACAGAGTACACAGAACCCTCGGCCCTAGAGGTTCAACAGATGGCAGACCCAGAGATGTTCTTTGCTGCCTGCACAACTATTCTGTTAAAGAGGACATCCTTCAGAGGGCCTGGCGCAGAGGACAAATTGACTTTGATGGAGCACAGATCAATCTTCTGCCGGATGTGTCCCGAAGGACGCTACAGATGCGCCGCTGCATGAAACCTTTGCTGGAGAAATTCGGCGAACAAGGAATCACCTACAAATGGGGCCACCCCTTCCACTTGATTGCAAGGAAAGGTGGGCGTACATACACCCTTCGACACCCCTCAGAAGTACCTACCTTCCTCAACTCTCTTGGTCTGCCAATAATGTCGCTTCCCAATTGGCTAGCATTCGCATTGCCGGCTGGCAATAACAACCCATCGGTGTACCCTAATGGCAGACCCCAAAGGTCCAGGCGCAATCGCCAAAATCAACGCAGAAGGCCACAGGCCCCTCAAGACAACGAACCATGAGCCCCTTACAGCAGAAAGTCTCTTGGGCGCAGGGACTGTTCAAGTATTTGTTGTCCCCCTTCACCGGAGTAATGACATTGTTAACGATTGCCCCTCGGCTATATTTTTTCATTTTTACATCTGCTTAAAAACAACATTGTTTAGCCTGAGCTTGGCTACCTACTTTTCTCTTGTGGTCCCCCTTTGTTTGTTCATCCGGATTGACCTCCTCGCACCTTTCTGACCTACTGGCTCCATGGAGGCAAGTGAAGCTTCCTGTACCCTGATTAAAGGAGGGGGTGAGGAGAAAGAAACACATTTTCTCCCCTTTTTTTTTTTTCTCCATCCAGGAACAGAGGGAAAGTACACGGACAAGTAAGCGAGTCCCACAGTCACCGACATGTTTACCTTTATTACCATAAGTTAGAGATAACAGACTCTATTGAAAGTAGCTTAACAGTAGTTGGAACATTACTGCATGCAAATTAACATTCTGTGAGACAGCCCCCGTTGCCTATTTCCTCTGGGTCCTTTTGAGAGATTTGTTTTGATAAGCGTCCTTAGCAAAACAAATACAGGCAAATTTTCTACTTTAAGGCCTATCTCCTTTTACTGAAATTTGGCCTATGAGTTTTGAGATATAGTGACCAGCACTGCTGACCTAACTATAAAGGCGAAAGCCTCAGGCTTGTTGTCCAATGGCGCAATGTCCTGGATCTGAGCATTGAGCAAAAACTCAAACTCCGGGCCAATAAATCTCAAGTGAACACAATTACAAAACTTGTTAAGGCCCTCTTCCCCCCCCCCCTTTTTTTTTTTTTTTTTTTTTTTCTGAGGATAAACATCCCCTCAGATAATTGTATTGGCACCTGGTAGATGTTTGTTGTATGCCCTTAGAGAGTTGGTGTTTCCTGACTGGCATAATCGATTTTGTCAAAAGGTTCGCGAACTTGTACAATGAAAGTTTGTGAAATTATCTCCTCTGGGACCGCTAGCAATCTTATTGCTTAATTTGCTTTAATGCAAGTGGTAATAGCAGTGTTGAATTAACATTTTACAAAATATCACAGTAATGTCCTTAAATATTTTGTGGTTGTTGATTGTGCCATTCTGGAAATCACTAAGGATGTCTGTATTGCATTTTGCCAAGATACAGAACATTGTCAAAATATAAATGTGCTTCTGTACCACAATACAAAACACAGAAAGGGGTACAGGTGGCTCACAATGCTTAACAATTTTGATGCATATCACTAAAGTGAATTTAACTTCTAAGATGAGATACAGAGAGACTACTTAGTATCAAGATGGGAAATTCTTACATCAACCAAAGATGAATACCTGCTAGGAGATGTTATTATCCTACCAATGGTTCCCCACCTTCCCCCCCCTTCCCCATCCCTCCTCTCTCCCCACCATCCCCTACATTTACCCTCCTCTTCCCTCTCCTCACCCCTTCCCATACCCACCCCTCCTTTTTGCCAACTACCCTATCCCAGGACACTGAGAATGTTCCAGACGGAATTGTCTCTCCCAGATATGGAGACCAGAGTAGAGGGTTGTGGACCGCTCTTATTTGGCCTGGACCCGGTAGGTTTAGCGATCCATCTAGTAAACAGAGCTAACAACAAGAGACCAGAATTTGACACAGTTCTTTCAATTACGGTTTTACTTACTGTCTTAGTTTTGATGGTCACAATGTTAAGACGTGTTATGTTGAATTTAACGTCACAAGGTTTTATGTTATGTGTTACTAAGGGGCTATCTCTTTGCAAAGAAGCCTAAAAGAACCAATGCAGTCCCTGACAGGACGGCTCCTAATGAGAAATGGACTGGGGGGGGCTCGCGTTCCAGGAGCCCCGACCTCTGAAGTGCCCTACCTCTTCCCCCACTAGGCCCTAGCTGCCCAATTAGGCAGTAACTCTCCGATTGGAGATTTAGATTGCTCCTACTTTTTCCTATTTGTCCTCCCTTTCTTCTCTTTATCTCTTCTTGCCCCAATCTTTGTTCCTCCCCACCCTCTCACTGTAACTCTTGTATTCTATACCGTTTTCCCCCTCCCCTTCCTCTCCCCCGCATCGCTAACGGTGTTGGTTTCTGGCGAGGTCTGGCGACCCGACCCTGTTCTAGCAGACATGTCTCTGAAGTTGATATCCTGGAATGTAAAGGGCCTAAATGCTCCAGAGAAGCGTTCTAGTTGCCTTTCGGATCTCTGGAGGCAAAGACCCCAGATCGTGTTCTTACAAGAGACCCACTTTCGGGCGGATTGTATCCCTAAACTCCACAGTAAACATTTCCCAATAGTGTACCACGGTGCTTCACCCTCCTCAAAATCTAAAGGAACAAGTATCCTTCTGGCTAGGACATTGTCCTGGCAGCTGGGAGACCTCCATGCTGATCCTGAAGGTAGATACCTCTTTGTCAAAGGTACCATTCAGTCACAGACATTCACATTCGCAAACCTGTACTTGCCAAACGTGGACCAACTGCAGGTACTTGAATCATGCTTGGACGCCCTGGCTTCCTTCACAGAGGGAACATTAGTAATAGGGGGAGACCTTAATCTTACTATAGATCCTAGTAGGGATACATCATCAGGATCCTCGGCCCTGTCTTTGAGATACCGGAACCGAATCAAAAACCTATTGCATTCTCATCGTTTAGTCGACATATGGCGGATTCTTCATCCGCAAGAGAAAGATTACACCTTCTTCTCAGCTGTCCACAACTCATATTCCAGAATTGACCTCTTTCTGGTCTCCCACGCCACGATCCCACTTGTCACGGGGGCTCAGATCGGACACATAGTGCTCTCTGACCACGCTCCGATCTCTTTGACCTTAAATTTGAAACGGCCGGCTCCCAAGGGAGCCACCTGGCGTCTAAACGAATCACTTATCCAAGACCCGAAGAGAGCAGATATTTTGCGAGAACTGAATCTCTTTTTCGAGAGCAACAAACAATCGGTCCCAAACCCGCTAACTATATGGTCAGCACATAAATGTTACATAAGAGGAATACTTATTAAACATGGCCACAGACTCAAAATAGCCAGAGAAAAAACACTATCTGAACTACTTGTAAAATTACACGATTGCGAAAAGCGTCACAAACACCATCCAGATAGGGCCATAGAGGCAGAAGTAACCAAGCTCCGAGAGCAAATCAGAGAGCACTCCCTGTTTCATGCTAAGAATAACCTTTTGAGGATACGTAGAACCTTCTACGAGTTTGGAGATAAATGCAGTAGAACACTAGCAAACGCCATACGGACACAGCGCAATCTTTCTTACATTACTGCCTTATCTTCTTCCACAGGAGCCAAAATTTACGACTCCGCAGAAATGGCTGAGTCCTTCAGGGTGTTCTATGAAGCCCTGTACAATCTACACTCCTCTCCCTCTGGGACACGGAACCCAAATAGTTTAGACTCTATTGAGGCATATCTTGCTGCTGCAAAGCTGCCTTCCCTCAATGAGGAGGAGGTAGATTTGCTCTCACAGCCTATTACCCCAGATGAGTTCACAAAGGCCTTAACCAACACCCCGACGGGGAAAGCACCCGGCCCCGATGGTTTCACCATCACTTATTATAAAACCTTCCAAACTCAACTGACAGCTCACTTCGTCACCGCTTTCAATGCTATACAGGATAACCACGCCATACCCACAGATATTCTACAAGCCAGTATATCTGTCATCCCTAAGCCTGAAAAAGACCCACTGATGTGCGCGAGTTACAGGCCTATCTCCCTTCTTAACTGTGATCTGAAGCTATTCACAAAAATCCTGGCTGAGCGAATAGGCCCAGTTCTCCAAAGCATAATCCCTCTGGACCAAGCAGGTTTTATCCGTAACAGAGAGGCTCGAGATAATACTATCAGAACGATAAACGTAGTGGCTAGGGCTAAACACTTCAACATACCATTCATGTTGTTATCTACAGACGCCGAAAAGGCGTTTGACAGGGTAAATTGGACTTTCCTCTTGGCCACCCTGCGACGCCTTGGCATATCGGTTCCTATGTTGTCCTGGATCTCTGCCATATATTCCTCTCCCACAGCGACAGTTAGGGTAAATGGGAGTACCTCTAGCCCATTCAAGATAAACAATGGTACGAGACAGGGATGCCCACTTTCTCCGCTCCTTTTCATAATTTCACTGGAGCCCTTATTACAACATATAAGGCTTAACCCAAATATCAAAGGACTCGAGACAAGCACTTATCACCATAAAATTGCCGCATACGCGGACGACCTATTATTTTACATCTCGGATCCTCATACGTCCCTACCAAACTTACTATCGGCCATACGTAAATACGGGGAGTTATCGGATTTCAAAATTAACTTCCAAAAGTCAGAGGCGCTGAACATCACTCTTACCCCTAGATCCCGGGCTTCCATTAGTGGCAATTTCCCCTTCCGGTGGTCCCCCCAGGCCATCAAATACCTAGGCACAAAAAAAATTTTGAGCGTGTTTTCCTCAGACCTAGACAGATGGAGGGACTTGGCGGTCTCCTGGCTCGGCAGGTGCAATGTCTTAAAAATGAACATCATGCCGAGACTGCTTTACCTCCTCCAGGCACTGCCTGTTGGGATACCGCGGGACTTCTTCCGCAAGTTACACTCGTTATTTGTCAGATATGTCTGGCGGGGCAAACCACCGAGGATCAAGAGATCCCTGCTACAAAGACCAAAACTGAGAGGAGGCGTGGGCCTACCTGACCCAGCTCTATACTACACAGCAGTGCACATGAACAGAATTGTAGACTGGTGCAGACACTCATCACACAAACTGTGGATTGGATTAGAACAGGAGACGATCCCGTTTCCCATTGAGGGTCTACCCTGGAGTGGAACTCGTTCTTCCAGATTTTTACCGACACACCCACTGCGGGATGCCACTTTGGAGGAACTCCGCAGATACTCCAGAATGGTGGAGAAACCTAATTTTCCTTCCCCAATGACACCCATAATTGGACACCCGGATTTCCACCCAGGCCTTTCCGATCGGTCCTTTCGGCTCCACTCGAATCGGAGTATAGTTAGAGCCTCTTCCTTTTGTGGGCCTTCGGGTTGGAACGACCCTTCTACCATATACCCTAGTTTTAGAGCCTCCATATTGGGCAGATGGAAGATCTTACAATTGTCACACTTTCTCAGATCTCTTCCAGAAGCTCAGGGTTTTAGGAGACAACCCACACCTTTTGAGGAGCTGTGCATGGGTGAAGAACCAATTCGGAAATCTCTTTCTCAATCTTACAACATCTTACTAACCCATCTGTCCCAACAGGATCCCCCATACTTGGGAAAGTGGGAGAGAGATTTGAACACCACGTTTACAGAAGACCAAAAGACCCGAATCCTCTTCTTTGCACATAAATCCTCTCTATGTAGCAAATACCAAGAAATTACCTTCAAAATTCTGACACAATGGTATAGGACTCCCTCGGTGTTGGCATCCATTTTCCCGGGGCACAGTCCTCTGTGCTGGAGATGTGGCACACAAAATGGCACGTTAATCCACATCTTCTGGGAATGTCCGGTCTTGACTCCTTTCTGGAGGCAGGTACTGGAAATCATCCACAAACTCACTGATGTGGCTCTCCAGAACAATCCAGCGGCAGTACTCCTGAACCTGACTCCAATGTCTAGTAAGCGGTACCGCAAATCTTTGCTGAAACACCTCCTGAATGCGGCTAGGGCGTGTATTCCCAGCATGTGGAAGCAGCAGTCCGCTCCAACAGTGACACAATGGTTTAACAGGGTCTGTGATATTCAGCAGATGGAGAGCCTCACAGCTGCTCTCAGGAATAAGGAGGAGGAACATGGCACCCGTTGGACACATTGGAATATGTTCCGCTTCTCAGATGACTATAACTCGTACATATAGAAGTTTGTTCCCGGAAGCTTCGGGACTGTGGGCCGCCGGCCTCGAAAGAACCCTATGCCTACCCCTCCCTCCTTCTTACTTTTCCACTTCTGTTTCCCCCCTTTTCTATTCCTTTTTCCCTTTCTTGACACTAATAGTGTTCCTCGCCTCCTTTCCCCAGTGGTGGGGGGGGAGGGGGGGAGGGGAAAAACAAAACAAATAAAAACAAAAAAAACCCCGGATTGCAGTATCCCACATTGGTGCCACCCCTATGCCCGTAGGATTGAACACCATAAATTGTATATAACGCAATGCATAGACTTAATTCACCAAAAGATGGCAGAGCACTACTCAGACAACAGGGATAGACTGGAGTGACCCCTTGAGAGTCACATAGTTAGCTACAATGTCATGTCGCCATACCTGCTGTTAAACTAATACATATTTGATTTTCTTTTCTTTGCTATGTGTGAAAAATATTTACAGAAACAGATAACTGTCATACTGTATTGTTGAACTCTATGTATAATCTGCACTCCCAAAATAAAGATTAAAATAAATAAATAAATAAATAAATAAATATACATAGTAACCTATTTAATCCATTTCTGATAAGAATATGCATATCATTTTTTTTCTACATAGGAATTATGGTTGGAATATTGTTTATAAATATACATAGCAACATATTAAACCCATATGTGATATGAATATGCATATAATTATTTTTCTACATGGGGATTATGGATGGAATTTTGTTAATACATATACATTGGAACATATTATACCTATTTCTGTATTGAATATGTATGTAATTATTTTTCTACATAGGGATTATGGACAGAATATTGTAGATAAACATACATAGCAACATATTAAACCTATTTCTGATAAAAATATGCATATCATTATTTTTCTACATCTGGATTATGGGTGGAATATTGTTTATCAATATATATAGGAACCTATTTAACCCATTTCTGATAAGAATGTGCATGTAATTATTTTTCTACATGGGAATTATGGGTGGAATATTGTTTATAAATATACATAGGAACCTGTTTAACCCTTTTCTGATAAGAATATGCATATAATTCTTTTTCTACATGGGGATTATGGGTAGAATATTGATTATGAAAATAGATAGCAACACATTAAACCTATTTCTGATATGAATATGCATATAATTATTTTTCTACATAGGGATTATGGGTGGAATATTGTTTATAAATATACATAACAACCGATTTAACCCATTTCTAATAAGAATATGCATATAATAATTTTTCTACATGGGGATAATGGGCGGAATATTGTTTATAAATATACATAGCAACATATTAAACCTATTTCTGATATGAATATGAATATAATTATTTTATTACATGGGTATTATGGGTGGTATATTGTCTATAAATATACATGGTAACCCATTTAACGCATTTCTGAAAAGAATATGCATATAATTATTTTTTCTACATAGGAATTATGGGTGTAATATTGTATATAGATATACATAGGAACCTATTTAACACATTTCTGATAAGAATATGCATATAATTATTTTTCTACATAGGGATTATGGGTGGAATATTGTTTACAAATATAGATAGAAAGATATTAAACCTATTTCTGATAAGAATATGCATATAATTATTTTTCAACATTGGGAGTATGGGTGGAATATTGTTTATAAATATACATAGTAACCTATTTAATCCATTTCTGATAAGAATATGTATATAATTTTTTTTCAACATTGGGATTATGGGTGGAATATTGTTTATAAATATACATAGTAACCTATTTAATCAATTTCTGATAAGAATATGCATATACTTTTTTTTCTACATAGGAATTATGGTTGGAATATTGTTTATAAATATACATAGCAACATATTAAACCCATATGTGATATGAATATGTATATAATTATTTTTCTACATGGGGATTATGGATGGAATTTTGTTAATAAATATACATTGCAACATATTATACCTATTTCTGTATTGAATATGTATGTAATTATTTTTCTACATAGGGATTATGGACAGAATATTGTAGATAAACATACATAGCAACATATTAAACCTATTTCTGATAAAAATATGCATATCATTATTTTTCTACATCTGGATTATGGGTGGAATATTGTTTATAAATATATATAGGAACCTATTTAACCCATTTCTGATAAGAATGTGCATGTAATTATTTTTCTACATGGGAATTATGGGTGGAATATTGTTTATAAATATACATAGGAACCTGTTTAACCCTTTTCTGATAAGAATATGCATATAATTCTTTTTCTACATGGGGATTATGGGTAGAATATTGATTATAAATATAGATAGCAACACATTAAACCTATTTCTGATATGAATATGCATATAATTATTTTTCTACATGGGGATTATGGGTGGAAAATTGTTTATAAATATACATAGCAACCTATTTAACCCATTTCTGATAAGAATATGCATATAATAATTTTTCTACATGGGGATAATGGGCGGAATATTGTTTATAAATATACATAGCAACATATTAAACCTATTTCTGATATGAATATGAATATAATTATTTTATTACATGGGTATTATGGGTGGAATATTGTCTATAAATATACATGGTAACCTATTTAACGCATTTCTGAAAAGAATATGCATATAATTATTTTTTCTACATAGGAATTATGGGTGTAATATTGTATATAGATATACATAGGAACCTATTTAACACATTTCTGATAAGAATATGCATGTAATTATTTTTCTACATGGGGATTATAGGTGGAATATTGTTTATAAATATAGATAGCAACATATTAAACCTATTTCTGATAAGAATATGCATATAATTGTTTTTCAACATTGGGAGTATGGGTGGAATAGTGTTTATAAATATATATAGTAAACTATTTAATCCATTTCTGATAAGAATATGAATATACTTTTTTTCTACATAATAATTATGGTTGGAATATTGTTTATAAATATACATAGCAACATATTAAACCCATATGTGATATGAATATGCATATAATTATTTTCTACATGGGGATTATGGATGGAATTTAGTTAATAAATATACATTGCAACATATTATACCTATTTCTGTATTGAATATGTATGTAATTATTTTTCTACATGGGATTATGGACAGAATATTGTAGATAAACATACATAGCAACATATTAAACCTATTTCTGATAAAAATATGCATATCATTATTTTTCTACATCTGGATTATGGGTGGAATATTGTTTATAAATATATATAGGAACCTATTTAACCCATTTCTGATAAGAATGTGCATGTAATTTTTTTCTACATGGGAATTATGGGTGGAATATTGTTTATAAATATACATAGGAACCTATTTAACCCTTTTCTGATAAGAATATTCATATAATTCTTTTTCTACATGGGGATTATGGGTAGAATATTGATTATAAATATAGATAGCAACACATTAAACCTATTTCTGATATGAATATGTATATAATTATTTTTCTACATGGGGATTATGGGTGGAAAATTGTTTATAAATATACATATCAACCTGTTTAACCCATTTCTGATAAGAATATGCATATAATTATTTTTCTACATGGGGATAATGAGCGGAATATTGTTTATAAATATACATAGCAACATATTAAACCTATTTCTGATATGAATATGAATATAATTATTTTTTTACATGGGTATTATGGGTGGAATACTGTCTATAAATATACATAGCAACCTATTTAACCCATTTCTGATAAGAATATGCATATAATAATTTTTCTACATGGGGATAATGGGCGGAATATTGTTTATAAATATACATAGCAACATATTAAACCTATTTCTGATATGAATATGAATATAATTATTTTATTACATGGGTATTATGGGTGGTATATTGTCAATAAATATACATGGTAACCCATTTAACGCATTTCTGAAAAGAATATGCATATAATTATTTTTTCTACATAGGAATTATGGGTGTAATATTGTATATAGATATACATAGGAACCTATTTAACACATTTCTGATAATAATATGCATATAATTATTTTTCTACATGGGGATTATGGGTGGAATATTGTTTACAAATATAGATAGAAAGATATTAAACCTATTTCTGATAAGAATATGCATATAATTATTTTTCAACATTGGGAGTATGGGTGGAATATTGTTTATAAATATACATAGTAACCTATTTAATCCATTTCTGATAAGAATATGCATATAATTTTTTTTCAACATTGGGATTATGGGTGGAATATTGTTTATAAATATACATAGTAACCTATTTAATCCATTTCTGATAAGAATATGCAAATACTTTTTTTTCTACATAGGAATTATGGTTGGAATATTGTTTATAAATATACATAGCAACATATTAAACCCATATGTGATATGAATATGCATATAATTATTTTTCTACATGGGGATTATGGATGGAATTTTGTTAATAAATATACATTGCAACATATTATACCTATTTCTGTATTGAATATGTATGTAATTATTTTTCTACATTGGGATTATGGACAGAATATTGTAGATAAACATACATAGCAACATATTAAACCTATTTCTGATAAAAATATGCATATCATTATTTTTCTACATCTGGATTATGGGTGGAATATTGTTTATAAATATATATAGGAACCTATTTAACCCATTTCTGATAAGAATGTGCATGTAATTATTTTTCTACATGGGAATTATGGGTGGAATATTGTTTATAAATATACATAGAAACCTGTTTAACCCTTTTCTGATAAGAATATGCATATAATTCCTTTTCTACATGGGGATTATGGGTAGAATATTGATTATAAATATAGATAGCAACACATTAAACCTATTTATGATAAGAATATGCATATAATTATTTTTCAACATGGGGATTATGAGTGGAATATTGTTTATAAATATACATAGTAACCTATTTAATCCATTTCTGATAAGAATATGCATATAATTATTTTTCTACATGGGGATTATGGATGGAATTTTGTTAATAAATATACATTGCAACATATTATACCTATTTCTGTATTGAATATGTATGTAATTATTTTTCTACATGGGATTATGGACAGAATATTGCAGATAAACATACATAGCAACATATTAAACCTATTTCTGATAAAAATATACATATCATTATTTTTCTACATCTGGATTATGGGTGGAATATTGTTTATAAATATATATATAGGAACCTATTTAACCCATTTCTGATAAGAATGTGCATATAATTATTTTTCTACATGGGAATTATGGGTGGAATATTGTTTATAAATATACATAGGAACCTATTTAACCCTTTTTTGATAAGAATACGCATATAATTCTTTTTCTACATGGGGATTTTGGGTAGAATATTGATTATAAATATAGATAGCAACACATTAAATCTATTTCTGATACGAACAAGCATACAATTATTTTTCTACATCGAGATTATGGGTGGAATATTCCTTACAAATATAAATAGGAACAAATTTAACCCATTTCTGATAAGAATATGCAAGTAATTATTTTTCTACATCGGGATTATGGGTGGAAAATTGTTTATAAATATACATAGCAACCTATTTAACCCATTTCTGATAAGAATATGCATATAATAATTTTTCTACATGGGGATAATGGGCGGAATATTGTTTATAAATATACATAGCAACATATTAAACCTATTTCTGATATGAATATGAATATAATTATTTTATTACATGGGTATTATGGGTGGAATATTGTCTATAAATATACATGGTAACCTATTTAACCCATTTCTGAAAAGAATATGCATATAATTATTTTTTCTACATAGGAATTATGGGTGTAATATTGTATATAAATATACATAGGAACCTATTTAGCACATTTCGGATAAGAATATGCATATAATTATTTTTCTACATGGGGATTATGGGTGGAATATTGTTTATAAATATAGATAGAGACATATTAAACCTATTTCTGGAAAGAATATGCATATAATTATTTTTCAACATGGGGATTATGAGTGGAATATTGTTTATAAATATACATAGTAACCTATTTAATCCATTTCTGATAAGAATATGCATATAATTTTTTTTCAACATTGGGATTATGGGTGGAATATTGTTTATAAATATACATAGTAACCTATTTAATCCATTTCTGATAAGAATATGCATATACTTTTTTTTCTACATAGGAATTATGGTTGGAATATTGTTTATAAATATACATAGCAACATATTAAACCCATATGTGATATGAATATGCATATAATTATTTTTCTACATGGGGATTATGGATGGAATATTGTTAATAAATATACATTGCAACATATTATACCTATTTCTGTAATGAATATGTATGTAATTATTTTTCTACATGGGATTATGGGCAGAATATTGTAGATAAACATACATAGCAACATATTGAACCTATTTCTGATAAAAATATGCATATCGTTATTTTTCTACATCTGGATTATGGGTGGAATATTGTTTATAAATATATATAGGAACCTATTTAACCCATTTCTGATAAGAATGTGCATATAATTATTTTTCTACATGGGAATTATGGGTGGAATATTGTTTATAAATATACATAGGAACCTATTTAACCCTTTTTTGATAAGAATACGCATATAATTCTTTTTCTACATGGGGATTTTGGGTAGAATATTGATTATAAATATAGATAGCAACACATTAAATCTATTTCTGATATGAACAAGCATACAATTATTTTTCTACATTGAGATTATGGGTGGAATATTCCTTACACATATACATAGGAACCAATTTTACCCATTTCTGATAAGAATAGGCAAGTAATTATTTTTCTACATCGGGATTTTGGGTGGAAAATTGTTTATAAATATACATAGCAACCTATTTAACCCATTTCTGATAAGAATATGCATATAATAATTTTTCTACATGGGGATAATGGGCAAAATATTGTTTATAAATATACATAGCAACATATTAAACCTATTTCTGATATGAATATGAATATAATTATTTTATTACATGGGTATTATGGGTGGAATATTGTCTATAAATATACATGGTAACCTATTTAACCCATTTCTCAAAAGAATATGCATATAATTATTTTTTCTACATAGGAGTTTTGGGTGTAATATTGTATATAAATATACATAGGAACCTATTTAGCACATTTCGGATAAGAATATGCATATAATTATTTTTCTACATGGGGATTATGGGTGGAATATTGTTTATAAATATAGATAGAAACATATTAAACCTATTTCTGATAAAAATATGCATATAATTATTTTTCAACATTGGGATTATGGGTGGAATATTGTTTATAAATATACATAGTAACCTATTTAATCCATTTCTGATAGGAATATGCATATACTTTTTTTCTACATAATAATTATGGTTGGAATATTGTTTATAAATATACATAGCAACATATTAAACCCATATGTGATATGAATATGCATATAATTATTTTCTACATGGGGATTATGGATGGAATTTAGTTAATAAATATACATTGCAACATATTATACCTATTTCTGTATTGAATATGTATGTAATTATTTTTCTACATGGGATTATGGACAGAATATTGTAGATAAACATACATAGCAACATATTAAACCTATTTCTGATAAAAATATGCATATCATTATTTTTCTACATCTGGATTATGGGTGGAATATTGTTTATAAATATATATAGGAACCTATTTAACCCATTTCTGATAAGAATGTGCATGTAATTTTTTTCTACATGGGAATTATGGGTGGAATATTGTTTATAAATATACATAGGAACCTATTTAACCCTTTTCTGATAAGAATATTCATATAATTCTTTTTCTACATGGGGATTATGGGTAGAATATTGATTATAAATATAGATAGCAACACATTAAACCTATTTCTGATATGAATATGTATATAATTATTTTTCTACATGGGGATTATGGGTGGAAAATTGTTTATAAATATACATATCAACCTGTTTAACCCATTTCTGATAAGAATATGCATATAATTATTTTTCTACATGGGGATAATGAGCGGAATATTGTTTATAAATATACATAGCAACATATTAAACCTATTTCTGATATGAATATGAATATAATTATTTTTTTACATGGGTATTATGGGTGGAATACTGTCTATAAATATACATAGCAACCTATTTAACCCATTTCTGATAAGAATATGCATATAATAATTTTTCTACATGGGGATAATGGGCGGAATATTGTTTATAAATATACATAGCAACATATTAAACCTATTTCTGATATGAATATGAATATAATTATTTTATTACATGGGTATTATGGGTGGTATATTGTCAATAAATATACATGGTAACCCATTTAACGCATTTCTGAAAAGAATATGCATATAATTATTTTTTCTACATAGGAATTATGGGTGTAATATTGTATATAGATATACATAGGAACCTATTTAACACATTTCTGATAATAATATGCATATAATTATTTTTCTACATGGGGATTATGGGTGGAATATTGTTTACAAATATAGATAGAAAGATATTAAACCTATTTCTGATAAGAATATGCATATAATTATTTTTCAACATTGGGAGTATGGGTGGAATATTGTTTATAAATATACATAGTAACCTATTTAATCCATTTCTGATAAGAATATGCATATAATTTTTTTTCAACATTGGGATTATGGGTGGAATATTGTTTATAAATATACATAGTAACCTATTTAATCCATTTCTGATAAGAATATGCAAATACTTTTTTTTCTACATAGGAATTATGGTTGGAATATTGTTTATAAATATACATAGCAACATATTAAACCCATATGTGATATGAATATGCATATAATTATTTTTCTACATGGGGATTATGGATGGAATTTTGTTAATAAATATACATTGCAACATATTATACCTATTTCTGTATTGAAAATGTATGTAATTATTTTTCTACATTGGGATTATGGACAGAATATTGTAGATAAACATACATAGCAACATATTAAACCTATTTCTGATAAAAATATGCATATCATTATTTTTCTACATCTGGATTATGGGTGGAATATTGTTTATAAATATATATAGGAACCTATTTAACCCATTTCTGATAAGAATGTGCATGTAATTATTTTTCTACATGGGAATTATGGGTGGAATATTGTTTATAAATATACATAGGAACCTGTTTAACCCTTTTCTGATAAGAATATGCATATAATTCCTTTTCTACATGGGGATTATGGGTAGAATATTGATTATAAATATAGATAGCAACACATTAAACCTATTTATGATAAGAATATGCATATAATTATTTTTCAACATGGGGATTATGAGTGGAATATTGTTTATAAATATACATAGTAACCTATTTAATCCATTTCTGATAAGAATATGCATATAATTATTTTTCTACATGGGGATTATGGATGGAATTTTGTTAATAAATATACATTGCAACATATTATACCTATTTCTGTATTGAATATGTATGTAATTATTTTTCTACATGGGATTATGGACAGAATATTGCAGATAAACATACATAGCAACATATTAAACCTATTTCTGATAAAAATATACATATCATTATTTTTCTACATCTGGATTATGGGTGGAATATTGTTTATAAATATATATATAGGAACCTATTTAACCCATTTCTGATAAGAATGTGCATATAATTATTTTTCTACATGGGAATTATGGGTGGAATATTGTTTATAAATATACATAGGAACCTATTTAACCCTTTTTTGATAAGAATACGCATATAATTCTTTTTCTACATGGGGATTTTGGGTAGAATATTGATTATAAATATAGATAGCAACACATTAAATCTATTTCTGATACGAACAAGCATACAATTATTTTTCTACATCGAGATTATGGGTGGAATATTCCTTACAAATATAAATAGGAACAAATTTAACCCATTTCTGATAAGAATATGCAAGTAATTATTTTTCTACATCGGGATTATGGGTGGAAAATTGTTTATAAATATACATAGCAACCTATTTAACCCATTTCTGATAAGACTATGCATATAATAATTTTTCTACATGGGGATAATGGGCGGAATATTGTTTATAAATATACATAGCAACATATTAAACCTATTTCTGATATGAATATGAATATAATTATTTTATTACATGGGTATTATGGGTGGAATATTGTCTATAAATATACATGGTAACCTATTTAACCCATTTCTGAAAAGAATATGCATATAATTATTTTTTCTACATAGGAATTATGGGTGTAATATTGTATATAAATATACATAGGAACCTATTTAGCACATTTCGGCTAAGAATATGCATATAATTATTTTTCTACATGGGGATTATGGGTGGAATATTGTTTATAAATATAGATAGAGACATATTAAACCTATTTCTGGAAAGAATATGCATATAATTATTTTTCAACATGGGGATTATGAGTGGAATATTGTTTATAAATATACATAGTAACCTATTTAATCCATTTCTGATAAGAATATGCATATAATTATTTGTCTACATGGGGATTATGGATGGAATTTTGTTAATAAATATACATTGCTACATATTATACCTATTTCTGTATTGAATATGTATGTAATTATTTTTCTACATGGGATTATGGACAGAATATTGTAGATAAACATACATAGCAACATATTAAACCTATTTCTGATAAAAAATATACATATCATTATTTTTCTACATCTGGATTATGGGTGGAATATTGTTTATAAATATATATAGGAACCTATTTAACCCATTTCTGTTAAGAATATGCATATAATTCTTTTTCTACATGGGGATTATGGGTAGAATATTGATTATAAATATAGATAGCAACACATTAAACCTATTTCTGATATGAATATGCATATAATTATTTTTCTACATGGGGATTATGGGTGGAAAATTGTTTATAAATATACATAGCAACCTATTTAACCTATTTCTGATAAGAATATGCATATAATAAATTTTCTACATGGGGATAATGGGCGGAATATTGTTTATAAATATACATAGCAACATATTAAACCTATTTCTGATATGAATATGAATATAATTATTTTTTTTCATGGGTATTATGGGTGGAATACTGTCTATAAATATAGATAGTAACCTATTTAACCCATTTCTGAAAAGAATATGCATATCATTATTTTTCTACATGCTAATTATGGTTGGAATATTGTTTATAAGTATACATAGCTACATATTAAACCTATTTGTTATATGAATATGCATATAATTATTTTTCTACATAAGGATTATGAATGGAATATTGTTAATAAATATAATAGGCAACATATTAAACCTATTTCTGATAAGAATATGCATATAATTTTTTTTTCTACATGGGGATTATGCATGGAATATTTCTTAGAAATATACATAGGAATATATTTAACCCATTTCGGATAAAAATATGCATTTCATTATTTTTCTACATCTGGATTATGGGTGGAATATTGTTTATAAATATATATAGGAACCTATTTAACCCATTTCTGATAAGAATGTGCATATAATTATTTTTCTACATGGGAATTATGGGTGGAATATGATTTATAAATATACATAGGAACCTATTTAACCCTTTTCTGATAAGAATATGCATATAATTCTTTTTCTACATGTGGATTTTGGGTAGAATATTGATTATAAATATAGATAGCAACACATTAAATCTATTTCTGATATGAACATGCATACAATTATTTTTCTACATCGAGATTATGGGTGGAATATTCCTTACAAATATACATAGGAAACAATTTAACAAGTAGGTGTGTAAAATACCGCGCCAATCTAACACATCAAGATAGCAGCCAACACTACAATATGACCAAAATTGTGCACAATAACTAAATAATAAAAGTGTAGCGCTAACGTGAAATCAATAATATAAAAAATTAATATATAAGGGTTTGAGATAGAGGGAAGTCAATCCACATTAGAAGGAGCAGATACCTTCATCTAATCTCAAACCTGCAAGATAGATAAGTAAATAGTGGATGTGAATATTACCACATCTCTAAACAAAAACACTGCCCCGAAGAGGCACAAATGTTTATGGAAATATCATAAATAATAACGACAAATACTAGTGAGGAAAACAGAAAATAAATAATGTCAAATAATGTCCATAATGTTAGTGAGAAGATATCACACTCAGAAAAACCATGTGCATATAATAAATTAGTCCATATAGTGCGTGGTGTGGTTGACCCAACTTGAATCCAGGGCAGGTAGTATCACAGGAAAGTGCAAACCAGAGAAAGAGATGTAATACTCTTACCGACTTCGGTGGACTCACAGGCCGTAGGCGGTGAGTCAAATAGGCTTGTACTGTCTCCAAACCAATGACAGTGTGAGACTAGTTGGTACACCGGAAGATTTCCTCCTCAAATGCGGGGCCAGGAACCTGCCCGAACAATCTGCACGATCACCGTCTGATTACGAGATCACATTGTCGAGTCATCAAACAGTTCACATTCTTCACTTCTCTCAAAAGTGGTAGCGGTTAGTTCCTACCCAGTAGAAGGACCCTGGTGATGTCAGCAGACCATGTGACTGCTTGGTCACATGATACAGAGCACTACAGGAAGTGGATAGGAAACAATTTAACCCATTTCTGATAAGAAT
Source organism: Aquarana catesbeiana (assembly GCA_037953035.1). Taxonomy (NCBI): domain Eukaryota; kingdom Metazoa; phylum Chordata; class Amphibia; order Anura; family Ranidae; genus Aquarana; species Aquarana catesbeiana. The sequence goes on from JBBHAA010000868.1 coordinate 5,961,159, forward strand.
ATGCAAGTAATTATTTTTCTACATCGGGATTATGGGTGGAAAATTGTTTATAAATATACATAGCAACCTATTTAACCCATTTCTGATAAGAATATGCATATAATAATTTTTCTACATGGGGATAATGGGCGGAATATTGTTTATAAATATACATAGCAACATATTAAACCTATTTCTGATATGAATATGAATATAATTATTTTATTACATGGGTATTATGGGTGGAATATTGTCTATAAATATACAAGGTAACCTATTTAACGCATTTCTGAAAAGAATATACATATAATTATTTTTTCTACATAGGAATTATGGGTGTAATATTCTATATAGATATACATAGGAACCTATTTAACACATTTCTGATAAGAATATGCATATAATTATTTTTCTACATGGGGATTATGGGTGGAATATTGTTTATAAATATAGATAGCAACATATTAAACCTATTTCTGATAAGAATATGCATATAATTATTTTTCAACATTGCGAGTATGGGTGGAATATTGTTTATAAATATACATAGTAACCTATTTAATCCATTTATGATAAGAATAGCGCATATCATTTTTTTTCTACATAGGAATTATGGTTGGAATATTGTTTATAAATATACATAGCAACATATTAAACCCATATGTGATATGAATATGCATATAATTATTTTTCTACATGGGGATTATGAATGGAATATTGTTAATAAATATACATTGCAACATATTATACCAATTTTGGTAATGAATATGTATGTAATTGTTTTTCTACATGGGATTATGGGCAGAATATTGTAGATAAACATATATAGCAACATATTGAACCTATTTCTGATAAAAATATGCATATCATTATTTTTCTACATCTGGATTATGGGTGGAATATTGTTTATAAATATATATAGGAACCTATGTAACCCATTTCTGATAAGAATATGCAAGTAATTATTTTTCTACATCGGGATTATGGGTGGAAAATAGTTTATAAATATACATAGCAACCTATTTAACCCATTTCTGATAAGAATATGCATATAATAATTTTTCTACATGGGGATAATGGGCGGAATATTGTTTATAAATATACATAGCAACATATTAAACCTATTTCTGATATGAATATGAATATAATTATTTTATTACATGGGTATTATGGGTGGAATATTGTCTATAAATATACATGGTAACCTATTTAACGCATTTCTGAAAAGAATATGCATATAATTATTTTTTCTACATAGGAATTATGGGTGTAATATTGTATATAAATATACATAGGAACCTATTTAACACATTTCTGATAAGAATATGCATATAATTATTTTTCAACATTGGGAGTATGGGTGGAATATTGTTTATAAATATACATAGTAACCTATTTAATCCATTTCTGATAAGAATATGCATATAATTTTTTTTCTACATAGGAATTATGGTTGGAATATTGTTTATAAATATACATAGCAACATATTAAACCCATATGTGATATGAATATGCATATAATTGTTTTTCTACATGGGGATTATGGATGGAATATTTTTAATAAATATACATTGCAACATATTATACCTATTTCTGATATGAATATGTATGTAATTATTTTTCTACATGGGATTATGGGCAGAATATTGTAGATAAACATACATAGCAACATATTAAACCTATTTCTGTTAAAAATTTGCATATCATTATTTTTCTACATCTGGATTATGGGTGGAATATTGTTTATAAATATATATATATAAACCTAGTTAACCCATTTCTGACAAGAATATGCAAGTAATTATTTCTCTACATGGGGATTATGGGTGGAATATTGTGTATAAATATACATAGGAACCTATTTAACCCATTTCTGATAATAATATGCATATAATTATTTTTCTACGTGGGGATTATGGGTGGAAAATTGTTTATGAATATACATAGCAACCTATTTAACCCATTTCTGATAAAAATATGCATATAATAATTTTTCTACATAGGGATAATGGGCAGAATATTGTTTATAAATATACATAGCAACATATTAAACCTATTTCTGATATGAATATGAATATAATTTTTTTTACATGGGTATTATGGGTGGAATACTGTCTATAAATATACATAATAACCTATTTAACCCATTTCTGAAAAGAATATGCATATAATTATTTTTCTACATAGGGATTATGGGTGGAATATTGTTTATAAATATAAATAGCGACATATTAAACCTATTTGTCATATGAATATGCATATAATTATTTTTCTACATGGGGATTATGGATGGAATATTGTTAATAAATATACATAGCAACATGTTAAACCTATTTCTGATAAGAATATGCATATAATTATTTTTCTACATGGGGATTATGCATGGAATATTTCTTAGAAATATACATAGGAACATATTTAACCCATTTCTGATAATAATATGCAAATAATTATTTTTCTACATGGGGATTATGGGTGGAATATTGTGTATAAATATACATAGGAAGCTATTTAACCCATTTCTGATAAGAATATGCATATAATTATTTTTCTACATGGGGATTGTGGATGGAAAATTGTTTATAAATATACATAGCAAACTATTTAACCCATTTCTGATAAGAATATGCATATAATAATTTTTCTACATGGGGATGATGGGCGGAATATTGTTTATAAATATACATAGGAACCTTTTTAACCCATTTCTGATAAGTATATGCATATAATTATTTTTCTACACAAGGATTATGGATGGATTATTGTTAATAAATATACATAGCAACATATTACACCTATTTCTGATAAGAATATGCATATAATTATTTTTCTACATGGGGATTATGGGTGGAATATTGATTATAAATATACATAGCAACATGCTAATACTATTTCTGATATGAATATGCATATAATTATTTTTCTACATGGGGATTATGGGTGAAATATTGTTAATAAATAAACATAGGAACCTATTTAACCCATTTCTGATAACAGTATGCATATCATTATTTTTCTCCATGGGGATTATAGGCGGAATATTGTTTATAAATATACATAGGAACCTATTTAACACATTTCTGATAAGAATATGCATAAAAATTTTTTTCTACATTGGGATTATGGGTAGAATATTTTTTATAACCATACATAGTAACCTATTTAACCCATTTATGATAAGAATATGTATATAATTATTTTTCTAAATGGGAATTATGGGTAGAATATTGTATATAAATATACATAGGAACCTATTTAACACATTTCTGATAAGAATATTCGTATAATTGTTTTTCTACATGGGGATTATGGGAGGAATATTGTTTTTAATTATACATAGGAACCTATTTAACCAATTTTTGAAAGAAAATATGCATATAATTATTTTTCTACATGGGGATTATGGGTGAAATATTGTTTATAAATATACATAGGAACCTATTTAACCCATTTCTGATAAGAATATGCACATAATTATTTTTCTGCAAAGGGATTATAGGTGGAATATTGTTTTTAAATATACATAGGAACCTATATAACCCATTTCTGAAAAGAGTATGCATATAATTATTTTTCTACATTTGGATTATGGTTTGAATATTGTTTATAAATATACTTAGAAACATATTAAACCTTTTTCTGATATGACTATGCATATAATTATTTTTCTACATGGGGAATATGGGTGGAATATTGTTTATAAATATACATAGTAACCTATTTAACCAATTTCTGAAAAGAATATGCATATAATTATTTTTCTAAATTTGGATTATGGTTGGAATGTTTATAAATATACATAGGAACCTATTTAACCCATTTCTGATAAGTATATGCATATAATTATTTTTTTACACGAGGATTATGGATGGAAATTGTTAATAAATATGCATAGCAACATATTAAACCTATTTCTGTTATGAATATGCATATAATTATTTTTCTACATCGGGATTATGGGTGGAATATTGTTTATAAATATAGATAGCAACCTATTTCTGATTTAAATATGCATAAAATTATTTTTCTACATGGGGATTATGGGTGGAATATTGTTTATAAATATACATAAGAACCTATTTAACCCATTTCAGATAAGAATATGCATATAATTATTTTTCTACATGTGGATTATGGGCAGAATATGGTTTAAAAATATACATAGGAATCTATTTAACCCATTTCTGATAAGAATATGCATATAATTTTTTTCTACATGGGGATTAAAGGTTGAAGATTGTTTATAGATATAGATAGCAACATATTAAGTGTATTTCTGATAAGAATATGCATATAATTATTTTTCTACATGGGGATTACGTATGGAATATTGTTTATACATATACATAGCACCATATTAATACTATTTCTGATATGAATATGCATATAATTATTTTTCTACATGGGAATTATGGGTGAAATATTGTTAATAAATACACATAGGAACCTATTTATCCCATTTCTGATAACAATATGCATATAATTATTTTTCTGCATGGGGATTATAGGTGGAATATTGTTTATAAATATACATAGGAACCTATTTAACACATTTCTGATAAGAATATGCATAAAATTATTTTTCTACATGGGGATTATGGGTGGAATATTTTTTATAACCATACATGGTAACCTATTTAACCCATTTTTGATAAGAATATGCATATCATTATTTTTCTACATGGGAATTATGGGTAGAATATTGTATATAAATATACATAGGAACCTATTTAAAACATTTCTGTTAAGAATATGCGTATAATTGTTTTTCCACATGGGGATTATGGGAGGAATATTGTTTTTAATTATACATAGGAACCTATTTAACTCATTTCTGAAAAGAATATGCATATAATTATTTTTCTATATGGGGTTTATGGGTGGATTATTGCTTATAAATATACAGAGGAACCTATTTAACCCATTTCTGATAAGAATATGCATATAATTATTTTTCTGCAAAGAGATTATAGGTGGAATATTGTTTATAAATATACATAGGAACCTATATAACCCATTTCTGAAAAGAGTATGCATATAATTATTTTTCTACATTTGGATTATGGTTTGAATATTGTTTATAAATATACATAGAAACATATTAAACCTATTTCTGATATGAATATGCATATAATTATTTTTCTACATGGGGATTATGGTTGTAATATTGTTTATAAATATACTTAGGAACCTATTTAACCCATTTCTGCTAAAAATATGCATATAATTATTTTTCTACATGGGGATTTATGGTTGGAATATTGTTTAAAAATATAGATAGCAACATATTAAACCTATTTTTGATAAGAATATGCATATAATTATTTTTCTACATTGGGACTATGGGTGGAATATTGTTTATAAACATAGAAAGGAACCTATTTAACCCATTTCTAATAAGAATATGCATATAATTATTTTTCTACAATGGGAGTATGGGTGGAACATTGTAGTTAAAGATACATAGGAATATATTAAGCCTATTTCTGATATGAATATGCATAACATTATTTTTCTACACTGGGATTATGGGGGGAATATTGTTTATAAATATACAAAGCAACATAATAAATCTATTTCTGATATGAATATGCATATAAATATTTTTCTACATGAGGAGTATGGACGGAATATTGTTCATAAATATACATAATAACCTATTTAACCAATTTCTAATAAGAATATGCATATAATTATTTTTCTACATGGGTATTATGAGTAAAATATTGTATATAAACATACATAGCAACATATTAAACCTATTTCTGATTTAAATACGCATATCATTATTTTTCTACATGTGGATTATGGGTGGAATATTGTTTATAAATATACATAGGAAACTATTTAACCCATTTTTGACAAGAATATGCATATAATTATTTTTCTACATTGGGATTATGGGTGGGATATTGCAGTTAAACATACATAGGAATATATTAAGTCTATTTCTGATATGAATATGCATAAAATTATTTTTCTACATGGGGATTATGGGTGGAATATTGTTTATAAATATAAATAGGAACCCATTTAACCCATTTCTGATAAGAATATGCATATAATAATTTTTCTGCATGGGGATTATAGGTGGAATATTGTTTATAAATATACATAGGAAGCTATTTAACCCATTTCTGATAAGAATATGCATAACATTATTTTTCTACATGGTGTTTATGGGTGGAATATTTTTAATAATATACATAGCAACCAATTTAACCCATTTCTGATAAGAATATGCATATAATTATTTTCTACATGGGGATTATGGGTGGAATATTGTTTATAAATATACATAGCAAAATATTAAACCTATTTCTGATAAGAATAAGCATATAAATATTTTTCTATATTGGGACTATGGGTGGAATATTGTTTATAAACATAGATAGGAACCTATTTAACCCATTTCTAATAAGACTATGCATATAATTATTTTTCTACATGGGGATTATGGGTGGGATATTGTAGTTAAATATACCTAGGAATAGTCTATTTCTGATATGAATATGCATAAAATTATTTTTCTACATGGGGATTATGGGTGGAATATTGTTTATAAATATTCATAGGAACCTATTTAACCCATTTCTGATAAGAATATGGATATAATTATTTTTCTACATGTGGATTATATGTGAACTATTGTTTATAAATATACATAGGAACCTATGTAACCCATTTCTGATAAGAATATGCATATCATTATTTTTGTACCTGGGGATTGTGGGTGAAATATTGTAGTTAAACATACATAGGAATATATTAAGTCTATTTCTGATATGAATATGCATAAAATTATTTTTCTACATGAGGATCATTTGTGGAATATTGTTTATAAATATACATAGGAACCTATTTAACCCATTTCTGAAAAGAATATGCATATAATTACTTTTCTACATGGGGATTATGGGTGGAATATTGTTTATAAATATACATAGGAACCTATTTAACCAATTTCTGATAAGAATATGTGTTTAATTATTTTTCTACATGGGGATTGTGGGTGGAATATTGTAATTAAACATACTTAGGAATATATTAAACCTATTTCTGATATGAATATGCATAAAATTATTTTTCTACATGGGGATTGTGGGTGGAATATTGTTTATAAATACACATAGGAACCTATTTAACCCATTTCTGATAAGAATATGGATAAAATTATTTTTCAGCATGGGGATTATGGGTGGAATATTGTTAATAAATATACATAAGAACGTATTTAACGCGTTTCTGATGAGAATATGCATATAATTATTTTTCTACGTGAGGATTATTGATGGAATATTGTCAATAAATATTCATAGCAACATATTAACCCTATTTCTGTTATGAATATGTATATAATTATTTTTCTACATGGAGATTATGAGTTGAATATTGTAGATAAACATACATAGCAACATATTAAACCTATTTCTGATAAGAATATGCATATAATTATTTTTCTACATTGGGACTATGGGTGGAATATTTTTTATAAACATAGAAAGGAACCTATTTAACCCATTTCTAATAAGAATATGCATATAATTATTTTTCTACAATGGGAGTATGGGTGGAACATTGTAGTTACATAGGAATATATTAAGCCTATTTCTGATATGAATATGCATAAAATTATTTTTCTACATTGGGATTATGGGTGGAATATTATTTATAAATATACAAAGCAACATAATAAATCTAATTCTGATATGAATATGCATATAAATATTTTTCTCTATGAGGAGTATGGACGGAATATTGTTAATAAATATACATAATAACCTATTTAACCAATTTCTAATAAGAATATGCATATAATTATTTTTTTACATGGGGATTAAATTATTGTATATAAACATACATAGCAACATATTAAACCTATTTCTGATTTAAATACGCATATCATTTTTTTTCTACATGTAGATTATGGGTGGAATTGTTTATAAATATATATAGGAAACTATTTAACCCATTTCTGATAAGAATATGCATATAATTATTTTTCTACATGGATATTGTGGGTGGAATATTGTAGTTAAACATACATAGGAATATATTAAGTCTATTTCTGATATGAATATGCATAAAATTATTTTTCTACATGGGGATCATGGGTGGAATATTGTTTATAAATATACATAGGAACCTATTTAACCCATTTCTGATAAAAATATGCTTATAATTAGTTTTCTACATTGGGATTATGGGTGGAATATTGTTTATAAATATACATATTAACCTATTTAACCCATTTCTGAAAAGAATATGCATATAATTACTTTTCTACATGGGGATTGTGGGTGGAATATTGTTTACAAATATACATAGGACCCTATTTAACCCATTTCTGGTAAGACTATGCATATAATTATTTTTCTGCATGGGGATTATAGGTGGAATATTGTTTATAAATATACATAGGAACCTATTTAACCAATTTCTGATAAGAATATGCATAAAATTATTTTTCTACATGGGGTTTATGGGTGGAATATTGTTACTAAATATACATAGCAACCTATTTAACCTGTTTCTCATAAGAATTTGCATATAATTATTTTCTACATTGGGACTATGGGTGGAATATTGTTTATAATCATAGATAGGCACCTATTTAACCCATTTCTGATATGAATATGCATAAAATTATTTTTCTACATTGGTATAATGGGTGGAATATTACTTATAATTATACATAGGAACCTATGTAACCCATTTCTGATAAGAATATTCATATAATTATTTTTCTACATTGGGATAATGGGTGGAATATTGTAGTTAAAGATACATAGGAATATATTAAGCCTATTTCTGATATGAATATGTATAAAATTATTTTTCTACATTGGGATTATGGGTGGAATATTGTTTATAAATATACAAAGCAACATAATAAATCTATTTCTGATATGAATATGTATATAAAAATGTTTTCTACATGAGGAGTATGGATGGAATTTTGTTAATAACTATACATAGGAACCTATTTAACCAATTTCTAATAAGAATATGCATATAATTATTTTTCTACATGGGGATTATGGGTAAAATATTGTATATAAACTTACATATCAACATATTAAACCTATTTCTGATTTAAATATGCATATCATTATTTTTCTACATGTGGATTATGGGTGGAATATTGTTTATAAATATACATAGGAACCTATTTAACCCATTTCTGATAAGAATATGCATATAATTACTTTTCTACATGGGGATTATGGGTGGAATATTGTATATAAATATAGATAGGAACATATTTAACCCTTTTCTAATAAGAATATGCATATAATTATTTTTCTACATTGGGATAATGGGTGGAATATTGTAGTTAAAGATACATAGGAAAATATTAAGCCTATTTCTGATATGAATATGCATAAAATTATTTTTCTACTTTGGGATTATGGGTGGAATATTATTTATAAGTATACATAGGAACCTATGTAACCCATTTCTGATAAGAATATGCATATAATTATTTTTCTACATGGGGATTGTGGGTGGAATATTGTAGTTAAACATACATAGGAATATATTAAGTTTATTTCTGATATGAATATGGATAAAATTATTTTTCTACATTATTATGGGTGGAATATTGTTTATAAATATACATAGGAACCTATTTAACCCATTTCTGATAAGAATATGTATATAATTTTTTTTCTACATGGGGATTATGGGTGGAATATTGTATATATATATATACATAGGAACATATTTAACCCATTTCAGATAAGAATATGCATTAAATTATTTTTCTACATGAGGATTATAGGTAGAATATTTTTAATAAATATACATAGCAACCTATTTAACCCATTTCTGATAAGATTATGCATATGATTATTTTCTCCATGGGGATTATGGGTGGAATACTGTTTATCAATATACATAGCAAAATATTAAACCTATTTCTGATAAGAATATGCATATAATTATTTTTCTACATTGGGACTATGGGTGGAATATTGTTTATAAAAATAGATAGGAACATATTTAACCCATTTCTAATAAGAATATGCATATAATTATTTTTCTACATTGGGATAATGGGTGGAATATTGTAGTTAAAGATACATAGGAAATATTAAGCCTATTTCTGATATGAATATGCATAAAATTATTTTTCTACTTTGGGATTATGGGTGGAATATTATTTATAAGTATACATAGGAACCTATGTAACCCATTTCTGATAAGAATATGCATATAATTATTTTTCTACATGGGGATTGTGGGTGAAATATTGTAGTTAAACATACATAAGAATATATTAAGTTTATTTCTGATATGAATATGGATAAAATTATTTTTCTACATTATTATGGGTGGAATATTGTTTATAAATATACATAGGAACCTATTTAACCCATTTCTGATAACAATATGCATGTAATTATTTTTCTACATCGGGATTATGGGTGGAAAATAGTTTATAAATATACATAGCAACCTATTTAACCCATTTCTGATAAGAATATGCATATAATAATTTTTCTACATGGGGATAATGGGCGGAATATTGTTTATAAATATACATAGCAACATATTAAACCTATTTCTGATATGAATATGAATATAATTATTTTATTACATGGGTATTATGGGTGGAATATTGTCTAATAATATACATGGTAACCTATTTAACGCATTTCTGAAAAGAATATGCATATAATTATTTTTTCTACATAGGAATTATGGGTGTAATATTGTATATAAATATACATAGGAACCTATTTAACACATTTCTGATAAGAATATGCATATAATTATTTTTCAACATTGGGAGTATGGGTGGAATATTGTTTATAAATATACATAGTAACCTATTTAATCCATTTCTGATAAGAATATGCATATATTTTTTTTTCTACATAGGAATTATGGTTGGAATATTGTTTATAAATATACATAGCAACATATTAAACCCATATGTGATATGAATATGCATATAATTGTTTTTCTACATGGGGATTATGGATGGAATATTGTTAATAAATATACATTGCAACATATTATACCTATTTCTGATATGAATATGTATGTAATTATTTTTCTACATGGGATTATGGGCAGAATATTGTAGATAAACATACATAGCAACATATTAAACTTATTTCTGTTAAAAATTTGCATATCATTATTTTTCTACATCTGGATTATGGGTGGAATATTGTTTATAAATATATATATAAACCTAGTTAACCCATTTCTGACAAGAATATGCAAGTAATTATTTCTCTACATGGGGATTATGGGTGGAATATTGTGTATAAATATACATAGGAACCTATTTAACCCATTTCTGATAATAATATGCATATAATTATTTTTCTACGTGGGGATTATGGGTGGAAAATTGTTTATAAATATACATAGCAACCTATTTAACCCATTTCTGATAAAAATATGCATATAATAATTTTTCTACATAGGGATAATGGGCAGAATATTGTTTATAAATATACATAGCAACATATTAAACCTATTTCTGATATGAATATGAATATAATTTTTTTTACATGGGTATTATGGGTGGAATACTGTCTATAAATATACATAATAACCTATTTAACCCATTTCTGAAAAGAATATGCATATAATTATTTTTCTACATAGGGATTATGGGTGGAATATTGTTTATAAATATAAATAGCGACATATTAAACCTATTTGTCATATGAATATGCATATAATTATTTTTCTACATGGGGATTATGGATGGAATATTGTTAATAAATATACATAGCAACATGTTAAACCTATTTCTGATAAGAATATGCATATAATTATTTTTCTACATGGGGATTATGCATGGAATATTTCTTAGAAATATACATAGGAACATATTTAACCCATTTCTGATAATAATATGCAAATAATTATTTTTCTACATCGGGATTATGGGTGGAATATTGTGTATAAATATACATAGGAAGCTATTTAACCCATTTCTGATAAGAATATGCATATAATTATTTTTCTACATGGGGATTGTGGATGGAAAATTGTTTATAAATATACATAGCAAACTATTTAACCCATTTCTGATAAGAATATGCATATAAAAATTTTTCTACATGGGGATGATGGGCGGAATATTGTTTATAAATATACATAGGAACCTTTTTAACCCATTTCTGATAAGTATATGCATATAAATATTTTTCTACACAAGGATTATGGATGGATTATTGTTAATAAATATACATAGCAACATATTACACCTATTTCTGATAAGAATATGCATATAATTATTTTTCTACATGGGGATTATGGGTGGAATATTGATTATAAATATAAATAGCAACATTCTAATACTATTTCTGATATGAATATGCATATAATTATTTTTCTACATGGGGATTATGGGTGAAATATTGTTAATAAATAAACATAGGAACCTATTTAACCCATTTCTGATAACAGTATGCATATCATTATTTTTCTCCATGGGGATTATAGGCGGAATATTGTTTATAAATATACATAGGAACCTATTTAACACATTTCTGATAAGAATATGCATAAATTTTTTTTTCTACATTGGGATTATGGGTAGAATATTTTTTATAACCATACATAGTAACCTATTTAACCCATTTATGATAAGAATATGTATATAATTATTTTTCTAAATGGGAATTATGGGTAGAATATTGTATATAAATATATATAGGAACCTATTTAACACATTTCTGATAAGAATATGCGTATAATTGTTTTTCTACATGGGGATTATGGGAGGAATATTGTTTTTAATTATACATAGGAACCTATTTAACCAATTTTTGAAAGAAAATATGCATATAATTATTTTTCTACATGGGGATTATGGGTGAAATATTGTTTATAAATATACATAGGAACCTATTTAACCCATTTCTGATAAGAATATGCACATAATTATTTTTCTGCAAAGGGATTATAGGTGGAATATTGTTTTTAAATATACATAGGAACGTATATAACCCATTTCTGAAAAGAGTATGCATATAATTATTTTTCTACATTTGGATTATGGTTTGAATATTGTTTATAAATATACTTAGAAACATATTAAACCTTTTTCTGATATGACTATGCATATAATTATTTTTCTACATGGGGAATATGGTTGGAATATTGTTTATAAATATACATAGTAACCTATTTAACCAATTTCTGAAAAGAATATGCATATAATTATTTTTCTAAATTTGGATTATGGTTGGAATGTTTATAAATATACATAGGAACCTATTTAACCCATTTCTGATAAGTATATGCATATAATTATTTTTCTACACGAGGATTATGGATGGAATATTGTTAATAAATATGCATAGCAACATATTAAACCTATTTCTGTTATGAATATGCATATAATTATTTTTCTACATCGGGATTATGGGTGGAATATTGTTTATAAATATAGGTAGCAACCTATTTCTGATTTAAATATGCATAAAATTATTTTTCTACATGGGGATTATGGGCAGAATATGGTTTAAAAATATACATAGGAATCTATTTAACCCATTTCTGATAAGAATATGCATATAATTTTTTTCTACATGGGGATTAAAGGTTGAAGATTGTTTATAGATATAGATAGCAACATATTAAGTGTATTTCTGATAAGAATATGCATATAATTATTTTTCTACATGGGGATTACGTATGGAATATTGTTTATACATATACATAGCACCATATTAATACTATTTCTGATATGAATATGCATATAATTATTTTTCTACATGGGAATTATGGGTGAAATATTGTTAATAAATACACATAGGAACCTATTTATCCCATTTCTGATAACAATATGCATATAATTATTTTTCTGCATGGGGATTATAAGTGGAATATTGTTTATAAATATACATAGGAACCTATTTAACACATTTCTGATAAGAATATGCATAAAATTATTTTTCTACATGGGGATTATGGGTGGAATATTTTTTATAACCATACATGGTAACCTATTTAACCCATTTTTGATAAGAATATGCATATAATTATTTTTCTACATGGGAATTATGGGTAGAATATTGTATATAAATATACATAGGAACCTATTTAAAACATTTCTGTTAAGAATATGCGTATAATTGTTTTTCCACATGGGGATTATGGGAGGAATATTGTTTTTAATTATACATAGGAACCTATTTAACTCATTTCTGAAAAGAATATGCATATAATTATTTTTCTACATTGGGATTATGGGTGGGATATTGCAGTTAAACATACATAGGAATATATTAAGTCTATTTCTGATATGAATATGCATAAAATTATTTTTCTACATGGGGATTATGGGTGGAATATTGTTTATAAATATAAATAGGAACCCATTTAACCCATTTCTGATAAGAATATGCATATAATAATTTTTCTGCATGGGGATTATAGGTGGAATATTGTTTATAAATATACATAGGAAGCTATTTAACCCATTTCTGATAAGAATATGCATAACATTATTTTTCTACATGGTGATTATGGGTGGAATATTTTTAATAATATACATAGCAACCAATTTAACCCATTTCTGATAAGAATATGCATATAATTATTTTCTACATGGGGATTATGGGTGGAATATTGTTTAGAAATATACATAGCAAAATATTAAACCTATTTCTGATAAGAATAAGCATATAAATATTTTTCTATATTGGGACTATGGGTGGAATATTGTTTATAAACATAGATAGGAACCTATTTAACCCATTTCTAATAAGACTATGCATATAATTATTTTTCTACATGGGGATTATGGGTGGGATATTGTAGTTAAATATACCTAGGAATAGTCTATTTCTGATATGAATATGTATAAAATTATTTTTCTACATGGGGATTATGGGTGGAATATTGTTTATAAATATACATAGGAACCTATTTAACCCATTTCTGATAAGAATATGGATATAATTATTTTTCTACATGTGGATTATATGTGAACTATTGTTTATAAATATACATAGGAACCTATGTAACCCATTTCTGATAAGAATATGCATATCATTATTTTTGTACCTGGGGATTGTGGGTGAAATATTGTAGTTAAACATACATAGGAATATATTAAGTCTATTTCTGATATGAATATGCATAAAATTATTTTTCTACATGAGGATCATTTGTGGAATATTGTTTATAAATATACATAGGAACCTATTTAACCCATTTCTGAAAAGAATATGCATATAATTACTTTTCTACATGGGGATTATGGGTGGAATATTGTTTATAAATATACATAGGAACCTATTTAACCAATTTCTGATAAGAATATGTGTTTAATTATTTTTCTACATGGGGATTGTGGGTGGAATATTGTAATTAAACATACTTAGGAATATATTAAACCTATTTCTGATATGAATATGCATAAAATTATTTTTCTACATGGGGATTGTGGGTGGAATATTGTTTATAAATACACATAGGAACCTATTTAACCCATTTCTGATAAGAATATGGATAAAATTATTTTTCAGCATGGGGATTATGGGTGGAATATTGTTAATAAATATACATAAGAACGTATTTAACGCGTTTCTGATGAGAATATGCATATAATTATTTTTCTACGTGAGGATTATTGATGGAATATTGTCAATAAATATTCATAGCAACATATTAACCCTATTTCTGTTATGAATATGTATATAATTATTTTTCTACATGGAGATTATGAGTTGAATATTGTAGATAAACATACATAGCAACATATTAAACCTATTTCTGATAAGAATATGCATATAATTATTTTTCTGCATGGGGATTATAGGTGGAATATTGTTTATAAATATACATAGGAACCTATTTAACACATTTCTGATAAGAATATGCATAAAATTATTTTTCTACATGGGGATTATGGGTGGAATATTTTTTATAACCATACATGGTAACCTATTTAACCCATTTTTGATAAGAATATGCATATCATTATTTTTCTACATGGGAATTATGGGTAGAATATTGTATATAAATATACATAGGAACCTATTTAAAACATTTCTGTTAAGAATATGCGTATAATTGTTTTTCCACATGGGGATTATGGGAGGAATATTGTTTTTAATTATACATAGGAACCTATTTAA
Organism: Aquarana catesbeiana; assembly: GCA_037953035.1. Lineage (NCBI taxonomy): Eukaryota > Metazoa > Chordata > Amphibia > Anura > Ranidae > Aquarana > Aquarana catesbeiana. The sequence continues at coordinate 5,977,262 of JBBHAA010000868.1, forward strand.
CTCATTTCTGAAAAGAATATGCATATAATTATTTTTCTATATGGGGTTTATGGGTGGATTATTGCTTATAAATATACAGAGGAACCTATTTAACCCATTTCTGATAAGAATATGCATATAATTATTTTTCTGCAAAGAGATTATAGGTGGAATATTGTTTATAAATATACATAGGAACCTATATAACCCATTTCTGAAAAGAGTATGCATATAATTATTTTTCTACATTTGGATTATGGTTTGAATATTGTTTATAAATATACATAGAAACATATTAAACCTATTTCTGATATGAATATGCATATAATTATTTTTCTACATGGGGATTATGGTTGTAATATTGTTTATAAATATACTTAGGAACCTATTTAACCCATTTCTGCTAAAAATATGCATATAATTATTTTTCTACATGGGGATTTATGGTTGGAATATTGTTTAAAAATATAGATAGCAACATATTAAACCTATTTTTGATAAGAATATGCATATAATTATTTTTCTACATTGGGACTATGGGTGGAATATTGTTTATAAACATAGAAAGGAACCTATTTAACCCATTTCTAATAAGAATATGCATATAATTATTTTTCTACAATGGGAGTATGGGTGGAACATTGTAGTTAAAGATACATAGGAATATATTAAGCCTATTTCTGATATGAATATGCATAACATTATTTTTCTACACTGGGATTATGGGGGGAATATTGTTTATAAATATACAAAGCAACATAATAAATCTATTTCTGATATGAATATGCATATAAATATTTTTCTACATGAGGAGTATGGACGGAATATTGTTCATAAATATACATAATAACCTATTTAACCAATTTCTAATAAGAATATGCATATAATTATTTTTCTACATGGGTATTATGAGTAAAATATTGTATATAAACATACATAGCAACATATTAAACCTATTTCTGATTTAAATACGCATATCATTATTTTTCTACATGTGGATTATGGGTGGAATATTGTTTATAAATATACATAGGAAACTATTTAACCCATTTTTGACAAGAATATGCATATAATTATTTTTCTACATTGGGATTATGGGTGGGATATTGCAGTTAAACATACATAGGAATATATTAAGTCTATTTCTGATATGAATATGCATAAAATTATTTTTCTACATGGGGATTATGGGTGGAATATTGTTTATAAATATAAATAGGAACCCATTTAACCCATTTCTGATAAGAATATGCATATAATAATTTTTCTGCATGGGGATTATAGGTGGAATATTGTTTATAAATATACATAGGAAGCTATTTAACCCATTTCTGATAAGAATATGCATAACATTATTTTTCTACATGGTGTTTATGGGTGGAATATTTTTAATAATATACATAGCAACCAATTTAACCCATTTCTGATAAGAATATGCATATAATTATTTTCTACATGGGGATTATGGGTGGAATATTGTTTATAAATATACATAGCAAAATATTAAACCTATTTCTGATAAGAATAAGCATATAAATATTTTTCTATATTGGGACTATGGGTTGAATATTGTTTATAAACATAGATAGGAACCTATTTAACCCATTTCTAATAAGACTATGCATATAATTATTTTTCTACATGGGGATTATGGGTGGGATATTGTAGTTAAATATACCTAGGAATAGTCTATTTCTGATATGAATATGCATAAAATTATTTTTCTACATGGGGATTATGGGTGGAATATTGTTTATAAATATTCATAGGAACCTATTTAACCCATTTCTGATAAGAATATGGATATAATTATTTTTCTACATGTGGATTATATGTGAACTATTGTTTATAAATATACATAGGAACCTATGTAACCCATTTCTGATAAGAATATGCATATCATTATTTTTGTACCTGGGGATTGTGGGTGAAATATTGTAGTTAAACATACATAGGAATATATTAAGTCTATTTCTGATATGAATATGCATAAAATTATTTTTCTACATGAGGATCATTTGTGGAATATTGTTTATAAATATACATAGGAACCTATTTAACCCATTTCTGAAAAGAATATGCATATAATTACTTTTCTACATGGGGATTATGGGTGGAATATTGTTTATAAATATACATAGGAACCTATTTAACCAATTTCTGATAAGAATATGTGTTTAATTATTTTTCTACATGGGGATTGTGGGTGGAATATTGTAATTAAACATACTTAGGAATATATTAAACCTATTTCTGATATGAATATGCATAAAATTATTTTTCTACATGGGGATTGTGGGTGGAATATTGTTTATAAATACACATAGGAACCTATTTAACCCATTTCTGATAAGAATATGGATAAAATTATTTTTCAGCATGGGGATTATGGGTGGAATATTGTTAATAAATATACATAAGAACGTATTTAACGCGTTTCTGATGAGAATATGCATATAATTATTTTTCTACGTGAGGATTATTGATGGAATATTGTCAATAAATATTCATAGCAACATATTAACCCTATTTCTGTTATGAATATGTATATAATTATTTTTCTACATGGAGATTATGAGTTGAATATTGTAGATAAACATACATAGCAACATATTAAACCTATTTCTGATAAGAATATGCATATAATTATTTTTCTACATTGGGACTATGGGTGGAATATTTTTTATAAACATAGAAAGGAACCTATTTAACCCATTTCTAATAAGAATATGCATATAATTATTTTTCTACAATGGGAGTATGGGTGGAACATTGTAGTTACATAGGAATATATTAAGCCTATTTCTGATATGAATATGCATAAAATTATTTTTCTACATTGGGATTATGGGTGGAATATTATTTATAAATATACAAAGCAACATAATAAATCTAATTCTGATATGAATATGCATATAAATATTTTTCTACATGAGGAGTATGGACGGAATATTGTTAATAAATATACATAATAACCTATTTAACCAATTTCTAATAAGAATATGCATATAATTATTTTTTTACATGGGGATTAAATTATTGTATATAAACATACATAGCAACATATTAAACCTATTTCTGATTTAAATACGCATATCATTTTTTTTCTACATGTAGATTATGGGTGGAATTGTTTATAAATATATATAGGAAACTATTTAACCCATTTCTGATAAGAATATGCATATAATTATTTTTCTACATGGATATTGTGGGTGGAATATTGTAGTTAAACATACATAGGAATATATTAAGTCTATTTCTGATATGAATATGCATAAAATTATTTTTCTACATGGGGATCATGGGTGGAATATTGTTTATAAATATACATAGGAACCTATTTAACCCATTTCTGATAAAAATATGCTTATAATTAGTTTTCTACATTGGGATTATGGGTGGAATATTGTTTATAAATATACATATTAACCTATTTAACCCATTTCTGAAAAGAATATGCATATAATTACTTTTCTACATGGGGATTGTGGGTGGAATATTGTTTACAAATATACATAGGACCCTATTTAACCCATTTCTGGTAAGACTATGCATATAATTATTTTTCTGCATGGGGATTATAGGTGGAATATTGTTTATAAATATACATAGGAACCTATTTAACCAATTTCTGATAAGAATATGCATAAAATTATTTTTCTACATGGGGTTTATGGGTGGAATATTGTTACTAAATATACATAGCAACCTATTTAACCTGTTTCTCATAAGAATTTGCATATAATTATTTTCTACATTGGGACTATGGGTGGAATATTGTTTATAATCATAGATAGGCACCTATTTAACCCATTTCTGATATGAATATGCATAAAATTATTTTTCTACATTGGTATAATGGGTGGAATATTACTTATAATTATACATAGGAACCTATGTAACCCATTTCTGATAAGAATATTCATATAATTATTTTTCTACATTGGGATAATGGGTGGAATATTGTAGTTAAAGATACATAGGAATATATTAAGCCTATTTCTGATATGAATATGTATAAAATTATTTTTCTACATTGGGATTATGGGTGGAATATTGTTTATAAATATACAAAGCAACATAATAAATCTATTTCTGATATGAATATGTATATAAAAATGTTTTCTACATGAGGAGTATGGATGGAATTTTGTTAATAACTATACATAGGAACCTATTTAACCAATTTCTAATAAGAATATGCATATAATTATTTTTCTACATGGGGATTATGGGTAAAATATTGTATATAAACTTACATATCAACATATTAAACCTATTTCTGATTTAAATATGCATATCATTATTTTTCTACATGTGGATTATGGGTGGAATATTGTTTATAAATATACATAGGAACCTATTTAACCCATTTCTGATAAGAATATGCATATAATTACTTTTCTACATGGGGATTATGGGTGGAATATTGTATATAAATATAGATAGGAACATATTTAACCCTTTTCTAATAAGAATATGCATATAATTATTTTTCTACATTGGGATAATGGGTGGAATATTGTAGTTAAAGATACATAGGAAAATATTAAGCCTATTTCTGATATGAATATGCATAAAATTATTTTTCTACTTTGGGATTATGGGTGGAATATTATTTATAAGTATACATAGGAACCTATGTAACCCATTTCTGATAAGAATATGCATATAATTATTTTTCTACATGGGGATTGTGGGTGGAATATTGTAGTTAAACATACATAGGAATATATTAAGTTTATTTCTGATATGAATATGGATAAAATTATTTTTCTACATTATTATGGGTGGAATATTGTTTATAAATATACATAGGAACCTATTTAACCCATTTCTGATAAGAATATGTATATAATTTTTTTTCTACATGGGGATTATGGGTGGAATATTGTATATATATATACATAGGAACATATTTAACCCATTTCAGATAAGAATATGCATTAAATTATTTTTCTACATGAGGATTATAGGTAGAATATTTTTAATAAATATACATAGCAACCTATTTAACCCATTTCTGATAAGATTATGCATATGATTATTTTCTCCATGGGGATTATGGGTGGAATACTGTTTATCAATATACATAGCAAAATATTAAACCTATTTCTGATAAGAATATGCATATAATTATTTTTCTACATTGGGACTATGGGTGGAATATTGTTTATAAAAATAGATAGGAACATATTTAACCCATTTCTAATAAGAATATGCATATAATTATTTTTCTACATTGGGATAATGGGTGGAATATTGTAGTTAAAGATACATAGGAAATATTAAGCCTATTTCTGATATGAATATGCATAAAATTATTTTTCTACTTTGGGATTATGGGTGGAATATTATTTATAAGTATACATAGGAACCTATGTAACCCATTTCTGATAAGAATATGCATATAATTATTTTTCTACATGGGGATTGTGGGTGAAATATTGTAGTTAAACATACATAAGAATATATTAAGTTTATTTCTGATATGAATATGGATAAAATTATTTTTCTACATTATTATGGGTGGAATATTGTTTATAAATATACATAGGAACCTATTTAACCCATTTCTGATAACAATATGCATGTAATTATTTTTCTACATCGGGATTATGGGTGGAAAATAGTTTATAAATATACATAGCAACCTATTTAACCCATTTCTGATAAGAATATGCATATAATAATTTTTCTACATGGGGATAATGGGCGGAATATTGTTTATAAATATACATAGCAACATATTAAACCTATTTCTGATATGAATATGAATATAATTATTTTATTACATGGGTATTATGGGTGGAATATTGTCTAATAATATACATGGTAACCTATTTAACGCATTTCTGAAAAGAATATGCATATAATTATTTTTTCTACATAGGAATTATGGGTGTAATATTGTATATAAATATACATAGGAACCTATTTAACACATTTCTGATAAGAATATGCATATAATTATTTTTCAACATTGGGAGTATGGGTGGAATATTGTTTATAAATATACATAGTAACCTATTTAATCCATTTCTGATAAGAATATGCATATATTTTTTTTTCTACATAGGAATTATGGTTGGAATATTGTTTATAAATATACATAGCAACATATTAAACCCATATGTGATATGAATATGCATATAATTGTTTTTCTACATGGGGATTATGGATGGAATATTGTTAATAAATATACATTGCAACATATTATACCTATTTCTGATATGAATATGTATGTAATTATTTTTCTACATGGGATTATGGGCAGAATATTGTAGATAAACATACATAGCAACATATTAAACTTATTTCTGTTAAAAATTTGCATATCATTATTTTTCTACATCTGGATTATGGGTGGAATATTGTTTATAAATATATATATAAACCTAGTTAACCCATTTCTGACAAGAATATGCAAGTAATTATTTCTCTACATGGGGATTATGGGTGGAATATTGTGTATAAATATACATAGGAACCTATTTAACCCATTTCTGATAATAATATGCATATAATTATTTTTCTACGTGGGGATTATGGGTGGAAAATTGTTTATAAATATACATAGCAACCTATTTAACCCATTTCTGATAAAAATATGCATATAATAATTTTTCTACATAGGGATAATGGGCAGAATATTGTTTATAAATATACATAGCAACATATTAAACCTATTTCTGATATGAATATGAATATATTTTTTTTTACATGGGTATTATGGGTGGAATACTGTCTATAAATATACATAATAACCTATTTAACCCATTTCTGAAAAGAATATGCATATAATTATTTTTCTACATAGGGATTATGGGTGGAATATTGTTTATAAATATAAATAGCGACATATTAAACCTATTTGTCATATGAATATGCATATAATTATTTTTCTACATGGGGATTATGGATGGAATATTGTTAATAAATATACATAGCAACATGTTAAACCTATTTCTGATAAGAATATGCATATAATTATTTTTCTACATGGGGATTATGCATGGAATATTTCTTAGAAATATACATAGGAACATATTTAACCCATTTCTGATAATAATATGCAAATAATTATTTTTCTACATCGGGATTATGGGTGGAATATTGTGTATAAATATACATAGGAAGCTATTTAACCCATTTCTGATAAGAATATGCATATAATTATTTTTCTACATGGGGATTGTGGATGGAAAATTGTTTATAAATATACATAGCAAACTATTTAACCCATTTCTGATAAGAATATGCATATAAAAATTTTTCTACATGGGGATGATGGGCGGAATATTGTTTATAAATATACATAGGAACCTTTTTAACCCATTTCTGATAAGTATATGCATATAAATATTTTTCTACACAAGGATTATGGATGGATTATTGTTAATAAATATACATAGCAACATATTACACCTATTTCTGATAAGAATATGCATATAATTATTTTTCTACATGGGGATTATGGGTGGAATATTGATTATAAATATAAATAGCAACATTCTAATACTATTTCTGATATGAATATGCATATAATTATTTTTCTACATGGGGATTATGGGTGAAATATTGTTAATAAATAAACATAGGAACCTATTTAACCCATTTCTGATAACAGTATGCATATCATTATTTTTCTCCATGGGGATTATAGGCGGAATATTGTTTATAAATATACATAGGAACCTATTTAACACATTTCTGATAAGAATATGCATAAAATTTTTTTTCTACATTGGGATTATGGGTAGAATATTTTTTATAACCATACATAGTAACCTATTTAACCCATTTATGATAAGAATATGTATATAATTATTTTTCTAAATGGGAATTATGGGTAGAATATTGTATATAAATATATATAGGAACCTATTTAACACATTTCTGATAAGAATATGCGTATAATTGTTTTTCTACATGGGGATTATGGGAGGAATATTGTTTTTAATTATACATAGGAACCTATTTAACCAATTTTTGAAAGAAAATATGCATATAATTATTTTTCTACATGGGGATTATGGGTGAAATATTGTTTATAAATATACATAGGAACCTATTTAACCCATTTCTGATAAGAATATGCACATAATTATTTTTCTGCAAAGGGATTATAGGTGGAATATTGTTTTTAAATATACATAGGAACGTATATAACCCATTTCTGAAAAGAGTATGCATATAATTATTTTTCTACATTTGGATTATGGTTTGAATATTGTTTATAAATATACTTAGAAACATATTAAACCTTTTTCTGATATGACTATGCATATAATTATTTTTCTACATGGGGAATATGGTTGGAATATTGTTTATAAATATACATAGTAACCTATTTAACCAATTTCTGAAAAGAATATGCATATAATTATTTTTCTAAATTTGGATTATGGTTGGAATGTTTATAAATATACATAGGAACCTATTTAACCCATTTCTGATAAGTATATGCATATAATTATTTTTCTACACGAGGATTATGGATGGAATATTGTTAATAAATATGCATAGCAACATATTAAACCTATTTCTGTTATGAATATGCATATAATTATTTTTCTACATCGGGATTATGGGTGGAATATTGTTTATAAATATAGGTAGCAACCTATTTCTGATTTAAATATGCATAAAATTATTTTTCTACATGGGGATTATGGGCAGAATATGGTTTAAAAATATACATAGGAATCTATTTAACCCATTTCTGATAAGAATATGCATATAATTTTTTTCTACATGGGGATTAAAGGTTGAAGATTGTTTATAGATATAGATAGCAACATATTAAGTGTATTTCTGATAAGAATATGCATATAATTATTTTTCTACATGGGGATTACGTATGGAATATTGTTTATACATATACATAGCACCATATTAATACTATTTCTGATATGAATATGCATATAATTATTTTTCTACATGGGAATTATGGGTGAAATATTGTTAATAAATACACATAGGAACCTATTTATCCCATTTCTGATAACAATATGCATATAATTATTTTTCTGCATGGGGATTATAAGTGGAATATTGTTTATAAATATACATAGGAACCTATTTAACACATTTCTGATAAGAATATGCATAAAATTATTTTTCTACATGGGGATTATGGGTGGAATATTTTTTATAACCATACATGGTAACCTATTTAACCCATTTTTGATAAGAATATGCATATAATTATTTTTCTACATGGGAATTATGGGTAGAATATTGTATATAAATATACATAGGAACCTATTTAAAACATTTCTGTTAAGAATATGCGTATAATTGTTTTTCCACATGGGGATTATGGGAGGAATATTGTTTTTAATTATACATAGGAACCTATTTAACTCATTTCTGAAAAGAATATGCATATAATTATTTTTCTACATTGGGATTATGGGTGGGATATTGCAGTTAAACATACATAGGAATATATTAAGTCTATTTCTGATATGAATATGCATAAAATTATTTTTCTACATGGGGATTATGGGTGGAATATTGTTTATAAATATAAATAGGAACCCATTTAACCCATTTCTGATAAGAATATGCATATAATAATTTTTCTGCATGGGGATTATAGGTGGAATATTGTTTATAAATATACATAGGAAGCTATTTAACCCATTTCTGATAAGAATATGCATAACATTATTTTTCTACATGGTGATTATGGGTGGAATATTTTTAATAATATACATAGCAACCAATTTAACCCATTTCTGATAAGAATATGCATATAATTATTTTCTACATGGGGATTATGGGTGGAATATTGTTTAGAAATATACATAGCAAAATATTAAACCTATTTCTGATAAGAATAAGCATATAAATATTTTTCTATATTGGGACTATGGGTGGAATATTGTTTATAAACATAGATAGGAACCTATTTAACCCATTTCTAATAAGACTATGCATATAATTATTTTTCTACATGGGGATTATGGGTGGGATATTGTAGTTAAATATACCTAGGAATAGTCTATTTCTGATATGAATATGTATAAAATTATTTTTCTACATGGGGATTATGGGTGGAATATTGTTTATAAATATACATAGGAACCTATTTAACCCATTTCTGATAAGAATATGGATATAATTATTTTTCTACATGTGGATTATATGTGAACTATTGTTTATAAATATACATAGGAACCTATGTAACCCATTTCTGATAAGAATATGCATATCATTATTTTTGTACCTGGGGATTGTGGGTGAAATATTGTAGTTAAACATACATAGGAATATATTAAGTCTATTTCTGATATGAATATGCATAAAATTATTTTTCTACATGAGGATCATTTGTGGAATATTGTTTATAAATATACATAGGAACCTATTTAACCCATTTCTGAAAAGAATATGCATATAATTACTTTTCTACATGGGGATTATGGGTGGAATATTGTTTATAAATATACATAGGAACCTATTTAACCAATTTCTGATAAGAATATGTGTTTAATTATTTTTCTACATGGGGATTGTGGGTGGAATATTGTAATTAAACATACTTAGGAATATATTAAACCTATTTCTGATATGAATATGCATAAAATTATTTTTCTACATGGGGATTGTGGGTGGAATATTGTTTATAAATACACATAGGAACCTATTTAACCCATTTCTGATAAGAATATGGATAAAATTATTTTTCAGCATGGGGATTATGGGTGGAATATTGTTAATAAATATACATAAGAACGTATTTAACGCGTTTCTGATGAGAATATGCATATAATTATTTTTCTACGTGAGGATTATTGATGGAATATTGTCAATAAATATTCATAGCAACATATTAACCCTATTTCTGTTATGAATATGTATATAATTATTTTTCTACATGGAGATTATGAGTTGAATATTGTAGATAAACATACATAGCAACATATTAAACCTATTTCTGATAAGAATATGCATATAATTATTTTTCTACATTGGGACTATGGGTGGAATATTTTTTATAAACATAGAAAGGAACCTATTTAACCCATTTCTAATAAGAATATGCATATAATTATTTTTCTACAATGGGACTATGGGTGGAACATTGTAGTTAAAGATACATAGGAATATATTAAGCCTATTTCTGATATGAATATGCATAAAATTATTTTTCTACATTGGGATTATGGGTGGAATATTATTTATAAATATACAAAGCAACATAATAAATCTAATTCTGATATGAATATGCATATAAATATTTTTCTACATGAGGAGTATGGACGGAATATTGTTAATAAATATACATAATAACCTATTTAACCAATTTCTAATAAGAATATGCATATAATTATTTTTTTACATGGGGATTAAATTATTGTATATAAACATACATAGCAACATATTAAACCTATTTCTGATTTAAATACGCATATCATTTTTTTTCTACATGTAGATTATGGGTGGAATTGTTTATAAATATATATAGGAAACTATTTAACCCATTTCTGATAAGAATATGCATATAATTATTTTTCTACATTGGGATTATGGGTGGGATATTGCAGTTAAACATACATAGGAATATATTAAGTCTATTTCTGACATGAATATGCATAAAATTATTTTTCTACATGGGGATTATGGGTGGAATGTTGTTTATAAATATAAATAGGAACCCATTTAACCCATTTCTGATAGGAATATGCATATAATTATTTTTCTGCATGGGGATTATAGGTGGAATATTGTTTATAAATATACATAGGAAGCTATTTAACCCATTTCTGATAAGAATATGCATATAATTATTTTCTACATGGGGATTATGGGTGGAATATTGTTTATAAATATACATGGCAAAATATTAAACCTATTTCTGATAAGAATAAGCATATAATTATTTTTCTATATTGAGACTATGGGTGGAATATTGTTTATAAACATAGATAGGAACCTATTTAACCCATTTCTAATAAGAATAAGAATATGCATATAATTATTTTTCTACATGGGAATTGTGGGTGGAATATTGTAGTTAAATATACATAGGAATATATTAAGTCTATTTCTGATATGAATATGCATAAAATTATTTTTCTACATGGGGATTATGGGTGGAATATTGTTTATAAATATACATAGCAAAATATTAAACCTATTTCTGAAAAGAATATGCATATAATTATTTTTCTACATGTGGATTATATGTGAACTATTGTTTATAAATATACATAGGAACCTATGTAACCCATTTCTGATAAGAATATGCATATAATTATTTTTCTACATGGATATTGTGGGTGGAATATTGTAGTTAAACATACATAGGAATATATTAAGTCTATTTCTGATATGAATATGCATAAAATTATTTTTCTACATGGGGATCATGGGTGGAATATTGTTTATAAATATACATAGGAACCTATTTAACCCATTTCTGATAAAAATATGCTTATAATTAGTTTTCTACATTGGGATTATGGGTGGAATATTGTTTATAAATATACATATTAACCTATTTAACCCATTTCTGAAAAGAATATGCATATAATTACTTTTCTGCATGGGGATTGTGGGTGGAATATTGTTTACAAATATACATAGGACCCTATTTAACCCATTTCTGGTAAGACTATGCATATAATTATTTTTCTGCATGGGGATTATAGGTGGAATATTGTTTATAAATATACATAGGAACCTATTTAACCAATTTCTGATAAGAATATGCATAAAATTATTTTTCTACATGGGGTTTATGGGTGGAATATTGTTACTAAATATACATAGCAACCTATTTAACCTGTTTCTCATAAGAATTTGCATATAATTATTTTCTACATTGGGACTATGGGTGGAATATTGTTTATAAACATAGATAGGCACCTATTTAACCCATTTCTGATATGAATATCCATAAAATTATTTTTCTACATTGGTATAATGGGTGGAATATTACTTATAATTATACATAGGAACCTATGTAACCCACTTCTGATAAGAATATTCATATAATTATTTTTCTACATTGGGATAATGGGTGGAATATTGTAGTTAAAGATACATAGGAATATATTAAGCCTATTTCTGATATGAATATGTATAAAATTATTTTTCTACATTGGGATTATGGGTGGAATATTGTTTATAAATATACAAAGCAACATAATAAATCTATTTCTGATATGAATATGTATATAAAAATGTTTTCTACATGAGGAGTATGGATGGAATTTTGTTAATAACTATACATAGGAACCTATTTAACCAATTTCTAATAAGAATATGCATATAATTATTTTTCTACATGGGGATTATGGGTAAAACATTGTATATAAACTTACATATCAACATATTAAACCTATTTCTGATTTAAATATGCATATCATTATTTTTCTACATGTGGATTATGGGTGGAATATTGTTTATAAATATACATAGGAACCTATTTAACCCATTTCTGATAAGAATATGCATATAATTACTTTTCTACATGGGGATTATGAGTGGAATATTGTATATAAATATAGACAGGAACATATTTAACCCTTTTCTAATAAGAATATGCATATAATTATTTTTCTACATTGGGATAATGGGTGGAATATTGTAGTTAAAGATACATAGGAAAATATTAAGCCTATTTCTGATATGAATATGCATAAAATTATTTTTCTACTTTGGGATTATGGGTGGAATATTATTTATAAGTATACATAGGAACCTATGTAACCCATTTCTGATAAGAATATGCATATAATTATTTTTCTACATGGGGATTGTGGGTGGAATATTGTAGTTAAACATACATAGGAATATATTAAGTTTATTTCTGATATGAATATGGATAAAATTATTTTTCTACATTATTATGGGTGGAATATTGTTTATAAATATACATAGCAACCTATTTAACCCATTTCTGATAAGAATATGCATATAATTTTTTTTCTACATGGGGATTATGGGTGAACTATTGTTTATAAATATACATAGGAACCTATTTAACCCATTTCTGATAAGAATATGCATATAATTACTTTTCTACATGGGGATTATGGGTGGAATATTGTATATAAATATACATAGGAACATATTTAACCCATTTCTGATATGAATATGCATAAAATTATTTTTCTACATGGGGATTATGGGTGGAATATTGTTTATAAATATACATAGGAACCTATTTAACCAATTTCTGATAAGAATATGCACATAATTTTTTTTCTACATGGGGATTACGGGTGAACTATTGTTTATAAATATACATAGGAACCTATTTAACCCATTTCTGATAAGAATATGCATATAATTACTTTTCTACATGGGGATTATGGTTGGAATATTGTATATAAATATACATAGGAACATATTTAACCCATTTCAGATAAGAATATGCATTAAATTATTTTTCTACATGGGGATTATGGGTAGAATATTTTTAATAAATATACATAGCAACCTATTTAACCCATTTCTGATAAGATTATGCATATGATTATTTTCTCCATGGGGATTATGGGTGGAATATTGTTTATCAATATACATAGCAAAATATTAAACCTATTTCTGATAAGAATATGCATATAATTATTTTTCTACATTGGGACTATGGGTGGAATATTGTTTATAAACATAGATAGGAACATATTTAACCCATTTCTAATAAGAATATGCATATAATTATTTTTCTACATTGGGATAATGGGTGGAATATTGTAGTTAAAGATACATAGGAAATATTAAGCCTATTTCTGATATGAATATGCATAAAATTATTTTTCTACTTTGGGATTATGGGTGGAATATTATTTATAAGTATACATAGGAACCTATGTAACCCATTTCTGATAAGAATATGCATATAATTATTTTTCTACATGGGGATTGTGGGTGGAATATTGTAGTTAAACATACATAAGAATATATTAAGTTTATTTCTGATATGAATATGGATAAAATTATTTTTCTACATTATTATGGGTGGAATATTGTTTATAAATATACATAGGAACCTATTTAACCCATTTCTGATAAGAATATGCATATAAATATTTTTCTACATGGGGTTTATGGGTGGATTATTGTTTATAAATATACATAGTAACCTATTTAACCCATTTCTGATAAGAATATGCGTATAATTATTTTTCTACATGGGGATTATGGGTGGAATATTGTTTATAAATATACATAGTAACTTATTTAACCAATTTCTGAAAAGAATATGGATATAATTACTTTTCTACATGGGGATTATGGGTGGAATATTGTTTATAAACATACATAGGAACCTATTTAACCCATTTCTGATAAAAATATGCATAAAATTATTTTTCTACATGGGGATTATGGGTGGAATATTTTTAATAAATATACATAGCAACATTTTTAACCCAATTTTGATAAGAATATGCATGTAATTATTTTCTATATTGGGACTATGAGTGGAATATTGTTTATAAACATAGATAGGAACCTGTTTAACCCGTTTCTTATAAGAATATGCATATAATTATTTTTCTACATTGGGATTATGGGTGGAATATTGTTGTTAAAGATACATACGAATATATTAAGCCTATTTCTGATATGAATATGCATAAAATTATTTTCTACATTGGGATTATGGGTGGAATATTGTTTATAAGTATACATAGGAACCTATCTAACCCATTTCTGATAATAATATGTATATAATTATTTTTCTACATTTTGAGTGTGGGTGGAATATTGTAGTTAAATATACATAGGAATATATTAAGTCTATTTCTGATATGAATATGCATAAAATTATTTTTCTACATGGGGATTATGGGTGGAATATTGTTTATAAATATACATAGGAACCTATTTAACCCATTTCTGATAAGAATATACATATAATTTTTTTTTCTACATGGGGATTATGGGTGAACTATTGTTTATAAATATACATAGGAACCTATTTAACCCATTTCTGATAAGAATTTGCATAAAATTATTTTTCTACATGGGGATTATGAGTAGAATATTTTTAATAAATATACATAGCAACCTATTTAACCCATTTCTGATAAGATTATGCATATGATTATTTTCTCCATGGGGATTAAGGGTGGAATATTGTTTATAAATATACATAGCAAAATATTAAACCTATTTCTGATAAGAATATGCATATAATTATTTTTCTACATTGGGACTATGGGTGGAATATTGTTTATAAACATAGATAGGAACATATTTAACCTATTTCTAATAAGAATATGCATATAATTATTTTTCTACATTGGGATAATGGGTGGAATATTGTAGTTAAAGATACATAGGAAAATATTAAGCCTATTTCTGATATGTATAAAATTATTTTTCTACTTTGGGATTATGGGTGGAATATTATTTATAAGTATACATAGGAATCTATGTAACCCATTTCTGATAAGAATATGCATATAATTATTTTTCTACATGGGGATTGTGGGTGGAATATTGTAGTTAACCATACATAGGAATATATTAAGTTTATTTCTGATATGAATATGGATAAAATAATTTTTCTACATTATTATGGGTGGAATATTGTTTATAAATATACATAGGAACCTATTTAACCCATTTCTGATAAGAATATGCATATAAATATTTTTCCACATGGGGTTTATGGGTGGATTATTGTTTATAAATATACATAGTAACCTATTTAACCAATTTATGATAAGAATATGCGTATAATTATTTTTCTACATGGGGATTATGGGTGGAATATTGTTTATAAATATACATAGTAACCTATTTAACCCATTTCTGAAAAGAATATTCATATAATCACTTTTCTACATGGGGATTATGGGTGGAATATTGTTTATAAATATACATAGGAACCTATTTAACCCATTTCTGATAAGACTATGCATATAATTATTTTTCTGCATGGGGATTATAGGTGGAATATTGTTTATAAATATACATAGGAACCTATATAACCCATTTCTGATAAGAATATGCATAAAATTATTTTTCTACATGGGGTTTATGGGTGGAATATTGTTAATAAATATACACAGCAACCTATTTAACCCATTTCTGATAAGAATATGCATATAATTATTTTCTACATTGGGACTAAGGGTGGAATATTGTTTATAAACATACATAGCAACCTATTTAACCCATTTCTGATAAGATTATGCATATGATTATTTTCTCCATGGGGATTATGGGTGGAACATTGTTTATAAATATACATAGCAACCGATTTAACCCATTTCTGATAAGTATATGAATATAATTATTTTTCTACATGGGTATTATGGGTGGAATATTGTTTATAAATATACATAGGAACCTATTTAACCCATTTATGATAAGAATATGCATATAATTATTTTTCTACATGGGAAATATGGGTAGAATATTGTTTTTAAATATACATAGGAATCTATTTAACACATTTGTGATAAGAATATGCGTATAATTGTTTTTCTACATGGGGATTATGGGAGGAATATTGTTTTTAATAATACAGAAGAACCTATTTAACCCATTTCTGAAAAGAATATGCATATAATTATTTTTCTACATGGGGATTATGGGTGTTATATTGTTTATAAAAATACATAGTAACCTATTTAACCCATTTCTGATAAGAATATGCATATAATTATGTTTCTGCAAAGGGATTAGAGGTGGAATATTGTTTATAAATATACATAGGAACCTATATAACCCATTTCTGAAAAGAGTATGCATATAATTATTTTTCTACATTTGGATTATGGTTTGAATATTGTTTATAAATATACATAGAAACATATTAAACCTATTTCTGATATGAATATGCATATAATTATTTTTCTACATGGGGATTATGGTTGGAATATTGTTTATAAATATGCATAGTAACCTATTTCACCAATTTCTGAAAAGAATATGAATATAATTATTTTTCTACATTTGGATTATGGTTGGAATATTGTTTATAATTATAGATAGGAACCTATTTAACCCATTTCTGATAAGTATATGCATATAATTATTTTTCTACACGAGGATTATGGATGGAATATTGTTAATAAATATGCATAGCAACATATTAAACGTATTTCTGTTATGAATATGCATATAATTATTTTTCTACATGGGAATTATGGGTGGAATATTGTAGTTAAACATACATAGGAATATATTAAACCTATTTCTGATTTGAATAAGCATTAAATTATTTTTCTACATCGGGATTATGGGTGGAATATTGTTTATAAATATAGATAGCAACATATTAAACCCATTTGTGATATGAATATGCACATAATTATTTTTCTACATGGGGATTATGGATGGAATATTGATAATAAATATACATTGCAACATATTATACCTATTTCTGATATGAATATGTATGTAATTATTTTTCTACATGGGATTATGGGCTGAATATTGTAGATAAACATACATAGCAATATATTAAACCTATTTCTGATAAAAATATGCATATAATTATTTTTCTACATCTGGATTATGGGTGGAATATTGTTTATAAATATATATAGGAACCTAGTTAACCCATTTCTGATAAGAATGTGCATGTAATTATTTTTCTACATGGGAATTATTGGTTGAATATTGTTTTTAAATGTACATAGGAACCTATTTAACCCTTTTCTGATAAGAATATGCATATAATTCTTTTTCTACATGGGGATTATGGGTAGAATATTGATTATAAATATAGATAGCAACACATTGAACCTATTTTTGATATGAATATGCATACAATTATTTTTCTACATGGGGATTATGGGTGGAATATTCCTTACAACTATACATCGGAACCTATTTAACCCATTTCTGATAAGAATATGCAAATAATTATTTTTCTACATGGGGATTATGGGTGGAATATTGTGTATAAATATACATAGGAACCCATTTAACCCATTTCTGATAAGAATATGCATATAATTATTTTTCTACATGGGGATTATGGATGGAAAATTGTTTATAAATATACATAGGAACCTATATAACCCATTTCTGAAAAGAGTATGCATATAATAATTTTTCTACATTTGGATTATGGTTTGAATATTGTTTATAAATATACATAGAAACATATTAAACTTATTTCTGATATGAATATGCATATAATTATTTTTCTACATGGGGATTATGGTTGGAATATTGTTTATAAATATATATAGTAACCTATTTAACCAATTTCTGAATAGAATATGCATATAATTATTTTTCTACATTTGGATTATGGTTGGAATATTGTTTATAAATATACATAGGAACCTATTTAACCCAATTCTGATAAGTATATGCATATAATTATTTGTCTACACGAGGATTATGGATGGAATATTGTTAATAAATATGCAAAGCAACATATTTAACCTATTTCTGTTATGAATATGCATATAATTATTTTTCTACATGGGGATTATGGGTGGAATATTGTTTATAAATATACATAGGAACCTATTTAACCCATTTCTGATAATAATATGTATATAATTATTTTTCTACTTTGGATTATGGGCAGAATATGGTTTAAAAATATACATAGGAACCTATTTAACCCAATTCTGATAAGAATATGCATATAATTTTTTTCTACATGGGGATTATAGGATGATGATTGTTTATAGATATAGATAGCAACATATTAAGCCTATTTCTGATAAGAATATGCATATAATTATTTTTCTACATGGGGATTATGAGTGGAATATTGTTTATAAATATACATAGCAACATATTAATACTATTTCTGATATGAACATGCATATCATTTTTTTTTTATTCCTTTATTTTGTACAGAAGGCATAGATACATTGTCCAGAATACGGCAGGTCATACATTTCCATACATTAACACGTTATGAGTCATATAAATTGAATCCGTAGACCAAAATCAGGTTATCCACCAAACACGTGTGGTACTATAAGTATGTTCTAGCCAAACATTTAACTTTTCCATACATGGTAAATCAAGGTTGCCTACAAATGGGCCTCCTTGCATAAACCTTAAACTGAAATTAAACAATTTTGATATGAAATGCAATGTTTAAACCTTTATAAACCTTTATAAATATACATAGGAACCTATTTAACCCATTTCTGATAAGAATATGCATATAATTATTTTTCTGCAAAGGGATTATAGGTGGAATATTGTTTATAAATATACATAGGAACCTATATAACCCATTTCTGAAAAGAGTATGCATATAATTATTTTTCTACATTTGGATTATGGTTTGAATATTGTTTATGAATATACATAGAAACATATTAAACCTATTTCTGATATGAAGATGCATATAATTATTTTTCTACATGGGGATTACGGTTGGAATATTGTTTATAAATATACATAGTAACCTATTTAACCAATTTCTGAAAAGAATATGCATATAATTATTTTTCTACATTTGGATTATGGTTGGAATATTGTTTATAAACATACATAGGAACCTATTTAACCCATTTCTGATAAGTATATGCATATAATTATTTTTTTACACGAGGATTATGGATGGAATATTGTTAATAAATATGCATAGCAACATATTAAACCTATTTCTGTTATGAATATGCATATAATTATTTTTCTACATGGGAATTATATGTGGAATATTGTAGTTAAACATACATAGGAATATATTAAACCTATTTCTGATTTGAATAGGCATTAAATTATTTTTCTACATCGGGATTATGGGTGGAATATTGTTTATAAATTTATAAATAGGAACCTATTTAACCCATTTCTGAAAAGAATATGCATATCATTCTTTTTCTACATGGGGATTATGGGTGGAATATGTTTATAAATATAGATAGCAACCTATTTCTGATTAGAATATGCATATCATTATTTTTCTACATCTGGATTATGGGTGGAATTTTGTTTATAAATATATATAGGAACCTATTTAACCCATTTCTGATAAGAATGTGCATGTAATTATTTTTCTACATGGGAATTATGGGTGGAATATTGTTTATAAATATACATGGGAACCTATTTAACCATTTTCTGATAAGAATATGCATATAATTCTTTTTCTACATGGGGATTATGGGTAGAATATTGATTATAAATATAGATAGCAACACATTAAACCTATTTCTGATATGAATATGCATATAATTATTTTTCTACATCGGGATTATGGGTGGAAAATTGTTTATAAATATACATAGCAACCTATTTAACCCATTTCTGATAAGAATATGCATATAATAATTTTTCTACATGGGGATAATGGGCGGAATATTGATTATAAATATACATAGCAACATATTAAACTTATTTCTGGTATGAATATGAATATAATTATTTTATTACATGGGTATTATGGGTGGAATATTGTCTATAAATATACATGGTAACCTATTTAACGCATTTCTGAAAAGAATATGCATATAATTATTTTTTCTACATAGGAATCATGGGTGTAATATTGTATATAGATATACAGAGGAACTTATTTAACACATTTCTGATAAGAATATGCATATAATTATTTTTCTACATGGGGATTACGGGTGGAATATTGTTTATAAATATAGATAGCAACATATTAAACCTATTTCTGATAAGAATATGCATATAATTATTTTTCAACATTGGGAGTATGGGTGGAATATTGTTTATAAATATACATAGTAACCTATTTAATCCATTTCTTATAAGAATATGCATATCATTTTTTTTCTACATAGGAATTATGGTTGGAATATTGTTTATAAAAATACATAGCAACATATTAAACCCATATGTGATATGAATATGCATATAATTATTTTTCTACATGGGGATTATGGATGGAATATTGTTAATAAATATACATTGCAACATATTATACCTATTTCTGTAATGAATATGTATGTAATTATTTTTCTACATGGGATTATGGGCAGAATATTGTCGATAAACATACATAGCAACATATTGAACGTATTTCTGATAAAAATATGCATATCATTTTTTTCCTACATCTGGATTATGGGTGGAATATAGTTTATAAATATATATAGGAACCTATTTAACCCATTTCTGATAAGAATGTGCATATAATTATTTTTCTACATGGGAATTATGGGTGGAATATTGTTTATAAATATACATAGGAACCTATTTAACCCTTTTTTGATAAGAATACGCATATAATTCTTTTTCTACATGGGGATTTTGGGTAGAATATTGATTATAAATATAGATAGCAACACATTAAATCTATTTCTGATATGAACATGCATACAATTATTTTTCTACATCGAGATTATGGGTGGAATATTCCTTACAAATATAAATAGGAACCAATTTAACCCATTTCTGATAAGAATATGCAAGTAATTATTTTTCTACTTCGGGATTATGGGTGGAAAATTGTTTATAAATATACATAGCAACCTATTTAACCCATTTCTGATAAGAATATGCACATAATAATTTTTCTACATGGGGATAATTATTATTATTATTATTATACAGGATTTATATAGTGCCGACAGTTTACGCAGCGCTTTACAACATTAGGGCAGACAATACAAGTACAATACAATTCAATACAGGAGGAATCAGAGGGCCCTGCTCGTTAGAGCTTACAATCTAGGAGGGAGAGTCAAGTTATACAAAAGGGTAATAGCTGTGGGGGATGAGCTAATGGAGAAAATAGTGCAGTTATTAGATGGAGGCAGGATATGCTTCTTTGAAGAGGAAAGTTTTCAGGGATCGCCTAAAAGTGGGTACATTTGGAGACA